>OX438986.1:11345195-12545195 GCA_949316085.1 Hypercompe scribonia
TTACTCCAATACTTGTTTTATCAAACAATCTTTTGTTTGATAAAACAAATGATTTATGATTAATTAATTTTATAACTCTACTTGAACTTTATTAGCTAAAGCACTTTTTTCATAACCAAAATCAGTGAGAGGCATTCGAATATGGTTGAATTATACTCGAACGAAATGTTTTGTGTGCTTACTTTAACAGATATAGTTGGTTGTTCAGGTAATGTACTACTTTTATTTTAAATGAGTGGTTTCAATGTTCTTTTATTTCATTTCTGTTTTATTTTCATCTGATAAGTAAAAATACTTGTATTTGCTTAGGTTCTCAGTCTCTTAGTACCTCTATAGACAGACAATAAATTGAATAATTAGATGTAATTTATTTTAAATTTTAATATGTTGAAAATTAGTAAATACAAGTACTTAAAGCTGTATCATATAAATTGTGTAATCACGTTATAAGTCAGCAGTAAAAGTTTACAAAGAAAAGTTAATTTTATTCTTTATCACGGTTTTATCTAAAAACTTGCTTCCAAAGAAGTTTTCATTTTATTTTTCAGTTATTGCGGGACAGTCAGGTTTCTCATTCTATTTTAAACTAAGAAACCTGTCCCGGGATAGGATTACGGAATTGACATTCATAACAAATAGAACGAACTTACGAGTATTTGTGCAACTATAATTGTGTTGTATATTCTCGTGCCGATTACCACATTTACAATTTCCCAACATCAACCCTTAAGCTGCGATCCGCCAGGCATGATCACCTCGCCTGGTCAGGATCTTCCCTTCATGTTGCAGAAACATAACACTCGTTCCTCTACAATTATTGACTTTTTTTGTGATATTATTATTAGTATTTCTAATATATGTTATTGTGATAAATTATATGTTGCTTTCTTTGCACCATTCTTTTGTTGACAGATTTATTTTGAACCAAAATATTGTTGTTTATTCTATCGAGTCCACATAAGGATAGTTTATTAATAAGACATCCGTGTGGTTACGTATTAAGAATATAAAGTATTACTACTCGAGGCGACTAAGGGAGCAAATTACGCAGGATAATATCATTGTAAAAAAAAAATTGCTACAAACCCAACCAAAACCTCCTTTCACCGGAAAAGCCTTTGTCCAGCAGTAGAGGCATTATAGGCATTTAATGTGGTGATTGACGTTATGAATAAATATATAAATATATTATTCATACATATTATTTCCTTAGAATTATATTTCTTACCATCTTACTAGTGATGGTGGTTTTTTATTGTATTGATAGTAGTAATATTAGTATTTCGTTATACATTAATACGTTAAGAAATATGTATGAAGAGTAATTACTTTGTCCGTGGGGTGACGGATTAAGAATACATAGTGTTACCACCCCTATTCATCCCGTTAGTGTCGTAAGAGGCGACTAAGAGAAACAAACTGTTCAAGAAAATATCACTACCAAGAAAAGGAAAACTGGAAACAAACTCTAATTCAACCTCAGCGTCGTATAGTAGACCAAAACCTCCTTGCTAAGGAGAGGCCTATGTCCAGCAATGTACTGTTAAAGGCTGTTGATGATGAAGAATAGTTATGATGTACTTCTATGGTAGTCAGTTTCAACGAAGACCAACTAGCTACGCAGGAAATATTGTAAGTCCCATGTGTGTGCGCAAACACAAGTGCACTCTTTGTTCCCTCACTTTCACAATCGAATGGGACGGTTACCCGATACGACTGGCGAGAGATCAGACATAGTATCGACGGTTTACGTGCTGTCTGAGGCACTCTTTGAAGAATGGTATAATACTGCACTGTCTGCATTCACAATATTCGCAATGAGTGGGGTGACCACAACTCTTAGATTTTACTCATGCTGAAAAGAAATTCAGGGCTGAACAAATAATAACATAATAAAAATATATGATCTAATTATCCTTTACCATGGTTAATCTATGCTATTGGCTTTTCCTCAAGAGTACTAAAATTGTTTATCAACAATTTCTACACAGGTTGAAGAACTCACTTTTATGAAAAAAATTATTGTTAAAAGTTTTCTAATTATCGATATAATCGATGTCTCGTCACTATGCATAAAACCACTAACGTTCCATTAACGCAACATGTCCGTTTCCGCCTTTAAATATAAAATAAAACTTAATATTAATTATTTTTATTAACGTATGAGCGTATTAATAACTTTTAACTTTGCATATTAAAGCCTTAATTTCTAACAATTTGGATTAAAATGTTCATTTTATTGGGTGCCGATTTTAATTCTAAGTATTAGTTACGTAATATAATATGTTATTTAAAAATAATCCTCTTTGTGTTTAAGTCGTAAGTTCTATACCCACTTAGACCAAATAGTTGTGTGACGAGAACGATGATTTGTTCTGTGTCTGATTGTAATTTATGCATGGTATGTATACACATGTGTACTATATATATGTAAATACATTTAGAAATATATAAGAATGTTTATAAGCTGTCTGGTTACCACAGAACAGGTTCTGACTAATTTCTAATCAGGTGGCCGTGTGTAAGTTGTGTGGAGTTGTTATTAGTATGAAAAAAAAAAAACAATCCACTGTTGACCATAAGCCTATGTGCACCAAGGCAGATGGTCTCCCAGCATTTAATTAGATTTAATCTAGTTTATTCTGCTCACGATTATTATTGAAATGTTATCAGGTGACATGAACAAACACCGAACTGTCAAAGACATACGTAATTGAAGGCAAAAATACATTACAGGTATTTATTTAGTTACACACACTACGTTCTACGATGCTGGTAGTTTAACGATTTTTAAACTTTACTATCCGAGCATAATTTCTGTTACAGCTATTGTATGGCGACATTATCGTAATATGAAGTAGTACGTTTGACGATTCAATTTAAGACATTTATAATGAGTATAACCATTATATATGATCCAAGCCGAACGTCGTTCAAAAGGTAAAACACATACATATAATAAATTTATATTGATACATTATTATAATTCTATATTTTTTCAATGTGCTGTTTATTATTTGAAGCAGTGAAATCATTAAATTACTTTATTTTGGATACTGTTACTGAATAAGGCCAAAGTTCTTGCGTTAAGTTCTAATGTATTTCACTGGGTTTTCAACCGCAATATCACATATCATCAACGGCTTTGAACAGTTCACTTCTGGCCACAAGAGTCTCCTTCGAAAGAACACGTTGGCCTACTAAACCACACTGGCGAGAGGGGTTGGTAAACAGTAAATTAGTGTATCGTGAGGAGCAATATGTTTACTAATAACAACATTTTTTACAAATACTACATAAAAGATTTTTTGAATACTTCGACTAATTTTAAAAATCTATCTCGTAATAAACGGTATTTTATACAATTTTACGTTTTATGAATTGTTACAACCAAAGTATAATTAACTCAGTAGGTTAGTACTTTATAAAATAATATAAAATTAAAATACTTACAAATAGTATGCAATATTTCATTCGTTTTTATTATTATTCCCTTTATTTCATTTAAACACATATTCAATACATTTTTAAATATATAAAAAATAAAAAATACATATTTAAAAATATAAAAAATAGTAGACCACCGACATCGGGTACAGGGACCAAGATACCGGTGGTTAGGGCCCCAGAGACAGGAACCTCCTCACAATACGGGCCGTGTCAAGGAGGACTGCTTTCTGCATCAGACCCTTGATCCAACCTCCTAACGTGAGCCTCTTAAGCTGTTGGTCGAGGCTCTTGGCTATCAATCCGTGAACAGATATGATTATCGGAACAATGATCACCGAATCTACATTCCACATATCGGCATTCTCGTGAGACAGATCCAAATACTTCAATTGTTTTTCTTTTTCAACTTTCACGAGATTCTCGTCATGAGGAACGGCGATATCGACTATCATTGCGCGGCGCTCTAATCGATCTATGACCACAATATCAGGCTTATTGGCAACAATAGTCCTATACAAAACCAGTCAACAGTCAAAAAAAGTCAGTACAAAAAAAGTCCTGTACAAAACCAATAATTAATGAAACCGTTTTAACTGTTTTATAACTTAGTTTTATTTAGAATGGTATTCGCACATGACAGGAATGTATCAGAGTAAAAACACACACCATAGCAGCCAACCGTAACAATATTATTTGTGTTGCCATAATATTCTAACACCCCTTCTCAACACAAATATATATATTTATAATAAAAGACTTTATCTAGATAACAGATTAGCATTAATTTATACTCAAAGTTACACCACATTTGCTCAAATGTTTTACAATTAATTCCTTACTTAAAATCTTGGTTAACATATCAGCAGGCTGTTCATTAGTCTTAATATACTTAATACATATCTTATTATCTTTCACTAGATCTTTAACAAAATGGTAGCGAATGTCTATATGTTTCAGTCTTTTTATAGTA
The DNA here is from genome assembly GCA_949316085.1 of Hypercompe scribonia. Classification (NCBI taxonomy): domain Eukaryota; kingdom Metazoa; phylum Arthropoda; class Insecta; order Lepidoptera; family Erebidae; genus Hypercompe; species Hypercompe scribonia. Next base: position 11,349,616 of record OX438986.1, read on the forward strand.
TCAGAATTAGCATTTATTATTGCTGACTGGTTATCACAAAAAATATTAACAGGGCAAACATTTTCATAACTAAAATCAGTTAACAAATTTATAAGCCAAGATACATCACTAGCGGCCATACTCAATGATACATATTCCGATTCTGTGGAAGACAGACTAACTGAGGCTTGCCTTTTAGAGCACCACAGAATCAAGCAATCTGATAGTTTGAACATATAACCTGAAGTGGACTTTCTGTCCAATACATCACCTGCCCAATCGGCATCACAATAACCTTGTAAATTAATATCTTTACACTTAAAAACTAGTTTGTAATTTAATGTATGTTTGGTATATCTCAACACTCTCTTTAATGCACTAAGTAACTCATTACTTGCGATTGATTGATATCTACTCAGCAAAGAAATTGGATAACAAAGATCGGGTCTTGTGCCTGATGCTGCATACATCAAGCAACCTATTATCTGCCTGTACAACTTCTCAATATTTTTATCTTTATGAACAGTTTCATTTGTAAGTATTTTAGTGTTAAAATTTATCTCCATAGGAGTCGATATATCCTTACAGTTTTCCATATTAAATTTTCTTAACACACTTTCTAAATAGCTTGTTTGATCCAATTCAGTAGTACCTGTTTCTAAATTTTGCTTTACATTTATGCCCAGAAAATTTGATATTAATCCCATGTCTTTCATTTCAAATTCGTTATTCAACACATTCTTAAATTCTTCTATATGTCTCTTATTAGTACCAAAAAACAAAATATCGTCAACATACAGTAGTACATACATTTTATCTATACCATTGCACCTTTTGAATAAACATGAATCATTATTAGACTTAATGAAGCCTTCTCTACTAATCACAGAGTTGAATTTATTGTTCCAACACTTAGGTGAATTTTTCAGACCATACAATGCCTTATTTAGTTTTACAATATTTTTCTCTCCAGAATAAGCCCCTTCTGGCAATTTAACATAAACCTCTCTATCTATATCCCCATATAAGAATGCCCCAGTAACGTCCATTTGATAAATTGGTAAATTTAAATGAGTAGCTATTGCAACAAAGACTCGAAAAGTAGATAACTTTGCAACAGGCGCATATATTTCTCCTAAATCAAAGTCACTAGCCTGCTCAAAACCCCTAGCCACTAGTCTAGCTTTGTACTGGTCGTTACTATTTCCCTTGAGCTTAAAAACCCATTTGGTACTAATAATATTTTCACTTACAGGTGCTTCACAGAATGTCCAAGTATTATTATCATTTAGTGTTTGTAATTCTTTCTTAATTGCCTCTTTCCACTTACTTGCGTCCTTCCTTCCCATAGCTTCTTTGTATGTAGTTGGTTCACTCATTTTACTTACAACATTGTGGCACTGATAGAACGATGTCTGTTTCCTCACTCTCTTCCTTCTTTCGTTCTGAACTGTTGTTTCCTCCACCTCAGATGATTCATCATCGCAGGGTTCATATTCACTATATGACTCACTCTCTCCAGTAGACACGTCTTCAAGCGTAGTAAGAGTATCACTATTACTTTGAGTTTCATTGTCTTCGGTGATCTCACTCACCTTCTTTGTTTCCTGATGTTCATCTTGAATAAGTAGGTCATTCAAGCCCAACATAACTGTTGATTCATTCTCTTTACATACATCTTGGTTTAAGAATACCACATCTCTTTTTGTATCTATACAGTTTCTCTCTGGAAAATATACTCTGTAGCCCTTCACATGTTCACCATAGCCAATCATTAATCCTTTCTCCCCTTTTGAGTCCCACTTTCTCCGCCTTTCCTTTGGTATGTTTACAAACACGGGGGAACCAAAAGCCTTCAGTTGATGAATATCATACCTTTTGTTCGTCCATATTTCATATGGAGATTTTCTATCTTTGCCTTTTCCTGTCCTGTTTAACACAAAAGCAGCTGTGTTGACTGCTTCAGCCCACAGTTTCTTAGGCAAATTCTTAGCATGTAACATTGTTCTTGCTGCCTCGACAAGAGTTCTGTTTTCACGTTCAGCCTTCCCGTTTTGTTCCGGTGTATAAGTAACAGTAGTTTCATGTATTATCCCTCTCTTTGAACACATTTCCATCACTTCTTTATTTATAAATTCCAATCCGTTGTCAGTCCTAAAAGTCTTCACCTTATTCCCGGTTGCATTCTCTGCTTTGTTCAAAAAATCCTCCAGACAGTGTTTGATTTCATGTTTTGCTTTGACAAAATAGACAGTCCTGAAGTTAGAATAGTCGTCCTTCAAAACAACATAATATCTCGAACCACCAATTGATTCTACTTCCATGGGTCCACATGTGTCCCCATGTATTACTTCACACGTCCTGGTGGTTACACTGTCACTTTTCTTAAATGGTAGCCGGTGAATCTTTCCCTTTAAGCAGCTTTCACATTGAGGAACTGAAGATTGTTTTATTTCAATGTTATTTTGTTTCAACACTTTCTTCACGTAATCAAAGTTTTGATGTGCCAACTTTTCATGCCACTCGTTCAAATCATTGGTAGCTACCCTTGCAACACTTGCAACATCACATTTGTAACGAAAGTCTAAATAATATGAGTTCACAAGTTTTTTTCCAATTGCACAAACAACACCATTTTTGAGAAACTTGCATGTGCTGTCATCTGTCATTATGACATATCCCCGATCAGCAGCGCGGTTCACAGAGAAAAGATTTGTTTTTAGTTCGGGAACATACAACACATTGTCTATAGTTGTGTTTATCCAATCACTTCCGTTATTGACTTGCACCGCCATCTGTCCACATCCTAACACACTAATGGTCGCACCGTTGCCAACTATGACGGATTTTTGCGATACACTTTGAAATGATGAAAACAACGAACGATTGCGGCACATATGCTCACTGGCTCCCGAGTCAACTAGCCACTGTGATTCTACGTATTGTTTATGCACTGAGTCCGATACAATAAACGCATTACTTGTTTTCTTATTGTCCTTTGACATTCTGAACCGGCACTGTGCTTTGTAATGTCCGATTTTGCCACAGTAAAAACACTTATTATCGTTCACCTTTTTCTCACTGTCTTTATTACTTCTGCACTCTGTTTGATAATGTCCGGATTTGCCGCACTTAAAACACTTAATGTTCCTTCTAGCTACAAACGCCGACGATGACGGTGTACTATCTTTTTCTTCTGTCTTTTCTTTCAATCTCTCCTCTTCGATGAGCAGCCTGGTCACTAAATTATCAAATGTCTGTTTGTCTTCTGGTGCTGACTCCCAGGCCGACACAAAGTGTTTATACTCGTCCGGTAAACTCATTAACACTTTAGTTATAGCGAACTTATCAGAAATTTCTTCACCCAACTGTTTTAGCTGGTTTTGTATTTCTTGTATCTTAGACAAAAATACAGACATTTCCACTCCTTTTTCGTACTTATACTGGAAAAATCGCTGCTGGATGATATGTATGCTGGTCTCTGACTTTTGTTCGTAGACACTAAGGAGCTTCTTCCACATTTCAGAAGAAGTTGTACATGTGACAAGATGTATCATAACATCTTCGGACATTCTTGTCACTAGAAGTGTTTGAGCTTTCGCATCCTTCGACTCCCAAATAGTTCGTTCTGTGGCGTCCTCCGGTTTCACAGTCCGTCCTTCTACAATGTCCAACCATCCTTGACCCCTCATAAGTACGGTCATTTGAAACTTCCATATATTCCAATTTCGAGCTCCTTCCAGTTTCATTCCATTATTTGTGATATCCATCGTGCTGTCCTTCCTTGCTAGAGCAAGTAATAATATCCTTCTCGACGAAAATTTTAATGGCGCGTTCAGACCTAACCTCACTTTTCGCCGATATGAAATAATTACGCTCGATTCTTTTACTCACTGACTTTACTTTTAAACAGGTATGCGTTTTCTGGGCCCATAACCTGTACAAAACCAATAATTAATGAAACCGTTTTAACTGTTTTATAACTTAGTTTTATTTAGAATGGTATTCGCACATGACAGGAATGTATCAGAGTAAAAACACACACCATAGCAGCCAACCGTAACAATATTATTTGTGTTGCCATAATATTCTAACACTGTGATAATAGATCGATCCCAATATAACATAGCACGACCGTTCTCGAGAGCTGGGTCGGGCACATACCAGTAGTAAGGCACTTCAAAATTGACAAGTTGGTATTTAAGGGCAAGTTGTTGGTGTACGATCCTGGCTACTTGATTGTGCCTGTGCAAATACTCACCATTAGCAAGACGAGAACAACCAGAAATAATATGCCTAATAGATTCTCCGGTGGCACGCCCGACAGATGTCAACCATACTATCTTTCAGGATATATTTCCGGTAGTTATTCGTCATGATAACTTCGTCCATAATTGCACAAACAAAACCTTCGGTTTCTCCGAAGAGATCACCATACCGTAGCCAAGACGTCGACGCTTTAAAGTCTATATCAGACCCGTGTAGGGCCCGATAAAATCGGCCATGAAGTTCTTTACCCTTCCATACTTCCTTGCGATCAGTAGTACTAAGTACTACAGGTTTACGCCAATTCTCTTTAGTCAGAGCGAGCGGGGTAAAACCAGTATCCACTGCAACTACATTGTGATGCACTCCCACATTAGTCTGTAGAAAATATTCTCTGAGATTGTATATCTCGCGATTGTGTAGAGTCTTGATATTTAATAGACCACGACCTCCAAATTTTCGCGGAATATACAATCTCATAACCGATGAACGTGGGTGGTGCATGCGGAATGCAGTCAGCAATGTACGGACTCTCCTGTCAAGGGCATCCAATTCGGTCTGAGTCCATCTAAGTACACCAAAGGAATACATCAGAACCGGCATGACCCAACTGTTATAGGCTCGCACCTTGTTATCGCCTGATAAAAGACTTTTAAGTACTTTTTTTAGGCGGCCAAAGAAGCGTTCCTGTAACATTTGTTTCACGCCAGATTCTGGTATTCCCAAGGACTGTGAAAAACCTAGATACTTGTAGGTTTCGGTGGCAGACAGAGATCTGAGTTTTGTTGAATCTGAAAGTTCCATTTCTTCAGATTCTACAATCACGCCCTTCTTTACATACATGACTGCACACTTGTCTACACCAAATTCCATTTTGATAGAATTACTAAAGTTTTCAGTGACCCTTAATAACGCCATCAATTGTAATTTTGTGGAGGCTAGTAATTTCAAATAATCCATATAAAGAAGGTGAGATATAACTTGATCATCTTTCTGCAACCGATAGCCTAACCCTGAACCCTCTAACAGAGTGCTAAGAGGGTTTAAAGCTAGACAAAACCACAAGGGACTCAGACTGTCACCTTGAAATATACCCCGCTCGATCTTTATAAGTATGTCATTTATCGCAGTCTGCCGACATCCTGGATAGCGAAGTGTTGTTTTCCATTGACTCATACATGACCTTAAAAAAGTGCACAGAGTTGCATCAATTTTATACGACTCTAGCACTTTCAAAAGCCAGGTATGTGGAACTGAATCATAAGCTTTCTTATAATCTATCCAACATGTTGCCAGACTCTTACGACTACGACGTACCCGTTGGCTAATGGTCCTGTCTATAATAAGGAGCTCTTTAGTGCCACGGGCCCCACTTCTACATTCATTTTGAGAAATAGAGAGTATCGAATTATTATTTATGTGTGTAGTAATTTTGAGGCTCAAAATAGATGTTAGAAGTTTAAATGTAGTTGGTAAACATGTTATAGGTCTAAAATTTTTGGGATCCATGGCACCACCAGATTTATAGAGTAAATGGGTTACACCAGTGGTTAAAAATTGTGGTAATGAACCAGAATCCAAAGCTGCTTGAAATTGTGATGCCAAACACGCATGTGAGCTTCGAAACCACTTAAGCCAAAAGTTGTACATTACGTCTGGACCAGGTGATTTCCAATTCGGTAATGAACGGACTGCACAACTTACATCATCTTTATTAATAACAATGGGTTCCATAGCTATTATAGACTCACACGAACGTTTGACATCCTTCAACTAATCACCCTCTGTATGAGTGACAGGCACTGACCAGATGTTACGCCAAAATGAATTTGTGTTATTTTCATCTGGAAAATGCCCATCACTTACACATGAATTCGGTTCCTCCCATTTCCGGTAAACCCATTTCTCATTCCTTTGGAACATTCGATTCTGATTATACCGATCGACTCGTTTTCTATAACGTCTTATCCTATTTGCCCATGCATAAACTTTCTGCTTTAGAAAGTCTATGCGCTCTGTGACACAGGACATGTATTGTTGAGGACTAATGGTAGTTCCCAAGAATGCCTGTTTCACAAAGCGCATGACTCTCGGCCGTGTATTACCACTTTGGAAACAAGTTAATTTAGCGATGAGTGTCCTAGTCTCAGCAATACGACGTTCGATTCTATACTGCCAAGCTGGTACACCATTTTCGGGTCGAGTAGCACTTACACGTTCAATACATTTAACACCAGCTACTCGACAAACTGCAATAGCTGCACAGTACAGAATGAAATGTGTATCACTAAGATCTTCGCTATTATCAAAGTAGTCTGATAGTAACGAATCCAGGGCACTCACAAGCGCTTAATTACGTTTATGAATGGGCAAACGGCATAACCGTGGTCTACTATTATCATTTACGAATCGGTATTTTTGAATCGCATCCTCCAAAGCGCTCCTTATCTTATCGTTATATTGGGTACTCACGGAAAAAACTTCACTCTCCACTAGTTCATCAACATCTTCATTTGATAATGCCAACAGAGGTGTGCTGTTGGCTACTATAGTGCGTGACGAAGAAGGGATAGTAAAGTTTCTCCGTATGTCAGAGCGTATCCTCTCAAGTACTGCATCATCCAGCAGGTGACAGCGCTGTATAGCTCGTACTTGATCCGACAATCTTTGTGCTGATACGTTAACGGCTGGTTTAAGTTCCTGAAACAAAGAGACTAGTTTAGCACGGTACGCAGTAAGGTTCGTACCCAACTCTGTAGCCCGAAAATATGCCCGCATGACATTCTCGTTCATGAAAGTTGTCCACTTCATGCGGCGCACATCACCACCGGTAGCGGGGACCCTATTTGAGGTCAGTGGTCCTCGTGATCCCAAGCTGGTCGGTGGCCGGGTACTCTCCTGCCGACGTACAGGTCTTGGCGACGTGGGTGGAGAGAAAAACTCGTCGCTGGAGCTAGAGCTCGACACCTCTGCAACGGCTGGAACATCCAATGTTGCTTCCGGGGACGGCAAGGCGGAGCGGAGCGACGAGTCCGAAGATGTTAATTGTGCTTTTTTTCTAGCTCTTGTAAGCATATTGGCAATTACTTGAAAATAATTGTATTGACATGACGTTTAAACGTCATGTCTTCGGTAACAGATATTTTTATTGAAAATGCATTTTGATTGTAGTTTTATTCCAATAATTTCTTGTATACATGTTCATTTTTGTTTTGCTTGATGATTTTTACTTTTATCAAGTTATATCTCACCTTCTTTAGAAGTTGAGATATAACTTGATCATCTTTCTGCAACCGATAGCCTAATCCTGAACCCTCTAACAGAGTGCTGAGAGGGTTCAAAGCTAGACAAAACTACAAGGGACTCAGACTGTCACCTTGAAATATACCTCGCTCGATCTTTATAAGTATGTCATTTATCGCAGTCTGCCGACATCCTGGATAGCGAAGTGTTGTTTTCCATTGACTCATACATGACCTTAAGAAAGTGCACAGAGTTATTATTGTTATTATTAGATAAATATTAATTCAGCGCTTACCAGGAGGCCAGACTTTAAACTCGTGGCATGAGCGTCACGTGCCCGCACGTTACTAATCATTATATTTTATTTAATTATTATTTATTAATATAACTTTAATTTTTTTATGGAGAAGCTTGGGGGAGGCCTATGTGCAGCAGTGGACGTCTTTTGGCTGAGATAATGATGATGGTAGTAACGGTGAATATAACTTAATACATTCTTGAACATCGGTGGGCTTCATATCTAAGGTGTTCTCTACCAGTCAACTTTGTATAGTGTAGAATACTTGTGAGATAATTGTTTAATTGTATCTGTATGTGCACCTGCACATACATTTAAAATATACACTACACCGCCTTATATAAGTTTATATACAAATATATCTATATATTTTCGGCTTTTCAAAACTATTTAATTACATCGGTGCTCATTACACAAATTATAAACTAATTTTTAAGCAAATTAAGGTCTTTCGTTCGTATTTTTTTCAAACTTCTGCGTTGAGCTACGAAAATTCGAAACAATTTCAGGAAAATAAAATTTACCAGGGAAACGTTTCAACCGTTACTTCAGCAAAATCTGTTTTTTTTGTAACAATTTTTAAAGTAGAGACTACGAGTACAAATTTTGCTATTAGTAAAGAAATCACTTTCACCTCTGTACAGCATATTTTTTCTAAATATTTTATTTACACACATACGACACACAATCCCATTATCACGCTGGTTGTTGCTGCGCTACACTGAACCCATATCGAGTTATCGGTTCTGTAATATTAGTGCAAGGGGACCTATTTTCGTATTTTTGTGCAAGTGCTGATGAAGTTTTACCATTTCATTGATCATCATCATCATCAACAGCTTTTAGTAGTCCACCATTGGATATGGGCCTCTCCTTTGAAAAGAGGTTTTGGCCTACTATACCACGTTGGCCAAACGTTTTGGTATAAAATTTGTGTCAAGTTTCTCCTCTTTGCAGTGCTGTTGTTCTGGATAGTTTACTGCATAGATAAAAAAACATGACAAATAGAAATCTATTTACCACATTGTTTTTTAATAATAAGTAAGCGTGACAATTCTAAGGTTTAAGGAATGTGAGAAAATAATAGAAACTTTGCTGAATATCGAAACTACTACATTCCATAATCATTAGAAACATATTCAAACTATCGAAAAGACCCTTTTCGGGACGATTTGTTTAAATCTGGAATTGACTATCTTAAGTTACCTATTTTCCTACATAAACATAATCCTGAAAAGATCAAGAGTACAGACAATTAGGTCTTGCCTTGAATATCTTTTCATATATCATATACTGATCCGTGTGGTGACGGATTAAGAGTACATAGTGTTACCGCCACTATACATTCCGTTGGTGTCGTAAAAGGCGACTAAGGGAACAAAGTATGCAAGAAAACATCATTACAAAGAGAAGGAAAACTTGAAACAAACCCTATTCCAACCCGTCTGGCCAGCGTGGTATAGTAGGCCAAAACCTCCTTGCTAAGGAGAGGCCTATGTTTCTGTGATTGTAAAAGGCTGTTGATGATATCATCTATATTTAGTCAGCATATTATGCTTAAGGTAAGTGCGAACAACATTACTACCTACCATTATACTCTGTGAGAAGCTTAACACCGTCACAGTTTGACAAATATTAGAATTATGTGTTACTTATTCCTGATTTATAGATACTTACTTACCGCTTAAGGTCATAGGATTTACGAGCACTAGGAGGAAACTACATCTATGAACATCTATTTCAAGAAGTCACATAAATAAACACGGTAACGATAAAGTGGCACAAAGACAATAAACTTGGACTAGGAACGTGTAACATTATTCTTTGAACCTTTTCGTGACCCGTTCAGTTAGTTATAAACTACAGAGAAAACATGAACGCTTACATCTAATATCGTTGTAGTAAAAAGGCGGTGGTGTAAATGTTATAGAAATCCATAAGCAGCACACAAAATATTTATATACAAATATGTACATTACTGAATTGCCAAACTTAAAGCGCAGTGGGTGGGTACATTGCTCTCAGAAGTGATAGTCAATAGAGGCCAAAGAGTTCACAAGTGGCAATCGTGTCGTGGGAGACGGAGCGTGGGTAGGCGCTCTATAAGGTGAACGGAGGCGGTGGTGTACCTTGGAGGAAGTCTGTGTCTGGCAGCTGACATCTGTCGGCTGAAATTATGAAGATATACCATAATGAATCTAAAATATATTCCAATTTTAAGTAATTTCTTTGAGTTAACATTTTTACCCAAAACTTCCAAAAATAATTTAAGGCATTTTTTATTTTTTTCTACTATGTCTAACTGTCCTGTTGTGTCGTGTCGGATAATAAAATGTTCCATCGAATAGATTTTATGAACCTCGGCAAAAGATTTTGATCTATTCACTGAAGATTGGTTCTAGAAGTATTCAGAGGATTCTCTAGAGTGTTCCAAAAATTCGTTAGCATTTGAATATAACATCCCGCACAAAAATATTACGTGAGTTCTTAGGACCGATGCTACTAGAATTTACTGGCTACAATCGTAACACATAGTTTCAACAACAACAATGAGTCCCTACCGGCGGTCACAACCATGTTGCCGGAAAAACTGATTTCCAGACGAGGCGACATTCCTTCGACACCTAGAAATCCAGATCTATCCCCGGTAGACTTCCTTTTATGGGGTTATTTGAAGAATCGTGTCTACATCAATTAAAAGAAAAATCAGCGAAGAAATGTCGGCGATCTCGCGGTCTCTTTGCCGACGAGTATTCAAAAATTTCGGTGCTCGCTTAGAAAAGTGCAACCGTCGAAACGGTGTTAATTTAGATAATGTAATTTTTAAAATTAATTTTTAAAAACATTTTTCATAATATATCAAATGATTTTTATATACGATTTTTCAAACGTTAACTAATTCGTGGTCCACGTTATACATAAGCACATCCATTTAGGGAGCATATTTTAACTATGTACCACCCCTAAAAAGCGAAATTATCAGTACAATTTAAAAATTAAAACAAAAATTTAAGTTGTTGTGAAATGAGTGAAGTCCAACAGAATTGAAGTATGTGAAATTTGATAAATACGATCATCGGCGAAAGATGCGTTAAACAGATTAGGCAGTATTAACGATGGCAGGACCTGAAATATCTGTTAAATTATTTTTAAGTAGAAACTCTATATACTCCTTATTCTAATATCTCTAGGGAAACCAAACTTGTAATGTCGGCAGTTCTTTTGAAAAAAATCAAACACAAATTGGTTTAAATTCATTAAACTGTTTACTTATTACATATGTGCATATTCCTTCCAGCAGTATTTTTTATTTATTTTATTTACTTACATAAGTATTACACTATACATATCTCAAAAACTGGTATAAATAAATACCTAGTCATTAAATTATTTCAAAATAGCTAATAAACAAAAAAAAAACGTCCAGAACAATCCAATTAAAATAGCTGAATCACAAAAAAATGTTAAAAGCACATTATTTTGTATTTTCCTGCAGATTATTGATGATGTGAAAGTGTAATACTTTATGGAGAATATGTACAATACCTTGATTGGTTTTTCTTAGAGGTACCCTTTCCTACGTTGCTCGACCCTTACAAGTAATTAATTTACAGTCGAGTAGTTTTATAACCTTAGTTCTTAGCATAATTATGTTATTATCGAAGAGGTTATGAGGCTCTTGATCGCCTCCTTGTATGCGTTCAATGGCGGATCAAGTAGTGTTATATAAAACTTCGTGGTGTTTTGTAATGTAATAAATAAGAATTTAATAATACTAGTGGTCGCCTATTGGTTGAAATTCGACCATAATAAATTTAAATTGTAAGTGACTTAATATACATTATTAAAATATAATATTCAAACATTATTAAGGTTCTACTGTCCAAAACTAAACTACTATAACCACAGATTTGACCAAGACTGTTATTTGCCAATTTCTATTTTGAACAAATTATATGAAATTAAAAAGAAGTAAAATAAAGAATACCTATTTAAAAAATGTTTATTAAAACAAAACATGCTATAAGAGGATGCAAAACAAAAAAACATTTTTTTATCCCATATTGTAATAATATAATTAATGATTTAAAACTTCTCTGAAAACAATGTTTTTTGTAAAAACTCTTTCATCGTTTGCTAAATGTCCTTGGCCATTATATTCGGATATATAAAACCTTAAACCAGCGAATTAACGAACTCTACTTGCTGCGACATACAATTGCCCATGTGTAAAAAGTGGCCGTTTTAATAAAACACCAATTTTTTGGACTGTTTTACCAATTCCAGTGAAATTTCACGCATTATGTTGTTGTTACATGTTCGACTAAAATTCGTTTTTAGTTTTTTTTTATCATTATCGATTTCCAGCTAAAGCTAAAATGTCTACCTCTGATATAACAAAGTTAGCTTCATATATATCTTAATACGACTCACTACATAAGTCCACGCAAGAATTTAATAATGCACTGTAACAGATGGTCCAAGACCCAAATATATAAACTTTGTTCATTACTAATTTCATTATTCAACTTTGTCAATATTTGTATATGTTACCATCAAAGTGTATAATCCAGTATTTTATAAAATACCTAAGCAATATAGACAATAAATAAAACGCGTAATTAGTGTGTGGAAGATTTTTTTTTTTTATATTTTACCTAAGCATTCAATACGATACCTAATGCACAGCCGGTAGTGTGCAATCTACACAGGTACAGGTCAAAAACAATACTTGGTCCACTCGTACTCATCTATTGTAAATTCTCTAACAGCAACAGAGGGGTCCCGACGGCCACTGCAGGCACGCTTTACTCACTCGCCTTCCTGCATTAATGGTCACTGTTCTAAACGAACCAACATGATTTGAAATGAAGTTGATTTTAACCAAACAAAACATAATTAATTAGTCTGTTTTTTTATAACTAAGCAGGTACTAACATGAAATTGATAAATATCGGTGGGTTAGTAGGTACTCTATACAATCCCTGAAAAATGTATAAATTACCTAGATAAAGTATGTAATAGACAATACTATTCATAATATTTCACACATTACCTGGACGCTCCGGGTATTGTATATATTGTCTAGATATTATTTAAAGTGCCTTAATTATACAGATTGTCAGTGACATATACAAACAAAACTCGAGTGTAAGTGTAGTGACGTACCGCATATATTACCAGTGACACATACATTTTAGGTACTAAATCCCTCTAATTTAGTGAAACAGAGGTGTGCGATATTTAATATCCTTCGACAATGAGTTTAATTCAAAAATACATTTTTTGTTACAAATTTTCTGAAATTTCAGATTAGCCATGAGGTGTGTTGCTTTAGCATTGGTATGTGAATCGATTTGACTTGATTGATACCATGGCAGTTGTGGTGACTTCCACATATGGCGCAAATAGAGAAACATACTACAGCGCCATCCAGTGAAGATATATCGAACTACAGAGTATAATGAACTACGGGGCAACTACTATTCCTATATCGCGAAATAGAGATTCTCGTGACGATTAGCAGATATACAACATCCCAACAGCAACTGTTCGGCCGTGGTTTACCAGGAATAATCACCTCGCCTGGTCGGAAGATCCTCCCCTTGTGTCGGAGGAACATGATACCCGTTCCCTCCACAGCAGTGCAGATTTTCAGCCCTAAGCACTCGTTTCGTAGTTTTTCTTCACCAAGCATGTGTTATTACCTCAGACACAGGTCACTCTATCGCTTTGCCTAATCCTTGGATGTGAAAGTGTCATTATTGGAGAGAACAATAACTTGATATGTGATTACTATCGCACATGCAGCGTCAGAAGTAATGAGGCTAAAAGAAGTATTTTACTTTCTGATGTCTACCAGCTCGTTCACCTTCAACCGTAAAATAACTATGATATTCGTATAAACTACGGCAAAATAGGTAGGAAACCTATCGCATTTCAGGAATTCGAGCAAATTTATCCGTCGCCATTAAGCACCTGTCCAATAGCGATAAGTCAATACTTATTGCTTTCAGAACCCGACACTCGTAAAATTCTTTCGATTTTATTGAAATTTATCTGAACTTGAAGAAAGGGAACAAAAATTGCTTTAATTTAACGATGAAATTTTGACGGTCGCCTGCTTCCTTCCTATTGATTGTCTGTGGTGGTGGCCTTTGTATTAATTTAGCTCGAAAAGTATAAAACTCATTGCGTCAACCTCAAATAAGTTTGTGAAGTTAGGTTAAGCAGTTGTAGGCACTGACTTGGTTTCTCTAGCGGAATGTAGCCAATAGCAGATATCTACCTGTTTTAATATGTAAATAAATAAAGCATATCTTCGTATTAATACTGCTAATTTAGGTGATAGGGCGCTCTACAAACAGAAAGAAAACTTTTAATAAATCCTATACCATCACGTTTTGCCAGCATAACCTTGTATAATGCTTAGGTCAAACCCCTTTTCTAATGAAAGGTCTATTATAAGGTATCCAGCAGTCCTATATCCTGCAGTTGACTATTGCAGACTGTTGTCATTGCCATCACATTTTATTTGCGTACCTCCTCTTATAACTCATTAAGAACCTTCAACTAACGCTATCAAAAAAAAGTAATTACTAAAACTTATAAAAAATTAGAAATAGAAAACAAAGCGTCCTCCCCTCTAAGCTACCTAACTTCTCAGCGAGCCTGTACGGAAATGTTTCTGTCACTTTGACTAATGTTTTTTTCCACCGAAAAAGATTGATAGTGTGTCAAAAGTGTATGGAGGTGACGCACGTAAATTACTAAAAAAGTCCAGATACACAAAGACCTTTACATACATTGATTCTATAGCAAGTAAGAGATCAAAATAAAATAGATTTCGGAAAAGATCTGGCGGTCGCTGTTTTTAAACTAAGTATTCGCCTTGGCAGTTCATTTTATAGTGGCTGTATTTCTGCCTTAACCTTGACGTCAGTCAAGGAATAAACTTTTAGTTATGCTAATGTTGATACAAAATACTTATATTAAGGGTATACGTTCATTTGCCCACGCTATAAAACAGTGTTGCAATTTCACAATCCCGAGCTTCATAAATTATTATATTATTATATTGTTTTGACTGTTTCAGTGAAGAACGCTATGTTGCGCCAAACATCAAGGGAAAAGTTACAAAAATGGACATTTTTGTCCTGAAGACGCAGATGAAGTTACGCCAGTCAGCTAGCTTAAAAATAAATATATAATGTATTTAAAAGTTAAAAGTCAAGAAAAAAATTATTGAATTTCGATCTTAACAATTTTAAGCATAGACACAATAGAAGCACGTGACAGAATGGTTGACAAAAAACAACCATTGCTCAAAACGAGTATGGCTGATTAACATCAAACCACATGTTAAGTTACCTAACCTCCGTTAATATTTTCATCTGCCGACTGTCATGAGGTACTTTTTTTTACTGTGTGGAAATGCTCCCGGATACCACCTACTGGTAGTTATGTCGGACTCGAATCGACCAAAAATCCCACACCGTCTTAGGTACCAGAAGCGGGGAACTGGGTGTACCCTAGACTGTACTGGCTTGCAGATGTCCCCTTTTCTGTCCCCCAAAGAGCGCACGGGCTCTGTAGCTGCCAGCCTAGCCTGCTTCTGCTAGGGTGATTGATAACCTCACCTGTGACCCCCAGGCTTACGCTTATGGAGGACGGAGATCGTTAAGCAATGACCGGCGCCTTTGCTCTCAGCAGCTCAACCCACGCTGGGCATTCTGCCAACGTATGGAGCACCGTGTCCACGGTCCGGCCATCGCAGTGGTGGCGTAGGCTCCTTACAGATCAGACACAGGTGATCTCCGCAGCATCCTTTCCCAATAATCATCTGCGTCAGCCAGTATGAGAGGGTCCCATGATTTCTCTCGAGCCAATCCTCCATAACGAGTCTTACCGCCGCAATGACGGCGTGCTCGTCTCATGAGATGTTACAAAAACTTCAGCACCCATTGTATATATCAATATGCTGACGCCTAAGCGGGCAAGTTTGCGTTCACTTTTAAAATTAATTTGTCATATGGCAATTTCAGAACCTTACACCGACATTTTATGTACAAAATTATGTTATTAATCGTTTTTTTGACAAAAGAAGCTTAATAGCATCAAGTACATGGAATGCGCAGTGTAATTAATGTTGCTCAAACACTAACAGCTGATATTAGCATACGCATATACAGCTCCAAGTAGGAGTTATGGAAGTATTTAGTTCAGAAATTTGAACCTTTCAATTGTACTTTAAGTGTTACTCTAGAAGAATAAAATAAGCAACATATTATTGCAGAGAATTCAGCATTTTAAAATTTAAAACATGAAATAAAAACAATTACGCAAGCAAAGCCACGAGTAGCAACAAGTTACTCATTTCGTATCATCAATATATAGAACAAAAAATAGCTGCCTATAATTTATAGGAGGGCGCGCACCTGAGCCTTATTATATCCCTGTTTCCTTTTACCGACGGAACAAGACAAAGGATGACAATGAACAGTCGTCAGTTTCAATGTTCCTTTGTTCCAGCAAGTCATCTTAATTATGTTCCACAATAGATGGCAAGCTGTGTCACTTTTTTCTTATTCGACTAAATCTTTTAACAAAAATACTGTAAGTTTGTCGTAAGATGTATAAAATTATCTACCCGCTGTTAAAGCACGGTTCTCTAAATAAAAGTGTTTTTCTGACCAAAATGCTGAAGATCAAGCATCAACAGTAATATTTACCTCAGGCGTCTTAATTTCATGAGTCGAACTTTCAGTTTCAATCACGTGTTAGTCGTAGTGGTCTTTTGAACTTACGTGTTCTCAATTTCCCTGTCGTAAGCTAAGCTGGTAGTACTTTTAGTTGTTCATGGTCAACATATAAGAGAACACCTGTTTCTCGGATCTGAGAGATCAAAGTAATTAGAAAATTAAAATTGGGTGAAACTCAAAAACAAAATCTTCTACCGTTTCGTTTAAAACTTCCTTTTATTTTAAAAGCCGCCATAGTGACTACTCTGCCCGAAGAGTTGTGGTGACCATAATCATTGCGCATGCAAACAATGCAGTATGATGACCCACATTATGGCGCTCTAAGCTTTTCCACACCCACTTGGGTGTAGGGCTCACACATTTACAGCAATAACTGTCACCCCTGCAGTAATGGAGCTCCAGTGTCGCACTTAACAATGAAAGACGACAGCATGGATGCTGTCGCTTTAGACTACTTCTTCTACGAGAGAGGATAGTACTATCACGGTAGAGTCGACCCGTTCAATCGGAAATCAGCGTAGCTCGGTTATCTACCAGCAATTATGCAAGATGTCTGCCCATACAAAGACAAACGCTAAACCTTCTACGTCTACGTAATAACTATTTATATGTTACTTTGTATTACAATCGAAAAAAAAACTAATCAATATCAAAGGTCGATATTTTATTGAGTATCTATGAATTAATAGTGAGGCTTCTTACCTATTAATAGCACACTCTTGTCTGAAGAGGCAATAAACAAACATCATAAATAAGCAATATAATTCGGTCTGAATTGTTGCAATTGCGTCAGATCCCACCGAGTAACAACCTAATCAAAGGCACATAAAATTTTATTAAACTACCCACGCAAGTGGTATGAAATTACTTCGCTGAATAGCCTAAGTTCAAGTAATCGATGTTTGTTAGTTGAATAATTTGACCTGAAACGCAGTACTTAAAATATTTTTTTTTATTTTGGGTAATGGTCACAAGTAGCAAATAAACCGTAGCAGTGACAGATTAGTACACAGTATATATTATAAAGTATATTGTATGTATAAAGAAGTGACTTCTATGTTACTGAACATTTTAAACACTTGCAAAAATATCCATTACATCTTGCAGGCATTACTATAATAATATAGTCATCTTGACATCAAATTGATCATCTCATTCATGATATTTTTGATAACTAGTCATGTTAAATATTCTTTAACCAAAAATCTGTAATCATTAATCAAGATTGCTACGATCGCATAAATAACATCTACGTTGCTACGACAATTTTGCAAAAACTGTCTTATGTAGTATACTTCATTTTAATATTAATAGCATGGAATATACTGTGTTCTTCTTAACAATGAAAAACTGAATTATTTTTTATAACCTGTTAATTAGTAGAGCCTGGCAAATACAACATATCTGCAAAAAGTATACTTAATTAATTATGTATACATATAAATAAAATTGGTGTCTGTTTGTAATATTGAAATATGGTCCCTTAAGCGGCTCAACCGGGATATGGTCGCAGCCGCATCCCACGTCGCGGATTGGTCAGAGGAAAGGATTTCGTCCGATCCAGAGGCACTGGCTGCCTGGTTTGGGCACATTATGGCGTCCATATGTGATGCCTCAATGCCCCGAGTCAAGGCGGCCAGAACAGGCTTGGTGTACTGGTGGAGCGCGGAGATCTCGCGGCTGAGAATAACAGTCACGAGATTGCGCCGCCCGTACCTTCGAGCTCGGAGAAGACGGCGAGCCACAGTCGAGAAGATCGACAGAGCACGGCGGGAATATGGAGCTGCAGTAAAGAATCTCAGCGATGCAATCGCTGAGGCCAAGGCTCGGTCATGGAAAGAACTCATCGCGGGACTGGATAGGGATCCATGGGGCCCATACAAAATGATACTGGGCAAGCTCAAGCCATGGGTCCCACCGTTAACAGAAACTCTGGATCCGGAGATTCTGGGAAGAGTGTGTCTAACACTCTTCCCAAGGGTCCAGGACAGTCCTGCGATTCCTCCGTCCCAATCGGTCCGCCAAATGTGGTCCGAGGAGTATGAGGTGACGGAGGGTGAACTTGACCGAGCCATGCGGCGGCTCGCTTCCCGCAACACCGCGCCTGGACCTGATGGCATTCCGGGTCGGGCGTTGGTGATAGCTCTGTCGGTACGGGGGGACAAACTGAGGCAGATTTTCACAGATTGTTTCCGCCTCGGTATCTTCCCCCTCGGCTGGAAAGAAGCAAGACTGGTGCTTTTAAAAAAGGACGGAAGGGCTGCAGATTCTCCCTCTGCGTTCCGACCGATATACCTGCTGAACGAGTCAGGGAAACTCTTTGAGAGGATAATCTCTGACCGGATTAGCGGGCATCTGTCGCGAGTGGGCCCTGATTTATCAGACTGTCAGTTCGGATTCCGACGGGGACGTTCGACAGTAGATGCTGTTAGGTGCGTTCGATCCCTGTCGGAGTCGACAGTCCGATCGGGGGGGGGGTGGCGTTGGCAGTTAGCCTTGATATAGTCAACGCTTTCGGCACCCTCCCCTGGCGGGCAATTAGGGCGGCCCTCGAATATCACGAGGTGCCGCTCTATCTGCGAACCGTTATTGAGGCCTATCTGCGCGACAGGACGGTGAAGTTTATCGGTCGGAAGGGAGTGGAGAATCGAAAGGAAGTATGTTGCGGGGTTCCCCAGGGCTCGGTATTGGGCCCATTATTATGGAACCTCGCATACGATGCTGTTCTTCGCACTAGTCTGCCCTCTGGCCTAAGGGTCGTCTGCTATGCGGACGATACATTAATACTGGCTAGAGGGTCACACTTCGAGGAGGTGCTTTGGCTCACCGAGCAGGGGGTGGCTAGTGTCGTGGAAAAGATACGTGAGCTGGGCCTGAGGGTGGCACCTCAGAAAACTGCGGCGATATGGTTCCATGGCCTGCGTAAGCGCCAGGAGCCACCCAGCTCATGTCTCCGGGTAGGTGACGCTGAAGTCCAGGTAGGCCAGTACATGAAGTACCTAGGCCTCATCCTGGACAGTCGGTGGAGCTTCGAAGAGCATTTCGGGCGATTGGTACCCCGAGTGCGAGGGGTAGCAGGTGCGCTGCATCGTTTGCTGCCCAATCTCGGGGGACCACGGGAAGAAGTTCGCCGCCTCTACATGGGGGTTGTTAGATCCATGGTCCTCTATGGGGCACCCGTCTGGTTTAATGATCTAGCGGGTGCCTCTCGCTGCCGGGCCCTACTCAGGAGCCTGCAGCGGTTGATGGCATACGGGTCGTACGGGGTTACCGCATAATCTCCTATGAGGCGGCGACGATCCTGGCGTGATCTCCGCCCTTCGATATTCTGGCCGACATGGACGCGATGGTCTACGACCAAATTCGTTCTGTCGGTCAGAATGCCGAAGAGGCCGCGCCAGATCATGAGCCCGGAATGCTACGGCAGAACGTGCATAAGCAAGCTTTGGTGGCTTGGCAGGCACGGCTCGAAACTCAGGGCTGTGCTAGCCATCGCGCCGTCGGAGCCGTTCTGCCGAACTTCGAAGCGTGGATAGAGAGGACCGACTGTGTCACTTATCGATTGACCCAGATACTCACCGGGCACGGCTGCTTCGGTGAGTATCTGAATCGAATAGGACGGGAGGCTACGGCACAATGCCACCACTGCGAGTCCGAACGGGACTCCGCCCAGCACACGCTGGAGGACTGCCCTGCTTGGGAGCCTGAGCGTCGAGTCCTGGTCGGACGGATCTGACGAAACCTTTCACCGTCAGCATTGATCGCGGCAATGCTGGCGAGTCGTGAAGGATGGGAAGCCGCGATCTCCTTCTGTGAGTAGGTTATGCTCCAGAAGGAGACCGCAGAGCGAGATCGGTAAAGGGCCGATCCCGCTCGAAGGAGGCGGCGAAGGGGACGCGGCAGAAGTCGCTAGCTCCCTAATCGCCGCCTAAGGGTCGCTGCGGTCACATCTTGGGGCGTTGTGACTGCTGCAAACGACCCGAGCCAGGTGACACTCCGGTGCGGCCGGGGAGTGTCGTCTGGGGCGGGGCGCTGTTCTGCCTCTTACTGCGCAGGGCGATGGGAGGTGCGATAGCGTCTTGCCCCTGGGGCATGAGGTGCCCGAGATGTACCTCACTTGTGAGGTACGGCAGGGAGGACTCTAGAAGCCGTTAATGCGTTCCTAGAGCTCTTCCCAACTGCCGAGGTAGGCCGCCGCGGGGTTTAGTGGGTAGACCGGTTTTCCGGGAGTCCCACACACGCCCTTCGTCCCTCCGGAGGGTATGGTGCGAAAAGCATTCCCCGCGTTAAAAAAAAAGAAAAGGAAAAAAAAAAAGGCTACTTACATTTTAGAATTTATGAAATATAAAAAAATTCCACGTGGACGAAGTCGTGAGTGCAGTTAGTAATAAATGAATAACCTAACACATCTCACACACGATTCGATCTCGAGATTGTGCTATGATAAACAGACTGCTGATAAACATGCTTAAATATTTCAAAATACATACATATTATAGATAAATTAAATCCATTGTTCAAATGAAATTCAGATGTTACATCTGTAGTGTAGCCTAAATATTTGTTATCTGACCAGAAAAGTATAACTGATTTTTTTTAATTATAGTAATGCTTAATAGCAGCCCAGAGTTTGGAAATTGGGGTCTCAACCCCTGTGCTTCGGAGAGCATGTAAAGCCGTCGGTCCTACACCTGGTCTCTCCCCGGTCGTGTCAGATAACCATCCCATCGGTTTGTGAGAGTGAGGGAACAGAGAGTACACCTACAGTGCACACACTTGTAAACTATAATATCTTCGGCGTAAATCGGCTAGGAGAACAACAATCAGCTTCAAACTTTTTAGCTGTCTTTATAAGTTTATTTTGTTAATAAAAGGCTCGCTGTACGTCGCAAGTCATGTTCGTAGCAAGCGCTTTGAATTATTAGCAGAGGTTGACAATAAAACACATAAATTAATGTATTATTTATTTTGCAACTATCGTAATCACATAAATAGTTTGATCATCAAAACATCGAACGAACATATACAAAGTAATCTACTCACAAGGATTACGATAAACACAACAATATGTAAGGTACAGCATAAAATTTATTAGACTCTTTGGCAATTTTCGCAATCGAAACAATAATGTTAGTATTTGTAATTCAAAATTAAAAAAAATGTGTTCTTAACAAAGAAGTTCGATGACAAAGAGTTCAATTATGATCTTTTCACTAAACGTCGAAGCCGTAACATTTCACTATAACGTTACGAGTGCCAAATAATTCCTTTTTTACGCATATTTATTATACAGAAACAGGAAAGTTAATTATTAATACAAAGTTTGAAAAAGTTTTATAATTTCCTAACAGAAAAAAGACAAAAAAAAAGAGTATACCTAATTTACTGAGAAAAAGTTCTAAATGATGATGATGACTTAGCTAAAATGTCACGGCTTAAGACGCGTTCCAACTTTTAAACATTTTTTTAAAGAAAATTCCAAAGAGCATAAGAAACTTAGTTCTACTGTTTAAATTCCACAAGAAGATCAGATTTTAAGGTAACCTGTACATGAGAACGTAGAAGTATTGGCAACTGATGGCATTACCTCAAATGGCTTAACGTTGCAAAAGATCAAAATGGACGACAAGAGTAACCAGATTTTGCAAATAGATCAAGAAAACAGAAAAAAATTAAAATCTATTTGCAGTTATAGTTGATCGTACATTTATATTAACTTCCTTCAAGATATTTAACTTTGACTTAGTGTATCGTAAGCACTTTGGTTAAAACCCCGAGGTAGGTGTTTGGTTTCCATTATACGAGACTCGAGTTGTTTATATGGATCTCTACTTTACAACAACATAAAAGTTACTTTATCTTTTCTAATATTAGGATTTTTCACCACGTTGCAAACATACTGTGTTTTGCTGATACATGCTGTAAAACCGAAGTGCCATATAAAATGTAATATAGACTCTAGGTGTGGTATACTGCCGCTAACATCTTTATACGTTTTACTTGAATCAGTAAAATGTAATAAACTCGCTGTAATATTGTTGCTATGATATTGTTTTGTTCTATATAATCGTGACATAACATGTCAAATAAAATTCACGTACATTGAGTATAAAGTAAAAATAAACCTTAATGTGTAGAAATTAGATAAATAATATTTTGTTTTTCGTAAAGATGGATTAATAACGAAACTATGGATATGCAATTGTTTTTAGGAGAATGTTGTTGATTTTATTTTTTCACACTACTTTGCACCTTATTACATAGTTTCAAAATTCCATTTTTAGTTACGTAATTGCAATAAGTGAACTTGCCATAGGTTAGGTGACTACAAGTAGTTTGCATTAAATGTTGAAGTGATGGTATCTCAACATTATTGCATTCACATGTTGTTAATATTTGTAGATATAGAGAAAAATTGAAAACTGTAATACTTAGCTGTTAAGTGAATAGAAAGCACTACATTATGTATGTTTAAGCACTTGAAAGGACCCGCTCTAAAATCTTTCAGGGTTAATAAAGATTTTAATCATCAACAAAGAATGCTATCAGTTGCCAATTATAAAATAGACACGTTACTTATTCACATCAAATGAATTTAACATTTAAATGAGTGATTTTGTGCTTTAATTCAACCCCCCATACGTTTGATTTAGTTGTTATTTATTTATAACCAAACTTTCTTAAATAGGATCAATATAGAGGGGTTCAAAGGCTTACAGTTATGAAAAATGCACAATTACATATCACAACAAGAAGTATTTTGTATACACAAGCCTTCCTATTATAGATACTTTTAAAGCTCGATCTCCCGTACAGGAAAAGTTGAGTTTATGCAAATTTCAATGAAAATATTTACAACACTAACCTCTATCTTGAAAGTAATTGTTAAGGAAAGGACAAATACATTTTTATTAACATATTGCCATAGAAAATAAAAAGAAGTTCGCATATTTGATTAGTCGATAATTGGTCGATAATCGACTAAATAATACTCAAAAAATGTATTTATTTTGTTCTTAATCTTTTTTAATTCATTTTTAATTAAATAATAATAAGTAAAAACTACATAGTAAAGAGTACAAAACTAAATGTACAATTATAAACCTGGAAATAACAAGATTGAAAACATGAAATCACCTAAATAAAGATTTGAGTACAACTAGGTCGTTACCATTGCAGCAAAAGTATACGAAACAGCAAATAAAATTCTGAATCATAACTTTTTTCACGAAACCCGGCGAAGTAAAATATAAAACACGGAGAAAATTAAGTTATCTTGGAAAGTGGAATGTATTTAATTAGAGGCAAAAACTGGGCAAAGATTTATAATTTTCGGGTGGTGTTTCAACTTCACATTTCTAATTAGACATAGTTGAAACGTTTGCGTGGGAGGTACGGAAAGAAATTCAGGTTTAGGGATTTATCATAAAATTGTTGGCAATTTTCTTATCAAAATAACTGAAATTGGTCTAAATATATACTAAGTAATTAATGTTGGTTTTAATTGAGATCAAAAAAAATTAACTCTACAACTATGCATATCGAATGAAAATATCGAAAATTTCTCTTTGTGCTGAACCTTTTGTCTATTGTTTATTTTTTCGATATTGCATCACGTCACATCACATCGACAGCCTTTCATAGACTACGCCTGGATATAGACCTCTCCTTAGGAATGGGGTTTTAGCCACACTAGCTTGATGGGTTGAATTTTTTGACAAGGAAGTTAAATTAGTACGTAGTACATGATATGGGAGTTTAAAACTTTCAATTGTTTATTAATTTGAGAAATTTTCTACTAACAATTTTAGTCGCTTGTTGGTCTCCGTACTATGGAATCACAGATGCGCGTAAATGTGATATATATAATAATACTGCATAAAGACAGCTTAATGTAAAAATATTCATTTAAGATTTTATATATAAATAAATAGAATAATTTTAACTACTATTTATTGAACAAATACTCTGTAGCATACTGCTGAGTTGGCAATTGAAAAACACAAAATAAAAAAACATAATTTTAAGACAAAATTTAAAATAATTAAAATATTTGTGCAACCACGTAAAATTAATACAAATATACTGTCACGTTATTGAAAAGAAAATATAATTATGGTAAGATACACTTAAATTTAAATTAACAAATTTATCCATAACGTAAACATAAACATATTTTTGAAATAAAAATACATAAATATAATGTATTTTTTACATATTTAAATATACTTTCATTAAAATTTGCAATTTCTCCAAGTCCATTTGTTCCTATCTAAATACTTAGACTCTCTCGATAGAACATGATTGTATAATAATGAAAATGAGATGTTGCCATTAGTTCTAAGTACTTTTAATAGGTAAGGATTTATTAAGTTTCTAAATAAAGTTACAGTGAAGACATTATTTTTGGTTTACAAAAATATCAGTGAACATATTTCTTACTTTGTGCCAATAGAAAAAGAAAGGAAAAGATGTAATGAAAATCTTGTGGATTTACTTCGATGCAGGGGTGGCAGTTATCGTTGTAAATGTGCGACCATTACACTGCTACGATGACAGCCATGCCCCTTACGTCTCCACGTGGGCGTGAACAAACCCACCATACTTTATTATCTGCATTCACAATGAGTATGGTGACCACAACCCTTGGATTCTGTTCATACTTTACATTAGGCAAAGTAGAGTCACTTTGGCAGGCTTTAAAAATAGAAAAAAAAAGTCGCGTATTAATTTGTTGTTGTACTTTCATTTATTTACTCTTACAGAACTTGTTTCTTATTTTACAAATGACTTTTAATCTTATAATATAACCACCTAAGCACATTTTAAAATGATAACAAAGAATGAGAATTTCTAGAACACATTCAAGTCGAAGTAAGTGGTAGCCTAAATCCACACGAGTAACCCTAAGAGAGGTGCTGATTTCAGCAGACAACTTCCATATCTCAAGTAAATAGCTAACGTAAGTAAAATGTCAAACTGAATTTCGATCTCAATAGAATTCGGGTTAAAGACCGAGAGTAAATAAGACTTCGCAAGTATACCTTTCTTCAAGAAAGTATAAGTGCTTCGTCTTTTTCAGCTGACGAAGAAGAGACTGTGTAAATAAACTGTATGCTGTTAACTTCGACTCAATAAATAACAAAAGATGTCTCTTGCCAACTGTTATTCTTTTTGTAATAGACCGATTAAGACCAGGCCATAGACAAAAGCATTTTTAAAATTATTCTGTATTAGACTTGAAACGGTTGCGACTAGAGAGAATTTTAGACCTCCTAAACAATAGAGTAGTGTTACAGAATCCGTTGTCATTTCTTTATTAGTTATCCACACATTAGTGGGTGCATACCCATCCTAATTATTATCCATCAGTGAAAAAGTCTAACGGGTGGAAGGGTCGGGATACAATTACAGGAATAACGGTATTCGAAAAATATTGTTGGTATTTAACTGCAGTGCTCAATTATCAAAATCAATCCTTAAGTGATTAACACTACAGATGAATCATACCATTTGCAGTGATATTAAGTATACTTAATGTCAAAAATAATAATAACCTTATATACATCAGAATACGCTGTGGAGAATAATTAAACGTCAAATCTTTATTACGATAGAAGTAAAAGAAAGATCATTTGTTAGTTTAATTTTTCAGGGAAAAACTAAAAAAAATAGAATTTATTTTCAGGTGGAATTGTTTTGGTCATTCTTCACATTATTTTTAAAGACAACGCCAGCACTAGGAATAAACCCTGTATTGCAGGGGACTTTACAAACATACATGAAACGGACACATACAGGAAGGATGGTAAAAATAATTTTACAACAATAACTAAAGTATTCTTTTATAACTAAGACTACAGCATTATATGTAAGTAATGTAAGATATTTTTGAGGATTTACAAGCATACAAGAAACGGACACAAAGAACACCCAGACTCAGAACAACAATTTGTGGATCACACAAAGTGTTGTCTCATGTGGGGTTTGAACCTATAGCACTCAGCACAGTAGAGAGCGGCGTGGCAACCGCTTAAGCCACTAGGCCAATCGTGCAGTCAATTTCAAAGTTTTGTGAGTGTGTTTGGCATTTCCATTTTGTTGTTTTGTGACTTATAGCCTCTGGCACAGGAAATAAACAACTTTAAGGATAAAAAACTACTATTTTTTTACGACAGCAACAAATTAATTTGTTTGTGAAAACGGATGATTGAAAAGAAAATTAAAAAACATTTTAAAAACTCATGTTTAGCATTTTTTTATTTATTTTAATTGAATTTGTTTTGAGTCCTTTGTTTAATCAGTTAATTACCAAACTAAGAAACGAATTCTCGTAATTCTTTTAACGAAAACTGATAACAATATATCTCTCGCTACAATAATACGTTTGTAATTTCCGATTAAACAGTAATCAAGAACAGTATGACGACAAATACGGCTACCGCTGTGAAACTCAATGTTATTGACGCAGCGGGAGGTAATTGGCGCATTCACCGCGCCTTCATTCATATTGATCATTGAATGATTCATTACATTTTTACAACAAGCTATAAAGAAATGATGAACCGGTCTATTGTCGGATCTCTTTGTTACATACCTACTCATGTTTACCAAAGTAAAAAACATTTCTTTTTGTTCCATGGTACAAACAACAAACAATGTTTCTTGTTTGTCACAAATACATTTCTGAGCGTATCAACCTATTTGAATGTTTCAAAGCTTTCATGCGATTCTGCTTGATTATGCATGATTGGCGATACGGAAAAGCTAGTAGCATTGCATTGTATTTAAAGGGTCACTCATACGTTTTTGTCTAGAATTTAGTTGATTTTCGTATCCTATTTTGAATGTTTGTAAAGTCCCAGATAACAGAAGCAATATTCCTATTGTGAGAGTTCATTCTTGAACGAGAAAATTCTTGATAGGTATAGCATAAATTTAATTTCTAGTATTGTAATTTGTGAAGGAGAGATAATTGATTTTAATTAAATATATTATAAACCTATCGATGGTTTCTCTTGGTTTATATTCTAATTAGCAATTTCAACAGGATATTCTTCGAATAGATTAAGAAGTATGCTAAGTTCTATTATGTAAAGTTCACTTTTCATTGGCACAAAGTAACGTATTAAAAATCAACGTACACCACTCCAAAATTGTAGAAAGTTTCGTATAGAAAAATATAATTAGTATTCTAATAGTTTTACACATAACTTACAACTACATATAGACAAGCGTATGATTTTTTTATGAATATTTTAATACTGACATTTATATTATGCCCAGTTGTTAGCGGGTAACACCTTAATACACTAAAAAATTCGAGAATCAGATACTCGACGTTCGAAGTGAATATAGATACAGATTACAACGAAGTCTAAACGTCTGTTCGTGCGTACATTAGAGCGGTCAAGTTAGTATACAGTTTAATTAGAAATATTCTTAAATTTCATCCTTTGAGGAGCACGTAGCTAAGTGATAAATAAGTATAATACCAAAATCAATTTATGTGTTACCACTGTTACCAAATTGAGACCCCTCCATGCATCGGACTATACGCTAAGCCGTCAGTTTGAGCTAGGTTAATAATGATGACGTATCCTAAAGTTTAATCTTGTTCACTTTGCATGGATGAATATCGCCCCGCGGGATACCATTCCTAATACACCAATGTGTAGTAACACGTTGATAGACGTATTGGCTTATGTGCTCAATGAAAGCTTTATGAAATAACCTAAACGAATCCGTAAATATTTTTTTATACTTTTTTATTTCAAGTTTATTTCTCAAAAAATCTCTATTTGCAGAAACTAAAAAAGCCTCACAGTTATTTCGTTTAGGTTTTTTCTTATGTAAAGATCTTTAACATAGTTTATTCGGTCATAGATATTTTTTTGCTATTTATTAATAGAGAAAGAACGTTTCATAATTTCAAAAAAGGGTAACACAAAAAAAAATACAAAAACTTGAAATTGATGGTGTCATCCGATTAGTAAAGACGCATTGTAAATGAAAATACCGACTAATGATCATCACAAATGAAATCAAAATCTGAAATCTTCTTCTTCTAATAGTTAATTATTAGAACATGCTTTTAAAAACTTATCCATTATAAGCCCCTCGAAGTAATATAGTTACTACCTTTATTGCCGTCCTCGACATTCAGTACTAAGAACTCTAACTAAAATGACCGCTCCTAACAAATTATTTTAGCTCGTGCTTTAAATAATTACTTTTCACTCAATCAATCATCTCCGACGGTCGTTACGAAACACTTACTTAAGTAGTTATCAAATATAGTAAGGATGACAAATTGTATCATGAAAATACTTCGAAAATAACCAGCAATAATAAATATTTTTATTCTTAATGCACAGGCGAATATTTAAACTAAAACTTCTCGAAGATTTTGTCTGACACTGTATTTATTCTAGCCAAAGTTAAGAATTAACACATTGAATAACGTACTTGCTTTACTTGCCAAGGTGGTTAAACGGACAATTGTCCGTTTGGCATAATTCAGCCAGCATTGTTAACGGAATTTAGTACTTTATTTTAACACAAATAATGTATCGTACAATATCTTGAGAAGTAATATACACGATATCTTGGTCTAGTACATACATAAATAATATGTCTACAGCTTCTGTAATTTTGTATCAATTTAGATATTTTAATAATAGGAAAGAAAATCAAAGAAAATGTTGAACTTACTTAGCAAGCAAATGTTTTACCTGCGTACTTAAGGAGATTGCTGTAAGATAACACACACAGTCGTCATCGTACAGGACTCCTGTCAAAAAAAGACATTTGTGTACACTAATGATCAATTTTTTTTAACTACATACAAATTAGATTGGAAGAACCTTGAATAATCATCATTAATGTTAAAGTAGGCAAATAATTTTAATCATAAATTTGAATTTTGCTCAAATTTGAAATCCACCTTGAACGCTACCCATTTTTCATCCATCAAACGGGCAAACATAATGTACTAAAAGACTTTATAAGGCGTGTTGAGTAATTACTTGAAACACGAGCTTTGCATAAACATGACAAGTATGCAAATGGAAAATTCTCATTATGTTACGACATTGTTCACATTTCATACATTCACGATAAATTGAACAACATTTATTACGCTACCAAATCAAGAATATAATTTAACTTGTAGGTTTATGAATATTTTGTTGGAATAGAAGCATCAAATTCAAGTGTGTCAGTTAAACTGATTTGTATCATAATTTGCTGTTTAATCATTATAGATCCATATTCCTCAAAAATACTCTCAGAACCGCTAACAGATAAAACTATCTTTTAAATGGCTGGAAATTAGATCTAATTGCGTGTGACGTAATTGTTTTATCGCATACCCAGAGAAACAAAGGTGTAAGTGACATACTCGTACACTAACTTTGCAGGAGAGCAAAAAATTGTCTAATCATATTGCTTTTGAGTCTATAATCTTTTGTGATATACCAAAAAATAGTAAAGAAATCAAGTTTTTTGTCATTTACGTTTAACTAGCAGACCCGGCCACGTTGCTGAGCCTAATTTTTTTTTAATTATTACATTGTAGTAAACTATTAAATTGAGATGTAAGCTATCCTATCTTTCAGGTTGGATCAAACTGTACAAGGTGTGCAAAATTTGATTAAAATCGGCTAAATCGTTTAGGAGTCCATCGTGGACAAACACCGTGACACGTAATTTATATATATATTATATAATATAATTTATATATATTAAGAAGATATACCTCAAATTTTCTCGATAGTAAATAATGAATGTTTAAAACTTTTATATACGTTTTTCTCAGTTTTTACAGTTAATCTTTAAATGCAAAAAACTTTGATCCATTTATCGTTTTCTAAATAATGATTTTACTGTAGTCGCTCATGGTAATATCTTTTATATGTACTCTGAAGAGTTTAGAGCATAAGTAATTTCAATTTTAACATAATAAAATAGATTTTTACAAAATCGCTTCATCTTATAATATTAGACAACAGATTCTGTTGTAATATAAAACTATTAAATCTGAATTATACGAGAACCTCTGCCTTAGAGGTGACGGTGGGGCCTTGTGCTGTTCTGAATTTGATCATGTGACAACAGGAGATCGTTGGCATCGATCGATCGTCTGCAAAAACATATATTCAGGATACCTCTTACGAGTCGGTAATCACTTTCAATAATAATATTCTGAATATTTGGCATTTCTTTGTGATGATGAAGTCGATTTTGTTATTTGTCGTGCTATCAGGGCTTAGCCAGGTCCATTTTCTATGAGGCTTTTTCTAAAAACAGAATTCATCAAATAGGCCCCTGGGTCTCGAGGAAATTTACCAGCATTTGTCACCAGTGATTTTTATCGATAAGTCACAAATCAAATCTGGCTTTGGGTTTATTTTACAAGAAATTCTTAATAACAGGCTAGAGTATAGTGGTTGGTGGTGTTTTACGGCCGTATTTTGGAAAGCATGTTACACAATTGGTCTAGGTTGTCATGAGTGTCTATAGCAATCGTTATTGGGAAGTTAGTGTCCTTGAATATACTCATAAGTAGTTCAACATTCGAATTCAGTTCGCCTTCGGTTACGCATATCCAATGCCAGTCACTTCTTGGAAAATTGATATTCAGGTAAACCTAAATGAAGTAGTAGCCTATCCCAAATAATATTGGGAATAATAAAGGCTTTTTATTTAACGAATTTATTGAAACAATTTATGAAAAGCGTAAAAGAGTTTCCATTCATTGACAAGACAATAACGACTGATTTGTCGTGGACATACATACCTTGAGGTGGAACACTGTATCACACAATTTCTTACAAATTATGGTAACTGTAAGAGTAAACTACATTCTTTTTAATTATTTCAGTCATTACTGTGTCAATGCTTAACACCTGACTCTAAACTATGAAAATCTCTGGGAAGTTTTTGGTACAATGAACTTCAAAATGCTGAATAGCTTACAAAATAATATCTGGGGTGGTATACTATGAGGATTTCGTGTAGCTATGGTGAATTTTTGCGCGTTTGAGTGATTCTGCCATTCATATTACATTGGACCTGTAATATTTCATGTTCACGGTGTTTCCCTATTTGAAAAGTATATACCTATTTTAACTTCATTTTGTTCATCACACTTTGTTATTCCCGTAGTGATATGGTCATACCGCCGCGAATCGGTCGCTCAGAGCCTCATCCGTTATTCAGCAGGGTGCACGTGTACAAGTGAGGTTTTGCGACGCCTGTGATAGTTGATGGCATTTGAGAATATCAAAATAAACATGGAGTCTATCATAAAGCGTTTCTCTCGAAGCTTCCCTCTCGAAAAATTATACTGGTGCTCTGCAAGGCTGTGTGCTATCACCCACACTATTTCCTCTACATATCAATGGTATGTTGTGAAATAGTAGTATCCATTGCTATAGGGATACGTTTTATACCAGCCACTCTAATATTTCTCAGGAATACGTCATCGAGAGTCGAAACACACTTGTGTCTTTTGAAACTTCCATGGCGGAGGTTTCAGATTGATTAATCCAGAAAAATCTTTAAGCAAGAACAGCTCAGTGCCAGATTCTCCCTTGGGACCGCTAGAGTGATTCAAATCAACGATAGCCGAATGATCGGTTCAATCCCTTGGTATAACGTAAAAATATAGCTTCACTCTTCGTTCTCTCTTATATGTGTCTCTCTTATATATAAAGAATTTTACATAGTAGCTTCCCATTACTTCTGTCTCTGCTCTTTATGTCTCGTAACCATTCTGCTGATTAAATTATCCTCTGCGATACTTCCGGACCAATCCAATACTTCAAACCTTTAAAAGAAAATGTACTTCTTTCTCATTCGTTCATAACGACGGTGGTTACTTTTTCTCAGTTGACCGGTCTGCTCTTTAGCGAACTCTGTCATACAGAAAAAGAATATTTAACAGAAAAACTAATAAAATAAAGTCTAGGTAACAACAGTTATGTACTGCTATCACTGAGCGGCGAATGAGCTATGAAGGGTAAAGAAACAATCCGCACGTAAGCATACGCTGCTAGGATGACTACCCACATGTTTCGACTTGTTTATGTGACGAGTTGGTGATTACTTCCGCGAACTAACTGAAATTTTAAATGGAAAAAAGACGTAAGTGTAAATATTTCCGTGATGCGGGTGTACCCGTAAATAAAAAATAAGGCTATAAGTATGATGGGCTGTAATCAGTATTATTTTCGTAAATTTATTTATAACGTACTATGAAATACTTTTATAAATATTAACATTAGTTACTGAAACATAAACTTAAACACTATTAAGAATATTTGTATGCAATTTTACGTGCTTCGTGTTAGTTTATCGACTTCTTTAAATGAAAAAATATTTACCTTATACAACGTAACTAATTACTTTTTAGTTTGAAACCTTTATTTTACATCAAAACTTAAAAAATAAATTACCAAACTTGTACTTTTAAAAAAATTACGTATTTGTTCTTACATCTTTGTTGTTCTGAGTGTGCGATATGAGAATACACAGAATAAATTAAAAGATAAATAATAACTAGTGCCAAGACCATTTAAGGAATCAAAAAGGATAATAAATAGTTTAATGGAAAAATATTCTAAAGGTTACAACAATATCGCTAAACATGCAAAACTTTTAACACTATATATACTTAATTTAATATTAATAATAATAGTATTTTAGAAAAGGTGTACCAACACAAAGTATTTATGAACAATGCAGTGAAAAGTCTAGTTACCGATATGTTTTGCACGTTTTAACATGGTCCAAAACTAAAAAATGTGTCGACTACGATAAAAACACAATTGAATGAACAGTTGCTTTTTGTCATAAAACAGAAAATGTGAAAAACATTACTACTGTCTTATTTTTAAGTCTAACACAATATTTATCCATACCTTTCAAGTAAATGAATCTAAATGTAATTTAATAAACGGTAATCTTGAATAGCTGCTCAAGGAAGAAACAGATATAATTTAACAGAATAATATTTGTTTAACGAAGAAACAGGACAATATCAAATTTTGATGATAACGTAATCTTGTTTGGACAAAGAATCAATGAAATACAAAAACTCCTTATACTGATTTATTCATATAAAACAGTAGAAGTATTTATTGTAAAGTCATGTTTCTCTCTCTCTCTTATGAAGCATAGATAAGATAGAATCAAGTAAGTCATTTTGTTTATGGAGCATATTCATAAGTTGAAAAGACTTAAAACGCTTAAAAAAAATAGTCACATATTTTTTCGAAAATAATAATTAACAAACATTGACCGAAACGATGATGGTAAAAAAGAGTTTGTTGTTAAAATAATTTAAAATGTGAAAGCAAAATCGTACTTTATGCCTCTATTATACATATATTCAACCAAATGAACCTTAATATTTAACCAGTCAAACATTTATAGTAAGAAATATTAATGAAGACCTTTGAGGAGAAAGGACCCTATAGACAGAAAGCACACCTCATTTTAATAATTAAAGGTCACACGACTGTTAACCTTTTACAAGACGTGCAAATTTTCACAAGATTTGGATTTTGAGATGTCATTGATGCAAATCTTCTGTAGTAGTTCCCTTGCGATGCTCAAAGATATATGAGTCCGTGAGCTGGCAAGTTTGGATGGTTTCGCTTCCTAAAACAAAAGAAGAATTTACTATATATCGGCAACCCACCAACTTTTATTCCATTTATTTCCCTTTCATCTTTACCTAAACACTAATATCTGGCACATACGTTCCCATTACTTAAAAACATTTAAAGACTTATACAAATAAATGGAAAATTTCGCCGGGTTTGACGTTTTGTAAAGGTTAGATAAATTTTCTCATCAATTATTTCTTTTACGGAGGATAGAATATTTTATCTTTCCCTAATGTTACAATTTGGGATTCGTAATTTGATTTATTCATATTTTCTTTGTCTTTTTGTGGGTGTTTGTTTTAAAGCTGTTCTAAATTATTAAATGTTTTTGATTACCTGTTTTGTTTTCTTTGCATGTTTCTTGTCCCGGCTCTCCTTAAGACGGATCTGTTTGAGGATACCGACTAAAAGTTCGTCCACGTTGTGCTGGATGCCTGATGAAGTTTCGATGAACTTACAGTCTCTTGAAGTTGCTAACCCTTTACCCTCTGTTCAAAAAGAATACATAAGTAAATTATTTGTTTTTTTTTCACTCTACTCATCTATAAAATGTTTGAAGAAAATGTCTATTAAAATCATGTTAGGTTAAGCATTGATATTTAACTTAATTTCGGTAAAAGTTTTTCGATAGATTTAGGCCAACATTTTTATGTCGAAAATTGTTAATACTTAATTACTCACCATTAGTAGATACCTGTCGAGCTCTGGCCAGATCAGCTTTGTTCCCCACGAGTACGACAGTTCTCTCCACAGTAAACTGTTCCCTGGCCAAATATGCCAGGAGTTCTGCAGCTCGGCTGAAAGAACTCTTTGCAACCACAGAGTATACGACTACACAGGCATGTGGCTCGTATGTTGAGAGACAGTTTTCGACCTAGGAAACATTTCTATAGGTTAGTATTTTTATCTCAATAAATAAGATAATTATGTATCTACTACTTTATATTTATATATCTAGGTATCAATAATTTCTAAATATCCAGTGTTATTTTTATAATTAAAACGAATCTAACGGCTCTGAAATCGCTCAAGTCGCAAAATCCCGCCTCCTGGCGTAGTCAGGTAATAAATACAAAAGGTATGTAATCAAAAGTTTACTAATGGACACAGAATATTCTATAACCATGTAAAGTTTGGCTGCCATCTTAAAAGCAGATGAAACAATGACAAACCATTTCTACAGTCAGTTTGTTATTGAAAAGTCAAGGTGTCTGTTAGATATTTATTTATGTATTACGGTACAGAAAATGGTGTTAGGTACTATTCAGAAAACAGCATGGACCCGCCTGCATTAGGAATAAATCCTGTATCGCTGGGGACTTTACAAACATACAAGAAACGGACACAAAGAACACCCAGACCCAGAACAACTTGTGAATCACACACAGTGTTGTCCCGTGTTTGATTTGAACTCATAAAACTCAAAGTAGTAGTGAGCGGTCGCGAACCGCTTAAACCACTAGGCCAACTGTGCAGTGATTTTATTTTGGTTGGGTAAATTTTTAAAAAAGTTTTCACCCGCCATCACGCACATATATCAGGTAATATATTATTATAGTCTAAAATGTAACGTTATCAGACAATTGTTTATTATTTATTCTAAGTGATTAATTTTATTTATTTATTTATTTATTATACATCATGCACTTTATGTACATAGGCGGACTTAATGCCTAAGGCATTCTCTACCAGTCGACCTTTGGGTGATGCAGAGAAAATAGGAAGTAGGTGCGTTTCAGGTGATGTTGAATAACAGAAATAAACATATATGTACAAACTTATCATACACTAAAATTTATATAAATACATAAATAGATACATATACCTAGTCTTGCCATAAATATTGTAATAAAGAAAAAAGAAAATTGTTAACTGCAAATAACATTTATTACTTTTACAGTGTGTCAGTTTAATACATAAATATAAAACAATTAAAAATATAAAAAGCTTATTCGAAGTGGTCTCCATTGGCTGCAATACAGTCCTTTAAACGATGAGGCCAGTTATCAATAGAAGCACGCACTCTTTCCATGGGAAAATTCTTCACTGCCAATCGTATAGATTGTTTTAGGGACTCCAAATTATCATGGCGTTTAGAGCAAGCTGTACTCTCTAAAACTGACCACAAATCATAATCCAGCGGATTAAGATCGGGACTAGACGACGGCCAGTCTTCAGCTCTGATGAAGTCCGAAACGTTCGATTCCAACCAAGACTGCGTGGACCGAGCTTTATGACCCGGCGCCGAGTCTTGCTGGAAGGACCATACTTGGTTATTGAACATGGTGATGTTAAGGGGCTTAACTACCTTCTCAAGAATGGTATCTTGATACACTTGTGCCGATGTTTTGATACCTTTTTCACAAAAATATGGCTCAGTCACTCCTTCATAGCTAACACCCCACCAAACCATCACTGAAGTCGGATAATGTCCACGTTGCACTCTGTCGACTAATTGGGAAGCTTCCTTAGAGCTTTGAGCATAAATACGGTCATTTTGTTTGTTAAAATGTTGCTCAATTGTAAAAATTTTCTCATCCGTAAACAAAATTTTTCTGTGACCTCCCTTTGCGTACCGCTTCAGTAGTTGTTTCGATTTTACCACCCTATTCTTCTTTAAATTATCAGTTAAGAAATGGCCAGTGCGTCTCTTATAGGCTGCAAGTCCTAAGTCATCTTTTAAAATACGCGACATGGTTCTAGGTGCTATCTTCATTTCCCGAGATAAAATCTTTTGCTTTCGGACAGGATTTCTTCGAATTCTTTCCCTTACTGCTTTGACCACCTTTTTCGTACGAACACTACGTGGACGGCCAGATCTTTTTCTGTCACAAACAGAGGAGGTCTCATTGTACCTATTAATAGCCCGGTACACAAACATTTTACTAATACCAAGTGTATGGAGAGTTTTAAAAATTGCATTTGGCTCCATACCTACTTTGTGTAATGCTATCACAGCGATTCGGTTCTCTTTATCACCCCACACCATTTTAATATCGCAAAATATTTTACAATGTATTGGCGCCAAAATGAGAAAACACAATGAACAATCGTATAAAAATGACAGATTCGAAATTCAAATGTAATATTTTTTTATAATTAAGTGTAACAGTATTTATGGCCAGACTAAGTACATACTTAAGTGGATATAAATCTATATACATACATACATACATACACAAATAAATATCATAACAAGTATAAGATGATAATCATGTATCTGACAGTTGCTTCAGTAGACACTGCTTCACTTTTTTTTTGAAAGAAAAACCGTTGGTAGCCATCCTGACCTCGAGGGGAAGCTCATTCCAGAGAAGAACAGACTTACTTATTGTTTTGACAGTATTGATAATACGAACCCAAAATAAACTAAGTAGATAGATATCTAGAACAATGTTGGTTACTCTATAACAGTATTGGAGAAAAATAAACTTAAATTAAATGGTATTCTTAAACTTTATTACAAACGCATTAAAGTTCTGCGCTCGAAGTAAATACTTCTTATTGCCGTAACAAGCTCGTTTCGACTTAATATTGTGGCCTATTTTATAAACTACAAAATTTATTTCAAATTGAAATTTTTCAAGTACTTCTCCTTAATATATTAGGTATTTAAGCAGACGGGTCCCCTGAAGATAAATGACTATGGTCGCTAATGGACAGTTATAACTAACAAGTTTCAAGTGGGAGTGTACTTTTTTCTGAAGGTCGTACCGGTATGAAAATAGCGCCAGCAACAATGTGTTCTGGTAAGTCGTACTCTGTACTTAACTAGCAATAATTTAAGAGACATTTTCATTTTGCGTGTATGTAGAGTATGTATGTTGTATGTAGAACCGCTTTGGTAGGCTTCTATAAAAAGAAATGTGTAGTGGGTGTCAAACGTGTATAACAAATAATTGTCATTTCTGGTGGATTGTTTTTTACCGATTTTTTTGGCATTATAATTGTATACTTACCGACATTTCTGTGCTCGGGTGATCTATGAAGATAAGTTCCGATTCTTCACCGTCCAATAAAACTGATACTGACTTTTCGCCGAATTCATCATCTGTAACAAATTTATTATGTGATATTTGTTACGACAAACCGAGTTCGACGACATTGAAGGCTATGTCGAGATGATACGAGTTCAGGTTCTGGAATTGTTTTTAATGAGTAAGTTATTATTATGTTTGAAGGTGATGATTTCGTTTGTACCGTATTTATGTTAGTAATTTCTGCAAAGATGAAAATTTGCTAACATAATTCGTCCAGTTTTCTTTTGATTATCTTCGTAGAGGGTTCAAAGGCAGTTAATTTTTTTCTGGAACTATCCCAGTGTCATTATAACAGCAGTGACTCACGAATATACTAAATGTAGTGAGTGAGTCACTGCTGTTCATCCTGGTGTACAGGAGTTACATTATCGGACGTGTAGGGGGCATTAGTCCCATTAAGAAACGTGAACGAAATAATATAATTATGTCTAATATCTTCTCTATCATGAAACATCAAACCCAAACAAATTACACAGTATCACATGTACCATTCGCACTTAAAGTTACAATAGCATCATTTAAC
Organism: Hypercompe scribonia; assembly: GCA_949316085.1. NCBI lineage: Eukaryota > Metazoa > Arthropoda > Insecta > Lepidoptera > Erebidae > Hypercompe > Hypercompe scribonia. Next base: position 11,388,402 of record OX438986.1, read on the forward strand.
TAAATAGCAATTCTAATAATTAATCAAATAATTATTTTTAAATGTAATGTATAAATTCAAATCAAATGTATTTTTTAGGATTTTGATTTTATCTTTACATGATACTAGATTAATGATATGTAGAACGTTATAGTATATAATATGAATCAAAGAAAGACTTAAATCTTATATTATTTTACAACTAATTCCATACAACACAAATACCTAGTGCTAATATATCTGTTGAAAAGAGAAGCTGAAACTTGTAGACATTCAACTTAATAACATATAATATAAGTAAAAGAAGATGAGTAAAAAAAATGGAGCATGTTGGTTAACTATCTAATTTAGTTTCGAAATAAAAAAATCCTTATTCAACCTACGAATTATAGACATAAAGGGTATTATGGATAAGAATTTTTAGTTTTGACACATGATATTAATGTATCTGATTAAGATATTAAACAAAAATAATTTTGGTGACTTTAGAAACGGTCAAACAAATAAAACAAATTAGCAAAATAAAAAAGAGCATTGTTATGAATAGATTTAAACACCTATCTTTGCAGATTTGATGCTTAAAACAAAAAGAAAAAAAAAAGCTTTAAAACAAAACAATTGCCAATTACAGTTCTTAATTCGAATGACGTTCACAACATATATTTCACGAACAAACACTACTTAGTCACTTATAACCATACGTAAGGAGTAAACAGTACATTTAAAAGGGTTACAACACTTACCACGTTTAGCTTCGCCATAGTAAGCAGCAAAAAGAAGGAACGTTATTTACAGAAGAGCTAGCAGCCACATATGTGCTTAAACTAAACGCTAGATTCAAGATGAGAGCAGATTTGGACTACTATTTGGAAACCAACAGTTTCTTTCGTGTGATTTCATCCTTTTTTAACGATGTAAATGACGAATATCTATACTACGGTTGAATATTTATTTTACCCCCCTAGAGATGCTGGTGTTTATAATAAAAAAAGCATCAGCTACCAAAATTTCAAGTAGTTCCAATAGTTTAGGCTGTTCATTGATGTATCCGTCAGTCGGGGCAATTAGCTTTATTATGTAATATAGTAAATAGAAGTTTATCAAATCGGTAATATAATCAAGGAAGTTTGTTCTTAGATTAAATTATTATGAATTATACATGAGATATATTGTTTTTCCGCTCGTGCTAAATAACTACGATCTAAGGGCTTCTAAACAAGATGATTTTTCGTGCATCAATTTGTACATGATTCCTGCGTTTTCAAATATTATTAAATACTGTCTGTAGTCACAGCTCGATTAGATGACGCAGTTGTCGAGACTCAAGTTTTTTTTTAATGTTCCATTCAAAATGAATATCCTATCCAAACTGAACCAGTCCTCTTAGGTTAATAATTACTATATTTTTGTTAAACTCCTTTTAAAATGTAATAGTAGTTTTAACATTGAATAAGTTGAACATAATGTATGTAATAATAATAATCCTAATTTAATTTAATTCTTTAGGGACTTAGACTATCACCAGACTTCTCCGCTCAATTTTTATTAGTACATCGCTTATCGTAGTCTGCTGACATCCTGGATAGCAAAGTGTTTCACCACTGACCCATACAATTTTAAGAAAGTGCACAGAGTTATATCAATTTTATACGACTCAAGCACCTTCAAAAATCGAACAATAAATATTTAGCGTTCAGAATATATAATATATGTCTAAGATTTCTGCGTCCAGTTTTTTCAAATCCCAATATCATCATCATCAACAGCCTTTTACAGTCCACTACTGGACATAGGCCTCTCCTTAGCAAGGAGGTTTTGGCCACACTGGCCAGGCGGGTTGGACTAGAGTTTGTTTCAAGTTTTCCTTCTCTTTGTAACGATATTTTACTGAATAGTTTCTTCATTTAGACGCCTCTTACGACACTCATGATATGAATAGGGGTGGTAACACTATGTAATCCGTCTTCACACGGACAGTTACCCGTTAAACTCATCGGTGAGAGTAACCTTGAGGAGACAATAGCAATATATTAAAACTTAATTCAGATAAGATTTATGAATGAACAGACTAGTGTAATATCAATCACAAATACTGTGGCAAACTATAAGATAACGAGAGAATATTATATGTAAGTCAATATAAATCCTTCAAAGTGTATTTATTTAAAAATGTACAATTCAAGAGCTTAATTATCTATAAACCTTATAACTAAGTCAATACATGTTTCATTACAAGATCTTAATAAGATATTCTATGTATTTCATTTGAAATTTGTGCGGTTTCGATGTGCCGTAGACAGAAGGTATTTAAAATTAAACCTTGTCATTGTTTTCTTCAGATAAAATATTAAACACACAACCCATACTTTCATCACTTATTTGTCTTTTAATTAAATAACTGACAAGGTTTTCTGAGGGGTGTACGCCGACTTAAACGGGCACAATAAACCTTTTGTTCGTTCTGTTGAATAATGAATAAAAAATAATTGTATGAATGAATTCAAATTTAACATTCGGTCATTATTTTTTAATGATATCTTAACAATACGATTATTTTTGGGTATTATTATTAAATTGATCTTGAAATATTTATGGGAATAAATAAGGTCTTAGAGTACAAACCTGAATTTTAAAACAGAATCAATTTGTAAATGGAATTCACATAGGCCTGTCCTTAGAAAAGAGGTTTTGGCTAACTATACGACGCTGGCCAGACGGGTTGCTGTAAACTAGTGAAAATTTGACGTAAACTCACGTCAAATTTTCCTTCTCCTTGCAATGATGTTGTCCAGCAAAATTTACTCCCTAAGTCGTCTCTTAGGACACGCATGGGAGGAAGAGGGGTTTGGGACACTCAGAGTTATAATCTGTTACCACATCCGAAATTGGCTATAACCCATATTAATTCACTTTTAAAATATGATGGATTGAAACAAACTGTATTCTTCATTTTTCACCAGGTAGTGGCCTTGGTTACCATACTGCTATACGAACATCTTCATTACGAGTAATAGGAGCCTTAAAAAATACGACAGCAATCTATCAACAGAATTTCGGACAGGCCTAGTACTTGTACTGTGGAGGTCTGACGGCAGTAGTACTACGTAAAAAAACGAAGTTCAGTTGTGTCATAGTTGACGGTAATGTGATCCAAAACTTGTTTGGAAAAAGGTTCGGAGGATAAGGGTTCGTAAACTTACACTTGCCTACAGTTTGTAGAGGTGATATCCTGAAAAGAGAAGTGTTTTGACAACTGAGCGCGCATGATTTTAAAGCTTAGAGTCAGATAATAAGAAGGTGAGATGTCAAATGTCACACATCATATACGAATATTGTCCTTACCTTACCTTACCTAATCGAAACATGTCTCTAAGATTCATAAAAGGGGAAAGAAATTGACTTATTTGAGTCTGACTTTTAATTAAAAATAAAGGCAAATGGAAAGTGAATTAATTTGGCTTCCATCTTTCAACAGTTCAGCATGATTAATTTGTATTGGCTTTCCTTCTAAAATTAATTAACTACATAAAGTCTATTCAAAAAAGAACGAAGCGTATTTTTCGAACATATTCAATAAAATAGTTTGTGTTGATTGATAATGTAACAGTTAAATGATTAGTGTTTTATTCGTTACATTTTAGTCGAAATATTCTCTTACTGAAACTCTTGATGCTTTATTGATAGGAAAAATAGAAGGTAAAAGGAGATAAGGAAGGCCTAGACCTACATGCGTACAGCAAGTAAAGAAGAAAGTGGGACTCCTGGCCTATCAAAACGTCAAACAGATCTCAGAAAATTGAGAAGCGTGGTGATTGCACCACCAACATGGGTCTGGGCCTTAAATTGAGAGAGCCAGTTGCTATCATTATATTAAATTGTCATTCGTTATGTAACAGAAAGCCGATTAGATTACAATCATATCGATTTAATATTTTATCACTTTATTATTTTTGGGCCTCGAATATTTGGAAGATATTAAAATCGATTATAACATGATAAACGGTACGAACATCAAGAGAGGTCATAGAGTATTAACATCGACCTTTGTGAAATCAAATTGTTAAAAAATAAATACCGACTCAGACAATATTCCAAGATTGCATCTACGCATATTTCTCTGTACTTTTTTCTGTATTACATAAAGATATCAATTGGGATGTTTAACTTGATTTTCATTTTATACTTCTTTTTGAAATGTATTTTTTAAATATGATATGGCATTAAAATTTTTTATATAAATATATGATGATAAAAATGCTTAATTGGTATAAAGCATTTCAGATTCTAAATTCGAAGTCTGGAATTTGGGGTCATAACTTTACCTCGCAAAGAACGTAAGCCTTCGTTTCTGTACTTGATCGCTACCCGATTGTATCGTCTAATCGGATATTGAAAGTAAAGAAACAGAAAGTGCACTTTATAGCGCACTTATGCACTATAATTTCATCTCTGTAATTGGCTGGTATCCGTTGAGGCTGCCGTTGCCGAAATCGGCTATGAGTATGCCATTTGGCGACTGATTCCAATACATAGTGCGGTTATTGATAAATTAAAATAATGCGCACTCTACCGGTTTCTTGTAACGGTTTTCTATCCTTTTTCATGAGATCACTTTTACAGATTACAGAAATTGAAGACAGAGAGTAGACAGAGAGTATATACATCAAAAAGATCATAAATTAGAATAAAACTTAAAACTTGATGTTATTGTGTTAACTATCATATAACCTTCATATTTACATATAACTTTCAAAATCTTTTGTTGCTAAACGATGGGTCTTGCGATTTATTCAAAAATCCACAAAAGTCTGTAAAACTTCAACGATATGAATCGTCGATACCATAAAAGTTTATGAATATAATATTGTGGAATATATGGAAATGAAATGTGACTGCATCTTTGGGCGACAGTGGACATAATGCGGTAGAGAGCTATTTCCATAGCCATAGTAGATGAGAGTTCTATATGTAGAATAATCTGCTTTACAGAACGTGTCCCAATGTAGAGATAATTATTCTGTAATACGAGGGAGTAGAGACCCAACGTCCAAGTACTCTCGTGGATTTTAGTTCGTTTTTAAAAGTTTATAGAATAAACTAGATTATTTGGCAAGGAACGCCCAATGGACCGCCTACAAGTCTAAATATAGTCTTTAACTAGTACCATAATCACTTGACAAAGGTCAATAACCCAAATATGAATTTTTATCTTATACACGCTGAAACGCCACGTTATCTCATTAAATTATTTCATTTTCTTCTTTTAATTTAACAACCAAGGCCATGTCAATCTCTTCTCTAGCTCTTGCGATCTATTTGACATCTTAATAGGCCGTTCATTTGATATCTTTCAAAATTTCAATTGCGTATTACCACTGTATTGAGCCAGAAATGGCCAAAAAAGCCTTGCTCTAAACAGATCTAGACGAAACTAACCAGAAATAGACAAAGTAATCTTGCTCTAAACAAACCTAGATGAAACCACTTAAAAATATATTACAAATTATTCAGTAGCTGTCGTAAGAGCCAACTAGGGAGGAAAATACGCACGACACCAGCACCTTAAAGGTAAGGAAAACTTGCAGTAAACTATATACTAACCTGTCCAGTGACATATACTAAATCATGCTTATGTTAGCAGTAGAGTACTTACTTACTGTAAGGTTATGATACATAGCTAAAGGCTTACATTTAATAGTATGTCTGAAACACAGGTATCTAAACCTACTTCAGAGGACAGTTTCTGTAGAAGTACATACTTTTAAGCCTTATAAAATTGTAATTGTGTCTCATTTGTTTTTTCCCTGAATAAATTATTATTATTATCATAAAAAGCTGTAAAAGTAATAATTATTTTTACAAAATTAACATATATAGACGTAGATCCACGTTTATTTTATTTTATATAGTATTATTTCTAAATCCGCTCTCATCCCTTACTAATCAAAGCTTTACATTTTCAGCCCTCTACATTAATATTAAACAAGATTGTTATCATATAATCGGAGTGTATTTATACTTAGAAAAGTTTTTTGTACATAATATACTTGTTGCATGGTGATTTGCTAAACAGGTGCCTATATACAATGTGTATTGTTTGTCATCCAGTTAAAAATTATTTACATTACCCGTAAGGTTGCGTAAAAATAATCGTTACGAGCCAATCTTCACTTATCATCAAAACCGTTCATCATTTTCAGTATGACAATATAAATGCCTAGAATTCATTATGAAAACGTTAGGCAACTGAAAAGGATGTAAAATGTGTACTGTAATTGCGTTAATTGCCGTATATTAACACAATTTTATAAAAAGAGAAATAGTAATTTAATTTACATACTAGGAAATTTTGAAAATTATATAATATATTTATTTTTTATTTACTTTTTTAAACTTATAGCATAGAGCCAAGCCTGAGGTGTGCCTTGCTAGTCAACTTTCGGGTTATGCAGAGAAAGTTAATGTATTATGAACATCAAAACTAGACGCTGCCGCTTGGTAATTTAATATTATAAATTTACCTACAAATATACTCATATTTACATCTACTCATATATAACATTAGATACGGAGCTATGTATTACTGTGTTTGTTGGTCATCCTGATTTGGAAACTACATTCTAAAGAACAACAAACTGACCGAAAACGAAGAGGCGATAGATCCTAAAGTATGAGAGAGATAAAAAAGATATTTTTTTGCAATGTATGAGTATAATATTCATTCAACTTTTTTGCTGACGGTACAGTCGGCGCCGTCTGCCGACACGCTGTCTGACTTCCACAAGAATACAAAAACGCGCCTATATTTCGAGCCGTAATGTTGCTTACTATTTTTACACACACGTAATAAATAAATGAAAATGACAATAGACTAGTAGTAAATGGACATATAATAAATTATGTAACTTGTTATAACTGCTAGAAAAATTTGAAATAGTAAGCGAATGGGAAAAGTAACATTAATAATTTCTTTCTTTTAGAATGATATTTTCTTCTTCAAAATATTATTAAGTGAAGAATAATTCGAAACGAAATATGTTTTCTTAAAAGATGTGTGTAAGACAACACCGATGTTTGAGGAATATAACCTTTTTGTAGTTGGTTAAAAACTATTTATTTATGTCTTTGTAAAAGTATACGATAAGAGTATCGTATACAAGTATATATTAATTTTTACCAGCAGTTTTCTTTAATTGTAGATTATTTCAATAAATTTTCTTATTATAAAAAGTAGCCTTTGTACCATTTCAGACTATATCGACCATACATCCTATTGTGATAACATTCATACATCCTCATAATCTTCAAAGGGAAATTTTTAAGGCGTCTGTATCTAATAAATCCCAGAAAATTTTTATTGACTTAGTAATAGCACTACCACAAAGTACGATAATTGAGTGTAGATCCTAAGAAGGTTACAGGTTACCTGTAACCTTCTGGATCTACACTCAATTACACCTAGAAGTCGTCACCGTTTCAGAAAAATCATTGTGTAATTTCTGGTGCGTATAATTGATCACTAATTATCTATTGCTGACGAGGGTTAACTTTATTCTAAACACTTACTATTCTAAATTAATAAGTATGTCGATAAAAGTTCTAGAATGTGTTCAGTTGTTCAGTAGCAAAATAAACTTATACGTTAACCTCCCTTTATAGACTAAAAGTGTTCGGAAAGTGGTTGCCATTAGTGTTAACGTTGAAATTTTTATGACCTGCACTTACTCCGTTTGTAGGTAAAGTGCCCGATGACAGTTGAGTAATATACTAGATTATGAGATAAGACTACCTTTTATTTACTTTTTTATAAGATTTTCTTTTGTTATATATCGGTTGACTTTGTTTGTTTCTTGAATATGTAACTTGTTGAAATATTATTTAACACTGTTGTATAACGTGATGGAAATCAGTAATTCTGTATTGTTTGCTTTTCGTTAGTTATATAAGGTATGTTATTAGTGTTATTACATATATGTTTATTTATAGTTTTGATTTTGTTATGAATGTGATGTTTATCGACAGTCTGGTTACCATAATACAAGGTCTGTCTGGTTTGGTATCAGGCTGTCGTCTGTGAGATGTTTGAGGTTATTTTTAAAAAATATTATGTATGTAAATTATTATTTATTTTCAGTTCGGCCATATGTCCGAGTGGGGATGGATTAAGAATACGGTGCGTCACCTTTCCTATTCATCCTACGAGTATCCTAAAAGTCAACTAAGTGATCAAACTACGCAGTAAAATAATACTGCAAAGAAAAGAAACCAACAATGAAAAGATACAAAACATTTCCAATTGTTGAGAAATACAAAAGTTTACTCATTACGTATACACATAAATATATAATTAAATCAACCCAGACTATGTATAGTTATCAAGGTACAAAGCTATTCCCCGAAGTTAATATCGGCGTTAAATGAACACAATTTTACCAGAAATCATACACGTGTAGCGTTATCAAATTCCCCTATTGCATCAACAAATTAAACTTCCGTACATTTAGCTAGCTATTAATATGTTGCCTTAATTATATTTAAGAACTTCTATAGTACAATAGGAAAAGTAGACTTTCAATTTATTGTCAAATTAATAACAATTATTAAACATATTAGCCTAATCCACGCAATAAACTATCCGATACATCGTAATAGTTTTGCTCTCTCATACGAAAATGTGTTTATGAAAATAGTTCCGAAAAGTTAGATGTTTAATAAACTTCTACGTAGGTTTCCTCTGAGGTACAGGCATATATGTGTAGTGGGTAATTGTAGATCAAACCTTTGGTGTCATGTTGAGTTTTATTTGCTTAGAACATCTTCCTTTTGATAGCAACGAATGTATTGATGGATTTTTGGTCAAGTGGTACTAAGCTTGTCATGGCTTAGCAGTTAAAATCACTAGATCTTTTTGTTTGTTTCTTTTTTGTGTTATATTACTTAATTAAATAATGGTAAATTTACTTTTATTAATATAGAACGGTGATATTTGTACTTTCCTGAAGGTGGGCGCTAATAGCTACGACACAGTTTATAATAAATTTTCGTACAGAACTGAATTTGTACACTGGTTTCTTGTTCTAATAAATATTATTATTGTATTATTATATAGATCTCAACTGCTAAGCCATAAACGTATATAATATACCAATCATCATCATCAACAGCCTTTTACAGTCCACTTCTGGACATAGGCCACTCCTTAGAAAGGAGGTTTTGGCCTACTATACCACGCTGGCTAGATGAGTTGGAACAGGGTATGTTTCAAGTTTTCCTTCCCTTAGTATTTATGTTGTCTTGCATACTTTGTTCCCTTAGTCGCCTTTTACGACACCCATGGGATGAATAGGGGTGGTAACACTATGTATTCTTAATACGTCACCACACGGACGGACACATATACCAATAGACATTTATAATCTACGTTGGTTCGTAACAGATAGCGTTATGGGTGCAACTGATTGTATTATGAGTTTAGGAATACGAATAAACAATTTTTTTAATAGATTATGAATTGAATGGAACTAAAAACTAGGATCTGTGATATTGGCATCGTATTTGGTACTAGTAAAATATTAGGTACAAAATATTAATACCTAACATTTTTTATTTACGGCAATTAATGCACTTACAATAGATATTAACTACTTATCTTTTAATCACCATACCCTCCGGAGGGACGAAGGGCGTGTGTGGGACTCCCGGAAACCGGTCTACCCACTAAACCCCGCGGCGGCCTACCTCGGCAGTTGGGAGGAGCTCTAGGAACGCATTAGCGGCTTCTAGAGTCCTCCCTGCCGTACCTCACAAGTGAGGTACATCTCGGGCACCTCATGCCCCAGGGGCAAGACGCTATCGCACCTCCCTTCGCCCTGCGCAGTAAGAGGCAGAACAGCGCCCCGCCCCAGACGACACTCCCCGGCCGCACCGGATTGTCACCTGACTCGGGTCGTTTGCAGCAGTCACAACGCCCCAAGATGTGACCGCAGCGACCCTTAGGCGGCGATTAGGGAGCTAGCGACCTCTGCCGCGTCCCCTTCGCCGCCTCTTTCGAGCGGGATTGGCCCTTTCCCGATCTCGCTCTGCGGTCTCCTTCCGGAGCATAACCTGCTCACAGAAGGAGATCGTGGCTTCCCATCCTTCACGACTCGCCAGCATTGCCGCGATCAATGCTGACGGTGAAAGGTTTCGTCCGATCCGTCCGACCAGGACTCGACGCTCAGACTCCCAAGCAGGGCAGTCCTCCAGCGTGTGCTGGGCGGAGTCCCGTTCGGACTCGCAGTGGTGGCATTGTGCCGTAGCCTCCCGTCCTATTCGATTCAGATACTCACCGAAGCAGCCGTGCCCGGTGAGTATCTGGGTCAATCGATAGGTGACACAGTCGATCCTCTCTATCCACACTTCGAAGTTCGGCAGAACGGCTCCGACGGCGCGTTGGCTAGCACAACCCTGAGTTTCGAGCCGTGCCTGCCAAGCCAACAAAGCTTGCTTGCCGTGGTCACAGCCTGACCGTCAGCCTGTGACCACGGTAAGTGTATTATTTAAATCATGTATTATGGGAACGCGATCATACATCACTTAAATAGGCACTAAATTTGACAAAACCTTTAATCTAGTAATATTTGACGTGATACTTTAGAGTTTCACTACAAGGTATATTTCGATCTTTAAATTTAGAAGTATACAAAAAACTGAATAATTTCCAAAGTAAACCAAAATATAATTTGTATAAAAACCACAAACAACAAAACCGAATATGCTACGCACGTCATAAGCGTCGTAGCGGATACAACGTGCCATTGACAGCTCAGAACTTCCAGTAATAACGTCACGGACTGGTCTACACGGTGCAGGTTTTATTTGAATAGTGACGAGCTCGCTTGTTCAAATATTTTATCAAAAAAAAGTAAACGTGACGAAAAAAGCATTGAATTGGTCGACGAGAGGACAGGCCATGATTTAAGTCAGTTCGATTGTAGTTTTATTTTTCAATCGACTACAATATTAGCTTTGATATAACATATGTACGAGTATACATTAATAACACAGACTCCAGTAACAGTATTTATATTTATTTTCACCGATCTTTTTATTTTATCTCCGAAATTCAATTCAATCCGACAGAATAATTATTATTTTACACCACTTTACTATACCCTAAGATTTATACATTTCGTGATTAGATACCATTAATTCCTATTAATTTGTGTGTATACTTTAGAAAATCGATTTAAGCGATTTCTTTGTTGCTCTTTACTAAGTGAGCGTGGTTACCGCGAACCTCATGATTCCTGGAGGGACTCAAAAGTCCAATATCTAGCCAGAGAAGTATAGAAATCAAACCTTTGTGGGGAGAGGCATATCTCGGGCTAGTGGACTACTAAGTCTGTAGATGAATATGAATGTACGTTAGATAAAACATACCTTCATAAATTTTAACCATCATATTATTGTTTACGAAACAATTGAATATGTACCTTAACCTCTATATATTCGTCATAAATTACAATACCGCAGGATGACAAGACAATACACATTGTTTATTTATTAAGCTCTTTGGTTAATATTCAATAGTACAAGTTATTAACATATTTGCGTATCACGCGTGCAGTCAAGTGCTTAAGGGTGCATTCACATCAATTGCCAATTGCTTTGACATTATAAGATCGTAATTATGTTATATATATGAGGTTTCCATGACACTATACGCTCTTCAATATATCTGTATGATATCAAATTCGATAAATTTCTAATATATACAACAGTCACTCCTTTAAATATTTAGCGGATCATAATGCCATATTATTCGAACCTACATCTAGAACATCTCGTTTCTAGCATATATTTTTCTTTTTAATGACCCGCCAAACTGACTCTACTCTACCTAATGAAAAGCATGAATAGAATCCATGCGAGGTATACTCGTTACAAGTGCAGAATACTGCTAATATTAGAAAAAAAGTGATGGCGTTGATTTTCATTTGCACAACCAATGATAACGTATCCTATTAATCAAATGAGCAAAATCTGTGAATGCCTCCTTTAGCGACCTTATCACAGTTTTAAAATAAGGTTAAGTAACAAAAAACACTTCTTTTGATAATTACTTTGAGTATGAATCATATCTTTAATTGTGTTTATTTTATTAGCAAAAATTAAAGTATCTCTGTAAGAGTTAAATTGGAATACTTCTCTATATGTATGATGCTTGTGTGCGTATTGTGTTACAAAATACTTTTTTCAATCTTTCCTAGGCTGGTACCATGAAACTAGTATATTTAAAATGTAAATCGCATGCGAATACATAACCGAAATACAAAAATGTGCTGTAAGATCAAAGACAATTATATAGATTGAATTTTACTTTTAAACATAGCACTCCCAAACCGGGAGTAGTTCAAGTCATTAGGGTTTTTGATAATTTAAACACAACCTGAGTGCTTACTATACTCGGGTGAAAATATTCACAAATATCGTTATCATCGCATCGAAAATCAAAGTTTGTTCAGATTTTTTTAATAGAATTTTCTTTACTGAACTTAAAATTGACTACCTGGCACAATCTATTGGCAGCTTAGAATTTTTTCTTACTTTTTTTACTCAGAAGTCAAATACCTCAAGTTGAATATCTAGGATGTAAAATTTACGTTTACTATGTACTCGCAAGGTGATTCTTTTAAATAATTGAAACTGTAGTCACAATACGCACCCATTGCATTTTCTCTCTTACTCCTTAAGTATCATGTTATTTAATTTTCCTCCTACTTTAAATAAATTTAAAGGCATCATCTTTATTTAGCATTTGAATATTAAAAAACTTATGTTTTTACTACTATCAGGATTTTTATAGGTAATAAAGGCATGTTTCAAAATATCACATGCTGATACTTCATGCTTTGAAAAAAGGAAGTAGCATGCTTCTTTTATTAAAGCTTTTATGCACTTTGATTTCATGCATGTCATCTATCGGGAATAAATTAGTTTAAAATGAAATACTGTAGATAAGGAATTTGCAGAATATCTTTTATGTATAGTACTCTGGTACGTCGAACGACGAACCAGACGTCTGGTACGAAATCAATAAATAAAATTTATGAGGAAAAGGATTCATACTTAATTTAAAAAAAAAATTGAGTTTATAATTTAAAAATAAAATATAATAATTTAAAAAGGACCTACATTGTAATGTTGTAGACAATATAAAGAAAGTTAAGAAGGTTTAAAATGGGATTTTAAATAAGAAATGGAGGGATATTTGTCAATGATATTATCATCTAGCGGTATACACTTACCCAAGCTTGCGTCGTAAGTATTCATGTATTCTGACGTCATAAATTGCGACACTAAAGCCGTCTTCCCCACGCCAGCGTCGCCGAGCAAAACCACCCTGTATTTCGGTATCTGCGACAGACATTTACACATTAGACGGTTCTGTTCTTACTTATTAATATGTAATATAATAATATAATATTTATATAACTACTAGGAGTAGTATACCATATAATTATTACTTAAAATACCACAAAATTTATTTTATTAAGTGGGGAACAATCTTTTTTGTTGGTATATTACTTATTTATTTATTCGTAGCTTATTTCACCATCTACAAAAGCATAGAAGTCAATTCAGTCAGTTAGTCAAGTCTATGAAAATTCCAAGAATTTAAAGAACGATAAATTTATCTTAATTAATACGACATAATAGCACACATCACTACCTAGTCTTGCCATAAATATTGTAATAAAGAAAAAAGAAAATTGTTAACTGCAAATAACATTTATTACTTTTACAGTGTGTCAGTTTAATACATAAATATAAAACAATTAAAAATATAAAAAGCTTATTCGAAGTGGTCTCCATTGGCTGCAATACAGTCCTTTAAACGATGAGGCCAGTTATCAATAGAAGCACGCACTCTTTCCATGGGAAAATTCTTCACTGCCAATCGTATAGATTGTTTTAGGGACTCCAAATTATCATGGCGTTTAGAGCAAGCTGTACTCTCTAAAACTGACCACAAATCATAATCCAGCGGATTAAGATCGGGACTAGACGACGGCCAGTCTTCAGCTCTGATGAAGTCCGAAACGTTCGATTCCAACCAAGACTGCGTGGACCGAGCTTTATGACCCGGCGCCGAGTCTTGCTGGAAGGACCATACTTGGTTATTGAACATGGTGATGTTAAGGGGCTTAACTACCTTCTCAAGAATGGTATCTTGATACACTTGTGCCGATGTTTTGATACCTTTTTCACAAAAATATGGCTCAGTCACTCCTTCATAGCTAACACCCCACCAAACCATCACTGAAGTCGGATAATGTCCACGTTGCACTCTGTCGACTAATTGGGAAGCTTCCTTAGAGCTTTGAGCATAAATACGGTCATTTTGTTTGTTAAAATGTTGCTCAATTGTAAAAATTTTCTCATCCGTAAACAAAATTTTTCTGTGACCTCCCTTTGCGTACCGCTTCAGTAGTTGTTTCGATTTTACCACCCTATTCTTCTTTAAATTATCAGTTAAGAAATGGCCAGTGCGTCTCTTATAGGCTGCAAGTCCTAAGTCATCTTTTAAAATACGCGACATGGTTCTAGGTGCTATCTTCATTTCCCGAGATAAAATCTTTTGCTTTCGGACAGGATTTCTTCGAATTCTTTCCCTTACTGCTTTGACCACCTTTTTCGTACGAACACTACGTGGACGGCCAGATCTTTTTCTGTCACAAACAGAGGAGGTCTCATTGTACCTATTAATAGCCCGGTACACAAACATTTTACTAATACCAAGTGTATGGAGAGTTTTAAAAATTGCATTTGGCTCCATACCTACTTTGTGTAATGCTATCACAGCGATTCGGTTCTCTTTATCACCCCACACCATTTTAATATCGCAAAATATTTTACAATGTATTGGCGCCAAAATGAGAAAACACAATGAACAATCGTATAAAAATGACAGATTCGAAATTCAAATGTAATATTTTTTTATAATTAAGTGTAACAGTATTTATGGCCAGACTAAGTATAATATTAATTTATCAGTCCAAACCACACAATTTAGGTGACATTATTCAAAATCAATTACACTAATGTAATACCTGACACAGTAGATTGACAAAATGGCCGACTCGTAAACCCAACCACGGCAGCGTTTTAATATGTCACGCGAACTAACTCTCTGTGGACTATTTAGACGTCGTTTGTCTATGGTTGCCGAGACTAAACGCTTTAGGTGAGTTTTTATATTTTTGATAACTTAAGTACCGATCAACTTGGTAACAAACGATCTTTAAATAAAAATGTCTCGTTTCTTATATATTTATGTAGTCAGTTTTTGATTTATGTAATTGTTAAATCTTCTGTTCACGTTAATGTGCTTCACAGCTCATAAAATTCTTACACGAATTATAGAATTGTTCCATTGAACTTTGTAAACATAAAACAAATCTATTCTTCCTTTTCTGACACAAGGGGCAAAGGATTAGAGGAGTCACTTGATGGAAAGTGACTACCACCACCCGTGAACTCCTGCAACTTAGAGGCAGGAGTGTGATCTTTTCTTAAAAGTTTTGAGGAAGAGTATTCCATTGAGACTATTCTTAAGTGTCTATAACAAATATAGCAAACCTCCAGAAATAAGATATCATTCGATTTATAAAAAACATTAAATTTAGAAGAAAATTTTAAATATATTAAGAATGCTGGGAATAACTAAAAAAAAGAATCAATCAATCAATTAAAAACTCAATCAATCTATTTAAAATTAATCTTTTTTGGTGTAAAATAAAAAAAGATACTGTCCTATTCTACTTTAAGTTTTTATTGTTAAGGTAACCTGTTTAAAATTAAATTAATTTAAATTATCTAAAATCATTAATCCACTTGACATTTGGAGTGATTAAAGCAGTTGGGCTTACACTCTTATCGCTCATTGTAAGGGTTCACAGGGGCTCGAGGGACCATTGTCGACGATTTGATAAGTATGATAATGTAACCAAATTAAATTGGTAAATCTAGGTAGAGTATAAAACTGAATCGAATGCCTCTGAAACATAATTAATAACGCTCACCTTTTAATCAGAACTTATTGGGATCATATTGCAATAAATTATCATTCGCTCGTATATATCGCAAATATTTTAGAAAATTAGCAAAATTAACTGTTTTCCAAAATCCTAAAAGTAAATTTAGCTCCTATGTAAATCAAACGATAATCAAAGTATTGAAATCAAAACACATAATGCTAATTTGCACCTCAACATTTATTAAAATTAACTTCTTAAAGTATATCTTATAAAATAAAAATTACTCACATTTTTGGTTCACACATTATACATGTCAAATTACACTGTTATATCAGCTACGAAGCGCGTAAGTAAAATCGTAGCACGCTACGACACACTTGACATAGTATGTATGTCAATATAAGTCTACGGTGGCAGGCATTTTATAATTCCTAGATCCATAACTCTATTATATTGAAGTAAACTAATAAAGAAATTTTACAATTGAGACCTAGTAATTTGGTACCACACCCTTTTGATAACTTTTTTTTTTTTTTTTACCTGTGGGAACCCCCTCGGACCGTCACCCCTCCGGGGTTTGCGGCGAGGTGGTGTGTCGGAATCGGACCAACTAAAACCACACGGTGTGCCTCTCTGCGCCTGTGACAGGAGGGATCCAGAAACAGCTGTTATTACGGCATGTGGATCCCTTCTAGCGCCTGCCAGATACCGCGGGCACCATCTTCGGGTAAAACTCTCTATTTAGGTGACGTACGGCACACGTGGACGTCGCCTCCTCGCGGCTGGCCACTATAGCGAATGGAGGGGATAACCCGTCCCGTCCACCCGCGGCCACTACTAAGGCGGCATGAGGCGCTGGTATGCGCGCCTCCTCCGCCCGGTTCGCCGGCGGCGAATTGGGTCCGAGTGAAGATCGTCCTCCCGGGCCTTTCCGCCGCCTTCTTCCGCGAAATTACATCTTCGCAGAAGGTTGCGACCGCGGTAAAACAACTGTCGCTACCGACCATGGAGCATATGAAGGTCGGTAGCGAGAGATCTTCTCCAATAACTGCAGTTAGGACCCCACGCTGTGCCGCCCAGGCGGGACAAGCCGCTAGCGTGTGTTGAGCTTAGACCTCACTGCAGTCGCAGTGGTGACAGGCCAGACTCAATTCCCACCTAGCGACCATGTGCAGATACTTTCCGAAGCAACCGTGCCCGGAAAGGACCTGCGTCAGTCTGAAGAAAAGGGTGCCGTGCTGCCGCCCTGCCCACTTGACGATAACCGGCTGGAGAGCTTCCATGGCTACAAAGCCAGTACGTGGAGTCTCCAGCCGCAACGACCAACGAGCCATCGTGGCTCGACGACCGGCCGGCTTCGGGCGGGGGCCGTATGCCGCTACCCGCCCGGAAGTCTGCCGTCCGCCGAAAAACTTCGGCGAGCACTTCTGCCTTCAAATCCCACGGGGGAGTTCCGGCCAAGGCGCAAGCCGCCGCCGTCGACACGGTGCGGTAACCATGTATGGCTCTAACCGCCAATATCCTCTGAGGGTGCCAGAGGCGAGCCCTATTCTGGGCGGTCAGAGTCGCCGCCCACACCGGTGCACCATATAGTGCCAATGACCGAACAACCGCCGTGTAAAACCGTCTCGTCGTGACGCTGGCTCCACTATATTGGGCAAAAGTCGCCCAAGGGCAGAAGCGGCGCCGACCAGCCTTGGAATGAGCTGTCGGAAGTGTTCGTCGAAGAGCCACCTTCCGTCGAGAATCAGGCCCAGATACTTCATCTGGGCCTTAATTGGTACGAGGGCCGAATTGACTACGATAGAGGCGCCTAGGGGTGGACCACGACGGGGCCCATGAAACAAAAGGGCCTCCGTCTTATCTAAGGCCACCCGTAAACCCAGTGCCTCAATGCGCCCGACCACCAAAAAGAGACTCCCACGGTGACTAGACGCGCCGCCTCTTGAAAGTTCGGCCCCCGGGCTGTGACCAATGCGTCATCTGCGTAACAAATTACGCCCAGTCCGGGGGGGAGACGACCTCGAAGGGCCCAGTCGTATCCCATGTTCCACAGGGGTGGTTCGAGGACAGATCCCTGTGGAACACCGCACGACATGAGCCGCCGCCGTAGAACACCATCTCGGTCCTGGTACACGACTGTACGCTCCTCTAAATAGTCTGCCACAAGCCGCCTCAGGTATTCTGGCACCCCGTGGTAGTAGAGTGCTTCCCTGATGCAGCTAAATGGCAGATTATTGAATGCGTTGGCGATGTCCAACGACACCGCCAACAGCACGCCGCCACAGCTCACTGTCTCTTCGGTCACGGCCTTCAGGCGCAACACGGCGTCAATCGTCGAACGCCTCGCTCGAAAACCGAATTGGGCGTCCGACAAACCGGGGCCCACCTCGCAGAGGTGCCGGACGATGCGGGCAGAGAGTATCCTGTCAGTTTACCTACAGTTTACCCGCCTCTTCCAGCAACACGATAGGCCTATAGGCCGCGACCGAATCGACTGGCCGTCCCGGCTTCCTCAATAGGACCAGCTTCCTGCTCTTCCAGCAGTCAGGAAAGCATCTGGACGCCAAGCTAACTTTCAACACCTCCCTGAAGCGAACCGATATGTGGTCGAGGGCTCTTGCCAACACACGGGCAGGTACTCCGTCTGGCCCGGGGGCGGTGTTCTTGGAACGTTCTTGGATCCGTTGAACAACCGCCCCTATCTCCGATTCCCTTACGGGTGGTACATTATCGTTATTCCCTCCGTCGTCTCTGACTATGAGGGTCATCGACGGGAGTGTGTGTTCCACCCGCTGTGGGAAAAGGCCCTCAACCACTTCCTGCAGGAAGCTGGGCTGGAGGGTCTCTGTAGGGGGGGACCCGATGTGCGGAGCTTTTATCGCACCGCACGATAAGGGCGACCCGAGTGGTCACGGTTGAGACCCTCCAGCATCTCCTTTCTTTTCACTTCTTTGGCGCGGCTTATAGCTAGCTTCAGAGTTTTCCGTGCCTCTCGGTACTCCTCATGAAGCTCCTCCTCGCAATCTTCACGGCGACGCCGTTGACTGCGGGTGTAGGACCTCCGGGCACGAGTACAAGCCGCACGGAGGTCTGCCAACTCCTGGGACCACCAGTAGACCTCCTTCCGTGGAGGCCTGCAACCTCGGATGCGGGGCATGGCCGCATCACAGATCTGCGCAATGGCATCGCAGAAGCGACCAGCCCCCATGTCAACCTCCTCGGTCGGAGCCTGCGGAGACAGCCAAGAGTGAATAATGGCCGCCTCCTCTAGTAGGTCCCTATTTAATTTGGCTACAGCCCACCGCGGAAAGCGAGAAGAACACCGCGCCGCGTGACCCCTACTGGGATCCTGGGTCCGGGAGAGCTCAAATCGAATGTAGAGGTGATCCGAGAGCGTCTCAACCTCTTTCAGAACACGCCAGTTCCTAACTCGTGCGGCAAGGGCAGGGGTAGCGAACGAAAGGTCCACTATCGACCCCCCTGCTGTCGCACGCACGTGTTGGTGGAGCCTTTATTTAGTAGGCAGAGGCCCACCGAGGCCGCCCACTCCTCTACGGCCTCGCCCCTTGCGTCCGTTCTGGAGAAACCCCACGCAATGGACTTCGCATTGAAGTCCCCCAGCACAAGGACGTGCCCAGACGATAGTCGCCGCATCGAGGTCTCCAAGCTGTTAAGGAAAGCCTCGAAGTCGCTCAAACTCCGGTTGTGGGAGAAGTATACACCATATACGGTTAACCCCCCCCCCACTCGGCAGCAACATATTCAGTGCCCTTGTCTCTTAGCCTGGACTAGGAGCTTGGAGACTTGGGCCATTATTCGACCGTCTCTACAACCTACTCCATGGGCGACGATTGCGACTCTCGAACGACGTCAGAGGCAGCCCGGGTCGATTGGCTAGGTAACCCCGACGTCTGCCGTGAGTTGTGGGGAGGTTTGCAATCTCTCTGCACAATCTGGTGATTGGCGGGTTTATTACCCGCCGCAAACACCGGGCAGTGAGGGGCGGCAGAACACTCTGCCGCCTTGTGCCCCGGTCGACCGCAGCGGAAACACAGTCCACTGCAGTCAAAACAACTATCGCGCTTGATGCGAGTGTGTCCTGTAGCCAGGCATTTGAAACACCTCATCGGTCTCGCCGCCAGAACTGTAACTCTGGCATTCACGAAACCGACGAGGATCTTGCCAGCATCGCCCAAAATTTTGGCAGAAGCTACAGGCCAACTAAACCACACCAAGGCCCGCTGGACCGGGGCGGATGGTGCCGGTTCTGATCTTGTCCGTGTTGCATCCCGTCTTCTCCTGAATCGCTACACGGACGTCCTCGACTGTTACTGAATCGTCCAAACCTGAAATGCGTAGCACCGCGCACTTGGTAGGCCTGGCGATCTTGACACCATCTGTGGCTCCCAATATTCCACGCAACTTTTCGGCAAATTTGTTTGCTGTCTCTGCACCTTTAGTCCCAGAGAACTTAAGTACCCGAGCTCCCGACTGGAGAAGGCGCAATCTAACACCTACTGTCCCGAAATCTTGTGTCAGACTCTCCCGTGCTTTTTTTGAAGACGGCTGCGTAGGACAGTGCACCGTTAACCGCCTCTGGTGACCACGTTACCACCACAGCCGCTGTCTTAGGGGTCCGCAGTCTCCGTGGCTTCTTCTTGCTGACCTCTGCTACGCAAGGCTGGAGTGTAGATCCTGCTTTCCTCGCAGATTTTTTACTCCGCTTTCGGGATTTTTTGTTTCCCTCTACCAACTGCCAACCGTCGTTCGTGGGCGCTGAAGTAGAGGGAACAATTAAAGGTGTTGGACTGGGAAGCGGACGAAATCCCGTCCCTGTTTTGGCCAAGGCTTTAGGCATAGCCTTTTTTACCGCTGCCTTGGCCGCTCGGATCGCCTTCGGTGCTGCCGCAGACCGGGACGTCGCTGCGGCATACGACACGTGGCCACCCGCAGCTGGAAGTGGAGTCGGCACTGCAGTTGTCGCTGGTTTATCTGCTGCGAGTGGCGGCCGAACTATGGGTGCCGGAGGTAACCTCGCCTCCAGGCCAGCGTACGGCCATCATACGCCACACTGCGTCGGTAATTTAACGTAGTTGGGTATCGGGGACACCACCAAGAGACGAAGTGGTGGCAGGCTGCCGCGGAACCGGGTTCTGTCGCTCAGTACAGTTCACCTGCACCCAAAATTGGGCAAACTGAGCGCTAAGCTCTGCCACTTGTCCTGTCAATCGGTCGTTAGCCTCCTGGAGGCGAGCCACGTCCCCAATTATAGTCTCAACGACTCCAGCGATAGCGACAGAAAAATCCTTCAGAGCCCCTACAAAGCAACTCTTTAGGTTTCTAGATTTGGTGGCCACTTTCTGAATTATGGCCACCGCTAGGTTTGCTCTCTCCTGCAAAGACGCCGGTGTTTGGGTGACAGAATCTTTATCCACCGGCTCACGCATCCTCTGCAGGAGATCCGCAATCTCCTCTTCCGTCACGCTTTCGCCCACCGCTCTGACCCGCCTGAAGGCTTCTGCCTTCGAGAAAACAGAGCCTGATGCGGTAGACATTGACGTGCCTGCCTCTGTGATTGCTTCCCACTTTAGGAGGTAGCATCTCCTGAGACGTGTCACTCTCCCCGTCCCTTGAACGTCCGCGCTTTCTGCTATCGCAGATTTCTACCTCTGTGGACTCCAGCACGCCCATGGTCATGCTTGAGTTACCACCGTCCGATGGACGGGCAGACCTGGAACGTAATCGTTTCGATGTTTTTCTTTAGCTCCCAGAATCCAAAATGACTTCTGGGAGCCCCATCGTGATAGGAGTCCCAAGTACTTGTACATCCTCGTTAGACGAGGAATTTGTTGTACCAGGATTTCCGGATCTACTTCTCTCCTTCTTTAGATTTTTGTTTTTAGTTATAAAGGTTTCCATATTTAGACCCACGATTGGGGGAGAACGAAAAGTCGACCCGGGCAGAGATCCCCCAATACCCGGGCAAGCGTAAATTTGTGCCCAACTGAAGGGTCCGCAGGTACCTCAGCTGGGAGTGTGCTTACGACTGAACTACCCCTCAGCCATGCATCCCCTGGCCACACACCAGAACACGGGATTCGGGGTAATTTTTAAAGAGGTTTTCTTCCTCGCAGTCCAGGCGGTTAACCCAAGACCCTCGTCCCCGAGTAGAGTCGCGAGACTCCAACTCGGGACTACGATATGTCGACGGCGACAGGGAGACTACGTCTCCTGATGCCTGCTCGGTGGCAGTGTAAGTGCACACCGAGCCCGTCCTACCTTTTCCATCGCTGAGCGGAGGAACTCCGACCCTAGAAAGGGCCCCATCATTGTGATTTTTTACCGAGGTTTTCATCCTCATTGCTCCGAAGAGCGAAGAACCAACAGAGGATCCGACAGATATGCCCGCTCCGTTGGACCAAGTCTTGGCCGACTTGCTGAAGAAAATGGCTTCCTCTTAGTGCTAGCATATTAGCCGTTGGCAGTGATGAACAACACCATCGCCAACGTTACCAGGGTGCACCGCGTGGAGGTTTTCTAGCCCAGCACCCCACCTTTTTGATAACTTGAGCTAACGATCGTACTGTGTCAATCAAAATCGACCGATCGTTGTTACGGGAGAACTCAACGACAAAAAAATATTTCCGTGTGGATTCGTTTTACTTTTTAAGTTCTTCATTTTCGAAGATGAATTACTTTTATTTAATCACTAAAAATATTATGAATCTTCAAAAGGATCTTCATAGAATAAATAACTACTCCCATTTCAAGTGTAGAAATCTTACTTCTCGTTACATAATAAATAAAAAGACCAACATTATAAATCCACTAATTATTATTTCTAAGATTCTATGTAATATTATCTATGTACCACTAGGTAAAATTATTCAGAAATGTGTAATATTATTAGCAATACCTTTTTAATAATGCCTACGTAATATATTTAATATTGTAAATAATTTAACATGTCTAATCTATACACATTGGTAAACCTACCAGGTAGTCGATTCACAATTTACCAACTTGTTTTGTGCCCATTCCATCAAATTTTTTCCCATAGCTAAGTGTCAAAACGGGTCTAAGCTAAGTAGTTCAGTAGATGGCATTGTCTAATGCCATTTACTGAAGTGTTTAGTTTTTAGGTTGCTGTATCGGTAAAGCAGCATTTACCTTCGTACTTTGATGAAATAATAGCAGCTTTTTATTGCTTCTAAATACGGGAAAAAAACAACGATTTCTATGAATGAAACCTAGCTAGATCGATTTATCTCCCGCGTAACACTCTGTATACTAAATTTCATGATAAGCCGGAGCCGTTTCCGAGATTCAGATTATATATATATATATACAAGAATTACTCGTCTAAAGGTATAAGATTTAGAATATAAGAATTGTGTCATATACTCATATGTTACATATTAAGAAGTCTAAAAAAGGGGCCCACTAAAATCTGGTTTGATATTTTACACATAAAGCTGGACATAGACAAGAGGAATTACTTTTTCTTTTGATAAAAATTTAAATTAAATTTACCCGGTGACAAGAAGTGAAATTTGACGAACAAAATAGCCGTTTAAGATGAGAATTTTTGTGTAACGCTCTTTATTAGATTTATGGTTATCTTCGCAAAATTGTATTTTCAAACTGGCAACGACTAAAAATAAGTGGTTAAAGATTTCTAAACATTCACAAAAGAAGTGTTAATAAGGTGTTGGTGAAAATCCTATTTCGTTCTATTCTTGATACAATTGTTGTTTACTTTTTGGGAGCAAGCTAAGGTTTTTATGATTAGATGCTTAAAAATATTCTGAATTTTAGCTAAGATGAGGTGAGATGGGTATATAACCCATAACATGAGTCAAATTTTAAGTCATTTTTAAAATATCTTCGAGTTTACAATAAAATGTACAAAAAACAGTGCGAAAATAATCATCAACATCTATAAACAAATCGAGGTCCTTCTGATTAAAAAAAAAAGATAGTATAATGATTATACTTAAAACTTAAAAGGTGAATCCCCTTCAGCTAGAAAAAAAATGTAAACAAATTTTTGAAACGGTTTTAATGGAAAAATATCTTTTACACGATTTGTACAATTAAAATTAACAGTCTACTATTATCTTCTCTTTCGAAAAATACCAGAATTTTTAATTAGATATATTCTAAAAAATCACTTACCGGATCTAGTTCATCTTCATCTGGGGTGTCTAGACTTGCAGAGTCGACAGGCCGATACCCTGAGCAGCAGGAACCGTCGAAGGGTGATCTGTCTGAGGCCCTGAGGACAACAGAAATCTCATTTATTTTAATTGCGGCAAACTCTTCAATAATAAATCAATGAACTCAACAAATCGGTATTTCGGTAATTCGGTATTTGGTATTTGGTGAATTATGGGAATATCTTTAAATCCTACCTATATTAAATCTTTGTAATCCAAACGACAAACGGGCATTTAGAAGAAAATTATGCCATCCTACTTCCTATCCTGTCCTACTTGTGCTATAAATGCGAACTCGCGTGGGATTTGGTCTGCCACATTAAGTTTCATAACAGATCATTTTAAATGAATATACACTATTATTTTTTTAATTAAAGGATCCTATGTTACTTCTAATACTTCCAAGAGTATGAGTACAAAATTTCATGATGATCGATTGAGTTGTTTTCGCGTGAAATCGTAACAAACAAACTTACATTCGCATTTATAATATTAGTAGAATGTTATTTTTTCACGCAAAATATTACTGACCGGATTTAGACGAAACTTTAAAGTAATATAGCTTGTACATCAGAATAACACATAGGTTACAATTTATTAAGGTTTTCTGTAATTTGACCATAATATAACGAAAAGCATCAAGTCGGTCACTTGAATGGAGCCACGGACAAAAAAGTATATAAAAGTAAAAAATAGTAACTAAATTAATAAAAATTTTAAGTTGTATACGGTAAACTTTGAAAATGCAATCTTTTTCAAAGTTCTCCATATACAAACTAAGTTCAGTTATAATCAGGTTATGAATGTGCTAAAATGGTTAAACCTTTGTGCCTTATTAATATAGTTTCTCGGATCTAGAGAATTCTCATTAAAGTTAGTAAAGTCGGAGTTAAAATCGAATAATAATGATTCCAAGTGAATAGCCTGTTACATTGTAGACACCTGATTTCTTTTTGAAGTCAATCTGTTAGCATAGTACAAATATGTACGCACATTAAAACACGGATAGATTATTTACAAGAAATTCTTAATAATACACTATGCCAATTGGTGGTGCTTCACACTCGTGCCTCGGAGAGTATGTAAAGCCGTTGGTCCCGATTGTCACGAACATCTTTCGCAATCCCTATTGGGAAGCTAGCAACCCAAATATATATACAATTGGGTAGATGACCGAATCGTAAATAAATATCAATGCCCACTTCATTAAAACTAATATCACGAAACATCTCGGCAAAAACAATTAACATAGCTTTTTATTATTATTACGAATTTCAATCAAATATACACTGAAATATATTGTTCAAGTTTGAGTAGTCTAAAACAGTGACGTCACAATTTAGTATTTAGTACATTTTTCATACAAAATTGTCGTTTTGACAGATGATAAAAAGTAACTAATTTGACTAAGGTCTAATCTAGCCTATTAGTTCCACCTTCGCATTTAGTTCGTCATTGAAAACTGATATTCAGGCAAAATCGATTAAACTAGTAACTGACCCAAAACAATCTTGGGAGTAATAAAGGGTAGGAAGAAGAAGGTTATTGTATATGTAATACCTATTGATCGAGTTAACTTCCATATTAATAGTATCGTGGGAAATTGAAGTTTCTATACATATGGACCGATTTGACCAAGTGATATAACTGCCTCACAAAAAACTAATGTTAAACAATTTTTTCGTTGTCTTCCACCGAGTGAGTAAGGTTACTGTAGGCCCAAAATCTCCCTTTATGAGATTGGTGGGAGATCTTAGGTTCGACTCCTGAGTTGGACCAGAAAAGTGTAATTAAGTTTATGAGATTATATGTTTAATAACATGCCGGAGCTTGGAACTTTGAGTCTTAACCCTCATGCCTCGGAGAGCACGTCAAGCCGTCGGTGCTGCGCCTCATCTAAGGGAACAGAGAGTGCACTATATTTGTGCAGATAGTTGTGCATTGTAATATCATTTTCGTAGTAGACCACTCTCTGTTAAGACTGGTTGAAAAAAATTAGCTAAGAAAACATCGCAAGCAACGATAGTTACTTACCACTTGATGGCTCGTTTGTGCTCTATTTCTAAAAATAGTATCTATATTTTGATACTGTGCATTTATTTTCTAGGTAGACTAACACAGAAGACCAACCTAAAGCGTCAGCATCCGTGTTGTCGTGTTTCGTTAGTGAGTGTGAGACCGGAGACCCATTGATGCAGGGGTGACAGATATCGTGGTAACTGTGTAAGCCTTACACTGTCACAATGACTGTCATGCCTTTTACGTCCCCAAGCGGGCTGTGAAAAAGCATCTCACAAGGCCGCCATAGGTCACCATACTGCGTTGTCAGCATTTACAATGAGTATGGTGACCACAACTCTTGGATTCTATTCATGCTTGCTATCGGGCAGAGTAGAGTCACTTTGGCAGGCTCTGAAGATAGCAAAAAATAAATTGTAGACAAGTTATTGTAAGTTATTCGTGTCAGAGCATCATAAACTTATCTCACGCAATGGAAAAATACATTTCTATACCATTATTAACGTTACAAACGGGTCCTTACTGTTAAATAACTGACCATCTATGTACATTTATCTAAAATATAAGGGCATTAGTCTTAAAACGTGCGAACATAAATGTCTCTCTAAGTTATTTATTATTGCTCGTACCTCGACTAAGTGAATTGCTATTGTTTGGGCTGTGGCCTAAGTCATTAATCTTATTTACATCACGTTTAGAAACAGGTGCTAAGAAAGAAACTTACGAAGATAGAAGTGAAGTATTGAATATAGCGAATTACGGAAAATACGATCTCATGAAGCATATGGATGCACAAAGCCGCGAGAGAATAATGCTTCGGTGAGTATTTTCACCAAATAATAATAATAATAAAAAATAAATATAATTTGTTTCTCTCAAAAGGTACAAAGATATTCTTACATCAAAGATAAAGCATAAACAGAACCTTGTTGAGAGCTGGAGTCTGAGCTAGGCTCGAAACCAGTATGTCAGATCTCCAGCTCTTGTCTTTAAACGCTAAAAAAGTTATCTTAGTGGCTGCAACTATCAAAACAGTGTCACAAGAACTAATAAGAGAGATAATATGTGTATGATAGTATGTGTGTGTGTGCTTCTGTGCGTGTGTGTGTGTGTGTGCGTGTGTGCGTGTGTGCATGTGTGCGTGTGTGCGTGTGTGAGTGTGTGCGTGTGTGCGTGTGTGTGCGTGTGTGTGTGTGTATGATTGATGTATAAGTGTAGTGCGAGAGAATTCTATATTTTGTGTGTGAAATATAGTGCAAAATGAACATAAGTAATACATACTTATCGTCTGCGTCTAATGGAAACCTAGCCTAAAAGAAGGGCCGACTTTTTCCCCCGTGATTTGAGAGGGGGACTTACAGGACTGCAATACAATTATGAGTCTTGAGTAGCGAGTGGCACCGACGGTCACTTACCATTTGGTAACTCGTCAGTTCGTTTGTATTACGTATCTATAGGGTTTTCTTATTCACAGGGGTTTTTAGTGGACTATGGCTTAACTAATGATATAGAGAGTTGTTGTTGTTTATGTAGTTGTTAGTTGTAGTGTAGTTATTTTAATAGCTTGCCAAAGTGACTCTACTCTGCTTGATGGAAACCATGAATAGGATCCAAAAGTTGTGGTCACCATACTCATTGCGAATGCTGACAATGCAGTATGGTGACCCACACTATGGCGGCCTATTACGGGTTTTTACGCTTCACTTGTTGACGTAAAAGACAAGACAGTCATCGTAGTATTGTATTGCACACACTTACTACGACAACTGGTACCCCTACATTAATGGGCACTCGTGGGCATTAATGACAACGGTCGGTCCGGTCGAGCCGGCCCGTCGTGCTGAAATCAGCGTGGCTCTACTACCTAACAAAGGAGTGTCGTTTTAAATTACGTGTATGTCACGTCAAACGTTATTTTCTTTTCTTTTTATGATTAATAACAAGATTATTCTGAATATTTTGTCTGACATCGGTCACCAATCGTAACCATCCTTAATCGAGAGTCTTGAAAAGATTTTTTCTGTATTCCACAACTTTATTTCGGTATTAACGTTGTATGTTGTACTAAAAGGTTCATGAAAAAAGGTTTATGTCATTTGAAATTATTGTTACCCTCATTTCTGACAAGAAGTCTTCTGTGATATTTGTTCAAGACAAAACGAATAAAACCTTGCGACCGCAAAGCCTAGTCACTCTAAGGTCAAAGTCTTATCTACCAATACTGTTATAAATAAAATTATAAATATGGACTCGAAACGGGATTAAATTCAGTTATGTGACCTAATTTAGCTCGGCACACGTGTAGTGCACCGTCGACGGAAAAGGGTATGTAGTCCCTACTGTTGAAAAGGGTCACAACAGGAAGTCACGAGTGTGTGTATATTCGATAAACAAAAACTATTTACGTTACATAGTTGTATTTATATATTACATAATACTTTTAATAACAACCGTTTAGTACTAAAGTCTGGCACTTTCAATTTTCTTGATCTATGTGTAGGTATGAAAAGATTAATACTTAAATAATCTTCATTTATTACCTCGATGGCATAGCGGTAGCGAAAGCGACTGCTGTACTTAAAGTCTTGGGTTCGATTCCCTGGTCGGACCAAATGTTTGTATGATCTGCAAATATTTGTTTCGGAGTTTGGGTGTATTCTAAGCGTAATATGTATGTATTTACAAAAAAAAATATAAGTATTCTACTATTCAGTCTAGTTATCATAGCACAAGCTCTGCTTAGTTTGAAACTAGATGACGCTTTGTGTTTTTTTTTTATTTAAAATTGCTTGCCCTGATTGTTTCATCAAAGTACATCTTAAGCTACTAAGGCTACAAACTTGAAATTTTGACAGCTTATATTTTTGTGTTATATGCACTCTAAATTTTTTGGCATTGCACCTCCTGACCAATAAGAGATAAATGATTGCATAGAATTACTTCATTTTCTAAGTTAAAAACACGTAATAAGTAAGTCACAGCTAGAATATTCACATATTTCACACAAAATTCTTCAAAGCAACTGCTTAATTGCCGCATTTCTTGACGAGCGCCTCCTAAATAATTAAATAATAAAAAATATCACTAACTTCAGGGCGCCTTCTTCATAATGAATAGTGTCGTATTGTATTCTTCATTCCTTAATTTCTCATCTTTATGGGTAACATTTTTGTTCGAATTTAAATATGTACCAAAAGGGACCCCTGGGTTATAAATTGAATACCTAATTAATGCGTTTCTAAAGAAATATCACATAAAGAAAATTCTAAATCACGGAGTGCGAACCGAATTCTAGACTTGTGTCATAGTTGAAATCGGTTAAAACAAATCAGTAGTTTGTTGTTATATAATGCTGATTATATTCTCCTGGCCGACCTCAGTGGCCAGTCTTAACAGAGACCAATCAACTATACAAGAAATATTACAGTACACAAGTGTGTACGCAAACACAGGTGTTCTGCTCTGATCAGTTCTGTTCTCTCACTCTCACAATCCGATAAGACGGCTATCCGACACAACCAAGGAGAGATTAGGTGTAGGACCGACGTCTTTGCGTGCTCTCCGAGGCACGGGGATTAAGACTCCAACTTCCATACTCCGGGATGTAATTAAGCATTTCTATAATCAGAGAAATTCCATAACACTTTTCTGATCCGACTCGGAAATCGAACCCAAGACTTCTTGATCAGCAGTTGTACGCTAACCGCTTGACCAGCGAGGCACATATATAAAATGAGTACCAGACATATAATATAGCGTCGTCTTCAGCCATATTTATTCTGTCGCTACATATTTGTTTAGCCTTTCCAAAGTCAGTAAATGAACACTAAGTAAATATGTTTATCTACGATTTAATGAAATCCATCCCAAGGATGTCTGCCTGAGACCGCAGTCTGCGGCAAGTCGCCATATTTACAAAATTAATTGTGTATTTTATGTGTTAAATACTTTTTAAAATTATTTATAAATATTCTGCTGTTATTGTTGTTCAATCATCTGCGGTTTGATTAAGGAGATCCAAGAAAAACATGAACTAAATATTTCTATAACCAGTACACTCAAACTTTTATACTTAAGGTAGTAATCAGATGTAGTAGATTTAATTTAACATGTGCGACCATCAAACTGACTAGTTAGACAAATGCTGACTGCGTATGCAACTGTTATTTTTCATCTTTTATTGTAGCCGTCCATAAATAAATATTTTTTATTATTTTAACTAAGGTAACATGGGATCATAAAAGTAAATTATCAGACTGATTATTTCGCATCACGCTCTAGATATTAATTAGGCATGAACAAAATGACCTATTTTTAACGTTAATAATTTTCACAGTCTGATCGTACTTTCTGGCGCTTTCAATGACCAGATGTGTTCTACCAGGATTTGTTTCTGCTTAAACGGTGGGCTAATTAGAGTTACATGTCCACAAATAAGAATCTTTGCCCTGGCTTTACTATTACTAGCTACAATTTATTTTTCTTAAAAACGACGACGCTCGCATTAGCAATAAATCCTGCGTCGCGGGGGACTTTACAAAAACACAAGAAACGGACACAAAGGACAGCCAGACTCAGAACAACAATTTGTGGATCACACAAAGTGTTGTCCCATGTGAGATTTGAACCCACAACACTCAGAGCAGTAGTGAGCGACGTGGCGACGGCTTTGCAGTCACTAAAATATTCAGTGTTCTCCATTCCCCGTTCCTTGATATTAGGTTTGAACAAAGATTTCGGTTCTCTATTATTCTCCAGACCGGAGGGTTTAATTCCCGGCTAACGGAAATTATAGGAAATTAAACTGCCAGTGTTATCAAGGCGTCATATCAAGTTGGTTTTATAAAATATCCGAAAACTTAATACGTCATCGGTTAAGTGGTCGAGAATGACTAATTGAATACACTTATAGTATTTCCATAATAGTATATTTTTAAGACATACCATTACCATCAACAAAAGTCACAATAGAAAAAAATTATGATGAATAAGGTATAATTTTCTTTTGCTACAAGCCACATTCTTAACCTTGACTTTGAAAATGGCGTTAAGGAACCTATTATAAAGCTTACTTTTACATTTGTATACTTAAAATTGATTCGTTTGGTCATATAGAAGACCAATGTGCGACGAGTTACCGGATGTCAAGTGGCCACATCACACATGAACGCTTGCAACCTGTGATTTTCATAAGTACTTGCCAGTTTTTATAATGTTTGACCTTTGTCGTAACCTTCCAAAAATACCATATTTTCTATATTTCCTATTTTCGTCAATTAGTGTAGCCTATTATTCAATCAAATTAGGTACAACTTCATGGCAGTAATTTTTTCAGAGCAATTAAGGTTATTAGATGGGTGGGATAAAGTTTTATTGTCGACAACATGAGTTAATTGTTCATTCGCTCATTAATATACTTGTTAAAATGATTAAAAGCAGTAAAAGTTCTGAATGAAGTACTCTGAGATAATTTACGTTAAATTCGTCCAGTAGTGCGTATAAGAATAATATCAGTTTTTGTCAAAATACTCGACATTATATGCCATAATGAAACTTTATACGTCTATCAAATATCTTAGGATTATTTTGTCCTCCGACCTCCTTTCGTGATTACGTCCTAAAGTATCATACGTAATATAGTTTTAAACATGAATAGCATTATCTATTTTTAGTAATTACACAGCCTTATCGTATTAAACACCTCCTCACGAGGCCAGTTCATTCACCTCTAAATCTATTGTCGCTAATAACTTGATGATCGATCATACATCAACCTGTCACCTTTCATGGAAATTGTACGAGTCACTAACTAAGGAGGTGAAATTACGCCTTGGCTATACAAGTTTAGGTTCAATAACCTGATTAATTGGGAAATATTTCATCGTGGCGTATTCGTTATTGCTCCAACTTTAATATATCAAACACAAATGTTCCTTTGTTAAGTTTCGACGTCTTCATTATAAAACTTAAAGCGGCAAAACAAAAAACAATACACATATTATTCAGAATATAACGTAAATGTCACCCAGGTAAATAGAGTTACTCCATTCAGGTAGTTAAATATATATTCCACGTGTAAAACAAAAGAAAAGACTAGTGAAGAATACAATATATTTCCCCACAATGAATATTTAATTGACAAAATAAAATAAAAAAATCTGATAAAACGGAGGCAACATATTTACTATTATAAGTTGTGGAAAATGAGTTCAAGAGTTGGCAACCTAGATTACGAGGTTAAGGGTCATACATAAGTGGTACAATTCGTAGTATACTATTTCTTAGAAATATATAACATAATCAAAGTGGCACTTTCTTGCTTTATTATTATAGAACTGTCAGATCCTGCGATTCACTTAATAAATCGTACCGCTTTTAGATTGATAAATTGCCTATCATGTTGTTAGTTAATTACTTAGCTTACCAAGTTTTTTTAGACTATTCCAAACCGACGTAATTAATCTTTGTGATGTTTGATAGGGAATGACCGAATAAGGAAACAAATTTATAAGACCCCCCAGTGAGCCGACAAACAGGGTAGTCTACATACGTAATATATACTGTTCAGATGGGTAGTACACTGCAAAAGGGTCGACGAGGCTGTATGAATGGTCTGATGTGGAATATGTAAACTGTATGCCAGGATTGTGAAAAAATGGCACAGTATCGTGGCTCCCGATCCGGGATGGGAATAGTGCGTCATTATTTATTTTATTCATTCATTTTAATTTCATCAACAGTTAAAATAATTATCTATTTACTACATTATATTGACTGCACGGTTGGCCTAGTGGTGTAAGCGGTCGCCACTTCTCACTCTCTACTTCGTTGAGTGTTGTGGGTTTAAACCCCACACGGGACAATAGTTTGTGTGATCCACAAATTGTTGTTCTATGTCTGGGTGTTCTTTGTGTTCGTTTCTTGTATGTTTGTAAAGGTCATCCGCGACACAGGATTTCGTCCTAGAGCTGGCGTCGTGTTTTAAAAAAATAAATAAATAAATATAAAATGTAATGCCGTCTTTTTCCCATAATTTAACTAACTATAGGTGAATATGAGGTAACAGTAAGTTTACAGAATGATTTATAATTATGGTTATGTTAATCCTTATTAAGGAAGTTAGCGTACAGTCGCGTACCTGTTTATATTAAAAAGATATCTTTCTTTAAACATTGATGCAGGGGTGACAGTTATCATGGTAACTGTGTAAGCCTTACACTGTCACGATGACTGTCATGTCTTTTACGTCCCCAAGCGAGTCGTTCAAAAGCATCTCACTAGGCCGCCATAGTGTGGGTCACTATACTGTGTTGTTTGCAACTCCAATGAACATGGTGACCACAACTCTTGGATTCTATGTATTTTTTCCATCAGGCAGACTAAAGTCACTTTAGCAGGTTCCTAACATAAAAAAAAATTAGAAAAATAAATTTTTGTTTTGTCTATACTTCCTTTTCAATATACCTACATTATTTCCATGTTACAATCTTCTGTTGAGAGTACTTCTTGTCTACTAAAGATAAAAACACTCAAAGAAAAGGTTCTTACTTTCAATTAAATATAAGATTTAAGTTATTTTCCCATCAGTTTAGGTATCTCTAGTACCTTCATTTGTTTATCTGTAAACATCTGGCGTTTTGACACAGATAACTTTATAAGATGGAGGGAAAATTATAATAAGCGAAATTTGTTATACTGATTATAGCAATATATAATACTAGGGTATATATTTGAATGGCAGTATTAATTTTAATATAAATTAAGATTAAATCTGCTACAAATACTTAAAATTTTAATATAAAGTTAAAATATAGTCAGTATTACTAAGTATATTTATATATATAATCAGACTGTCTCTTACATTAGCTACCTACATCTCTGTTAATTAGATTTTCTTCTCTTTGTGATACACTTTTAAACACAGGACTCTCTCAAAATCTTTTCGTATTTCTGTCTGCGGCCTTGGTCATCCTATCATCCATTTAAAATTAGATTTCAATAAAATTCACGAAGTTTAAACAACTAAAATAATTGAATAACAATTGTCAAGCATCAAATAAATATTTGAATACAATCTATTGCTTTCAAATATGTACAATAGTTAAAACAACTTTATCCGAACCTACGTATGATACAGAGTAATAAATCTATTTCATTTCCTGAAGTGCGTGGGCACATATTGTAACACTGGGTCAGTGAAATGAATCACTAGACTTATTAGTTTTATCTACTACATTTATCACAAATACAGGTTAAGCAAAAACATTAATTAACTGAGCGGTATTTATCAAAGGTAATGATAAGATATGGAGCTCATTAGAATTTGAATTAGAGTAAACTAAAGTAATGAAACTGGGAATCAATGGTTAAGGTACTAAAAAGGTTTTTTTTATTTGAATAGTACTCTATTTTACTACTAATTCTATCCCACTAATATTATAAATCCTACTACTTACTGTCCGTGTAGTGTCAGATTAAGAATACGGTGCGTCATCACCTCTATTTATCTTACGGGTATCCCTCTATTTATCGCACGCAAGAGGTGACTAAGAGAATGTAAACTTTAAACAAATCTCACTCATCTGGCCAGCGTGGTATAGTAGGCCAAAACCTCCTTGCTAAGGAAACACCTATGTCCAGCCGTGGACTGTTAAAGGCTCATGATACTGTGTAGTAACGTTATAAATGCAAAAGTTTGTGGATGTCCAGATATCTAAAAGTTTGTTACTATTTTACGCAAAAACTACTAAACGGATTTTAATGAAGCTTCACCATAATATAGCTCATATATCAGAATAATACATAAACTACAATTTATTAAGACTTTTTGTAATTTGACCATAATATAACGATAAGCATTCAGCACGTTGGCAAAAATTCCTAACGTCTGAGAACTATCATGACGTGCGCAGCCCTAAACCGTTGGAGTAATATACCGAGGGATTGTTCATTTTAAATAGTTCTAAATTAAAGTCTGCAACAGCATTTCAGCCATATTCAACATAGTGAGCCAAAAACATAATTAAATTAGATACTTTTCACCAAGAACATTTTAGAGTGTTTATCAGATTCTCATCAAAGTTAAAACATTTATTGTTTTTAGTGTTTAATATCGATGAAGTTTGTGTTTCAACACTAAGTTGTTTGGACGAATGGTTTAAAAGTTGTAACGACAAGATTATTAAGCGCTATTAATCGCTTACAATACTATAAGGAGTGCAGCGCGCCGCCCGGTGGTGTAAGGGCGGTCTATGCGGTGCCCCATTATTTGAATGTCGTCGATAAAACAAAATTGATTTGTTTTCTTAGTGTCTGTCAAAGTAACTCTACTGTGCTTGACGAAATGCATTAACAGAATCCAAGAGTAGTGGTCACCATACTCGTTGTGAATGCGGACAATGCAGTATGGCCACCCACACTATGGCCACCTACGGAGACGTTTTTACACTCTGCTCAAAGTATCATGGTAAGAGGGCAACACGTGCGCAGGTGGTAAGTTTAAGTAATTTTTTTTTTCCAGAGTTTTTATTTCCTATTTCTACTCAAATTCTAACATAGTAAAAATATGAAAATGAATTTCTTTGTAATGCTTTCACTCCTGAAACACTAAACTGATTTTAAAAACTATTTTATCAATGGAAAGAGCATATTATCAATGAGTAACATCGACAACTGTTATCTCAATACATATCTGATATACACGTGGGCGGAACCGTGGGCAATACTAATATTAAATTATAATCATTTAAATAAAGCCGCTTTAATTCTTTGTTTCTTAATTCAAAATATTGTAGGTTGTTTTTGTAAAAATATTAAACCTATACCTTTTAGATCTGACGAACATAAAACACATGTTACATAAAAACTATTACTAGCATTTTCTTTCTCTTCATAATCTCAACACGATAGCTGAACAGTACAACCCTGAAAACTAAACTACCATCGCAATGGCACTTTATTATTGTGATGGTACCACTTGGAAGCTAGTGTGAGTGTAGTAATCGTTCGGCTATTTACCTACAAACCGGCACACTCACCAATGTGGAGGAAGATCTAACGCTCCACCAGAATCTGCATTAGACTGTAAAACTTAACACCAGATTGGTAATTCTCCCATTGGCATTTCGTGATTCAAATTAACCACAAGAAACCGCGATAAGAGGGAATCAAAGTGAGAGATTATGAAACAATTAAATACATTTTAGTTGTTTGTGCTGACCACTCTTTCACCCATCATGCGCTTAAGATTTAGAAGAATTATCTGACTTTAACTATGGCATTCGTCACTCATTTAATGTTTAACAGTTCATATAATTTTTAATTGATGGCCAAAGAGTTCCATTAAGAGTCCTTTTCAAAGAGTTCGTGTTAAGAGTGCAATAAGTCTTTTGTTTATAGTTGCACAAGGATATCTATTTATTAAGTTCAACCCCTTTTTATCGTCTAAGCGTTTTCTTCGCATGCACGTGTAGCCGATGTCTAAAAATATATTGTTACAATCCCACAGATATAACAATAATTGTAAGTTAACTTAATTATGTAATGTTAATACTATCATATTAGTCTTCGCTGTTATCGTTGCAATAAAATGTACAACACTACACATGTATTTACTCGGTCTAAACATAAATACTTTCCCAAACACATACTTACACGCTGACTCACACACAATCATATGCTTTGATGTAACTTACTGCATGCGATAAAATTATTTTTATAGCGTAAAATTAGTTTTTCAATACTAAAAGCCATACTCTGTTAAATAACTTTTACGGTTGACGAAGTGGAAAATCTCTTAGGATCTCCGTCTTTTCAGGAACGCAGAAACCAGGAGTATGACGTATTTTAGGTCTCAAACGCTAGGGCGTTTCCTCCTGTGGTTAGATAGAGCCTAGCTACTATAGGCGTCTAGCTACCATAAAAATCTTTTTGGTGCTTGAGCACATTGAAGCGTTGGGCTTACGGGTGGCATTAGATAAGGTGGAGGCCCTCTTTTTCCATTGGCCCCATCATGATCTGCCACCCAGCTCTTCGATTGTGGTCAATTCAGTCCTCATATCAGTTCAAGCACAGATAAAGTATCTGAGCCTGATCTTTGACGGGGGGTGGCTATTCGCTGCTTCTGCCCGTGGACAACTTTTGGCGCAATTTGAATCGAGCCAAAGTCATGACAAGACAATCACAGATCACGGGGTTGTCCGGTCGATGGCAATGTATGGTACACCGGTATGGACGGTGGTTCTGACTACTACCGCACCATAACGACGGAGGTGATGTATGCCCTGACCTGAACTCTCCATGTTACTAGGCGTCTGAATGTCGTAATAACAGCTGTACCCAGATCCCTCCTATCTCAGCTACAGAGTGGCTTTAGTCGCTCCGATTTCGACACATCAACCAGCCGCAAACCTCGGTGGGGTGAGGACCTGAAGGGAGTTTACATACATAAAAAAAGCAAAGGAGGTTGGATAGGGTGTCGGCTGAATCAACACCCTGTCCAATATTCTATCAAACATCTAATAAATTTACATCAATACTTTGACAGAAAATGAAAATAAGAAGTTTTAATAAAATACACCAACCGAAAGCAATCCCTTACGAAAACCATTTCAACTGAACCTTTTCAATTCAGTTGACATTTGGATTAGGTTACGAAGATGATATATTTTATTAAATTAGCTGTTGCCTGCGGCTCCATCCGCATATATATCAGTTATCGTGGTGATCCTTTGAACTGATATAACTTTTTTGTTTGCAATCGATTGAAATAAAATAAATACTAAATTTAAAGTGGAGTTTATCACAATACACAAGAGAATACCGCATCTACATCGGCTACTACTTAGATTAGCGCGTACAAACATACAGACAAAAATTCTAAAAACTTTACCGTAGTTATTTATGTAGATGAAATTTTTTCTTCAATATTTGTGAGGTGCAGACACCGATCTCTTACAATTTTATTATATGTATAGATAAAACTCTAACATCAACAAGAAATACTTTATATAACGCACTGTAAGATTTATTTGAATATTTCAAATATATATCATTACTCGCATTGTACCCTAGATTAATTACAAATTTAACGTAAAGCTTAGAGAGTACAAGTGGGGCCTTGTCGCTTGTAGGGATTTTTTTTATGACATGGGGTCAATCGAGCACACAGATCACCTGAAGTTAAGCGACTACCGCCGCCGACGGACTCCTGTAAGACAAGTCTGCTACCACTGTTTATGTGCCCTTCCGAGAAGTAGT
Source organism: Hypercompe scribonia (assembly GCA_949316085.1). Classification (NCBI taxonomy): domain Eukaryota; kingdom Metazoa; phylum Arthropoda; class Insecta; order Lepidoptera; family Erebidae; genus Hypercompe; species Hypercompe scribonia. The sequence goes on from OX438986.1 coordinate 11,426,902, forward strand.
AGAAGCAGGCTGCGTTGACTGGTGGGGTGAGTTTGAAATAGTTAAATAAATATAAATATATATTTTCTACACCTGACACACAGTACTATCTAGCCTCAAACTAAGGAGAGCTTGTATATGTAATCCGAAACAAACATTTGCAGATCATAAAAATATTTAGTCTGACCCAGGAATCGGACCCGAGATCGATCGTGGCAGTCGAAAATAGCTTAATAATGGTGTTCTATGAGGCTGTGCTGTCACTCAGGTCGAGTAAGACCCATATATGACAAATCATGGTTCTCTCACGACTAAATAGCATAATGTAAAAATTACCCCATCGCTTAAGCAAACTCAAGCAAACGTTTTATATTGGTTATAAAACTAGTCGGCTTTTTGCGAAATACACTCGTAAATAAAACTGTGCACTCTTAAAAATCTATGTGATGATGGATTAAAAATACAGAATGTCACCATTTATTTTCATCTCATAAGTGACGTAAGATGCGACTAAAAGAGCACATTACATAAGAAAACGTCACTACAAAGAGAAGGAAAACTTGAAACAAACCCTTTTTTTTTTAACGTGTGGAAACCCCTTTAGGCCGTTACCCCACCGGGGTTTAAGGCGAGGTGGTGTGTCGGAATCGGACCGAGTAAAACCACATGGTGTGCCACTCTACGCCTGACATAGGAGGGATCCGGGAACAGCTGTTATTACGACATCCAGATCCCTCCTAGACTTGAAATAAACCCTATTCCAACCCGTCTGGCTAGCGTGGTATCGTAGACCAAAACTTCCTTTCAAAGGAGAGGCATATGTCCAATAGTAGACTGTAAAGGCTGTTGATGATAATAACTCTTAATTAATGTAACTTCTAGGAAATTAATGTGTGTAAAACTACTTACCCTCACTGATTGCCTGATTCATTAACACAAAACCTAAACCTTTTTATGACATCGTGGTAACTGTGTGAGCCTTACACTGCCACAATGACCGTCATGGCTTTTACGTCCCCAAGCGGGGCGTCAAAAAAGGTCTCACTAGGCTGCCATAGTGTATATCAGCATACTGCATTGTCTGCATTTGCAATGAGTATTGTGACTACAACTCTTGGATTCTATTTATGCTTTCCATCAGGCATAGTAGAGTCACTTTGACAGGCTCTTGATATAGAAAAAAAAAATAAGGCATAAACAGTTGTATGGCAAATTGTCATTTTTTTAAATTTAGAACACGAATATTTAAATATTCCTTTAGAAAACTTTACACTGCGCCTACCATACTTATAACCATGCTTACTAAGTTAAACTTTCGCTTTGAACTTTCAATATAGTTCAGATAGGATCAGTAACACTCACAGCAATAAGGTGGTCTCGGTAGTTAGTAGGTATAAGTCACTTGTAGTAGAACATTATATTACGAAGTATTTAAAAAAAGAACTGTTTCTCAAAAGATATGACTATAAAAGTAAATCCGCTAACAAAAGTTCTAAAATGCCGAATGCCTGAACTACGAAAAGAAAACAGCATTCAACATTCGTAACATTTTTGCGGTATGAAAAATTTCGAATATTAACTGTTGTAGTAATAATAACCTTTCAAATACTGTGTTGCGTATCAACACCGCTGGCAAGTTAAACTTAATTAATTCTAGCCTCTCTTTTAAGCTAGCGGTAGAACAACAAAGAGGCAGACCTTAGTATATACACAAGATAAACTTATAAACATCTGAGAAAATTCAACATCCGACTAGAAATCCATCATAATATGTATGTAACTACAATATTTTGTTTAATTAATGTACTTAGGTAACAAAATAATAAATAAGTATATAAAATTCATTTTTCTATAGTCGCACAATTTCAGTTGTATGCTGTTGATTAATTATTAATCGTAAGTATTAATTAAAGATGAATGATATCTACCCAAAACCTACCTAATGCGATCTTATCCTCAAAATGTACCTAACGCACAAAACGAGTTATTTAACAAACGATTACCCTGAGTTCGAAAGACTATTGAGTGCGCTTTCGGAGTTCTTAGAGCGCATCGGCATATTTTCAAATCACTCAGAAAAGTTAATCTCGAATACGATTGTTCATTTTCATTTTTTTTCCTTTTTAAAAGACAACACTCGCACTAGAAATTCATCCTGTAAGACTTTACAAATACACAATAAACGGACACAAAGAACACCCAGACTCAGAACAACAATTTGTGGATCACAGAAAGTGTACTCCCATGTGAAGTTTGAACTCACAACACTCTGCGCAGTAGAGAGCGGCGTGGCAAACGCTTAAACCACTTGGCTAACCGTGCAGTCGACTGCTGTTCAAAAATTAGCTGTTTGTTGCATAACAATATCCGTGATAAGAACGGTGATAATGTTTATGACTTTAAAAATATAAATGCAAATTAACAAATAACACAAAAGATAATAAGCACACATCAGAATTACAAGTCATAAAGACAAATCCAATTTACAATATAAACAATTAAATAAACTTGGCAAATAAAAATTAAATTCACAAAATTAAAAGATATCAGACACAGTTGATTGTGATATTGTTCCATTCCTAGCTGACACCGCTAGGCAGGTGCGTACTGTTCTTACGCCGCTCACTGCCCACTGCCCACTTTCATATTGACGAACCTGTTAGTCTAGTGATTAGTGGCCCTGGCTGCTAAGCCGGAGGTCGTGCATTCGATGCCCACCCAGGACAAATTTTTGTGTGATGAAGACGATTATTTAAAAATATTTAAGTGTGCTTATCAGCAGTCTGATTACCATAGTACAGACTTTACCTAGTTTAGAAGCAGACAGCCGTGTGTGAGATGTGTGAAGTTATTTATTTATTTATATAAATCCACACATTTGAATGTGCCACTGCTACTCCGATCCCGCTGAGTTCGTGTCCGAGGTCTTAGTTTTACATAATTGTATCATTAGCTTCAATTTCTTGAATCTCACTACAGTTTGTATTAAGTTAACAAATAACCTTCGAATGTATTGTGACATTACGGAAGGGTACCAACCAGTGTTAAACCTGTATTATATCTTTGTAAGCATCATGTCTTGTTTACAAATATTTACAATAAATTCTATGCTATATCGTTAAGGATATAAATTCAACCTTCAATTTCCTATACCTAATGCGAATATATGGTACATTTTATCTCAGTAAATTTTGTTTTTCGTTTAAAATCCGAAACCCATTTATTTTGATTTATATACAGGTGGGCCAAGAATTCGTTTGAATTTAACATCCCGTACAAATAAATACACCGCGGTGAGGGGTCTGAACACTTGCTCGATTCTCAGAAATTTTGTCGCAATGGATCGCTTTACGCGGCTGTAACTTACTTACTGTGTGAAACAATTTTACTTAAACAACAGTCGCGTTGAATACGATTTATACGACTTAAATCAGTGTCCGTGTGCTCCTTTAACAAAAAATTTTTAATACAGACTATTTCGCGAAAGTATAAATTTAATTTTTAAATCTCTGTCTAAGAGGCAATAAAACCTATCCTCTACTATTTTTGGGGCGAAATATTTTATTACCTGCTTATATTTATATGTGTATGAATATAAAACATCTATAGAGCTTAAAAAAATAATCTCGCCATTCTATGCAATGATGCAAGTGAAGCAATGAAAGTCATGAAGTTACTGACTCGGTCTACGTATTTCAATAATATAAGTAGTAAGTAAATAATAAAGTAGATCATTTTTATTAATTATATTAATTTAATTTATATATAATTATCTATAATTTTCACATAACAGTTTAATGTTGGAAGCCTCCTTTTCAGTTCGGGTTGCTTGGATTGTTGGGTTGTGTAAGAGTGAATGTGTGTGTATGTATGTGTTTGTGTTTAAGTGTGTGCGCGTGTGTGTGGTCAATGTATGCATGTGGTTGATTATTGAATAAGTGGAAGATAGAGTTACTTGTATGTATACGTACTACTAAATCACCTCCTATCGTCGTATGACAACGATACAAACACAACACATAATACAACATAAACATACGACATTCATGTTTTAAAAATAAATGGATATCGTTGTGTCGTTTAACATATTGCCTTAAAAAGCAATGAAAAGTGTTTGATATTTATTTTTACAAATATTACTTTAACTTGAAAAAAGTGAGAAATTATCAGATAAAGTTATTAAAAGTACGAGAGACACAAACTTTGATGAATCTGACAGCGGAAATCTCCCAAAAATAGATGTGATTAGGGTCGGAATATTTTTTAACAACATTCCTATATTTTATCCTGTTTGAATAAATGTTATGAATGTAACACTGTAAATATAACCCTGTAAATTTCAAAATACACTTTTAAATAACAAAATAGGTAAGTAATATAAAAAACTGAGCTGTATAAGAATAAAAATTAAAACTTTCTTTACCGTTGTTACATTTTCTTTGACGTAATTATATATACATACATTATATCCATACAGGACAAATAATCTATTATAATAATAACCCAAGGTGGGCACCCAACCCATGACCCCCACTTTTGCAGGCAGAGTCAGGGATTCTATAAACTGTTCACAAACATTGTATGTGATGTTTGAGTTAGTACACTGAAGCAGTATGCACCTCTCAAACATTGTGTAACAGTATAGATTACTAGAACGTAAGATGTGTGTGTAATTGACAACGACTCTCTACTAAAGAGCATTTGACGACAGCATGTATATTACGTGACCCGAATTTAGCGTTTTGGTGTCTTTTAAAAGTGAAGTGTCAACCATCTTGCCATTGTATTTTTAAAATTAATCAGTATATAAATTAATACATTAATGTAATTTTTCCATACATATATCCAAGCTAACAAATGCGACTTCCGATTTTAAAATTTTGTATAAATTAAATACTTAAACTTCTATAATTAATGGGGGAATATGATATTGTATACACTTTGTTACCGTAATGGGTTTGATGATTTTAAAGTGGTGACGGTATTATTTGGACATTGATGAATTGAAGTATGGAGAATGACCACAGAAAAGATGGATCGACTAGCGTGTGATGATAGATAGTGCGAGCGTATTCCTAATAATTTAAAAGAGATATGAATACGTCGTGTGTGGTGAAAGTGTTAAAAGACAATTTTCACATTGACTCATGAACTGTCTACTTCCACAGAAACCCTTTCTCGTAAACTAGTTGGGGATCCACTTTAAGACTATTGAATAAAATGTTGACTTATAGTCTAAATTACAATAAATTATTTATAAAATTTTGTACATAAGAAGGAGTGCAAAGCCAGCAAGTACGAATAGTAACAAAATATTTAATCAGGAATTGTTCCAGAGATCTGGAGAAAGGCGAATGTTCAATCTATCCTAAAAAAAGCGACCGCACCAACCCGACCAGTTGCCGACTTGTAGCCATCGTTTTCATTCTCTGCGAGGTGTTCGAACGCATGATCAATAAACAATTAATCTGTTACCTGGAAAATCACTCGTTGTTAAGTGATTAGCAATATGGCTTCAGACTGAACCGATCCACGAATGATCTTCTAGCGTACTTTACACCTTTACTGTAGATAGACATGGGATATCCTTGGCCATCAACCTCGATATGACCAAGGCTTTCGATAGAGTCTGGCACCGTTCGTTTCTCTCTAAACTTCCAGTATTCGACCTGCCTCCCAAACTCTGCCGGTTGCCGAATTTCTTCACAAGCGCCGGATTAAAGTTCTATGCGACAGCGTGGTCTTTGATTTGCAGCAGGTTAACCCTAGTGTACCTCAAGGCTTCGTCCTGTAGCCCACACTGTTTCTTCTGCATATCATATGATAAATTGGCCCTTGCTAATATACATTGCTATGCAGACGATAGCATAGTTTATGGACGATACTATGGTCACCCTATAGCCAAGGTAGCGGACGTTGAGGAAAAACGACAGGAGCTTGTCACTGAGTTCGACCTGGAACTAAGTCGTATTTCTCAATGTGGTCATGAGAATCTGGTCAAGTTCAATGCCAAGAAAACACAGATATGCGCGCTCTTTACCAAAAGTCTCCATTTCTAGCCCTCACAACTTTTCAGAGCACTCAACTGCCATTGCAGGAAAATCTCAATACGAATAAGTATGAATATTTACCAGAATCGCAACCCGCGAGAATATATTGAAAGCGTTACTAAGGTAGCCTCGCCGAAGCTGGGTGTCTACTAAACAGTGTGAGACGATTCTTCTCATCTGAGCACCTGTGTCTTCTTTATAAAACCCAGGTTAACACTTGCATTGACTACACTTCTCATCTTTACGATGAATCCGTGCAGTTTTTGCTGGACGCTCTAGATCGGTTACGGTGGTGAGCAGTTCGAATCATCAATAGCAACAAAGTCACTGAAGCCCTTGAGTCTCTGCAGTTGCGCGGAGATATCACCTCTATGGCAGTCTTCCATCATCTTTATCATGGAGACTGTTATAATGAGCTCTTCCAACTGGTCTCATCTTCTCTTTTCCTCTACAGGACAATTCGTGCTGGCCTTGGTAGTCACCGTGTTAGAATAGTAGACATGCACTGCCGAACTAAACGGTTCGGCTTTTCCTTACTATGCAAATCAATTAAAATCTGGAACTCAATACCAGCGCACGTGTTTCCCTTCCACTATAATCCCGGGTCCTTTTACGGGGCGTGAAGAAGCATATCACTAGGCCATCATAGCGTGAGTCGTCATACTGTATTGTCTGCATTCGTGACGAGCATGGCGACCACAACTCTTGGATTCTACTTATGCTTTCCATCAGGCAGCGTAGAGTCACTACACTATACTACTATAAAAAAAGCCAAATGAACAAGTACCAATTTCATAATACTTCCAATTTAAGTAATTAAATATTTTATTTCATCATTACATTACATTACATATTATTAAAACTTGTATTATTTATATTCAATTCAACTGAAATAAATGTATTTGACACCTAGATTCTGTTATTCGTTTTATATGTATATTAATGCAAGCTCCTGTCAAAGTTAGAGGCCTTTACTTTGAATAACTAATTTGTTATTCAAATTATACAGGTAAAGTGAACTAGAACGACGCATATGGCATTAAGGTCGATATTGTACGGTTAAAGTTAGATAACATTGTTCTGAAACAGGTAATCTGGTATACTCACTCCTCTTAATCCTTTTAGAACTTAGAGTATAGTGTCTTTAACATATTAAAGATTTGTAGTTCCGTTCCGTGCCGGACTTTTTTGCATTATATCACATATGTTGATCAAATAGTAGCGAAATATGAAATCTATACTTCATTTTTAAAGAAAAGGACAACTCTGTGGTTTGTTTCGGCATTATTTTCCAGAGTGAGTCTTAGGAAATGCCGGCGCCTTCTAGCTGTAAAGGCCGACATGTACAAATATCTCTGATAAATTTACTTTTAGAAATAAATATAATTTATCATTTAATGAGGCTGAAAATTTATTTTAGAGTCTAAACGGGTTATTCTCGGGAACTGTAAGTTAAATTTGTAATATTATATCTATATTAAGTAAAGTTTTTATTAAGAACTATTAAAAGCTACTTAACTGCTCTCACATTCTCAGAAACAGAGCAGCAGCCTTTTGTTCGTCATATACAAAGTCATGACGTTGAATCAAGACAATCAACACAAACGAAGTGGAGAGTCCCTGCCAATAATAGATATTTGCTCTCCTGCAGATTTTTTTGTTTTCACAAACAAAATATTTAACTAACGATCGAAGAATTTACCATAGAGATTGTCAGCGATATAGAAAAAAAAACAACATAAGATATCTTTCTTCGAAAAGTATTGCTAAAGAAATATGAAAAAAAAATAACCAAAGTGAAGGGCGAAAGATGGTAAGGTGAGGGGACTCCTTTTAAAACGAATTGAAATGAAGGGTTCATTTCAATTCGTTTTAAAATGTATTTAATTTAAATGTGTAAAATGCTAAGGCTGGATTTCAGAACGATCCCTTTGTTGTAATTTAACATTGACAGTGGTATGAGAAAATCAAACCCCTTTTTCGATACATTACACTTATTAAATTGACTTAGAAGGATGACAATTCTTCTACAGAAAGTATCACAGCATAGCTAACTTAAAAACTGTAAAACTAAATTTGATGTGCAACGAACAGAAAATTCTTCTTCGTTAAAAATGAAATTCGTATTTTTATAGTCTATCAATAAATAGTTTTTGAATCTTGAAAAAACTTGACTAAAAGATTTTAGTTTAAAATTATTATTTAGAATCATAGGTTGCGGTAATGGCGGACAAATGTTGCCAGCATTAAAGTTTGATAAAAAGCAAGGATGAAATATCTTTGGTGCTATAATAGAAAATAGTATTTGAAATAATGTTGCAAATAAAATCGTAAAGTAATAAATAAATATTTAATAAAATTCTGTTTAAAATATTTGTTAGAAATTGATATTTAATTATAAATCAATAGTTGAAATTGTTTTTCGAAGCATTGGCAACACATTTTTATCTGTCATGTCATTCGTGTGGCTATACACCGTCGTTCGTGTGGTTCATATATACACACCGACATTCGTGTGGCTCATATATGTATGTTATACATACCGACGTTCGGTCGAGCTTTATAACCGGTTTAATTTTAGTAGTCAGAATTACTGATTTATAACAGTTATATAATAGACAGGCCTCAATCTATTGAGGACAAATAATTAAGCTTTAGTTTATTATAAATTTACTTCAAGTACTCGAACCTTAAATATTGAGTTGTATTGAATCGTTAAAGGTTTATTTTAATAATGAAATTAGATATTTACGAGGAATATTTTAATAAATTATAATTTATAAAGGTGTAATAATTTTTAGGTGTATATATTTTATTAAGTTTGATTGATAGACATTAAAAAAATACAAAACATTTATGTTCTGTAGGATATATTACTAAATTTCTGGTCATTACATCGTATCGACGTATTTCAGTAAGACGCGTTGAATTCTTGAAAATGGGCATATTTCGAGTCCAAGACTATTCGGACATTAGTAAATTTCACTCAACATTTCTTAGTTTTAAATTTTAACTTTTTATAAATATTTTGTTTCTGACTAAACTGACTCTGAAAGTAATCTAATTTTAAAAACAATAAAACAAATCTCGATCATCATCATTTTAGGATAAACAAGGAGATGGATCACATATCACATGAACTACCTATATATAATAGTCCACTGCTGGACATAGGCCTCTCATTACAAAGGAGTTTTTGGCTTACTATACCACACTGGCCAGAGGAGTTGGTATATTTATTTATTTATTTACAACTTTATGCACAAATATAATGCATCGGCGGACTTAATGCCTAAGGTATTTTCTGCCAGTCAACCGATTGGGCGATGCAGAAAATATGAGATATAATATGAGGTAGGATTTAGTATATATAGATTGGTGTGACCATAAATAAGCCAATATATTTATATAAACACATAAATATATAACACATAACATATATAATACACATACACACAACTCATACATATCCGTGCATACATATTACCACTATAAGATATAATAATACCAGGTGATGAATTTAGACGTCGCTAATTCAGCCAGTAAAAGCTTCTTCACTTTAATTTTAAACAAGTCGCAACTTTTAACCATCCTGAATTCGAGGGAAAGCGCGTTCCAAGAAAGGATAGCCTGCACAAAGAACGGAGAACCGACAAAGCCAGTGGAGTGAGAAGGGCAGAGTAGAAGGAGATTATTAGCCGAACGTAGGTTTCTATTATGGTTGTTGCTTAATAATTGAATTTGTGATGTTAAATAAGTGGGTGGGGATGGAGAATTGAGAATAGTATATAGTAATATGAATGTGCACAATTTTCTGCGTTGACGAATAGGTGGCCATGTGAGCTGGGTCCGGAAACTGGAGATATAATCATAATTACTCGTTAAAGATGATACGAATGCAATCATTGAGAAGAGTTCTAGCTTGTTGAGGAGATCTGCATTCAGGTCGTAATAGCACACGTCACCATAGTCGATCAGAAGGAAGATTAGAGATTACACGAGCGTTGCCCTAGTTTTCGCGGGAAGGAAGTTTTTCAGGTGGTATAGTGTTCTCAGGATTCCAGTAACCCACTGGTATACATATGTAAATTGTTCAGGTATAGGGTTTGTTTCGATTTTTTTTTCTCTTTGTGTGATGGCATGCTTAGTTTGTTCCTTGAGTCGCCTTTTACGACACCCACGGGATGAATTGAAATGCTATGAATACCCCACTCGGTGAAATATAACAGGTGAATTGCTTTAAAGGGTGTTATTGTAACATATAGGATTTTTCAATTTTTCAAAGTTTTTAGAGGTACAGAAAAGATTGTACTTTTATCCTGCGAATACTGTTATTCTAAGAAGCTCAAAAAACTAAATGACTAAATACATCTAAAGAGATTTATTTAGTTTTGTTTGTCTACACATCACATCAACAGCCTTTAATATTCCACTGCTGGACATAGCCCTCACTTTGCATACACAAATATTATAACTTTGTTTGTTTTTAAGCTTTAAAACGCAGGTAAGTTAGTTTTCCTATATAAAACGAAAACCTACAGATTGCCAACAAGAGATATTCGGTGTAGGTAGAATCATCGTGTAGTTTTCTGATCCGAAGCTTCTGTAATACATATTTTATTTCACCAACGCGATAATCCTCAGTGGCCGTAAAAGGGTTTTTAAAATTACACACGGTTTATATCCGCCGTAACAGCGCTTTTAACGTATATACTAAACTTTTAAAACATTCACACATATATATTTTACCTAATTTCGATTGAAATAAGTAAATACATAATAGCCAGTACTTTTCTGTCCACTGTTTGATAACCAGCATTCGGTCGATTTGCTGAACCAATTTTCGAACTATAGATTTTGGATTGTGTCGACTGCACGGTTGGCCTAGACTCCGCTGTACCCGCGAGGAGACGACGTCCGCGTGTGCCGTCGCCTAAAAGAGAGAGTTTACCCATAGATGGTGCCCGCATCAGCGGGCAGGCGCTAGGAGGGATCTGGATGTCGTAATAGCAGCGGTTCCCGGATCCCTCCTATCTCAGGCGCAGAGCGGCACACCGTGTGGTTTTAGTCGGTCCGATTCCGACACACCACCCCGCCGTAAACCCCGGTGGGGTGACGGCCCGAGGGGGTTTCAATACGTTAAAAAAAAAAAAAAGACTCCGCTGTAAGCCCCGGTGGGGTAATGCTTAGAGGGGATACCCTAAGGGGATACCGTAAGGGGAACCTGTTTAAGGTTAAAAAAAAAGTGGTTTAAGCGGTCACCACGTCGTTCTCTACTACGCTTTGTGTGATCCATAAATTGTTGTTCTGAGTCTGGGTGTTCTTTGTGTCCGTTTCTTGTATGTTTGTTAAGTAAAAAAAAATAAAAATAAATGTCATGAATCATTATAAAAAATGTACTAATGAGTATTCGCTGTTATTTTCAACTAACTTAGTAATACTTTTAATCTATTGTAATAAACATACATTTTACAACTCACAGCCTCAAAATTTGAGAACGGTTTTAGTATGTTACCAGTAATTATAATTCTCCCATTAGGCAAAATTATAATGACTAGAGGTCAAATTTCCTTTTTCCCTCAATTTATTTTACTGCATCGTATAAGTTTCTCTCAAATTGAGTAGTTTCATGTCCTTTGGAATAATATTACAGAAATAATTATATTTTGCTTAAACATCTGCAGAGTTACGTATGTGTATGAAGTGAATTTCGGTCTGGCATCCGCTTTACGATTCGGTCTGTATCGATATAACATTTCAACGATTCCAATTACTGCGTAATCTCATACAAGAATCGGTACATAATTCGGTGAATTATTTATGTATTATGGAAATGGAGTGATAATACATACATAAGTGTATGTAGATATATCATTTAGATGTGTAGAGCACATATGTAATACAAACGCGAAATATGAAAGGCTAAAAAGTCTATGTTTACTAAACTTAGAGTATGATAGTAGGAACAGTACTTTAAAACTAGTAATAGGTAGTAGAGCCACGATGGTAGGTAGTAGAGCTACACTGACTTCAGCAGGAACGGCGTCTCGACTGCGCTGACTTCAGCAGGAACGGCGGCTCGACCGCGCTGACTTCAGCCTCAGTATTAACCTCTCACAGAAGGCCAACCTAAAGTGATAGCATCTGTGTTGATGTGTTTCGTTGCTGCGTGCGAGACCAGAGGTACATTGATGTAAGGCTGACAGTTACCGTGATAAGTGTGTAAATTTTACACAACCAAGATAACTATCGTACCTTTTATGTCCTCAAGCGGGCCTTACAAAAGCTTCTCACTAGCCCATCATAGTATGGGTCATCGTACTGTATTGTCTGTGTAAGTATGACAACTATAACTGTTGAATTCTATTCATGCCTTCTATTAGGCAAAGCAGAGTCCATTATCCAGGCTCTAAAATAAAAAAAATGTTGACTTCAATTTCAAACTTTCTTGTAAATGTTTGTTGTTCATTAACTGTCGTAGTTCAGACATCACCTTCAAAAGGCAATATTTTGATGGTTCTTTCACTTGTAAAATGACTGAACTATATTGCACCTATGCAAGAAGTCATTTAGAGAATGTGTTACAGATATAGAACCCGTGTTATTTGGTGTACATTAATCGAATCGAAAATATACAAAAACGTTTTATTACATATCTTTGTTATCATCAAAAAATGTCGTATGATTGACGTAGAAAGAATAACGGACTTTCCTTTTCTAATCAAAATCTTTAACCGACGGTTCTGATTTCCTGGAACAAATACTTTTTAATGTGCCAGCTAAGTCACTTCGCTCTAGCCCCCTCTTCACATTCCTCAAGTTATAACAAATTAGAGACAGAACAGCTACTTGCTATGTGCAAGCAAAAATATTGATGACTTATGTAAACAGCGTGACATTAGTTCTCTTTTTCATTAGTGTGTCCTCGACGACCAGGCGTCTAAGCCTTAATTTTTCAAGTTGACGTAATGTGTCATTGTGAAATTTAGCACTTATTTATTATTGTTCAGTAAATTATAGACAACTATTCATGTTAAATTGTATAAGTGTCAAGCGGTAAAAATGTATTACATTTTGTTCTAGAAAATCAACTATGTAATTGCTTTAAGACAAATATTATTTGAGAAAATACATATCCTCAAACCATAGAGGTGCAAACCTTATCTTTCCCATAAACAACTATAGAGACGTGTGCTGTTATGACCTGAATGCGCATCTTCTCGAAAATTAAATCGGCTTCTAGGTACGCAGGTATTAAGATGGTCTAATTTTCGATTTGTTTATAATCTGCCCAAATATGACCACGTATCGTTCTTCCGCTTGCAGTTCATTTGGCTACCAATTAACCTACATCAAAATCCACGTGATCTTACTGTCTTACGTTTTAGATAATATCTTCGCCAACATATTTAATCTCCTACTTTAAACTTTTATGTAGCAATTACGTCAGAAACCAACAGTCTCTAATAACCTTCTTCTTCGTTGTCCCTTCTATCTGTTTGAGTTTTGGCTCATCTATTGTTGTACAGTTTACTATTCTTTGGAATGAGCTCCACCTTGAAATTAGGGTGGCTACTAATACTTTTCCTTTGAGGCAAAAGTAAAGCAGTATCTTGTAAAACACTAACAGAATCAACTTCCACATGATTGTCATCTAATATTATCAATGTTATATGTAAATGTATTTTCTTTTCTTAAGTTCAAAAGTATTTAGTTATCTGGATAATGTTGCTTGTTGGTCTATTGGTAAACGTTTGTGATGCTGATGAAGAGGTCTCAGGTTTGATTCCTGGGTCGGGCCAGAAAAGTGTTATTGAGTTTTTCTGATCATAGAAATGCTTAATAACAGACACGAGTTCGGCAGTTGAGTTCTTAACCCCTGTGCCTCGGAGAGCATGTAAAGCCGTCGGTCCGACGCCTGATCTCTCCTCAATTGTGAGAGTAAGGGAACAGAGAATACATATGTATTTATGCGCTTACTTGTGCACTATAATATCCCATACGTAGATGGCTGGTCTCCTTTGAAACTGACTGCCATGGCAGAAATCGGCTTGGTGAACATCAACGTCTATAATTTTAGTGTATGAAAGGGTAATATTGAATGTATTTGTAAAATAATTTAGTTTCTTTATCACATACAAATTTCAACCAAAATGCATCTACTCCCTATCTACTCTCCGTCACCCAATGGTTGATTGATACGGATCGCCATCAGCATTAAGTCCACCAATACACCAAATGTACAAATATTTTATAATTTACTTATCTAAAACTTAATGTAGTACCTTCTACAGAAAAGCACTACAATTTATGTCAACTAAACAGGATTAAATGTAAAGATAAACCCAAATTTCACATTAACCTAAGGTAAATAGTAATTACTTAACAAACGCGATGGTAACGAAAAGCTACCCGAAGAATAGACAGGGCCCATGACAAAGACTGATGAGTAACATGTAATAAAAGCAACAAATACAATTCTAAACCAAACCTCAATAGAAAAAACCACTTCCATTAAATAAAAAGGAGTACCTTCTGGTAACAACTTTAAATTGGTTTTCTTAGACTGGCAACCCAAAGAATTCATTGATTGCACTAAGTGAAAAAATTGATTAAACACTACTACTTACCTGAATTAGACGTGGCTGGTATATTAAGTAGAAAACATCTTTCAATGTCGTTCTATATTTTTCTACGAAATCAGTAGTTTTAATGTTCGAAATACGAATATTTCTTAAGAGTGTATTTCTTTCAAGAGTAGGCTATCTATATTAAAATAAAAATTCAGAATTTTATTACGATTGTATTTTCAATGTATTTCCTGTAACTACAATATACCACAGCGAAGCCTAACAAGACAGCTAGCACAATTTAAAAATTGCCACTTGTCACACATTCAATGATTCCCTGCCCTTCCAGATGAGGCGACATTCCATGACCACCCAGAGGTCCAGATCTATCCCCAGCAGACTTCTTTTTATGGGGTTATTATAAAATCGTTTCTACATCAATAGACCAAATACACTATGTCAACTAAAAGAAAAATCAGTGAAGAGATGTCGGCGATCTCGCGGTCTCTTTGCTGGCGAGTATTCGAAAATTTCGGTGCTCGTTTAAAAGCGTAGAAACGTTGAAATGGTGGTCATTTAGAGCATATAATCTTTAAAAATAAATTCCAACTAATTAGTTTCTAGTAAATAAACAATTTTTATAATTTATAAAATTGTTTTTTTATTTGATTTTTCAAATGTTAACTAGTTCGTGGCCCACCTTGTATTACTCAACAAAATCTTTTTCTGCCTACAAAACTAAAGCATTTCTCGTAGATATTCACCCGTTTATAATAGTTTTCTGGGTGGCTGGAGCCCAATATATCTGAACTTCTTGTAAACAATTGAGTTTCAATATTAGCGCAGATGAGGGGTGAATTTCTCCGTTGCGGGCATCGAGTTTATTGAGTAGGTACCAGGTGTGTGTGTGGGAGGAAGTGGCGAAGTAAACTGAGGAGCTTAGAGTGTTCTACAATAAATAAATTAATATTAACTTAATACGAGTATTCAGTATCTTTATACACGAGTCACGTAAGTGAATGCCACATAATGTAGGTAGACAAAGTAAAAAAGGATATTACATAGATACAAAGTTATTCATAAAAAGGGTTTTTCTATAAAAAAATAATATCTAATCAATTTGAAAGACAAACAACATGACATAATGAGTGTTAAACTAATGGCATAGTAACATTATCAATTGAATATAATATTTATTATTATGAATCAGTCAGTCAATAAAAAGTAAGAATCAAGAAACTTATATTCTTATAAAGAATATTCTTTTTAAGCGGTCGCCACGCCGCTCTCTACCACGCTGAGTGCGTGGGTTCAACCTCACATGGGACAACACTTTGTGTGATCCATAAATTGTTGTTCTAAGTCTGGGTGTTCTTTGTATCCGTTTAATATATGTTTGTAAATTCCCCGCGAAAATTGTCTTTTTATTATAAAAAAAATTGTTATGAACCATTATAAAAAATTTACTACGATGATAAAGAGATCAACCAAATATACGCTTAAATTGCTTGCACAAGTTTGTCCCCAGTCCTTGTAGTTGTCAGTTCTCCACAAATAATCAGAAAGGAACTACGTGTAAGCAATTACTAGATTAATAGGAATGGCAGTTTCCTGGTACTCAGAGCGTCTTATTGCCCAAATTCTAACTATGGATTAACTAGTGTTAGGGTGAAAATGGAATCTTAAGTGTCGAAAGCTGTTGCTTCAGTTTAGTCATCAAATCTATGTACATTTTGTATCATTATTTTAAATTCTTTCTTAAATAAAGAAAAGTAGTATATTCCAATATCAAATCAAATAGAATCACTGCTAAACGAAGGTCTCCCTCAAGAAGCGCCAACCATCCCGGTCTTGGGTAATTCTCATCCATCCGCTGCCAGCCACCTTCTTCAAGTTGTCGGTCCATCGTGCCGCAGGGCGCCCTACACTAGGTTTGCCACAATCTCCACTCTAGCAACTATCGGCTAACTATAGGCTTCAGTGACTATCGGTTTGTCTGGAGACATGGCGGCCAACTTCCACTTCAACGTACTGCTTCTCCGTCTGATGTCAATTATTCCCGTTCTCTGTCGAATTATCTCGTTATGAATTTTATCAGCCAGAGAAAAACTCAGCATTGCACGCTCCATCGCACACTAAATAAGGGATAAAAAAACTAAACTAAGCCCGACATGATTAATCAGTTGACATTATTGATTTTTTTTAAGTTACTTTGTCTTCTAGATAATAATATAACGCAAACGCTTCAAATAAAACGCAAAAGTCACTGACGTTCAATTACTTCAGAGTTTACTATTATTGACACACAGAGATGTTTAGCTAAATTTATACATACAATGGCTGTTTATTTAGCTGTTTTTTGTTCTCCTATAAACATCCACAACGTAAAACATAATGCCACATTTACAATTTTTTTTGTTACGGAATCGACCGTGCTCACTTAAATTGTCCAAAAATCTATTATGTGTACGTTGTATTGTATTACAAAGTATTTAGTAGAACTAGTAGCTCAAGTTACTCGTATCTTTATAGTATGAGCAGAAAAACGGTCAATTAAAGAAGTAATTGACCATCTCCTTTGGATAAAATAATACAAATTTGGGAAAGAGCTGTTTTACCTCGCCGAACTGTATTTGAAGAGCAAAATAACACAAGCGGTTTTATACTAGCTTTTCCACGTAAAATGATAAAGCATGAAAATGTGTTTGAACACATTTTCAGTTTGAATAATTGTGGAATAGTCGACTACTTTTTCGTTTTGTTACTAAAAAAACTCTCTGTGGCGACTTCCACATACAGCGCAAACAGTAAAAAATACTACAGCACCATCTAGCAAAGATACATCGAACTACGGCATATAATGAACTATGAAACAACTACTAATCCTGTATCGCGAAATAGAGATTCTCGTAGCAATTAGCATACATACAACATTCCAACATTAACTGATGGGCCGCGGCCCGCCAGGCATGATCACCTCGCCTGGTCGGAGGATCTACACTACCTTTTACTTAGAAATATTTTTAGAAACGTTTATATTTTTTTCCTCGCTTCGTTTCGTGGCTTAAACTTCACCTTAAAAAGGTCTATAGCTTTAAACCGTTAACCTTATCGCTCTAAGGCAGTGTAAGCGTTGATTTTTACGATGTTGTTATTATGTGCAGTTCAGTAACATTTTGCTTCGGTAGTGGGTTTCTAAACGTTTTGGAGTAATATACTAAATATTTATCATAATTTGTATGGAGAGACACCTTCACTTATGGACGTAATCAGGGTATCGTTGCCAATCCACTTACTTGTTTAAATTAAGCCTATTATTATGTTATATACGAGTAGATGATAGAGTATTATGATAACATAAGATACGGGATATTATTATCCATATAAAAATATAGGTTTAATCAAACAAGGGCATACTAGACAGATATTTTTAAATCTGATGCTTGTTTAACGTACATTTTTATTAGATGTGATATTTGAGATTTAAATGTATTTCTCCAAAAAATAAAAAGAGATATAAACAATGGTATTAGTGTAGTATTAAATTTAAAGTTTTGAGACTGTACTATGAAGTATTTAAAGTAGGTAAAGTACACTTAAAATCCTTAGTAGACAAGTCTATTACTGTCGACCGTATACATATGTATATTTC
The DNA here is from genome assembly GCA_949316085.1 of Hypercompe scribonia. Classification (NCBI taxonomy): domain Eukaryota; kingdom Metazoa; phylum Arthropoda; class Insecta; order Lepidoptera; family Erebidae; genus Hypercompe; species Hypercompe scribonia. The sequence continues at coordinate 11,445,153 of OX438986.1, forward strand.
TAAATGTGTACATATCCTATATTCTATATAATTACACCCATATAAATACACCCAGAACAAATAACCGGGTTCATCTTACAATATTTGATCTGGGTAGTAACGGAGTCCATGATCTATCATGCGGCATACAGGTTCGCTTATCGCTAGACAGGTCAGTAATGTAGTAAATACTATTGATCAACAAAGATGAGACCATTAACGATCAAAAACGGTGGCGTTTAATTAAAGCCACCCAGTTGGGAACATCAAGATTAACAGTAGTTTTCCTTATCCTAAAGGAAAGTCCTCTTAAGAATTATTTCCACCGAACGGATCGGATTAAAACAGGTTTACAACCTTTACACGAAATTAAATCGTGTATACAGTATTTAAAGTCTATATTATCAAGCTACACACAGCAACTTGATCGCATGTTCGTGAAAATCATCCTTAGATCAACAACTTTCTGTATTTTTAGGTTAGGTCCTCTATTTTGAAGACGGAAGAAGTACCGTTAAAATGTACTATAATTATTGATTGAGGTATTCACTGTGCCAGCAGATTCGTTTGTATCATTTCAAAACTAAGGAATACAGTCATCATATTCAATGAATTAACAGCTACGGTAATATTATTGGTAGTATACTAGCTATTGCCCACGTTTCGTGTTTCTAATTTAAAAAATTACAAACTTTCATACAACCATTAATCCCCGACATTATCCTCTTACGGACAAATTTGCCAAAAGAGTATTTTCAGTGAATGCATACAACATAAAAAGCAACAGCTGCCAAAGTAGCAAGTTTGTTGCCCCAGCGATTTAGGCTCTACCCACATGGTCAAGATGTACATTAGTTTTTCACGTCGATTCCTTCTCCACCTCTACTCTTTTATACAGTTGACCAATATTTTATTTCGACTCACGTGACTTAGCGTTGAGAAACATCAGTCTCATACATTTGTTAGTTTTCTAATAACGTTTGCGTTTGGAGAATGTCAACTTGGCTAGGAGAATGTAGATAAATCGGACAGTCGGGACAAGAAGTTTTATGTACATACAGATAGATTAATACTCAAATGACAGTTTATTATTAGTTGAACTTAGTACACTTTTTTCTCATAAATGTTTAAAAGTAAATTAAACGTAAAGCGTTCAAATAAAGCGCTGACTTTGCTTTTTATCATAGAATGAACGATAAATTTTCTAATCTCAACAATAAAAGCAACAAGCAGTGTATAAACACCTGCCAGCTATATTTTTTTAGCCTCACTAATCGATCATCCACCCTCGTTTCATCCCATTGAATAATAATACGAGCTTGAACAATAATATTAAAATATATTGAGCATCACCCCTGTGACCTACTTATCGTTCGCAACCTTTATATGGGGTGGTAGACAACAATGAAGGTAATGATTTGTAATGGACTTTCACAATGCAGCCTTACAAGGGATATTTTATGGAGAAAAAGACAGATCGTTCGCTCGATCATCGGTCAAAATGGTGCCACTCCTAGGAACCTGGTTATCACGTCCTTATGGCTATAGTAAACTTCAAACCAATCAGTAAATAATGTGAACCGAAGATAGTATTGTGTCTTGTATGAAACGTGCGACCAAGAATATACAAGAAAAAAAAATTATCTTATGTGTAAGGAAAGGGTAGTAAATAAATATGTCCGTGAAAAGAAACAACGTATGACCCAAACCTACTCTTGGTAAACAAGTCCTAGGCGCGGTCGCAGTCACATGTGCTGTTCCCATTAATCACGCGATGGACAAAGCACCCGCGTAGTATACTAGAAATAGATCTACTAAGAGTATTTAAGTTAGGTCAGCTATATTTAAAATAAAGGTAAATATGTCAGATTAAAAGCTGTGACATTTAAGTATATTAACTTAATTATGTAAGTAAATTTTATACACACAGTCGTATGTTCTGACATAAATGTTTTTTTCGTATTACTATGCACTCGTCACGATGGTTTTGACGTTGTAGTTTAAAAACCTTACAAAATACAGTATGCCGTCAAAGCACGTCACACACGTTGAGTGACATTAAAGTCGTTTGTTTTTAAGCAAACAAGTACATGGTCTGGTATGCACTTTATAAGTGCCCATATTCACGCGTACCGCCTAACTATGGTTAGTTATCAAGCTGACTCTATTCCAGACGGTTGTGGTGACAGTACTCACCAGCTAAAAAATCCTAGCAATAATACTGTCTTAGCTCCTGACATTATTATTAGTATAATTAGCGCCACAGGAACGACAAAGTTTTCATTGGGACTATCCTGTTAAACACAAGTATTATTAATGCCCCTAAATTATGAGGAATGATACAAAAATAATTTTCTCATTTTATGATATTTTTATGCCACGATTTTCCACATTTACGGCTATAATATTCTATACCAGAATTGAATGAGATGAAACGGGCGATATAGAAAAAGTAAAATAAAACAATTGTGTAATAGATTCCTAAATAAATGATGAAGTTCTGAACAAATATAAATTAAATTAAATTAAATTCGGAACTTCATCTATTTCTTTTTTGAAGTCACTTAAAAATAGACAATAGTGGAAAATAAAACTCTAAGAATCATGATCGTCACATCTTTGAAACACCATCACAAAAAAATACTTTCAGTTAGAAGTACTCTATGGCCCCTTACTATTTTTTAGCTTATATAGCAATAGCTGTTAATAGTCCACTGCTGGACATAGACCTCTCCATAGCAAGTAGGTTACGGCCCACTATACCACGCTAACCAAACGAGTTGGTATAGTATTTGTTTCAAGTTTTCCTTCGCTTTGCATTGATGTTATATTGCATATTTTGTACCCTTAGCCGCCTCTTAAGACACTCATGGGAAGAATTAGGGTGATGACACTCTTTATTCGTAATCCATCACCAGAAATTTTTACAATAGACATCACAAATATTTTGTTTAATGAAAGAAAGGTCTCTCACTGTAGCGCGAGCTACAGAAATATACATTTTAATATCCATGCAATGGTAAATCTGTACATATAAATATGTATATATTGTATTTAATTATTTATTCAGTCAGTAGCAGCCCTAGCCTTGTCACGCAACTCGGTAATCAGTCACAAATCTCTTTTAATCTGATTAGCCATGGTGTAGTGACCGTTTTCTTTCAGGCGTAAGTTATGTAGCGTCTTCCTTTGTCTATTTGTTTCCGTATAACCTCATGAAACTTTACAGTTTGTTGAACTTGTAATCGATTGAGTTTCTACTCTATTGTATTTACTTGAAGGTTTTTTGTAAAAGTTTTATAAAAAATTGTCAAACATTCATTCAAATGTTGGTAGTCCCATAGTAGCTGTTATGGACTGTTAGATAAAACTTTCAATCTAGAACATAATATTAAGTTATCTACAATACAGAATCTAAAAAAAAATACATCTGGCATAATTAATAAATGGGGACATATATTGAGAACCTGCCAAAGTAACTCTACTCTGTACGGTGGAAAACATGAATAGAATCCAAGAGCTATATGTAGTCACCATAGTCATTGCAAATGCCGATAATGCAATATAGTGATCCACACTATCGTAGCCGAATAATATGCCTCTTCACGCCCCGCTTGAAGTGTGTAAGGCTCACACGGTTACCACGATAACTGTCACCTCGTATTAATGGGCCTCCGGTCTCGCACTCACCAATGAAACCGTAGTACTGACCCGGTCGAGCCGACCCGTTTGTACTGAAATCAGCGTCGTTCTACTATCTGATAAAATGCCAGTAAAGCATGCGATGGTGTAAGGTGAAACAAAAATATTATATAAATGGAATAGTGCAAGTGGATGGAGACCATTCCATATCCACAGGACTACTGAGCTAGTTGCAAATTGATCGAAACGTCAGGTACTTAAAAATATAGTAGCTACTGATCACATTTATTTGCTAAAGATCGCTTAAATATTCTTAACGTACGTAAAACGTACCTCAAATGTAGCACTATATAACTAGGTATAAGGTTTTCATTCGCTTCGATGGTTTAATTAGTGAGAGGATGCCACTAATTAGCGCTATGTCAATTTAAAGTTCATTAGAGCGAAAGACAGTAGGACCTACTATATAAGTTAATATTAACAAACAAAAAATTGAGTGTCAAATGACAACTCTTTAAATATGCCAGTGTACTTGCATAGACTTATTCACAGCTTATCATATACTAGATTTCGCCCACGGTTACCTCCATGTGTGTGTCCTTTACTCCGGTAAAACGTAACCTATGTTACTCTCTGATAATATAGTAAAATATATTTTATGCCATGCAATAAAAGAGTTCCTATTAAGACAATATGATACTGTTTACTAATTCACAGTTTGTAGAAACATCGGCAACTGTTCTTTATTAATATGATAGGTTAGTACCTCTTAAGATATTTGAACGAAACTGCATACATACGTATGGGGCGTTTTAATCGGACGTTAGTTTGGAAACGTAGATTATAATAGTCACTGGTTTTTGAAAAGTTGTTAAATTAAAAAACTAGACTTAAAAGGTGCGATAGTGTAATCGAAGTTAAATGGTTATACTCCACAATTACAATTTTGTTCAATTGTTTGAATATTTTAAATTGGATTGTATATAAATGATGGAACTCGCTAAATGTGTTTCTTTGCAAAAATATTATATTTATGTTCTTTCTGTGTTTTAACTATTTTTTAACTATTTTAATTTTATAATAATTAGAATACTTTAATTTCCTTCAAGTATGAAATTTGAAGCAGAATTGTACTGTACTTCCTCATGATTCGAGAAGTAATTACGAGTAGTGTTTCGTGGTATTCGTCGCTCACGTAAGATACCACGTAAATTTAACCTTCCTACATATTCGTAGATAAAAACTCTACCATTTTCCTAAGTAACAAGTTATTGATGACATAGAACTGAAATTGGAGGAAAACTACACTCAAGACATGCTGTTTCCGATATCACCTGGTGGTTCACTTATTCATTGATGTTTTATATAAGAATGTAATGTTTGATTCTTGGTGTTAAAAGGTTTTTCTATGATCATCATCTCGTCTCAAAAGACGTCCACTGTTGGACATAGGCCGCCCCCAAGGTTCTCTACAACAGCCGGTCCCGTGCTGCCCGTATCCAATAGCTTCCCGGGACCTTCACCAGGTTGTCGGACCACCTTATGGATCCTACTAACGCTGCGTTTTCTAGTACACGGTCGCCACACCAGAACTTTATAGCCGCATCGGCCATCGTTTCTGCGTGTAATATGCCACATAAGTTTAACAATTTTACTGGCAATATCGGTGACCTTCGTTCGTTTGCGGATCTCCTCATTCCTGATTCGATCACGCAACGAAACTCCGAGTAGTGCCCTCTCTATTGCTCTGTGAGTGACTTTGAGCCTTCTTATCAAGCCCATAGTGAGCGACCACGTGTCTGTGCCGTAAGTAATCACTGGCAACATACACTGGTCAAAGACTTTATCTTGAGACACTGCAGTATTTGTGACGAGAAAACATTACGTAGCTTCGCGAACGTTGCCCAATATATCTGAATGAGCAATTTCTGTGATCACCAAAAAATTAAGATTAGACCCATTTCCAGTCAGGATTATGTACAAGGTTACAACCAAATAACGAAATATGTTTGTGCCAAAGAATATAACGCGCTCTGCAAATTCTGTAATGTAACCAATGGACGCGGTGAATCCTTTCGCTTGTGATTAGTACTGAGCATTTATTATGAACACAACTACCAATATATACACAGCTACAGTAAGTAGAGCCACGCAGATTTCAGCATAAACGGGTCGGTTCGACCGGGGCAGTGCTACCCTCCCGCAGAAGATCAACTTAAAGCGACAGCATCCGTACTGTCGTGTTTCGTTGGTGAGTGCGAGACCGAATGCCCATTGATGCAAGGGTTACAACTATCGTGGTAAGTGTGTGAATATTACAAAACCACGATAACTATCATGCCTTTTACGTCCCTAAACGGGGTAAGAAGAAGCTTTCCACTAGGGCGCCGTAGTGTATGGCACTATATTGCTTTGTCTGCATTTCCAATGAATATGGTGACCACAACTCTTGGACTCCACTGCCACTCATGCTTTCCATCACGTAGTGTAGAGTTACTTTGGCAGCCTCTTAAAATTATAAGAAAATATATATCAAGCTGCTACTGCTTAGCCTTTAGCTATATACATCTTCACCAGAAACAAAACAGATTAAAAAACGATATCACCCACTTTATCGCCCATTAAACCCGATAATTTTGAAGTCGTTTAAAAAAGTACTAATGAGTTCCGTTGGGCTACGAAAAAGTTTTCTAGCCAAAACTAAGAAGTCAAAAAGTCAGAAGTCAAAGTCAAATTCATTTATTCATTTAGGTCACAAAAGACACTTATGAACGTCATAAAAAAAACAATAAAAGATGAAAGATGAACAATCTGTCGATTAAAATTACAGCTAGCTGGGTTCGCAGATTGTTCATGGTAGAGTGGTGAGAAAAGAACCCAGGAAAGAAACTCACCACCACTCTTTTAACTCAAAATCTTTTAAATAGTAAACTAGCAGTTACATTCACAATCATAGGTCTTAAAAAAAGAGCAATTCATTTCCAAACATCTAAATCTGTGACATAGTCTGAAACTGAGTAATAAGCCTTTTTGGACAACCTCAGCTTAACAAATTTCTTAAATTTGTTAAGCTGAGGTTGTCCAAAAAGGCAAGAACAGATAGTATTCATTATTTACATAAAAACTCTTTATCGCAGTCTAGGTGATAAGTACTGTATAATTACATAGAAAATGTGCTTTAAACTACCTCAAAAGATTAGGTATTTAATTCTAATGAGTACAATTTCTATCATTTAGTCTACGTAATTTGAATATTTCCATTCCGCTCCGTCATATATCAAGATCAGAAGAGCTTGGGTCATTATTTACTACATACAAACATAACACATATTAATTTCTTCTCCAACTTTGAGCCCAAAACAAATCACTTTTGTACCTTATATCTGCGTCACGTATGTAATACAGTCTAATTACATTATTGCAAATGTGACGTGACATCTTTGTGAGATAATTAAATTGTTTCGTTCCAACAGACCAATATCTGTTCATTGTTATACTTTTTGATTCATATGTAAAGACTAATACTCATAACAAATATGTTCGTTTCAATTTTGATACTGTCTATTAATTTAAAAAATAATAATTTAAAAATAGAACAGTAAAAGATAAAATTATAAACCGGAAAAAAAATATGCATAGTCTAAAATTCGTGTGTTACAGTACAGTTAAGTTTGAATTTAATTATTTTTGTTAATTTTTTCATTTGTGATTTAATTATTGTTACCAATAGTATTCATTATTAGTTTTTCTAACTCAAAAAAAGTTTCGCTACTATAAATAGGTATACTTCGTCCGAACAAGCCGCTCAAATTGTGGCATGAGTGCAGAAAGGCTAGGATCCACGCACGATTGCTTGAAATTTACATTTAAACCAGTCTACAGCTTTTGGAGTCAAGCAACCACCGTCGTAACGATAAATTTATTGTTTCAACTTTTCTACGAAATTATTTCTTCACGTTAGTCAATTTCAAAACAGAGCAGAATGAAGTGTGTGGAATAAGCGTGAGTGAGATTAATAGGCAAACATTTTAATATAATACAAGATAATACCCCACATCGCTGCACAAGTTAGACAACATTGCGTAGAGGTTGAGATACGTACCATGAATTGGTCAACACGCAGACCAGATCTTTAAAAAAACTATATCGACGAGAAATTTTGTGCTCACAACAATATTCCGCAAGACCATTTAATAACCCTACATAACCCCTTTATACGGAGCCGATTACAATCTCTAATAAGCGTACGTGGAGGTAATACACCTTCTTAAAAGAAACACAAAACCTGTATTCAACTTTTCTTTTATTGTTTTTCAATATTTTCAAATATTTCAATTATTAAATCCTATATATATCATATATTACACACTAAAACCAATTTTTGTTAGATTTATCGGTTGTGTTCATTTTTTGAAAGATACTTGATGAATACTTGTTTAAAATGTTTATTTCAAAGGCGTTTGGAACACTGATGCAGTTTATGAGTCTGTCAGTGTATATTGATTTATTATAAACTATTTGACATCCATGAAAATTAAATATACGATATGCAAAACGATATATCAAAAATGGATGACGTCGATTAAAGTAATGACCCGATTTCAATCTTCAGTAATTTCACTCAAATGTATATTTTTTTGACAATTTACTTTTGCCTCAGAAAACAGCTCACAATTCACAATACCTAGTTTTACCTTTACTCATCATAAATTTCATCATCATCAACATACTTTAATAATCCACTGATAGATATAACCTCTTCTTCAAAAGAAAATTCTGGACTACTATACCACACTGGCCAGACCGGTTCGTATAGGGTATGTGTACAGTTTTCCTTGTTTTTTGCAATACTACTGACCTGCGTATTTTGCTCCCTTAATCAACTCTTGCGACTCCATCGGGATGAATAGGTGACATTCTGTGTTATTAATCTATCACCACACAGTGATTTGATCTCATTTTTTCTTAAATCTAAAACATACCTGCTATTTGTTGAATTAACGGACGTATTCGACCGACTCCGACGGTTGCAGATTGAATCTCCACAGTTGACGACACCACCTTTCGTGGTGATGCTGAATGTCCTCAACCGGTACAAGTCGTCTGATACGCGAGGGTTGTACGGCTTCTCTGGCAGAGAACAAACGCGAGGCCGGGAGTGTTCTACAACTGTTGAAGAAAGAGGCACGGGTTAATAATCTTTGATTATTATTTAATTGATCACCATGGATTTCTGGCTACTCCATGATCATAAGTCCAAAGGTTTTTGTCTCTTTGCGTCTGTAACTTCCATTTTTTTTTTTAATTTTAATGAATTTTTAAAAATGTTTGCTAAGTGTACAGCTAATTAAAAACAGCCTTAAGGCGTCTTTCATTTTTTATACATAGCGCTACGTGAATGCAATGCGTAGGAAGGTAGACGGTGTTGAAATGAATTAAAATGTAAATTGAAAAGTAACTTGAAAGAAATAAATTAAAAATAAAATAAAATGGGCATTCATTTACAAGGCATATAGCATTTGTGAACAACAGAAACATTGTATGACTACATTTTTTTTATTTTGTATTTTACATTGTATAAAAATATATTGAGATAATGCATGACTAAGTGATTCCATAATGCTTTTCATTGATTGCTAAGAATTCTATTCCTCAAAGATATATCGTCTGTCTCGCTCCTGTTTCCTGTTATACATACCCTCATAAGTCATAGTAATTTAAAGCACGCCATTGAAGCAATATAAACAGTATCTACACATATCAACATAATAATAGCACTCTAATCTTATCAAATTAAGTATCAAACAAGCGGACAAATTTTCCTCAGTCAACGTAATTGCTGAGTTATGGATACACCTATATACAGTTGCAAACAGTCAAAATGAATGTTCAACAGTATATAAGTATATCTTACTAAAAGTAATATACCTAAGTCGCCCCTCTCAAAGGCTGTGTCAAGAATCTAACAACTTCTACCTATTAATAAAAGCCAGATAGCTTTAAATTAATTTTCTCATTTCGCTCAACTTTAAAACCACGACGCAATTCCGACTACATCAAAATACAGTTCACAAACCGCAACTGGAATTAACTAAATAATCAAGAATATTGCCGCTACTAACATAACATACATTAAAAGCAAGTTAACCATACAAATACAGTTACCGTACACGATTATTTTCAAGTCTTTGCGTACGGCTTTGTACGTACTGTGCGTAAAGTTTTCGTGCGTAAGTTAGCTAATTTTATATATGTCTTGAAACAAATTTGTTTGCGTGTTTTGCATAAATATGGTGTTTGGAAGACAGCCTTTGAATTATTACAGAGTTATTTAGTATATATGTACGTACTCATATATATAGAAGTATATTTATCAATAGTGATTACTACAACAATTTTTATTAGAACATGTGTACATAAGTAATTAATATTTTATTATTCGACTTCTAATAAACGACGTAGGATGATTGTGCTACTCTTTTTTTCTATATTAAGAGCCTGCCAAAGTGATTCTACTTTGCCTGATGGAAAGTATGAATAGAAACTAAGAGTTGTGGTCACTATACTCATTACAAATGCAGGCAATGCAGTATGGTGACCCACACTATGGTGGCCTTGTGAGATGCTTTTTCACACCCCGCTTGTGGACGTAAAAGGCATGACAGTCTTCATGACAGTATAAGGCTTACACAGTTACCACGATAACAGTCACCCCTGCATCAATGGGCCTCCGGTCTCACACTCACCAACGAAACACGACAACACGGATGCTGGTGCTTTAGGTTGGTCTTCTGTGGGAGGGTAGTACTGCCCCGATCGAGCCGGCTCGCTCGTGCTGAAAGCGTGGCTCTACTACCAAGTAAACTTGATGTTATATGTTTAGTATACGCTCATTGAGCTGTTAATTCCTAATAAATTAATAAATTAATTAAAAATTAAATATAATAGGATCATAAAAAAATTTCACTAAAATTAGTTACGCAGAAATATTACGTCATATGTATATATAAAAACTATCTAGTTCTATGATTCGACGGAGAATTGCCGCTCGGATAAAACGGTTACAATTTACATTGTTTGTTTTGTACGGTTGAGGTTTTGGTCAACGAACTTTTAAGTTTCGTTTTACGAACAATATTGTGCAAAATCTTTAGAATAAAATCTCATATTTCAAAGGAATGTCGGACGCTATAATAACAAAACAAAACATCAGGACATTGAGTTTTCTGCCGAACTAAATGAGATATTTCGTGCAGCCACAAAAATTGTTTAGCGACTTCTTAGTTTGCGTTATTACATGTATGAATAGTTCCTTAAATCTCAAAGCCAGGCTTCATAGAAGTTCAGTTAATTAAATTAGGAACAAGTTCACCCGTGTACGTTGGTAACGCGATACCCACAGCGCACAAACTTTTTTTATTATGTACTAATTACTCGAGGTTTTACTTGCGTTATATTTGATGAAATATAGAATATATCCTTTTACTTTATTTTCTACACTTAATTATGTTATTCACACAAGAGTTCGAAGAGAAGAAAAAGATTCGAAGAGTCACAAGACCTTTGAGCCTCGCCTCCCACAATCAGAAGAGATAGTTAGATTTTGGTAACCGCACACAGTGAAGGTAACAAAAGTATTTCTCACCACCATCTTCACCAGCCTTAAATAGATCACTGCTGAACATAGGCTTCTCCTTAATAATAACAATATTTCATATTCAAAAATCATTTGTTAATGGTCGTTAAACATCTAAGATCATATGTTACGTGAAGAAATATTTTTTTTTGTTATTCTTGTCATTGCATTATTATCATTTATACCAGAATTTTGCGTTTGTCTTTTTTCCTTAATGTACAGATCAAGATTTCCTTACTTACCAGCTTTATTTTTAAGAAATTCAGTAAAGTAGATCCTAGTAAAGTAATGCTCCTGAAGGAAGTAACCTCACATGATTAAGAAAAATGCTTACGAGAATTAGTCGCAGCACTACCCCTAATTACTTATTGCCCTGCTGGAACTAAGTTATCTTTGTTGTATTAGAAACCTTAATTAGTGTTGTGCCCATGCCATTTTGTCACTTCCGCTCATTTAATTACATCACAATTTGCCAAGGGGGAGATTACAAAGAAATAAGACAGGTGCCATTAATAGAGGCTGTAGCGGTTGTAAATTTTGAGAGAGGCTTTGTAAAAAAAGACAGATAGTGGGTAAAATGATAAAATGTTCATTCATTTATGAATATATCAAATATTCACAATTTTTTATTTATATATTGACTGTCTTGACTTGACTTGAATTTGACTGCTACGCTTAAGGTTTTGGGTTCGATGCCCGGGTCGGAACAAGAGTTTATATGATCTGTAAATATTTGTTTTGAAGTTTGGGTGTTTTATATGGGTATGTATAATATGTACGTACTTACAAAAGAAAGTATAGAAGTATTCTATCAGTCAGTCTAGTTATCATAGTAAAAGCTCTGCTTAGTTTGAAACTAAATATTTATTTATTTATTTGTGTGATGAGCACGATCATTTGTTCTATGTATAATTTGTTTAATATAAGATTTTTTTTGCTAAGGAAAGACCCGTGCCCTGCAGTGAACTGTTAAAGGTTATTGATGATAATGCAGATGCGTTTCAAAAAGTATTCAAATTTGTAATATTTATTTTAGAAACAGGCTACCGTGTGTGACATTTAGGAAGTTCTTATTACTAACATATTAGGAACCTCACACAGTCCACCTCGGTGCTCGAACGAAGCAGACGTACATTTAGTTGCTTTTTTGAATTTAATTCACAGTGTTCCACGAATATAAGCACTAAGCAGTTTTTGACAAGTGTTAAATTAAAATAAGTGTGTCAACTGCAGTTACTACTTTTAAAGCTGATCGACGTACAGTAGCAGCCCCGCTCACCCCCTCGGGTAAAAAAGACCTCCTCTTATTTTTTATCTGGCTCACTAAAATCGACGCTGCACGAACTTATACGAAATTTCATTTTTGTGGTGGTGAGAAGTTTGGTGTGTGGTATAAATTATGAGCGTCCAGCGTACTCCACCGGGCTCAAGCAAATCGCTAACCGATTTGACATGATCAAATAACTCATAGAAAACGTAAACAACCAGAGCACAATTGTGAATGTGATTGTGCATCAGAGCTTAAGGAATTTCGTAAGGACATTACAATGATACTACAAAAATTTACAATAGCTCAAGAATCAACATTAAATGCTTTGCGTGATAATATTGTTGAGATAAAATCACAACTGAACGATATTAAAGAAGTTACGGAGAGTCTAAAGCTTGAACAGATTTCTATGCAGACTCAAATATCAGACCTAAATGTTACGACAAGTACTCTCGATAAAAAAATTTGCTCCATTGAGTCGGATATTACTTCTATAAAAAGCAATCCAAGTGTTGGTACTTCTGTGCCACGCTTTAGTGAACATATTATACATGAGATACATGAGCGAACATTTAGGGAAAAAAATATTATTATTAGAGGTATACCAGAATATCGAACGAAGAACACCGAGGAGAGTCATTCTTACGATAATAATAAGGTATCAACTATCCTAAAAACGTTAATCGAAGATTGTCCTAATCCCAGTAACATGTTTCGCCTCGGTAAATACAATGCTTCCAAAGATCGCAACACTAAAGTTTGTTTCGATTCTTCACTTACAGTGAAACTTCTATTTCGTAACAAACATAAACTACACGATGGTATAAAGATCTACGCTGACCAGACACCGGTGCAACAGAGCTACATGAATGATTTAAGGAATGAGTTAGAACAGAGGAATGCTAATGGTGAAAAGGATATAATTATAAGATATGTGAAGGGATTGCCAAAAATAGTGCCAATCATTAATCCAAAAAACTAATAATTATAAGTCCCATAGTAAACAATAATAACACTAACAATTTAAACACCTATCAAGTACTCAATAATTACCAAAATATAATTACTAATAAATCAAGTCTTCATTTTTTCTACGCCAATGTAAGAAGTATATGCAGCACAGGCAAGCTTGATGAACTTATGTGCATATTGCATTCCTTCAAAAAGTGTATCCATATCATACTATTAGCGGAAACATGGATAAAATCAGACAATCAAGCTCGGCAGTTTCAAATAAAAAACTATACTCATTATTACAACCTTAGACCTGGAGTCATTGGTGGTGGTGTATCAATATATGTCCACAATAGTATAACACAAGAGTTGAAAACATCTATCTTTGCGGGCGGAAATAACTTTTTATGGGTACATTTGCACAAGTATGGAATAAATGTTGGAGTTGTTTATAAGCCGGGATACTCAAATTTGAATGAATTTCTAACCACCTATGAGAAACAATTCCTACATAAGACAAAAACCTTAATTTTTGGAGACACAAACATTGATTTACTTAATAATGACAGTTCAACTAGACGATACAATACAATGCTAACTGAGTCCGGTTATAAACTTATCAATAAGAAAGATCCAGAATACTGCACTCGTGAAACAGCGTCGACAAAAACGATAATAGATCATGTGGCAACTAACATGAAACAAAGCAGCTTCCACATGGCTATAATTGAGTCATCATTATCAGATCACAAGAACATCTATCTAGAACTTAAAAGAGTTATTCCACCACAGAAGCAGAAAATACAGTATGAGGCTATAGAGTATTCAAAACTGTATAAAATCGTGGAATCTACACAGTGTGAAAATAATACACATAATTATAATGTATTGGACGACTACATAAAAAAGGTTATAACTGAAGCCAAAATAAAAAAATATAAAATAATTAATGAACCCCAAAAGGAATGGATTGACCGACAAGTGATTGCAGGGATAAGCGAAAGGAATGCGCTGTGGGCTAGATTAAAACAGGACCCTAACAACCGTACTTTACAAATGCAATTCAAAACCAAAAGAGATCTCTTAGCGCAAAAAATAAAGGACACAAAGGAAAAATACTTTTACGGTGAATTTATAAAATCTGAAGGAAAGCCAAAGAACATGTGGAAATTAATCAGTAACCTTTCAAATAATAGGGCACCTGCTAGTTGTGCTCCCCCAAATTTGAGGCTTGAAAATGGCACTATAGCTACTACACCCACTGAGGTATGTGAGATTTTCAATAGGTTTTTTGCAGGCATAGGAACACAATTAGCAAACTTGATACCTACCACTAACGGCAATGCTGACACATATACACTACCTAAACTTAGCCAAAATTTGTTACACTATGAACTAACCTATTTTCACCCATGTACTATCAAAGAAGTGTCCTATATTATTGATGGATTAGATCCCAATACAAGTACAGGAATTGATGGTGTAAGTACGAAAGCTTTAAAATGTATAAAAGACCTTGTCATTCAAAACCTAACATATTGCTTAAATTCGCTTCTGAAGAGTGGGACCTTTCCGGATAAGTTAAAGATTGCTAGAGTCACTCCTATCTACAAGTCTGGTGTTAAATCAAATCCTGGCAATTACAGACCGGTTTCAGTGTTGCCGGTACTTTCCAAAATATTAGAAAAGATTATATATAAAAGACTGGATGAGTATTTAACTAAAATTAAATTTATATACAATCAACAATACGGCTTTCGACCTCAATCTAGCACACTCAGTGCTACTATTGATTTAATTACCAATATCAAAACCAAAATAGACAAAAAACAGATAGCACTGGGGGTGTTCATTGATCTAAAGAAAGCGTTTGATACCGTCAGTCATTCTCTGCTACTCAAAAAACTTTTGAGAATTGGTATTGCCGGTTCCGCCTACAACATCCTTGAATCTTACTTGAGTGATCGATATCAGGTGGTTAAAGTGGGAGAATACCAAAGTAGTCGCGAACGGTTGACCTGCGGGGTACCTCAGGGATCTGTCCTAGGACCTTTATTGTTTCTAGTGTATATTAACAACATACACCAAGCAGGGCTACAGGGACATTTAACTTTATATGCAGATGATACATGTTTGTTTTATTTTGGAAGCAATATCACTGAAATCGCTGAACGTGCTCAGTCTGATCTTGACATACTACAAAAATGGTTTGAGCACAACCTCCTTACAGTCAATACTTCTAAAACATCATACGTAATATTTAAAGCCAAAAATAAAAAACTCTCAGATTATCCTCAACTTAGAATAAACGGGGAAGTGTTGCGAATTAGTAAACAAGAAAAATATCTTGGCTTGATGCTGGATTGCAACTTAACATGGAACGCCCATATACAACATATCACAAATAAACTTTCCTCACTTGTGGGCTCATTACACAGAATAGTGAAATGTATTCCCAAAAAAGTTCGGCCTCTAATCTGCAATCCCCTTGTTAAACCTCATTTATTGTACCTCATAGAGTTATGGGGAAATGCATCTGATACAAACTTAAGGCCAATTCAAGTCTTACAGAATAAAATAATCAAAGTATTACATAATTATGACTTTCTTACACCAACTAAAACTATTTACAGAGACACTAAACTACTAAGCATAAAACAACTTTTTATGTACAACACATGTATACTAATTTATAAAATAAATCATAAACTCATACATTCACAAATTAGTTTCATAATGAAAGGTAAAGCCAATAAATACGCCACACGTCGCGCCAATCACCTCGTATTGCCTAACATAAGAACTAACTATGGAAAACGCAACTTAACGTTTGGGGGAGCACAGATTTACAACAAACTTCCCGCGGATGTAAAAGAAGCGAATTCTCTGAAAACATTCAAAAATAAATTATTTATTCAGATATATAATAATGAAACATTTTAAGCAACATGTTTTCACTTGGACCACCACCTTATCACAGGAATGCAGAGAACTCGCTCCTTACGCGGTAGCAACTTTATTTTTGTTCTACCCGCACCGAGATATTAATGTTATGTTATTTGTTTAATATTGTTCTCATGTAAGTGACAATTGTCTTAATGGGAAATAAAGATCGTTAAACCGAACCTCTATCTCAGAAATAATATTATCTAGAATGGAATTAGTTCCAGTAAAACATTTTTTCATGACTTCAAAGTACTTTTTAAAAAACAGAATTATTTTTGAATTTAGCAGTACAAAGTTAAAATATTTTATGTTGCCATTTGTACTGGTCATTATTAGACGTAGACTGTTGTCCACGTCCAGTTTTCACAACCACCCACTACGTATATCGTTACGGTATAACCACCTTTCTGCACATGTGTAGACACGAAGAAAAAAATCTGAATAAATTTTCCTCTTTCGTACTATTAATGTATTTAATTATGACTGTCAAAAGTACTCGCCTTCGAGCCCCAACCTTAGCGATAATTAAACTTACGACACAAGTTACAAATTACCGCAATTATTGTACACACGCAATAAAAAAGAACTCATGTGTATATAATTACTGACACATAATTGTAACTAGTTCTGTAGATTTTTGGTGAATTCAAGCAAAACAATATTATTATTGCACAATTATTCATTATAGTGGTCAGTTAATATCCCTGTGAATGAAACCTTTTTCTGGAACTGCTGGGTAAAACGAAGAAGTTATATTCAAAACAGAAATAAGAAGAGAAATATAGTAAAGCCACATAATTTGACACATATATAAACCAGTTTGACCTAAATCTGGAGAGAGGTGATCAGACCTGAATGCGGACATGGCCTCACAGAATATTTTAGTGAAAACACTTCTTGAACCTCATCATTCCGTTTAGACCTTAAGATGAGGAGTGTAAAATATTAATAAATAAAAAACTGAAACTCCTTAGCGAATACACAAGTTTGAACGGAGTCATTTGTCTAGATGTAACTAATCTATCATGATTAACAGTCTTTAACAATCTGAACACAGGCCTATATAACCATAATCCATATATAACCATAATCTCCTTATCTATAATATGTATTTATTTAGTTAAATATTTATATACAGCCAAGAATTCGTTAACATTTGAATCTAACATCCCGTGTAAACATGTTACAGGAGTTTTTGGGACCGGTGCTACTGGAATGTGCTGGCTACGATCATAACACATGGTTTTATTAAGATGGTGTCACTTGT
Organism: Hypercompe scribonia; assembly: GCA_949316085.1. NCBI lineage: Eukaryota > Metazoa > Arthropoda > Insecta > Lepidoptera > Erebidae > Hypercompe > Hypercompe scribonia. The sequence continues at coordinate 11,462,847 of OX438986.1, forward strand.
CACACATCCAATGAGTCCCTGCTAGTGGTCAAAGACATGTTGCCGGCAAAACTGGTTTCCAGACGAGGCGACATTCCATGGTCACCCAGAAGTCGAAATCTATCGCCAGCAAGACATTTTTTTATGGAATTAATTTCAAAAATCGTGGCTGTATGAAATGAACCAAATACACTGCTTCAACTAAAAGAAACAATCAGTGAAGAGATGTGGGCGATTTCGATATCGCTATTTGCCGACGAGTATTCGAAAATTTCGGTGCTCGCTTAGAAGAGTGGAAACGTCGAAACAGTGGTCATTTACACGTTGTAATTTTTTAAAAAATAAATTCTAACTAATTTGCTTTCTTGTAAATAAACAATTTTTATAATATATCAAATGGTTTTTTTTTAATTTTTTCAAATGTTGACTAATACGTTATTCACCCTATGTAATTCCTAGAAATTAACTTTAATTATTTTTTTCCCTGGTCCACCCTACAATTTAGGTTTTCCCTTACGCAAATATAACTTTAAAAATATTTACCAAAATACCTAATTCAGTTTTAATATTAATAGTGAAAACACAATCTTAACATTATACATCCACGAATTCACTTTCACTCGAATTAATTTCTTGTCAAAATGTTAGTTTTCGTTGCCATGTGTAAACGACATACCTATTTAATAATTACTGCTATTTTAAACGAGTCTTAAATTAGGTAAGGAAACAGGAAATCAGAGTTTAAGTCTTAATGGCAAATACTGATCTCGTTAAAATCACAGGCACTATGTTGAAAAAAATGTAAGAAGCATTATAATAGTCATAGTTTATTGGAGAAAACCAAGAAATAACTGTTAAAGTTCTATGACAGAATAGTTATTCGTACGAATTATCAACTCAATTTTTTTTAACTTTTTGAAAATAAATCATTGTAATTCATTGTTTCTCTCAAATATACATGTGCACCTGCCATACCAGTTACTGAACCACCTCAAGGTTGACTCTTAGAGAATTCCATATGGCATTAAATACGCCTCATGCAAATGTATTGCAGGAAGTATTAAAAATAAAATAGATAAAAAATAAATTAATATTTATTTCATTTATCAAACTATGTAATCAGGTATTCAAAATTGTTCTTCTGACTTACTCTCTGTAATCATAAGATCACATAATTCTTAGATATCTGTCTTAGATTAGAAATAATATTAGTACAAGTTAACTCGGTGGTGTACTATAGTAGTTAGTTAATAAAATGAGGCTGTATTACATGCGCCTTGTTTGGTAAATAATACGTCCATTTCCTATTCCTATTATATAATATATACTAAACTTTGTAAGCTAATGTAAATAGACGTTAATAATTCATAATATGTGAAGTTGCTGTGTACGCATTAAAAACTCAAGAAGTTCTGCACCAACAGAGTTGCGTGGAGGAACTGGTGTCATTTATGCCCCTTTAACACATAGAGAGGATCTTCTGACCAGGCATGGTTGTCATACCATGGAACTATCACCATATGGAAGTTATATGTATGTGTGTTAATCGGTGCAAGAATTTCTATATCGTGATACAAGATTAGTAGTTCGGTGCGTCTTTGGGAGATGGCGCTGTAGTGTGCTTACACTGTATGTGAAAATCGCCACAGTTCAAACATCGACAGAATAGAAAACACGTTTCAATGATAATTTCTGTCTATTTCTTTTTACAACCACAATATGCTACAGCGAATCGTGACAGGGTACAGTTGGTTTCTATATAACTTGTCAACCGTGTCACATAGAGGGATAACGAAATCGTGTAACAATACGACAACAAAGTACTCACGGGTATTCTTGATCCTTATCATTCTTAGTATATTAAAAACAATCTTTTTCCAGCTGGACTTTTATATATTGTAACTATTTATATTTGTTCGAGCATTTGCTCTAAACATTTATTCATAAGTAGCTAGTTTGTAATTTACTAAACCTATAAAATAAAAGTAAGAATGGCAGACTAAAAACATTTATGTCCTAAAATAAGATTACACAATTTTGTCATACAAATATTTTGACCGCCAAACTTTATAAGCCTTAATAATGTGCAAAAAGTAGTGTCTCATGGTCCCTTAAGTAACATAAGAGCCTCTGCTTTTAGCTTGTTAACATTAAGAGTATATCTCAAAGGGGATGGAATTAGTATAAGTAAAGGTATATTACACCCGCATTAAGATTATTTTGGAACAATAGAATAATATTTTGGTCCAATGTTGTAAAGACATATTATTGTTACTGTTACAAAATGAAACTCAGGATCTCAACATTCTAAGCCAATTGACACGCAACGCTCAAAAGATGGTTAAATAAAAAAGAATAGAAGATGATTATGCGGTGAACTTTATTGTGTGTTATGGATTCAATAGTTATTAGCTATCTTTCTTGCTCACATTGCACTTCGACAAAAGACGGAGGTTAAAAAGGCTCAATAGCCCCTTAACGCTGAAGTCAGGCAATTATTTTGTTCGTGTGGAATTCCTCTTTTTTTTTTTTTTTTTTTTTTTAACGTGTGGAAACCCCCTCGGGCCGTCACCCCACCGGGGTTTACGGCGGGGCGGTGTGTCGGAATCGGACCGACTAAAACCACACGGTGTGCCACTCTGCGCCTGACATAGGAGGGACCGGGAACAGCTGTTATTACGACATCCAGATCCCTCCCAGCGCCTGCCCGCTAATGCAGGCACCATCTATGGGTAAACTCTCTATTTTAGGCGACGTACGGCACACGCGGACGTCGCCTCCTCGCGGCTGGCCATTGTAGCGGATGGAGGGGAAAACCCGTCCCGTCCACCCGCGGCCACACTCAAGGCGGCATGAGGCGCTGGTATGCGCGCCTCCGCCGCCCGGCTCGCCGGCGGCGAATTGGGTCCGAGTGGATATTGTCCTCCCGGGCCTTCTCCGCCGCCTCCTTCCGCGAAATTACGTCTTCGCAGAAGGTTGCGACCGCGGTAAAACAACTGTCGCTACCGACCATGGAGCGTATTACGGCCGGTAGCGAGAGATCTCCTCCAATAACTGCAGTGAGGACCCCACGCTGCGCCGCCCAGGCGGAACAAACCGCCAGCGTGTGCTGAGCCGAGTCCTCACTGCAGTCGCAGTGGTGACAGGCGGGACTCAATTCCCTCCTGGCGACCGAGTGCAGATACTTCCCGAAGCAACCGTGCCCGGAAAGAATCTGCGTCAGTCGGAAGGAAAGGGTCCCGTGCTGCCGCCCTGCCCACTCGGCGATGACCGGCTGGAGAGCCTCCACGGCGGCAAAGCCAGCACGTGGAGCCTCCAGCCGGGACGACCAACGAGCCATCGTGGCTCGACGAGCGGCCTCTCGCCACTCGCGTATCTCTTCGGGCGGGGGCCGAATGCCGCTACCCACCCGAAAGTCTGCCGTTCGCCGATAAACTTCAGCGAGCACCTCCGCCTCCAAATCCCACGGGGGAGTTCCGGCCAACGCGCACGCCGCCTCCGTCGATACGGTGCGGTAACCGCGTATGGCTCTAACCGCCAATATCCTCTGAGGGCGCCAGAGGCGAGCCCTATTCTGGGCGGTCAGAGCCGCCGCCCACACCGGTGCACCATACAGTGCCATTGACCGAACAACCCCCGTGTATAGCCGTCTCGTCGCGACGCTGGCTCCACCCAAATTGGGCAAAAGTCGCCCAAGGGCAGAAGCAGCGCCGACCAGCTTTGGAGTAAGCTGTCGGAAGTGCTCGTCGAAGAGCCACCTGCCGTCGAGGATCAGGCCCAGATACTTCATCTGGGCCTTAATCGGTACGAGGACCGAATTGACTACGATAGAGGCACCGGGGGGTGGACCACGACGGGGCCCATGAAACAAAAGAGCTTCCGTCTTATCTAGGGCCACCCGTAAACCCAGCGCCTCAATGCGCCCGACCACCAAAGAGACTCCCACGGTGGCCAGGCGCGCCGCCTCCTGAAAGTTCGCCCCCCGGGCCGTGACCAATGTGTCATCGGCGTAACAAATTACGCCCAGCCCGGGGGGAAGACGACCTCGAAGGGCCCAGTCGTATCCCATATTCCACAGGAGTGGTCCGAGGACGGACCCCTGTGGAACACCGCACGACATGGGCCGCCGCCTCAGAATACCATCTCGGTCCTCGTACACGACGGTACGCTCCTCAAGATAGTCTGCCACAAGTCGCCTCAGGTACTCTGGCACCCCGTGGTAGTGGAGTGCTTCCCTGATGCAACTAAATGGCAGACTATTAAATGCGTTGGCGATGTCCAACGACACCGCCAACAGCACGCCGCCACAGCGTGTGGAATTCCTCTTAGGATGACCTATCATAATAACGATATTCTTCCAAGGTTGTCTATGAGCTGTTGTGTGCCATGCTGTAGCCAGTGGATATGAAAACAGCTTTCATTAAGACATTAAGACCTCTTCTAGTACCTGGCAGAAAAAGCGTGAACATCACTTCTAAGCCATTCTAGTGTCATGCAGCCATGTCTAGACGTCACCTATGTATAGTTAATCCCTTTACGGGTGGACATGGCATCCAGGAGAGCCATCTTAACTTTACTTTCCCCTATGAAAATTCTATCGAATACAATTTTTTTTACAGTACGGCTATTTTTTGCAAGTTAACAATATTCATTTAGGACAATATTAAACTGTTATGTATTATGCTACTAAAATAAACATATTGTGGTTGGGTAACTACTAATTAGGATAGTGCTTACTTAGCTTTGAAGTCAGCGCAGCGTGTTCTTAGATTAGCGCACACAAACAGAATTAGAATATTAACACCAACAGACGGTTAGCATCAATTAAGCTGTTAAGCGCACTTTAATGTACCACGTCTTTGAAACAATCTGGCTAAAGGTTGTAATTACATTGTGAAACGAGCTAGCTTTTAACGGAATATGAGTTTCTGAAATTACAATCATTTAGACTTTGTTTGAATATATATCTTAATACTATTAAGTTCAGCTACATATAATATTAACACTGTCTGTCAGTTAAATTTTTACGACTAAACCACTTACTTGATGTTAATTAAATTTGGAATAGAGATATTTGATTCTTGGGAAAGGATGTAGTCCACATGTTTTAACGGAAAGACGTCTAAAAGCTATTTTCTTGTAGGTCGCAATCCATCGCAAATTTTTAAGCTCCTACATTTAATTACGAGGTGTGTTCAAAAAGTAAGGTGACTTTTCAAATTTGGCGGGCAACGTACTTTCGATTATCGATTTTTTTTATTTTGTTATGTTGGTACACTCTTCCCGAACATCTGTACCAAGTTTCAAGTGTATAGCATTTTTTGTTTGGTTGGGAGAGGCGTAAAGGTTATAAGTGTTTTTCGTGCTCGGCGATTTCTTGCTATCGAAAAATATGGATCAAAGGATTTGCATCAAATTTTGTGTAAAAAATAAAATAAAGTGCTCCGAAACACTTAAAATGTTGACAGTGGCATACGGTGAAACTGTTCTGAGTAAAAAAAATGTTTACAAGTGGTACAAACTCTTCCAAGATGGCCGGGAAGATGCCAATGACGAGCCTCGCTCTGGACGCCCAAGCATGTCAACAACTGATGAAAACGTTCAAGCAGTGAAGAAAATTGTTCTGGAAAATCGTCGAATCACTATCAGAGAAGTTGCTGAGGATGTTGGTATATCGCTTGGCTCGTGCCATGAAATTTTTTCTAACGTTTTAGGCATGAGACGTGTGTCAGCGAAGTTTGTTCCGAAATTGCTAAATTTTGACCAAAAGAACCGTCGCATGAGCATCGCTCAAGAACTGTTGAATGACGTCAGCGACGACCCAGATTTACTCAAAAGGGTCATAACTGGTGACGAATCATGGGTATATGGTTATGATATCGAAACCAAAGTCCAATCGTCCCAATGGAAGAGCCCAGATGAGCCAAGACCGAAAAAAGCACGCCAAGTTCGATCAAATGTCAAAGTTTTGCTCACTGTTTTCTTCGATTACCACGGCGTGGTGCATCAGGAGTTCTTACCATATGGACTTACGGTCAATAAACAGTATTATCTTGAAGTTATGCGCCGTTTGCGAGAAGCAATACGAAGAAAACGTCCGGAATTGTGGAAAAACAATTCATGGCTTTTGCATCACGATAATGCCCCTGCTCACTCATCTTTGCTGGTGAGAGATTTTTTGGCCAAAAACAACACCACAATCATGCCTCAGCCACCATATTCACCGGATTTGGCCCCATGTGACTTTTTCTTGTTCCCAAAACTAAAGAGACCTATGAAAGGACGGAGATTTGCAACGATTGAAGAGATAAAGACTGCATCGCTGGAAGAGCTCAAGGCTATACCGAAAAGTGCTTATGAGAAGTGCTTTGACGATTGGAAAAACCGCTGGCATAAGTGTATTGTATCTGAGGGGGATTACTTTGAAGGGGACAACATAAATATTGATAAATAAATAAATATTTTTTCTTAAAAATACAAAGTCACCTTACTTTTTGAACACACCTCGTATATTGTTGTTTGTACACTTTATAATATCTTTAACGCCTACACTACCGAATAATATTTCGTATCAAAAAATATTGAAGTGAGTTTAGATTTTTTTCTATATACTCAAGTTAGTCTTACACGTGCCCATTAGGAGGTTATAAATAAAATAAATATTGTTTATCTTCATATAAAATTACCTTTTTTGGGTTACTCTACGCCATATACGTCTTTGATCATAAATGTTTGTGATCATGGTGTTCTTTGCAAATAACCAGAATTATTGAATATTACATATACATATATAACAGTATAGAAATTAGAACTCTGATATGTTCTGTGAGAAAGTTATATAACAGTTGTAGCCAATATTTCCAATTAGTTTTTTTTAAGAACCTGCCAAAGTGAGTCTATTCTGCATGATGGAAAGCTTGAACAGAATCCAAGAGTTATGGTCACCATACTCATTGCAAATGTAAGCAATACAGTATGGTGACCAACACTATGGCGGCCTAATGAGGTACTTTTGGTCCCTAGTCATCGTGGCAGTGTAAAGTTCACACAGTTACCACGATAACTGTCACTCCTGTATCAATGAACCTCCGGTCTCACACTCACCAACGAAACATGACAGCACAGATGCAGTCACTTTAGGTTGGTCTTCTGTGAGAGGGTAGTACTGCCCCGGTCGAGCCGGCCCGTTCGCACTAAAATCAGCGTGGCTCTACTGCCTCTGTGAGAATGAGAATTTGAAGTGCCACTTATACTGAAGTGCGGTCCCGAATTAGACAGAACGTGTGCTATGTTAACCAGACAGATAAAATACATACTTATATGTTACTTAGTAGCTTATTGTATGTTAAAAACAATCTCAATGGTCCTTAAAATATTATTTACATCATTCTACGAAAATCGTCATAAACGAGGAGATTGTGAGCTTAGTTGTTTTTTTATGTTTTTTTCCTTCAGAACTCAGTCATAGAAAAATTCTTACTTTCATTCAGTATACTTTTCGAGACTCATTTATATTTGATGACATTTTACGAATGCGGATTGCCTAAGACCGGGATAATTGGCGCTATTTGAGGGAGGCCTTCGGCCAGTAGTGAACGGCAATAGTCAGAAGCAAGAAAGCATATTTTTCGTTTGATTCCATTAACAATTGGAGGAAAGAGTATCACCTCTGAATTCCGAAAATAGTAATAATAAAAACAGTTCTAATATTAATAACGTCACACATCTCACACACGACAGTCTGATCCCAAACTAGGCAGTGCTTATACTACGGTTATGAACCTGTTGATAAACATATTTATGTATATACTTCTAAATACATACTCACTATGGATAAATTACATCCAGACACAGAAAAAGTGATCATGTTCATCATATAATATTTCTCTTGGTTGGGCATCAAACCTACGACCTCCGGTTTGCAGTCAGGTTCAAACTAAGAAAAAAAGAATATAGTTTATTATAGTGAAGGCAAGTTAATATCAATGCAACTTTTGAGAGTAAATAGTGATATAAAGTGGTAAGACCATATTTATTGTCAAAATATTCTCCAAATAAGTGTATTTTACAATACTTAGAAAGCTTGCATTGTAAAGAAAAACGGCAGTGAAACGTATATGCCACGTAATCAGTGATGTAGTTTTATTTTTACTGCTTATTGATGCTGTAATATATGAGTAAAACAAGGACGATTTAAATCTTTAAATAAAATACGAGACAGAATGGTAATCTTGTCTGTTCTTTTTCACTATCGTTAGTTACAAAATTAGACGAGACGTTAGCGTAGTTTTATTATCTGTATAATTTTAATTATATGTATTAGTGAATGGTATAGTAATTTTATAGTACGCCAGTACTGTTCAGTGTAAATCCTATCCTACTGTAATAATATTGTGTAAAGTGAAGTAAAGTTTGTGAGGATGTATTGATGTTTGTTATTCTTTCACGCAAAATCTACTGAACGGATTTAGATTAAACTTAGTAATGCACCTTATATATCAGAATAATACATAGGCTACTATTTACCATGATTATCGGTATGCACTAAAAATAAGCTAAAGTAGTTAGTCTTGAAGCAAAATATACCAGTTTAGAATTAATTTTGACCATAGCCATGTGGCAGAACATGTGTTGTGCTCATTCCACAAAGGGGATCTGGTCAGCCAGACGCAGTTATCGTGCCTATTGGATCACTTTTGATGTTTGGAAATTGTGTTGCTATCGTATTATCTTAACTGCCTCGTTGATCTAGAGGTTAGCGTATGCGACTACGGTGATTCGCGAGTCGGGTCAAAAAGTGTTGCTGAGTTTCTCTAATTACATAAATTCTAAATAACAGACCGGCGTTTGGAAGTTTCGGGCTTAACTCACGAGCCTCGGATTGTGGGTGTGAAGGAACAGGGAGTGCACCTATATTCACGCACACATGGTTGTAGAAAAGTTCATCAGTTTCATGAAATAAGAAATAATGATACGATCAATCTGTGGGCTATGGCCAGTATAGTCTTAGACATATAATGGTAACGGCATTAAAACTCTTGTTTCTGCTAGTAACTAAGGTACCAGCTATGGAGATTCAATTATATGGCTATAGAGAGCTTCTAGTGAGTATATTGTCCATTGCTGGACATAGGCCTCTCCTTAGCAAAGAGGTTTCGACCTACTATACCACGATGGCTAGACGGTCTTAGATGGCATTTTTCAAGTTTTTCTTCTCTTTGCTGTTATGCTGTTTTGGTCTCTTAGACTCCTCTTACGACACCCATGAGAAGAATAGGGATGTTGATACTCTGTTTTCTTAATTCGTCTTAACACAGATGCTTTTATTTTTTACAGTTAATTTGTAATTTCGCTTTTTATACGCTATTATATAAAAAAACTTCAGTCATTATTTAAATTGGAAAAAAGCAAATAAATTAAACTTGTATAAGTCACAAGGTCTACAAAGTTAAATGATTGGAAAACTTTAGGTTTCAAGTATTACAATGCCTTACAATTTTAAAGGACTGCTCAATGAAATTTTCAAGTGGACGTTAAAAGTTCTCGCCCCACTCAAGACTCTCCGTCCATTTACTTCTAAACTTTCATTTCTGACTTAATTTATTACACAATTAAAAGAGGTGTATATCACAAAATGATTGTGTTTTGACTTTATGATGAGTCGATGCCAACATTTATTGAACTAATAATACTTTTATAACTTTTGATAGCCATATCATTGGTATGACGTAGCTTCCGTTATCTTTGGAAAAGTACACATTTAGATGACAGAAACTTAGCTTATTATTAGTAAAAAAATTGTAACTCAATTATTATGCGAATAACTTTTATAATTTAATAATTTAAAAAAGAGAACGAACCTTACAGTAGTCACATATAATGCTATTTGTAATGTCAACTACCATCTATCGGCCAACGGATCTTCTGACGGTATATAAGTTATGGACATAATGAAAGGTAATGCTTGTTGAGTTTAATTTTGAATTGATATTTTGAATCTAATTGTTTTAATAAATCTAGAAGTAATTCATTAAACAGAAACAGTACCATTTAAGCTCTTGTTCGTTAACCAAAGTAGTTCTACTAATTTCGTCTAGCTGCCACTGTCTCTTTTTATATAATCATTCCCACAGATTACTATGAAAGATGCAACAATGGAAAAGATGTTTTTAAATCAAAACTATCTTATCAATAAGCATATTACGAGTAACACCAGTTACCGTAGCCGAAACCTCGACCTACTTTTTGGGAAGTTATCACTCAAAGGGCGGCACACTTGCGACTCTTGAGTTATAAGCCTCTTTGAATGGTGGTAGTCATTTGCACTCAGGTGACTCGTCCGCTTGTTTAAACCCCATACCATACCTGTAAACTGGTAATTTATATCTGTTTCTTAGACGTGTCCGTATTATTAAGCTGAGATAAAATTTATTATTATGTTAAGTAACCTTTTCACCTTCCATTGACAACAGGTATTCGGATTATTACATCGCCAAAATACCCTGAATATTTCATACTGAGTAACATAAGCCTATTAAGTAACTTAATCCGCTTTGATAAGAAAATCTTTGTTTCCTCTCATGTATGGTAAGCGTATATATTCATTTATTACTTATTTCATGAGCATTTAAATTATGTAGTGGTTTCGCTTAAACATAACATCAACTCAAAAAAGCACTTCACCGTAGATAAGACATCCCCAACGAATGAAAATGAATTGTTAATAAGTGTAAATCAATGCGCACCTACGTCAACTGACATGGCGTGATAAGCCCGATAAGTCTCAATCAAAGTTAAAAGATTCACTCACCTGGCAATTCCAGAAAGTTTGATGTCCTCCTCTGACGACCTCGCATGGTATTTTGAAAGTTTAACGGCCCAATATCTTCAACAGAGTCGCAGTTTGACATGGTAGACTCCCGCGAACCACGCCTACTGGCTAAATATGCCAGGCCGCCCTTCATAGACCCTCTGCGCATAGGAGAACATGGTCTGCTCACACTTGTGGAGCGCGTTACTGGTGTATCATCAGTCATATCCGTCAAATCTGATGTAGATTTTCTACATATTTTTGATGACGTTGTAGTCGCCTCATCGTCAGCATCATGGAGAATCGCTGAAGGTGTCCCTAGCATCACATCTGTAGAATCATCAGTATGACTGGACACTATGCTTGGTGATGTTACCAGACGTGGTGAGCTAACTGTGGAAGTAGAACCATATAGTTTTCGTGTGCGATTAGGGGACACATAGCCTGGATTTGTGTGAATGTGCACTGGAGGTGGCTTGGGCGACCTGGATTTTTCCCTGCGGCTGTGCTTCAGTGAGGTTGAGTAGTGCAAACCACGAGCTCGATCAAAACAAGGACTGGATCGTCCTGATGGTGATTTTTGTGGGAAATTAAAATGTCTTGGACTTATTGGACTGCGATGCCCGTGGGCTATAGGAGATTTTGGAGGCTGGTTATGCTTGTCATAGCTGCAACCGGACTGAGGGGTATAGTAACCTGAGGAAGAGGTACTGGATGCTATGGAAGGACTTTTATGAGGAAACACAAAGTGACTTGGACTTTTGGGAGTGTGTGGAAGTTTTGGAGAAGCTGGTGCAAAACCTCCTCCTGGACTGTTCACTGCCATCGTGATTACTTTACACTACCACACGATCACCATTTCACTTCACACCTGCAACAAGGGAAAGGAAGGTTAATTTGGTATACTAATAAGAGTGGCAAGTACCTACGCAACTTCAGTACTGAATTTTTAATCAAACATAGATTTATATATAGAACAGATGACTTTTCTATAAAATTTCGTTTATTCAATAATCAATATCTAAAAACAAACCCAATATGCTTGCTCTAGTGCCGCTATGATTTACGATTATCTAATTGTAAATCTGGACGTCCTAAATGCAATCTAATGTAAGTCTAATCACGTAGCCTAAAGCGATTTTTCACCGTTATTAGATATCAGTAGTAATCCCAGCAACCAACACTATCTATTGATTAATTAGTGATAACAAAAAACCAGCTAAGTGCGTGTTTAACCACGCGCAATATAGGGTTTCGTAGTAAGTTCGTTTTATTATTTTATATTATGTATATTTCACATTAACGACGACCTATGACGTCGAATATTATAATTAATTAATTATTACTCCGATTACTTGTAAACTGTTAAAACCTATTTTAATGTTTTTTTTTTCTTTTAAGTTCGTTATATGTTTTACTGCTGTAATTTGTTTCAGATCTCCAAATTCCACCATTTTACTAAGAGAGACTTAATAATACGCAAACAGATATCATAATCAAACTAATACCTTTACAAACCTTATTTTAAAAAGACCTATCCAATGACATACCTCAATTTTTTTAAAATTATTTTTAGTTCACGCGAAACTACAGGTTTCTAGCACTAATAGCGTGTACGATATAATATGAAAAGACGGCCGAATATGACGTAACTATAATGGTTCCGTTTTTGACATTGTAGCTAGGGAACCCTAAAAAGCCACCTTATCTTGGAATAACAACCGCTCTAAGTCAAGGTGATACCCAGTTTTAGAACAATTACTGATTTTATGTTAATAGCACTTTATCTTACAGCCCTTACCGTAAATTACACCTCAGTGGAGACTTTATCGTATGTATGTAAAATAAAATGCCATAATACTTTGTTTCAACTTTCCGTGCTCTTATATAACAGACCAACATCATCACCTTTCATAGCCCTCTTCTAGAAATAGGCTTCTCCTAAGAAAGGAGGTTTCGGACTGTTAGAAATAACCAAAATAACAAATACAAAATATTAATAGCGATAATCTGAGATCAAACTGAACATCCCTTTGTGACATATTTTTATCATATCATATGTAACGTCTTAGTTATAAAAAACATTGTATATTTACATTATGGATATTTTATATTTCTTGTATTAGCTATTTATGCCCAAAACAGCGGTATTATAATAATCTCTATATTACCAATAATATCTCCATTTTCTTGGCAATACAGAAATTTTGGAATTATTATGGATTTTAGTAATTTAAAGCACAGTTAAACCTAATTCAAAGGCCATAGGCTTACAAACTAAATAATACATATAAAATGAATATTTAATGCAACTAAATTACTTATAATAAGACTCCACACATATACAACTTAAACAAAACAATGTATGTATATATAAAAAAACTACATCTAATATGACGTACAAAAAAACATACTATTATAAACCAAAACTGTGACCATTTCTACACACCTATATAGACAACGTTAATAAAAAGAAGATAAAACAAAAAAAAGATATATAGTGGTTTTAAAAGCAAAAAAACAAAGGCACTTAAAAATATTATTATCATCCCGTGGTAGGACGTGACGCATAATATCCAATCAGTCGCATTGACCAAAGTATTTATTACATAAAAGCCATCTTACCGAAGATATACTAATGCAAAATAGATAATTCTCATTGCATTGCATCAAAGGCATTGCGCTCGTAATTAGCCACTGATGGAATTTGTACGCAAACATATTTAAGCTACCAACTCAATACTGTCCATTGATCTATTAGCGATGTAATATAGTAACTTAATTCTAACCCTTTAAAAATACAGTTGTATGTGGATCTAAATGGTACATGTTTTGCTTACTAGGGGTGTAGAATTAAAAACTTAGAATACGATTTGTTACTTAGGCGTAAATCCAAGTTACTTTTTTAAAGTTACATATGTTCCACACGAACGCCGTCAGCAAACCGCAATTGATGTTTAAATGCGGACCGCAATTGAAGATGTTATAACATATTTTCGACCCATCTGAATTCAAAAAGATATATACATACATACAATATGATAAAAACATCGCTAGGAACAATCAAACACTCAAGTTGCGTTTAAGATCAAACGTTCAATGTTTAAGGTCGACCTCTTTCGTTTGTCTCCCGGGAAATTACTTCGTAAGTCACAGCCAGAGGTGATAAGATAAAAGGAAAAGATGGTGGAAAAAAGATTGAAAAGAAGTGTATTTAAAACACACTTCCGAGTTCAAACTCCTTAATAAGTTGTTAAATGTGATTGCGGTATTGTCACATTTTAAACGCATTTCATTTGGTTTTAAAAGAAAGGTCTGTGAAAAGTTTTGCAGCTGCATTTTATATAGGCATGTAAAGTATACCTGTTACTAAATTGTGATTACTAATTTATTATTATTTAATAAAACAATGGGCAAAATACTAGATAAGACTGGAATGAAAAATAAATTTACCTCCAAACCTTTATGAAACATTTATTTTAAAAACTTTTAAAACCAATTTCTGACTATTTATTCATAAAAAAAAAACAAATAAAATATAAAAATGTCTTTACATGTACTTTACTATAAGGCAACTTCTGCTTTAGGAATATGTCCTGTGTCGCGGGGAATTTTCGCAAACATGAAATGGACACAAAAAGCAGCCAGACTCAGACCAAGAGTTTGTGGATCAGGCAAAGTGTTATTCCCTCTGGGGATTGACAATACTTAACGTTGTAGAAGTTGCGTGACGGCTGCTTAAAACAATTTACCATCCTATCTTAAAGATAATTCCTGTGAACGCTAGGACTAGACCGCTTGTTGAGTAGAACTACTCCACTATCAAAAGGCCGATTTTAACCGATCATAAGACATTAATTTAAAGTTTAATGATTATAAACTTAAGTGGTACTCGGGCCACAATTCAACTGTTGTCAAAAACAACACTTCGGTTTGAAGAGAATTGACAATCCCGCAAACTTTGCCCATTCTGATATCTTCTATAATGTTACACCTGAAATAATATTCTATGAACGTTCAGACTCGAAACGAATTAAATTCTTTTGAAGATGCATGTACGTCAAGAGTAATGAAAGCCTGTATAAACAACAAAATCTGTACTGGCTCGATAAGAAATTACTGTAATAACATTTCGTACAGAATATGTATTTCTAGAGAAATTTGTATCAGCTTCAAATATTTAATCTCGTGGAATATAAGGTTTGACGACATTTTTATACACCACAAAATCTTTGCTTTAAAAGTACGATATAGTACACGGAAATTAAATATAAAAAAGTACTAGTTGCGTACGTAAATGTAGTTTGTACGGTAGGCCCCATTATATTACAGTGTTTACACATTATACTCGTATTTGGCCATTTTGAAAGATGATAGAAAACTACGACCTATATAAACCCGAAGAATTCCACAGAACAGAGTTCATAATTCAAGTGATAGAGAATGCTAATTAAAATTACATTTCTAGGCAATGTTAATAATACAGTCGGTTTCTCATAACTGCAAAAACCCCCGTCCTTCGCGCCAATTTAATCTCCACCTTTACTTTTCTGTGAGACCGCTAAAGACCCATCTGTACCACTTTGACAATCATTAGTCTATACCTCTAGTACCCAATCTACGTTTAGAAATTTGGTATTTTTCTTTAGAAATTCTATAGAATTCCTAAAGAAAAATATAGAAACCCATATAGAGTAATTTTTATTTCGAACAACGCGAGTAAAGCTGCGGATAACGACAGTAATAAAAAAAAATGTAATAATAAAATGGTATGTAAAGGATCTAATTAAAAAATCCTATACTTCGATAGGATCGTTAACATCGCACACAATCTCGTTTTACCATTTAATATAACGGACGTGTTGCAGTAACACAATGGAATTCGAAATATTTACTTTGATCATGATGAAATCATAAAGTATTTTCATTAACTTCAATCTAAATGCAGTACTGAAATTAAAAAAGAAATGATAATGATGCGCTTCTAGTCTAACTCGGCCACGGAGGCCAATCTCAACTGAGGCTAGTCAATCACGCAGGAGACAATACAGTGCACAAGTGAATGCGCAAACACAGGATCACTCCCTGCGTTCGATCACATTATGAGGGTGAGGGGTCACTCTCATAATCCGATGGGACATATCCGACACGACTTGGAATCAAGCGTAGGACCAACGGCTTTACGTGCTCTCTAAGACACAGGTTAAGATTCCAACTTCTAAAAAAGACCTCTTTCAGTCGCGTACGCCAGCCGCTAGAACAACGAGGCAGAACCAATGAGGAGATAGATTAATCTGACTTTTTAATTTTAGTTCCTTTTTATTAATTCTTATTAGTTACTCTAGTTAGTGGGAACAAATTAAGGATACAGTGTCACCGCCCCTATTCCTCTCGTGGGTATCGTAACAGGTAATTAAAGAAATAAATTATGCAAGACAACAGCACTTCAAACAGAAGAAAGATTAAAAAGACACCCTATATTAACCCGTCTGGTCAGCGTGGTATAGTAAGCCAAAACCTCCCTATTAAGGAGAAACCTATGTCCAGCAGTGGACTTTTTAAAATTATTAATAATTCTTGATATCTTTTTACTGTTAATGACTGAGTAGAATTTATGACCCCTTACAGAACGTATATCGATTAAATATTATGTTGTCATAGCATATGGTATTAAATCTAAGTACTAAAAGTAGAAAACACGAAACTTTAAAGTCTTTGTCACTCTATTATGATTTCATAGTACTTTATTTATAATTATAAGTAATTATTATAGTCTAGACTAGTTACTAAAATGTGTAACTTATTTTTACAGATTTGAATTTTTATAATACAAATATTAGATCTTAAAAGTTACTAAAAAAAATTGACTAAAAATAACCAGACCTCTAAACACGTAACAGATTTTCTCATCTCCCTGCGGCATATATTTTATGAGACTAACAATTTTTGCACAGGCCTTTTTGTCCAGAGTCATCGTAAAATAACAGACCTGTCATTTATAGGGTTGTTACTTGTTCGTATCCGTATACGCGTTGTGGAAATTTCAGATATTTTATGGTCGACTTTTTTATCGATTTCGGTCATGTAATATAGCAAGAGATAATATGTACATTTTATTATTTATACCTCATCTCTATGTTGCCGAATGAAGTAGGCAGACGTGTATTGAGCTGAGCAAGTTTTTTAAACTATAAATGTAGTACACTTTAATTCATCACATCAATAGCATTTAACACTCAACTACTGGATATAGACTTCTCCTTAGAATGGAGCTTCTGGTCAACTATACCACCCTTTTTTTTAGCTTATGCAAACCCCCTCGAGTCGTCACCCTAACAGGGTTTACGGCGGGGTGGTGTGTTGGAATCGGATTGATTAAAACCACACGGTGTGCCACTCTGCGCTTGGAATAGGAGGGATTCGGGAACAGCTGTTATTACGACATCCGGACTACGTTATCATCCTGGCCAGAAAAATTGCAAGAGGGATTGTTTAACGAACATAAATGAAGTAACGTCTAATGGCTACAATATGGCACATGGTATCAAAAAAGATAACTGAGACTTTATTTCAAGGAAAAGATATTACTTATACATGTATAAGGCTTGAGCTAAGTCAGGGTCGTAGCACGCTCCGCAGTCCCCGACCGAGGAGGTCGACATGTCTGATGGTCACTTTCGTAATGCGATTAAGCAGATCTGTAATGTGGCCATGCTCCGCATTCGTGGTCGTCAACCTACACGGAAGGAGGTTTACTGGTGGTTTCAAGAGTTGGCGGACCTCCGTGCGGCCTGCACCTTTGCCCGCCGTCGCCGTGAAGATAGTGTGGAGGATCAACTTCATGAGGAGTACCGAGAGGCGCGGTAAACTCTGAAGCTAGCCATTAGCCGCGCCAAGGAAATAAAAAGAAAAGACATGCTAGAGAGTTCTGCTCGTTCGTGACACCTGGGGTCGCCCTTATCGTGCGGCGAGACAAAAACTCCACACATCGGGCCCCCTTCTTACAGAGATTCACCAGCGCAGCTGCCTACCAAAAGTGGTCGAGGGCCTTTTCCCGCAGCGGGCGGAACACACACCCCCGTCGATGACCTTCTTGGTCGAAGATGACGGGGGTACCGAGGATAATGTTCGAGCCGTCAGGGAATCGGAGATAGGGGCAATTGTTCTACAGATTCTCTCCAAGAACACCACCACTGAGTCGCAGGTGGCGTGAGGCCACTCGTCAAGTCTCGATGGCTCGTTGGTCATCCCAGCTGGAGGCTTCACGTGCTGGCTTTGCCGTCGTGGAGACTCTCCAGCTGGTCATCGCCGAGTGGACAGAGCGACAGCACTGGACCCATTCGTTCCGACTGATGCAGGTCCTTTCCGGCACAGTTGCTTCGGGAAGTATCTGCACTCGGTCGCCAGGAGGAAATTGGGTCGCACCCGTCACCACTGCGGCTGCAGTGAGGCTCGGCTCAACACACGCTAGCGGTTTGTTCCGCCTGGGCGGCGTAGCGTGGGGTCCTCACTGCAGTTATTGGAGGAGATCTCCCCTACCATCCGTCACACGCTCCATGGCCGGTAGTGACAATTGTTTTAACACTATCGCAACCTTTTGTGAAAACGTCATTTCGCAGAAGAAGGCAGCGGAGAAGGCTCAAGAGGATGATCTCCACTCGGATCCAATTCGCCACCGATGAACGAGGCGATGAAAACGCGCCTACCAGCGCCTTATGCTGACAAGAGCGTGATCGTGGGTGGACGGGACGAATTTTCCTTTCCATCACAATAGTGGCCAGCCACGAGAGAAGTTTAATAGGCGGTTTAATAACAGCAAATCCCGGATCCCTCCAATTACAGGTGCAGAGTGATACACCGTGTGATTTTAGTCGGTCCGATACCGACACAACACCTCGCCGCAATACAAAAATTTCGTTGTTGTATCAAGAAACATATATCGTAATTGTGGTTGACGATCTCTGAGTTCAGAGTTCACGGGTGTAGTTGGCGCACAAGAAAAATATTTGTTCTATGCCTAAACTCGATTTTTCTGAGAAAAATAATTTGCTATATACAAATTTCTTGATTATTCATGGGCATTAAACATTTTTTCATTAAATATATTTTTGTATCAACAACTAGAAAAAAATTTTCATCACTTTTATTTCGTGGTAATAGTATTATTTATATTAGTAAATTTATTTTAGTATGAAAATTAAGATGTTTAGGTATTACATAGCTTTGAATGGCCTGGAGTTTCAACTTTGATCACAAGCGACTTGAGGGAAGAGTAGATACATAGCACCTTCATGTTATTTATTCATTAAGATCTTAAAAAGAGTAAGTCAATTAAGAGAAGATATATAAAGTTAAACTTTTTACATGCATTATTTATATTTCGAGATTGTTTCTCTATTAATTATGTCGAAAAATAAAGGGGTCGATCTCATTTTACTTCCACTTTTGTCATTGTTAATGACAGAAACATAGAGAAAAAAATACCATAATATAAGAATGTGCAAACTAAAAGACCTTGTTTTGCAACAATTATGCGTTTACCGTCATCTTCAACCCGTAATACAATGTCAATACTTAGTTTGGATATAAATACACTTGATTTGTACAAGTATACATACGTCTTAAAATATTACGTCATTTCTTCATCAACAACCTTTATAACTCCACTGCTGGACATAGGCGCCTCCTTACAAAGAAGGCTATCAATACATTATTCTGATTGCTATTAATTTAGTTTACATCAGTCACGTTTGTGAGAATAATGGTAACAATTCTAAGCTCTCTCTCTCTCTCTCCTCTATGCTGTGCCCGACAGGGTTCTTAATTGTTACTTACCATTAGTTTTTACCAACCGTACGATTTATGTTACACTATGGTGGCAAGTAAGTATGGAGTATCGATCGTATTAACTTTCACACCACGCCAATAAATTCTAAGACTTTAAATATGAAACTAAATTCACTTTAGAAAAATATTTATATCTCAGCTTGACCCTCTCAAACCTGGAATATTATTTGGAAGTTTAAATGAAACCAATGCTAAGTACAAACGAATTTAAAAAAAAAATAATAATCGATTCACAGAAATAGCAGTATTGGAAACCTCCTCAGTTTTGTAGTAAGTTATAAATCAAATGTTTTTAATTTCGTACATCGACTCGTCTCATCATCCCTAACACATAATTCTTCAATGAAGCGTTCGTTCATGTCAATGCCATCGCTTAGATGAAAGCAATCCGCGTCTATTCACTTGCTCGCTTCTGACGTTAGCTAATACGCATTTATACGATTTTGGTTCGAAAAAGGAGTTACATAAATTAGATTTATATTAGTGTTACTTGCTCAAGAAATGTAAACAGAGATCTTGGGCCTTCATGTAACAAAAGGCATTTAGGTGAAATTGAAATGTAATTGAAAGTCCTGGATGAGAAGCGATTAGTTCTCTGTCTATATATACTTTTTAAAAAAGTGTATAACTATTACCAGTACTCAGTCAGTGCTATAAAAATCATCATCATGTATCAATCGTAGATCGCAGCCACGTCTTCTGTAAATATACCCACTTATTATGGGTTCTGGTCGGCCCCGTTCGAATGAAGGTAACCGAGTGGCCTCACGCCACTCGGTTATCTTCATTCATTCATTCAAAAGACAAAAGCTCCGCACGTCGCATCCCCTCCTTATAGAGACTATCCAGCCCAGCTTCCTGCCGAAAGTGGTCGAGGGCCTTTCCCCGCAGCGGGTGAAACACACACCCCCGTTGATGACCTTCTTGGTCGAAGATGACGAGGGTACCGAGGATAATGTTCCACCCGTCAGGGAATCGGAGTTAGGGGCGATTGTTCTACGGATTCACTAAAAGAATACCGCCATCGGACCGCGAGTGGCGCGAGGCCGCTCGACACGATTGCTCGTTAGTCGTCCCGGTTAGAGGTTCTACGTGCTGGCGTCGCCACTGTGGAGGTGCTCCAGCCTGTTATCTTCCAGTGAGCAGGGTGACAGTACGGGACCTTTTCCTTTCGACTAATGCAGGTCCATTCCGGGTACAGCTGCTTCGACAAATGCCTGCACTCGGACCCAATTCGACACCGGCGAACCCGGCAGAGGAGGTGCTCTTACCAGTGCCTCATGCCGCCCTAAGTGTGACCACGGGTAGACGGGATAAGTTTTCCCCTTCATCTCCTAAAATTACAAGCTGCAAAGTGACGACGTCCGAGTGAGTCGAACGTTACCGTCGCCTAAATAGAGAGTTCTGTTGAAAGTGGTACCCATGCTTGTGCCGGCAGGCACTAGGAGGCATCCTAAAGTCGTAGTAATAGCTGTTGCTGGATCCTTCCTACGTCAAGCACAGAGTGGCACTCCGTGTGCTTTTAGTAGGTTCGATTCCAACACACCACCCCGTCTCAAACCCAAGTGGAGTGACAACCCGAAGGGATTAAAATAGAATAAGGAATTGAATCCAATGGCGTAAGATGGTTCATTAAATATAAAGTACACATTAAGCCACGTGAATGACGAAAAAATATGGCTTTTCACCCTTATCACATCGTATTCACTGAACCGGAATACAAGAAAACGGAAACCATAAAACCTATTTTTTCATTGAACCGAAAATTATTAGCAAACACTGCAAAACTAAGATATTGTAAAACAAAAATTAACACAATATACAGCAACTGAACAAGTTGGCTGTCTACTTTGATAACGTAAAAATAACTGTCAACAACATTTTCAACAACGGAAACGTCAAAATATATAACGTAGTAAAAATAAATATGGGTTTAATGTGACTTTAACATTTAAATAAGTTTTGTTTCGATAAACGACGTCAAACGTCACGCGTCAGTTGAGATTGATATTTTCTTTTTGAATTAACCTTTGCAAACTTTTTTTTATACCGTTTTGTTTATTGAGACTGAATGTTCTGTCACATCAGTCTTTCCTTCCCTTACCTTTCAACTTTCAATTACAAACAATTCTACAGAATATCTTATCATTGTGTGTGTCATTATAAAATAATTTTTTTTTTTTTTTTTTTTTTCTCTTTTTATCTGCCACTTGGCGATCTGTGTTAACACAATGAGCCAATCATCTGGTATTCAATCTAGTAATTGTCTATAGCAGTAAGAGTATCCTTCAGATTCCCCAACCAAATCTTGTAGTCAGTTTAGGCACATCATGCCGCTTTAATCGATCGTGCGATACACTGCCTGTACCTTGCAGTCCTGAGGCCAACTCATTTACGTGAGTGGATATTCTGGTTTGATAGCTTCTACTGTACTCAGTGACCTCTTGTTTAACTGTTCTAATATTCAAATCTGTGTGTATATGTTTGTTGCTCACGTAATACGGTATATTTAGCATGGCTCTTAGCGTTTTGCTTTGAAATCTCTCGAGAATCTCGATATTACTATTGCTAGCAGTTCCCCACAATTGAATACCATAAGTCCATATGGGTTTCAGTATGGTCTTATATATTGCTATTTTGCTTTCAGGTGTCAGGCTTGACTTACGACCTATCAGCCAGTACATAGATCTCACTCTCATGTCCAACTGTTTTCGTTTGGTCCATATGTGTTTTCTCCAGGTTAACCGACGATCAAGATGCATCCCGAGGTATTTAGCGTCTTCAGCTTGGGGAATCTCTCTGTTGCAGAGTTTTATAGGCGGACAGGTTGGTTTTCTCAGGGTGAATGTTACATGGATAGATTTACTTTGATTTGCCTTAATACGCCATTTATCCAGCCACTCCTCTACCCTGCGGACGTGGGCCTGTAGTTTCACTGATGCTATTACTGGGTTCTCACTAACTGATAGTATGGCTGTATCATCTGCGTATGTGGCAGTTATAGTGTCATCTTGTGTCGGTAAATCAGCAGTGTACAGGAGATAAAGGATGGGGCCCAATATGCTTCCTTGTGGTACTCCTGAAAGTATTTTCTTCAAGGGAGCAGTATCATTGTTGTATTTCACCTCAAAGCATCTCCCGCTCAGGTATGATATCAGCAATTGGTAGAAAGAATGAGGTAGCAGTTGTTTGATTTTGAAAAGAAGCCCGTCATGCCACACTCTGTCAAAGGCTTGGCTGATGTCTAAAAATACGGCAGAACAGAATTGTTTATTCTCCAACGCCAAACTTATGGTGTTTGTTACACGGTGGACCTGTTCAATGGTTCCATGCTTCTCTCGGAAGCCAAACTGGTGAAGAGGTATGACTGCTGGTAAATATGCACGTATCCTATTCAGTAATATTTTCTCTAGTAATTTAGCCAATACACAGAGAAGACTTATCGGTCTGTACGAACTAGCTTCTTGTAGTGGTTTGCTCGGTTTAGGTATCGTTATAACTTGTGCTATTTTCCATTGAGCGGGATATACATGAAGTCGTATACAAGCATTAAAAATTGCTGTAATGTGGATTATGCCCTTTTGAGGAAGTTGTTTTATTAGCCGCGCGTCTATTTGATCGTATCCGGGCGCTTTACCTTCCTGTAAATTTAATATCTCTCTCTGAACTTCCCTGGGACTGGCACTTTGCAATGGCAAGCACATTTGCATTGGTGCTTTAAGGTATTCGTTGACCTTTTTGTCATGTTCAGGATACTTACTAGGGAGCGGTTTAAACACAGATTGCAAGTACTCCGCGTACACCTGAGCCTTTTCAAGATCTGTTCTGGCCCACTTACCTTCAGCTGTTTTTATAGATGGAATATGTGCTATAGGTCTTTTAAGCTTTTTTGTTAATTTCCACAGACAGTAGTTAGTGTCCGCATATGGAGTTAGATTAGCCAGCTGATTTTGCAAGCGTTCGTTGTTTGCCTGGCAAATCATGCGTTTGAGATCGTCTGATGCCTTGTTGAAGGCTTTCTTATCCTGAGGGTATTTTGTGGTATGCCATATTTTCCGCAGTTTTCGTCTTTCGTGTACTTTATTTTTAATTATTTTGGAATAGGATGAATTGCAAGTGATTTTTGGTTTTACTAGTGGTGTTGAGTCCTTGGCTGCTTGGTGTGTAGTTTGTTAAATGATTCAATAGCTGATTCAACGTTGACCACACTATCCAATGGTGAGTTCAGATTAATGGACTTCGTTATTTTAGCCTTATAGTTATCCCAGTTAGTCTTATGGTTGTAAAGTCTCTGGGGATACTCGATCGGCATAGCATTGCATTGGACATTGATTATAACCGGTGTATGATCAGATGAAAGATCAATACATTCCTCGATACTTATGAAACTTTGTGAGATATTTTTTATCATAAAGAAGTCCAGTAAGTCCGGTACTTTATTTGCGTCTGTCGGCCAGTATGTGGGTGCACCGTGTGAAGCACAGTGGAGGTTTAAATCTTTCATAGCTACATATAGCTGTCGGCCTCGTGAAGTCGTTAATCTGGAACCCCAAAACATATGTTTTGCGTTCCAATCACCACCGCAAACATATCTATTACCGAGTGTTTTAAAGAATGTTGTGAAATCATTCGTTGTAGTAGCGTGCTTTGGTGGACAATAGATTGCAGATAGTGTCGTTTCAACTTTATCGTCTTGGATTCTGACTGAAGTAGCCTGTATCTTTTCAGTTTGGTATTCCTCAAAAGGATGATGTTTGAAGTTTTCCTTAATGAGTACAGCTGTTCCTCCATGAGAGTTACCTGACGGATGATTTGTACTATAAACTTTGTAGTTCTGAAGTCTAAAATTAGTTTTTGTTGTAAACCGTGTTTCTGAGATCAAAGCCACGTCGACTCGTTCAGTCCTTAGGAATAGTTCAAGTTCTTGTCTGCGCTCTGTCAGGCCGTTGGCGTTCCACGTAATTATTCTCAAGTTTAGGGGTGTTTAATAAGACTTGTGACTAGCTGAATCATGCGATCCATCATGTTGTCCAACATAATATTCATTATGTTCTGGAATTTGTCAAACATAACATCTAGTACCTCCACAAAATTGTTTGGATCCTTGATGTCAGTTTTTGTTTTTGTTGCTTGTGCATATGTCAAGTTGTTTTTAGTTAGCGTGTCTTTTTTGTTTTGATTGTCATTTTGTCTAGTTATATCTGAGTAATGGCTGGCTTGCTGTTTAATTTCTCTTTCTGTTTCTTTTTTCCTTTCTGTTTTATTTTTCAGGATTAAGTCCCTATATTGCTTATATTTTGTGCAACCTTTATAGCTTGCTGGATGTTTTTCTTGGCAATTGGCACACGTTGCATCAGTATCCGGTTTTTTTAGGCAGCTTGTTGTAGGATGGTCTTCGCCACACTTAACGCATCTGAAAGGTCTGTTACATTGGTTTTTAGCATGTCCAAATCTCTGGCATCTTTTACACTGCAAGATGTCCATTTTTTTGTATGGTGCCTCAAATAAAATTTTGGTGTGGTTTAAATTTTTTATGTCGAAGATTTCTTTGTTGTTGTGTTTTGGTTCTAAGTCCACGTAAAAAAGTGGCATTGGTTGCTTTGAGCTTCTATGTTTTACATTTGTAATGTGTCTAACTACATGGGCCAGTTCGGCAAGTTCTTTCTTTATTAGTTCAGTGTCTTCCGAACAGTGAAGACCACGTAGGACTACACGATAAGCTCTCTCGCTTTTTAGTTTGTAAGTGTAGTGGCTAATGTCTTTCTTTATAAAATTAGTTCTTATGCTTTTATACGTGTCTACATCCAGTGGCATTAACTTTACTATATGACCGGATCTTAAGGTCGTCATGGTATATTTGTTGGTATCAGTAATTATTGAAAGGAGTTCCTTTAATTTCTTTATGTCCAAGACTCCTGTTACAAATATAGGCTCTGGTTTCGGTGGTTTAGGCTCTATGTTCTGCTTAGAAGGTTCATTATTATCGTCAGTTTCCAATAATTGGAATCTATTTTGTGTTCTAACAGTATATGCTGTTTTCATTAATTTATTTTTGTTCATTGTGCTAGGACTTAATTCAGCTTTCCTTTTAACGGGTATTTGATCGTTTTGCCATGGTTTGTGAGTTTGTTTGTTGTTTTTGTTTAGTGTCATGCTTTCAACGTTCATTTCAGTATTAGTAGCTGTTAAATTTCCAAGTGAGTGACTCCTTGAATGTTTAAATATACTTTCTTGAAGCGTTTGCTATACGTAGTTTGGAATTTTGTTTTTTTTAATCTCATTCATTTTGTTCCCACGAGATGGGTCGATATAAAAGGTCTCTTGGGGGGTGACGCCCTTTCCTCCAAAAAGGCAAATTTCAACGACGTTTGCCAGGTCCGCCGAGGTTGGCGCTTGAGACTGATCTCCCATCAGCCATGCATTCCTTTGGCACGTATCCCACCGTGAAATTGAGGTAATTGTTTTATGGAGGTTGTCTTCCTCTTAGTCCAGACAATTAAGCCAAGACTCCCGACTGCTCCTTAGCAGTTGCGAGCGTGGGTATTCATTTCCTAATATCCACATCTGACCGGCTTGTTAAGCCAGAGTTGTCGGGTTATTTAACCGCCGCCCGAGGCTCGGCGTTGGGGTTCGTTTTGCACCACCCGGGGAGCACGTGTAGGGTATTGGTTTGGTAATTTCCTACGGACGCGAACCACTCCACCCCCCTTTATAAATTAATACGTAAAATACCTATAGCTCATGCCATACCACCGTAGATCAAAAACGAGATGATAATTTTCAAACTTTGGCATGCTATACTACGGTAAAGTTGACCAGTTCGACCGAAGTGATGCCGTGTCTCACAGAAAACAGGTTTCAAGCAATTTTTAGTCGCTTTTGACCAAGTGAGTGAAGTTACCGGTACTTAAATCCCTGCTTCTCGAATTCTTGGGGATTCTATACCATAAAAAAATATGTACAATACAACAGAAACGGATGTTAGATAAAAATTCACTAGTCCACGTTCGGTCGGTCTGTCACTATGCTGCGTTGTCTGCAACTCTCGCACTCAACCCGCGCCTTCCATCAAACGGAATAGAGTCATTTTGGCAGGCTAATACAAACATATAAAAACCCAATAAACTTATAAATCGCCTCCTTTTCAGGTTGGGGGTTAATAAATACGTTTTTATGTTTCATTTATCCATTAACTTCTGTGATATTCATTTCGGCTAACATCAATGAGGATTACTTTGGCTTTTATATACTCTTTGGGCGTTTAAATGAAAACTAGTAAAGAGTAAATGTATTTGAAATACAGTGTTTTACTTTTGAGTTGAATCGTATGTATGTATACATTTTTATAGTGCTCGTGTTGCCAACGACTAGATCACGAAAAGTAAACAAGTCTTTTCGATGTCACGGTATGTGACTCTACGTGTAATAAAATACCAAGCAAATTTTGAAAATTAAGTGTCAACAAATTAAAGACCTTAATAAAACAAATCGGACAAACAAATATGTGGGACACCCGATTGGAACGAAGTTCCTTTCGTTTTGAAATAAGTATTATAGGAGGTATAATTAAATAAATTAACAATATTTAGGAATTAAATGATAAATGAAATAAGTGAAGGCATGCTAATAAAATTGTTATCAATGTTTTTTTAAAGTTATAAATATGTATAAACATTTTGTGAAAAATATTAAAAAATCACTAAAATTACATACACACGAACACGACAAAACGCATACACGTCGCGTGGCTTGTCACTGTCGAGAGACAGAGAGAGAACGAATAAGTCGAATCCTATACTCGGCCTGCCCCCTCTCCAACCGCTACACACTAAAGCAAAAATGTCGCGAGGATTTTTCGTGACGCTCGCCTCGCTCGTTTCAACTATGTGAAAAGGCTTACTACACAGTTTAAGATTATTTACAAAAATGACAACTTTGCTTGTGATAGATGCTGCTCATTCCTGCATTTGTCTGTCTGCGTTTGTCTTTGAAAATGCTGGATATTTAATTTCTTATATTTATATTTTATTTTTTTATATTACATATAAATTTTATACGAGCATGTAAAGGTGAGCATAGTCTAAGCTTGAGTATTAGTTCATATTTAGAATCTTTCTGGTGATTTTTAAGTCTTTCCATAGCATACTTAAATGTCCTGCTGACGGTAGAGTCGCGCTTCGAGTCATAATCTTGTCTAATACTGGTTAACTGACAAGATGACTCGGGTTCGTATGCCGTCTGTATGGACAGAGCGACTCAAAATTACCGTCCTTTTTTCAAAAGGCTAATCCAGACCCTATACTGTACTCACTTGGTTTTTATTTTATCAATGTTCATGAACTTAAAAAGGACACCTCTGCAGTGTGTCTCGACATTACTTCCCAGAGTGAGTCTTAGGAAATGCCAGCGCCTTCTTACCATAAAGTCTGACATATAAAAATTCGCGTAAAAGATTTACTTACCCAAATAAATATCATTTATAAACCAATTTTCGGAGCCTACTTCAAGATTCTTAAATTTTAATACATATTATTTTTATTTGCGTTTTTATGTTGAATCGTAAAAAGTTATAACGTAAATATAATATGGACACAGTTTGATGTATTTTTTTCTTTTTTTTTTACGTCTGTAGTGGAATAGGCGTTTGTCCTCTATCTCACCTGATGGAAAGTGCAGATGAAGACGAAGGTGGTACACGCCTATCCAAAAGATACCTGTTCACTCTACTCTTAAAGGCTCCAGAGTTCATGTCATCAGGAAAAATAGACCCAGGCAGGTCGTTCCAAGTCTTGGCGACTCTCACCAAAAAAGAGCTGTCAAACCGTTTAGTTCGACTTTTGGGTATGTCAACAACGTGTGGATGAAATTTTTGCCTGCGCCTAGTAGTCCGATAAAGGAACGGAGATGGCTCAATCAGTTCGAAGAGAGTCTTCGAGCACTCTCCAAAGTGTATCCTATAAAAAACCGACAAGCTGGCAACACGACGACGATGCTCAAGAGTGTGCAGTCTGCTATTTGAGAGCTTTTCGTTATTAATTAACCTACGGGCTCTTCGGTCAACTGAGTCCAAAGCTTCCAGGTGATATTTGGCTGCACCACCCAAGAGGTGGCTACAGTACTCCATGCAGGATCGAACTTGGGCTGTGTAAAGATTAAGTAGCTGTTCAGAGCTGAAGTACTGCCGAACCTTTGAAAGAATTGACAATTTCTTTGACGCCGCTTGTACCATAGACTCAATTTGTTGGCCAAAGTTGAGGTTAGAGGTGATGGTAATACCTAGAAGCCCTAGATGGTTAGTAATCGGTAAGGATACACTTTCAAAAGTGGGTGTTAGATCGAAGGTACTCTTTTTCGCGGAGAAAAGACACGCCTGTGTTTTGGAAGGGTTGAACTGGACAAGATTGGCGTCACCCCAATCGGACACCCACTGTAATGTCACGTTCACCCGTTCAATCATGGACTCTCTCAAGGACTCTCCGTATTTCCTCTGGACTAGCTCGCGGGTTGGACATGTACCTCTCAATTACGGTGCTGTCATCGGCGTAGCTAATAATCCCGGGTGTTAAAAGATCGTTTATGTGCAGCAGAAACAAGGTTGCAGAGAGAACAGATCCCTGAGGTACACCAGCATTGATTGCCATTAGATCGGAAGAGCAGCCATCCAAGACAACTCGAATCGACCGTTCCCTCAGAAAGTCACGTAACCAGTCGCAGAGCTCAGTAGGTATGCCGTATGCTGGAAGCTTACTAAGTAGTGCCTCGTGCCAGACCAGGTCAAAGGCCTTTGAGATGTCTAATGAAATGGCTATTGCTTCACCATGACCCTCCAAGGCCTCGCTCCAAAGGTGGGTGGCATATATTAGCATATCTCCGGTCGAGCGTCCCCTGCGAAAATCATATTGGTTATCGCTGAGGAGTTCGTTTGCTTCAAGATGTGTCAGGAGACGATTATTTAAGATACGCTCCATAACCTTACAGATTATAGAGGTGATCGCGATAGGTCTGTAATTGGCTGGGTCTGCACGGCTTCCTTTTTTGGGTATAGGCTAAACATTAGTAAGCTTCCAGGATCTCGGCACTTTGCCAGTTTCCAAAGAGAGTTGGTACAGACGAGTCAGAACCGGAGACAATTCGGGTGCACAACACTTCAGTACCACTGCTGGAATTTTATCGGGACCGCTGGCCTTATTAACGTCCAGGTTCAGCAAATATTTGAGTACCTCTTTTTGGTGGATTTTAACGGCGCTCATTTTGGGGCCAAACGGAGGTAACTGAGGTGGACACCTGCCGTTGCTGTCTAGACGAGAATACTCTGCGAAGAGATTGGCAAACAAATTTGCCTTCTCCTCAGCGCTGTGGGCCAGGGATTCGTCAGGTTTGTGCAGAGGGGGCAGCGAAGAGCGACAGAAGTTTTTCTCGACAGATTTGGCGAGGCTCCAGAAAGCTTTAAGCCAGGAAGCTAACTTTTTACCTATACGGCCAATGTGATGAAAACGAGCTTTTCTTATCGCTTTTTTACGATTTTTAGCAGCTGCGTTGTATATTTTCTTCCCGGTTCTAAGGTCCCGCTTTTACGAGCGTCAACCCAAGATAAGTAGGCTTCACGCTTACGCTTTTCAGCTAAGAGGCATTCAGCATTAAACCACGGGCGAGCTTTGGTCTCAAGGGATACTTCAGCAAAAGGAATAAAGTACTCCATAGCTTGATAGATCACACTCGAGACAGCATCCGCGCAGCACGATGGATCTCCAGAAGAAAAACAGACCTGCCTCCAAGGATAAGAGGCAAAAAATGACGCATCTCATCCCAATCCGCTGACTCGTATCGCCACACTCGCCTAGTGTCTCTAGGGCTGGTGTCCGGAGGTGAGTAGGTAGACACAGATTTCACCACACAATGATCTGATGTCCCGAGTGGTGGTGAAACGGAAACCGAATATCTGTCAGGATCGGTTGTCAGCAGAAGGTCCAGGCAATACGCAGTATGGCCCACGACGTCAGGAATACGAGTGGGTTCGTGGACGAGCTGAGAGAGCCACAGGATAATGTAAATTTGTAGACCTCTCTTCCAGCGTGGTTAGTGTCACCATACGGGTACAGCCACTCTTCATGGTGTGCATTGAGGTCCCCAAGAAACACCAGCTGCGCAGATGGAAAGCGTCGATGGACCGAATCTGCAGCTTCACTTAGATGATTCAATAGCCTTGTCGTCTCCTGGTCTCCGCTTTGCGAACGGTAGACACTGGCGTAAACTATTTGATCAAGGCCAGTATTCACAAGAACCCACAAAACAGAAAGGTCTGGAACCTCCAAGTTACGAAGACGCTGACAGCAGATCACGTCCCTGATGTATACGCACACACCTGATTGGGCACGGAATTGGGTCTCCAGTATATACCCTGGATAGTCCAGATATGTTGGATCGGACGAGTTACAGATCTGCGTCTCCGTTAGAAAGAGCAAGTGCGGTTTCTCAGTCTCGAGATGGTGATGGGCATCAATGAGATTTGAGTGCAATTCTCGGATATTAGAGAAATACCGCAACCGCTGGTTAAACTTACTTTTCTTTTTGGTTCTTTTCATAATTAGAGTGAATAGGGGAAGGGGAAAGAAGTTGGGAAAAAGTACCACACCAGGAGCCAAGCAGCCCGCAAGGAACAATACACCGATGGGGAACTTGTATGGAGAGCGCGGGGACGCCCGAACCCCCCCGGGAGTCGCCATCGGGTCCTCTCCATCCGGTCGCCAACCGGCACGATGGAGCAACTCCGGGATTATGCGTGGCCGGCGGGGCAGCCTTTCACGTGAGGCTAACACGCTAGTTGGGCCCCCTACAAACCACGGGCGGCTAGCGGAGCACCGTTTCTTCGGATCCCGCTGACCTCCAGAACAAGTGACCCAATGCACCGATAGCTTGCGAGCCCAAACGACCGTCCAATATAGCACAAACACCCAGACCTATTCCCCTTTATGGGCATCCGGAACTCTCACTCACCTGACGAAACACAGCAGCATTATTATGCTCCTGTTTCACGACGGTATTCTGTGAGAGCGTGGTAATTACCCGGTTCGAGCCTAGCCCTTTTGAGCTACTGGTGTTGTTGTAGCTTGGCTCTACCACGAAATTATTATATTAAATAGGACTAGATCGCGACAAAACAGAAGCTACATACTCCCGATCTTTTTTGGATTCCCAACGCTCATAACACTTGTACTAGTCAGGGTGACAGATGGAGTGTTGATCGTACCTGCACTTGTTCTTCATTAGCTATTCGCGTTATTGGTACTCAAACAACTATACCTACGATGTACTTTGAATAATGTCAATTAGCGTATTAAAGTATGGTCATAACAACAAAGACCAGAAATTATTCAAACGCAATTATTAAAATATATTTTCTTATGCCACATTTTTCTTCAAAACTTATATGACATTTAAATAAGATTATAACAAATCGTAAATGGTGTTAATTCTAAAATGTTGAGATGGGGAACAAGTTTATAGTCGTTAGACACGACTAATATATAACTATTTATGTGTATTATCAATGGTTCAACGCAGTGTTTAACACATATCTACGTAAATCGATGCAATTATATAATATGGGCTGGCCCAAGAATTCGTTAACATTTGAATCTAACATCCCGCTCAAAAATGTTACGGGAGTTTTTGGAACCGATGCTACTGGATACAATCGTAACACAGGGTTTCAACAACATGGCCCACTTGTCACACATCCATTGAGTTCCTGCCAGTAGTCAAAGACATGTTTCCGGAAAAATTGATTTCCAGACGACGCGACATTCTACGGTCACCCAGAAGTCCAGATCTATCCCCAGCAGACTTCTTTTAATGAGGTTATTTGAAGAATCGTGTCTACATCAATAAACCAAATAACTATGTCACCTAAAAAAAATAGCGTAGAGATGTCGGCGATCTCTGGTATTCGAAAATTTCGGTGCTCGCTTAGAAGAGTGCAAATGTCGAAACGGTGGTCATTTAGATAATTTAATTTTCAAAAAATTAATTCCAACTAATGAACTTTCTTGTGAGCAAACAATTTTTATAATACATCAAATGATTTTCCATACGATTTTTTCAAATGTTAACTATTTCGTGGCCCACCCTATATAACGAAACAAATTAATCAAATCAGATAAATTATAAACATTTAGTCTTAGAGTGATTGTCATTGTCAAAGGTGAGAAGAGATTTTTAGTTAACTAGCAAAAAATATAAATGAAAGTTTGAAGAAGCAGAAATAATTCAAAGCTTGTAATTCGACTACAACAACAATGGCAATTAAATAAAAACAGTTTCAAAGACCTTTCTGAAGAGAGATAAATAAAATTAAGTAAAATATTACAATGAAAAGTAGGGTTGAGATTAAAATGATCGTTTTACAGACTACGATAATCTTTTGTTAAATTAGATACCTGCCACCGTTTTATTTAGTTATTTTTAACAACTTCAAATTAATTTTGTCGCAACTTATTTCAAATGATACTTTTGCTATGGTTTTTAATTTAATTTTTAAGCGGTGTAGTGACAGTCTTACAAGTAAGGTATGCCTAATGAAGCTTAGATGTATATAGAAGCGGAGTCATGTGCCAAAGACAAGATAAACTTTAAAATTTTGTCTTTACCGTACAGTCATTGTCGGTAAATTTATATTTACCGATGAAGTAGAGACCAAAGTGAATTCGCATATTTAATAACTTTTTTATTAAACTCAGATTGATTAGTTAAAACGTGAACGCATAAGAAATAAACAAACAACTTCATTCGCATTCTAAATTTAAATGAAAAAGAAAAATTTAAATTAATTATTTATCGTTCATCACACCGAATGTGAATAAAACAAAATATCAATACTCACTTCATTTCCATTGAGATCTCTTTTAGATTTACACAAACACATAAAAGATCAAATAAACGGAGTAATCAATTAGCACCAATGTATCCAATCGCTGGTGAAAAGTACTCCGTTATACAAACAACGTTCAAACATCGACATGTGTTCTCTTTGCGGATTATTTTGTTACAAAACGCATATATTTGACTTTTATAATCTGATATGTATCAATAAGGACACTTTATTACAGTTCGGGCGACGATTTCTGAGTTTCAAGCTTAAATTTTTGTAGTTATTATGCATATATACATGCATTGTATGTTAGATACCGACGTTTATATAATTTCAAATTTGGTTAATGGCTTTATGATGTAAAGTAACCACAATTATGTTAATGTCATATAAAGCTAAATATTACCTTCCCTTTTTAATTTTGAGAGCCTGCCAAAGTAACTCTACTCTGCCTGACGAAAACTATTCACAAAATCCAAGACCTTTGGCTACCATAGACATTACGAATATCAATTATACAGTATAGTGACTCACACTCTAGTGACCTAGTAAGATGCTTTTTCATTCATGCTAAAACCAGCGTGGCTCTACAACCTTATTTTCTGATCCGCTGTTTATATAAAAAGAATACTACATATAATTAACATAGTACTAGAGTTTTTTTTTCAAATGGAGCACATTAAATGCCGAGGGTCTGATCAACTGCTGACTTAGTGACGAATTGTCACGGCATACGTCGCCATGCTATGTAATTATATATATAACGTGTAATAAATTGTATGCTATCGTCAGATTGGCGACAATCAATAAAATAATGTCGGTGTTTTTAAAGCAACTCAGTAAGTCAAATGCTATTGCTGTAGAGCACTGGTCTTTCTAGGTATTCTAATGACTATTTCATTAAGATATTGCTTCTTTACCTTTAATTTCTTCAAGTCTTATTGATGATATATATCTCTGTTGCATTACTTTGAATTTAAAAAAAAACTACATACAGTGGAACATGAAACCTGTTTCTCTTTTGAAGTCGATTAATGACAGCAATTTTTCTTAATTTAAATTCAGATTGAAAAACTAAGCCAACATAGGCATTTACGATACAAAACAGTTGTAAGGTCGACAGCAAACTGTTTGCGATACACTCGACGCTCAAAGCATCACTGCAGTGAAGAGGTCAGGGATGTCAGCTGACACTTACAGTCACATGGGTACTGCGATTACGTTTGTATTCTGCTTTTTATAGTACTAAAGTTTGTGGTTATTGAAGTTATATTATGTTAGATACTCGTAGGTATCGGCATCATCATAAACATTTAATCCGACCCGGGCATCGAACCCGAGTCCTTAAGCACAGCAGTCGTATTCGCTACTGCTGCGCCACTGAGGTAGTTGTAAAATAAAATAAAATAAATAATAATTGTAATCTAAGGATTTAATAATCACTAAAAACATTCTTTATTGGAAATGAAACGGATAACGGTTTACCGGATACAGAATATCCAGTCTACCTTGAAAACGGATAACCGGATGTCTGGCCGAACAATACTAATTTCATTTCTGCCTGACGGATATCGAGCCACGCCTTATTACTTAAAAAATAAATAACTAATAATAAAAATGGGCAAATAACGACAATATGAAATAAGAGATTAAGAACAACTTTGGGTGTTGTTATTTTTTTTTTATTCTTGACCTACCAAAGTGACTCTACTCGGCCTGATGGAAATCATGAATAAGAGTCTTGGTCGTCATACTCATTCCGAATGCAGATAATTTAGTATGGCAACCTACACTATTAACTACATCATTCAAGATATATTTTTTTATAAAAATAACGTTAACGTGTCAATTCAGAGGGCTCTCAATCTGTTAAGAATGGTCACCAATCCACAGATTGAGTTGGCTAGGTTTAGCTAACCTTGCAAAGGTTAACGGAGTAGGTATTCTGTTACCAGTTAGCGACAAGCCCCACACGCTTTGGATTAAAATGTCTGTAATAATAGATTAACTACTCTTCTTAGGCAATCTAATCACGGAAGTATAAGAAGCTGACGCTTCATTATACGCACCCACTCGTATTCTCGTTAATGGATCAATACGTAAGAGTCAGCCCACTCCATTGGTACTTTAGTACCTACAAGATGTCATGCAAAATCTTTGTTTAGAAGAACAATATTTGAGCCGTTGTACTCATTTTTAAAGGTACTTTTCAAATCACAGTAATTTCTCAATACATCGCTCGTTTACTTAACTCATTTGAAAATAATGCTTATAAAAGAAGAGAATTGGATTAAGAACGTTGCAATTTATCTTATTTATAGTAAATACACATTGGTAAATAAACAAACTTCTAATTTAATAATTTAATAAAATAGCTATCCTTCAAAAAGTGTGAGCAATTTTTTTTTTTTTAAGAGCCTACCAACGTGAGTTTACTCTGTCTGTTAGAAAACATGAAAAAAATTAAAAAGTTGTGGTCACCATACTCAGTATGGAGACCCATACTATGACAGTCTAGTGTCATACTTTTTCACATCCCGCTTAGAGATGTAAATATAAAAACAAGCCAAAACAGTAGTCGAGTATAATACATACACCGCGCACTTTCTCGACTTCCTGGTATATATTTCCGTCAATTCACATGAAATCACTCTCACAAACTATAAGAAAGCGAGAAAAAATGTGTTAAACATCAATAAACATCAAACTTGTGAAAGTGTTAACTAAATTAAATTAAACTTTGTTTGTTTAACTTTTATTCGCTATATGTCACAATTAAAAGTAGCTTGGTTGATGGATTTGCTGAAAAAACTAAGCTATTTCTCACCACACTTTGGTTGATTGTGGTTGACTGATGATAGACGAGGTACAAAAACGACGTGATAAATGGACAAAACTAACCTTTAGTGTGAGTTGTATATCATGTCAAAGTAAAAAGCTCAATCGATACCGAAGTTTTGAGTTCACAAACCATCTTAAAATTCTTGTATACGTATAAATTAATAATATTAATTTATAACTTTTAGGTAGTAGAGCCACGCTGATTTCAGCACGAGCGGGCCACCTCAACCGGGGCAGTACTACCCTCTCACAGAAGACCAGCCTAAAGCGCAAGCATCCGTGTTGTCGTGTTTCGTTGGTGAGTTTGAGACCGGAGGCCCATTGATGCAGGGGTGACAGTTATCATGGTAACTGTGTAAACCTTACATTTTCACGATGACTGTCATGCCTTTTAGAGTATCTCACAAGACCACAAGTGTGGGTCACCATACTGCATTGTCTATATTTGCAATGAGCATGGTAACCATAACTCTTGAATTCTATTCATACTTTCCATCAGGCAGAGTAGAGTCACTTTGGCAGGCTTTTAATATAGAAAAAAAAAGAAAAAAAAAATGATTTTATTGTTTGCTCCACAATTCTCTCACTAACTCACTAATCACGTACCAATAACTCATTTCGGTGAAGATCATCGCTCGACATGTCGTTGCCAGTAGGCTGGAATATTTTTGGAGTGAAATTTGGAACACACTCTGTATTATTAACTCAATTACAATTACATATATTCGTCAAATTACATATAATATTCTTATATCCCGAGTAATGAGATAATAAAGTTTTTACATGAAGAGATTTGACGTAATAAGTTGCGTAAGCTTAATATTATGTAAATTTTGTACCCTAGGGCTTATACACTGTCACAGTATCACTATAAATGATTTTAATTACGTTAATTTTATTTTAGTCAGGCTTGTTTCTACTTAATAACTTAGGTAATAGAGTCCTTATTTATTTGTATATATAATCGACTATAGAAAGAGGAAGTTCTCAATTTGGTTATATTTTTAAATTCGTTACTTCAGAGCTCAGTCGTTTATGGATCAAATCAAAACTATTTTGTTTTCTTTTAGATTGTACTTAGCTTCCCTTTTTGGGCTAAATCTAAAGGATAAATACCTGAAGATAAAAATTAAAAGAAAACATGTTTATTACAACACAGTTGATTATTTTTTTAAATTAAATTAATTTAATGAATGACTTTTTATATCAAAACTTTTAAATACTTAAATACAGACAGTTGTGCTTCGATTATATATGTAAGAGGTAATTTTTAAAAGTTTTTATTTATGTAGGACGTAACAGAATATTACCTACTTTTCATCATCATCATATCAGCCGAATTCACTGCTGGACATAGGCCTCCTCCAAAACTCCATACAAAAACTGGCCCTCCAATGGCTAAATAAAATTCTTGAATTTACATCCTCAAAAGGGGCGTGAAACGCATCTCACTAGGCATACTAAGCGTCATCATACTGCATTGTCTGCATCCGCAATGAGTATGGTGACAGCAACTCATGGGTTCTATGCTTTCGCTCAGATAGAGTAGAGTCAATTTGGAATTCTCGTAAACAATATATTTTATAAAAGAATTCCTGTACTAGAAATATTAATAAAAAGTTTATTTTTATGATGATAATCAAAAAATACGGTAAATATCTCAGGTTATGTATTCAAATATTCGTTCAACGGTTTTTTTTCAACAATTTTAGACATTCAAATATCGTTATTCCTTCTGATACCTATGCATACACAATTCCATTGTGACATAAAATCAAACGAATAACCCAATACCAAAATCATAGCACATTTGGCCAGTTACTCGGACACATAACAGCTACCCTCGGATAAAAAGGGTAACATAAGCCCATAGCGACACATTACATGTCAAAAATAACCAATAAATATTATATCCATCTATTTTATCAAATCATGCGCTAGTAGGGTTGGCAGCTGATCAGATATTGAATTTTCATGTTCTTTGATCTTCGGCTTTTGACGTTGTCAAACATTTACTATGCTCTAATTTGACTGTACATTTTAGTAGAGAAATCACATAATCGTACAGAGAAAAATGGTGTTGTATTAGCAGTAATGTGATTTGTTTCAACAGCTACTATTACAGGCTGTTAAATACATATAAAAAATAAATGTAACTGTTAAAATATAAGCAGAAATTAATGAATAATGCACTACAACGACATCTAGAATTCTGGGACAATTGTTACGTACCAATCTCTAACTTCAACTATTAAACGATGGCCAGGGAAAAAAATTCATTAAAATTATAGTAACTCCATTAACGTTTATGATGGATTATATTATCAGTTTATTGATACTAGAGACTACTTGGTGGTCGTGTGTCAAGCATGTTAAATATGATCTTGTTTTATTTCAGTGAGCAGTATAATGTGAATTACACTTTTGTATCATGACAGGCCAATATAAATGCTGGGCACCAATGTTAGCGTTATGTAGCTATTTTGCCTATTTCACAATACTTATTTAATAAAAACAAATTACTTTCTGCACTTCTTCTTCATAATAATAATATCGGTGAAGTATTACAAAACATCAACAACAACAAAATTTTGATTTGAGAAAATCAGAGAAGTCAAAGATCTAAGCTTCACAGTACACGGATCATTGTATTCACCTGTCTTGAAAATTACAAAGAACCACCAGAAACAAATAAAATTTTGAGATAACCAGGTTCTGGCATTATACAATCAAGAATCCCTTAGGGTATAATGTTTGTGTAAATATAAAACTGTACCGCATTTTCGTCTATTTTCGGCTCAGCTACCCCAACCGCAGGGGATAGTATGTCAGAATTGAAATGTGCGACTTGTAATGTTAGTTAATGGGTTTAATTGAGAGATTTAAGTCAAACAGTCTTAGTTATTACAGATTTTAATTTAAACTATTTTATTGACAACTTTCTTGAAGCCTCTATGAGATAATGTATTTAGATGAAACTGAATTTAGTAAGTTTTAAGTGTCAATGTACTGTTTAATTATCGAGGTGTAGCAAATATTGGTTATATTTAAGGTATAGAAGGAAAACAAATAATCAAATTACCTAAAAGTTATCACCATCAGATAATCCATATGCTCGTTTGTAAAAAATACAACTCAGGGCTACAAATGTATTGCTGTAATTTGAGTGCAGGAGGATCTAGTAGGTGGCAGGTGAGGCCATTTGTCACCCTAGCAGAAACACCCTGGCGCGAGAGCTACAAAACGCACACGCCCTTTTGGGTGTATAAAAAGAAACATTGGTCTTCTCACACAAGAGGGGTCAATCTACAAGCCATATGTACCCCGAGGTACGTTGGAGTTTCCAGGGATTTCCTTACCAGGATGCACCTTATTTTCCGGCTGTTACTACCCAAGACGACGTGTGGTTTTTGATCAGTTCGAATTGAACATAACCATCATTCTATGATATCTGGGGGGATTACCACACAGTAATACAATTAAAAAAAAATGGTATCTAGTAGTATAGCTGGACATCCGATAACCTTACTCAGTCGACGAAAAACGACAATATAACAAACAATGACAAACTTTTATCGCTTTAACTTCTATAATGGCAAACTTATATCGGTATATAAGTTGGCCATTATAGAAGTATACACTACAACATTTTTATTTAAAACCTGATATTGTTGTAAGATACAGGTACTTCGATAATGGATCGTCTGACAATCAAATAACAAATCCTGTAGGTTTCGCTTTCTCCGTTTATTTTCTCAGCAAACTAAAATCATAAGTTTACGGCAAATAAATGGTAATGTTGCAGAAAGATTGAAGGATTAGAGTGTTTTCCAAGAGCGGCCAAGAAGTCTTCAAGTGTAAACAATGGTATCCTGTTTACCCTTCGCGACCCTTGATCGATCGTTGGCCAATATGGAATAGGCTTTTAGCCAAGATCCTTTTCTTGGAACTAAAAATGCTTTGTTGTTTTTTAAACAATGTATGCTAATAATTATAATGTAACGTTTTCTTATTGGCAGCTTCACTTAAAGCAGTTTTCTCCTAATTTTTTACTACAGAGAAGAGAGAGATAAAAAAACACACAAAATCTTAGAAACAGTTTGTATATTTATCAATTTTCGACCATAACGATGTATTTTTTTTTATAGAGGCCTACCAAAGGTGCTCTATTCTGCCTGAACTCCAATACTTCTTTTTGTACCCCCAAAAAGGCGTGCACGTTTTTTAGTTCTCGCGCCACCATGCCGTCCTGCTTCTCCTAGGGTAACAAGTGGCCTCACCTGCAAACTGCTAGATCCTCCTATCCCCTTGATTTAATAAAATGTTAGTATATCTATTGTTTCCACAGTTATTTTTATATACTCAAAACATTTCTTAATATATTTAACAACCTAACCTTCTTTACCCAAGCTGGTCGTGAAAAAGCATCTCAATAGGCCGCCATATCGTGGATCAACATACTGCATTGTCTGCATTTGCAAAAGGTATAGTGACCACAACTCTTGTATTCTATTCTTGCTTTTCATCAGGCAGAGTAGATTCACTGTGATAGGTTCTTAATATAGAAAAAAAAATCGACAAACTCTAATGACCGAGATAAGCTTCGTGTCACTGTGCATGAACATGCTGTACTGTAACATATTTACTTTATAATATTATTTATTTTCGTTTTAATTCAACTACACGTTCAATATTTTTAATATCAACCATTAGAGCATTCATGCTCTTAGATTATACTATAAAATTATTAATCTAAGCTCATGCCTTGTGAATATAGTTTAGTATAATCTGATCTATTATCGTTGTTAGTTCTACGGTGGTGCATTATTCCTATTTTCGAAAAATGGTGTCTTTTTGCTTCGTCGTCTCGGTTAAGAAAATATGAAGTGAGGCAGAACCGCCATTATTTTAAGCGGCTCGATATGTTATCAACTAGGTCAAAATGGACTGTGGTTAACGATCGTCATTTAGATTTTTCACAATCGCATTTCTATCTAAACTGTGTCTTTGATACGCACACTTTAACCATCAAGACGATAGCTTGTGATTCATAGAAGCAAATCTGAAGTAGTATTCAGACTGTATATTGTTATTCTGTACACGAAAACCTATAAAGATCTTAGATTAAATTATGAAAACATTTCTTCTTACTATAATATTTATAGAATCACATTCATCCGAATTCAGAAAATAAAACGACAGTTACGTAATAAAAGAATAATAGAATTAAGAAAACATTGAAAATAATTAAAACTTTGCGATTCCTGTTGACCTAGATAGGATGAAATTTCATAAGGCAATCGGTGCCGTTTATTTTTCTCGTATATTTTTATTTGTAAACCATGTTTAATTGCCACATAAAGTTCTGAGTATTTAAGTCCTAGTCTATTTCAATACAACATGTAACCTTCCTTCGAAACCGACTTTCTCAATACACACAAACCCTTAACTGTCAGAAGACGAAACATAATTTACTGTCATTTGTTCACTTCACTGCCATACATCCGTTCATATATTACTATAAAAATAAAATTGGTCTTTGCCACGAAACGTCAATCAATCAACAGATTTACAGCGATTTACGCAACTCGGAGCTGACTATCCATCTTTCTACCCTCGCTGAATGAAAAAGTTTGGCCACACTTGTTAAAATCACGCACAATTTAAAGTGATTGAAAATATTGTCAGTTCAAATGTAGCATTCAAAAATGTCACAAGTGACTTTTTTTAAGTCTATGAAATTGTTTATTATTTTATGACTCTAGTCTGCCAGATGGCAACTGTGAATAGAATCCAAGAGTTGTGGTCACCATACTCATTG
This sequence comes from Hypercompe scribonia, assembly GCA_949316085.1. Taxonomy (NCBI): domain Eukaryota; kingdom Metazoa; phylum Arthropoda; class Insecta; order Lepidoptera; family Erebidae; genus Hypercompe; species Hypercompe scribonia. The sequence continues at coordinate 11,505,012 of OX438986.1, forward strand.
TGACTGCAGACAATGCAGTATGGTGACGCACACTACGGCGGCCCAGTGAGATGCTTTCTCACGTCCCGCTTCGGGACGCTTCTAAGTCAAACGTAATATTATAAAAGTTTTTAAGTCATTTAAGCACACGCACAACACGTACAAAGAACTAAAAACATTTATATTAAAATACTTGCAAGTGTGGCCGAGTACTTCGCCTTATCCTAAAAAAATATTTCGTTACGCAACAGAAGAATTGACATTCAGTTACGATGCTGGCAAGTGTTGATACAGATTTACGATTAGTTGTAAAGGCTGGACGAGTGGCAGGTATTTAGGTCGCATTGCTAAATTTATATCAAGGTTTATTCAACAGATTACTTCGATGCGGTGTCATCCCCAGACTTATTGGGTTTAATAGATATTTCTCAGATTTATCACAAATTTCTTAGTAATAAAAACACGCTTCGTACAATAGTAGCGTAGTATGTATATCGACTTTCATTTGTTTATTGTCTTAACACAATACAACAACACTATTAGTATACATTTTTGAATGAGTCTCTGGCGAACTCGTGTCTGATGAACCAAAGTTGACTATATCAAATGTACCGTAACGTATTGGGGCGAAAAGACGTTTCAAGTATTTATTTAAAAATGTACGAGCTACTACATTTAGACTTGTTTGTAGGTTTAATTAAACCTGTTTTTAACCAATCCGACTTTGTCATCTTAAACAAGCGTAATAGTGTAATAGTTGGTCCAATGAATTGTCTTAACTTTGAACACCGTGTTATTTCACGAAGAAACATCGTAAGGTAATATAGTGTTTTTATGATTTTAGCAAACCAAGAAATGGTTCATCATCATCATCATCTCAGCTAAAATACGTCCATTGCTAGACCTCTCCCAAGGTTCTCCACAACAGCCGGTCCCGTGCCGCCCGCATCCAGCAGCTTCCTGCGACCTTCACCAGGTCGTCGGACCACCTTGTGGGGAGCCTACCAACGCTGCGTTTCCCAGTACGCGGTCGCCATTCCAGAACTTTATGGAATCATCGGTCATCGTTTCTGCGTGTAATGTGGCCCGCCCACTGCCACTTAGGTTCAGCAATTTTACTGGCAATATCGGTGACCTTGGTTCGTCTGTGGATCTCCTCATTCCTGATTCTACCACGCAAACAAACTAATACCGCAGTGTCTCAAGACAAGAGAAAGGGTTATTTTAAAAAATAAATTGCCTCTTTGATAGAACGGCTAATGTATACGACTACTGATAGGGAGATCTTGGTTTCGATGGCCAAATCAGATAAAATTGCTATTGAATTTTTCTTCATAGAAATTATTAATAACGGCCCGTATTAAAGTTTGGTTTTCTTTTACGCCCATGTCTCGGAGAACACGTTAAGTTATTGGTCCTGGTTGTCATAAACATCTATGGCATTCATTATTGGAAACTCAGTGCCCTCAAATATACTGAAAACTAGTTCAAGTTGACTGCACGGTTGGCCTAGTGGTTTAAACAGTTGCCATACCGCTCTTCACTGCGCTGAGTGTTCAAATCCTACAAGGGACACCACTTTGTGTGATCCACAATTTGTTGTTCTGAGTCTGGGTGTTTTTTGTGTCCGTTTCTTGTATGTTTATAAAGGCCTCCGCGACACAGAACTTATTCATAGTGCGGGCGTTGTCTTTAAAGTAAAAAAAAACCTTCGAGTTCAGTTCGTCCTCAGGATTATGGAGCTCTAATACCAGTCGCTCCGTGGAAAAACTGATATTCAAGTAAAATCGTTTGAACTAGTAGCCGAACCCAAATAAATTTGGCGTTAATAAAGGTTATAAAAATGTGCTACTGTAAAAAATAATGGTATAAGAAGGCAAACGAGCTGACCTGTTACCTGATCGAAAATAAATATTGCTGCTCATTGCCACCTGCAACTTAGAATCCCTTCCCAAAATCAGAGAAAGGAAGGGACTTGAGCTGTTGTAACCTCACACAACTTTTTTTCGATATAACCAATTCATATATGCCAAAGCACGAATCTTCCACGATTATTTTAAAAAACAATAGGTACGTGTCTATCTTACAATATTTCTCATTATATTCAATCACATAGATGTTCATGTACTTTTGTTACGCGAGGTCTCAGTACTGACCAAAGTACTCTTAACCTGCCTCCGAAACCATAAAATGTAATGTCCATCCATATTCGTTAAAAAGATCTACGCATCAGCCATATTGTACATATTTATCAACCAATTTCATTGGCTTATTTTAATTATTAAGCGATCATATCAACAACCATTTACAATCCACTGTTGAACATAGGTCTCCCTTTGGCGAGGAGGTTTTGGCCTACTACACCCTACTATACTCCGTGTTGTGATAGATTAAGAATACATAGTGTTACCACCCCTATTCATCCCGTGAGTGTCGTAAGAGGCGACTAAGGGAACAAACTATTCAGAAAAATATCATTACAAAGAGAAAGAGAACTTGAAACAAACTCTATTCGTAGCGTTTGACCAGCGTGGTATAGTACTAAGCGATACTCATGATATACAGCAGAACCCCTCTATAATCCGAACGGCCATACCCGCTCGCTTTTCTCGCCAGTTGCTCATTAAATACCTCCCGACAAACTAAAATGAAGGATTTCCTTAAAAAAAGTTTAATAAATGTTACTGTTTATATGTTTTTGAATAAGTATATACTAATTAATTTTTTGCAATACATACTATTTGTTTTATTTCAGGAAAGTATGTACCATATATATACACCTATTTATAGTTCCTAACATACTATAATCCGAACGCTCCACGAATCCGAACGGAGGGTAAATTTTCGGCGTTCGGATTAAAGAGGTCCTGCTGTACTATACTCTTGCAGCATGCAGCAGAATCTTTTTTGGGTAGTTTGCTCCTTCAGTCGCCTCTTACGTCACCCATGGGATGCATTAGCGTGGCGACACTTCGTATTCTTAATCCATCACTACATGGAGAATTCCAACTATCAGTACCAAAAGTTAATTTATTTTCAAGAAATAATTAAAAAAAGTAAGCAATTCTGACTGCTAAATCAGAGATTATGTGTTTAAATTCCATAAAGGACCAATCTTTATGTGATGAGCAACATCATGTGTTCTGTGTCTGGATGTAATTTATCTACAACATGTATGTATGTATTTAGAAATATATAAGTATGTTTATCAGAAATCTGGTTATCTTAGTACAGACTTTGAGGCCTAATTTGGAGTCCAATGGCCGTGTGTAAGATGTGTGAGGATATTATTATTATTATATCATATAACACGTCAATCATTTTCACAATTTAGAGAGGTTAAGTTGCAAATGGCTGCCAAGGACACTTGAAACTAGTGTGTCACGTGTGTTTGCAGGCGTTTGAAGTTTGAATACATTTAATCTTAAAAATTCTTAAAGCTCTTAAAGCATAAAACTGCGAGATACATTTATTTGCGAACTTCACTTTCAAAACGTAAATTCAACGATTTCAGGCTTCAAAATATACCTTTGTCATGTTACAAATTATTCACCATTGTAATGCTGGAAAAAATGAGGGAACCGTTCACAATAGTCCTCAATTTGATATTGTGACTGAATGATTCCTTCAATCACTGAACGGAGCGCTCTCTCGTTCAGTGAGCGTATCAATGAATCAGAATAACTGAATTCGCAGCTTAATGTGGGAACACATTTTTATACAAAATTGGTAATAATATTTCTTTAAGTTTCAACATTTTCGTAAAATTGTAATTTCAATTAATTTTAATTATCATAAAGAAATTCGATCAACTCACACACAACGCCATCTACTCCCAAAAAAAGGCAGTGCTTGTAATATGTATATTAGATAACTGATATAAATATATATATACTTTTAATTTGTCAATAAATACATATTATACATAAAAAATGCTCAAACTTCGAAACAAATATTTGCAGTTAATACAAACATTTGGTCCGTCCCGGAAATCGAACCTGCGACCTGACGCACAACAGTCGCATACGCTACCACTGCACCAGTAAAAAATCGGAGGCAAATGCCTATAAACTATACTATGTATTTATAGTTTTTGACAACGGAAATAAATATAAAATTTACCGTTTCTTATCCAAGTAACTTTCTGTTTCCAACATTTATTTTCATACCAAAATTGGTAGGCTACTTATAGTTCATTAATTTCTATTAGAACCTAATAAAAATTCAAGATATAAAAGTATTTGTAGCATGATTAGTTAATTAGATAGTAACACTCATCTTCTTGACTTATTTTGACCTCTTCTAAAGCATTTAAACATTCAAATTGAGCACAAAAATGTCTCAATTTAATTATCTGACACGAAAACTGTACCCAAATATAACAAACAGTCTTTCTGATGAGGAAAAGAACTGGTACAAAATTAACCTTTTAAAAATATACGATTAGCAGGCACAAAGTTATGTAATCCAATTTACGAAACTGGCAGTAATATAACTCAAAAGTAAAAAAAATCGAAAACTTTAGTTATAAATTGTTAACTAAAAATATACTGCCATTACTAACGACGTACCCTGTTACAGAAAAAAACCGTACAGGAATAAATTACTGTTGACTTGTAGATCAGCAGAATAAGAGCAATTATAAAGAAAGTAACTGACTTCTCATTCTTACTGGTTTCTTTAAACCTATTTACTAAATTACTGTACTTTCGCGCCGAACGGCGGCAGAAGTGCAGTAGCTAAATGAAATTAAAGTCTTCCCCATATTTATTAAATGCAAACACAAACAAAATTTCCTACTTGTTGCACTTGTTCTGACCATTTTAATCTCGACTTTCTTGTGCTTTGCAGCTAAACGAGGACAACTTACGGTTATATTTAATAACTTTAAACACAGTTTCGAAAGAAAACTCCTGCTGGAAACTTGAGTGTTCTCAGAGAAGTAAGCACTATTTGACGGTGAAGCTTTTATTATTATTATTAAAAATGAATAGGTCACTGTGTCTAAATAATATTGTACGGTTTTAATATTGGACTACACGGATCTCTTAACCGTTTTCTACTACGCAGTTTGTCTTCGTTGGATCCATGATATAGGACAACACTATGAGTGATCCACGATTATTGCTCACAGCGTGGGTGTTCTTTGTATTCGTTTTATGTATACTTGTAAACTCCTCGGCGATAGTAGAGATTATATTTTTGCTGCACATTGCTGATAAATTTCCGTGCTAGCTAAACATCATTATTTAAGCAACTAATGTACAACAAAGAGTCATTACAAGTCAATTTAGGAATAATATCATAATCGAGGGCAGAATATATTTAGGTAACGAAATAATCTGGATCCCTTGTGCTCGGATTCGCTTTGTTAAGTTGCACGCTACCCAACAATGTAGACTTTTATATTACAATATTAATTTGTTTTTTTAATTATAAATCGACAATAGTGCTTCTGTTGCTTGAAAATTCTCTAAACTTAACTAAAAATCACTAAAGGTCACTATCAGTCTTATCCTGTCATATTACATTCTAACTGTTAAAGATTAACTAAAATTGGATATGTGACACTAAAATAGATGTTATCTGCATACATACACACTTACATACATACATACTTACAAGAACAGTACTTTGGTAATCGCTTCACTAAAATTAAAAAATAAGAGATAATTTTAGAGAAATTTAGTTTAGTAATGTAACAATAAAATAAGCGCCATTCTTTAACTGTTTCTGAAAGTAGTGTACGAAACTAATCCTACTTATATTACAAATGCGAAAGTTTATATGGATGTTTGTTACTCTTTCACGAAAAAACTACTGGACGAATTTGGATGAAATTTTACAGTAATATAGATTTATACATCGTAATAACATGTAGATTACAATTTGTAACGATTTTGTGTAATTTCACTAGTAATATATCTGGGAAATCTGGCCTCTGACAGTTATCTTGGCGTACGCTTTTTTTTTTTTTTTTTTTTTTAACTTGTGGAAACCCCCACGGGCCGTCACCCCACCGGGGTTTACGGCGGGGCGGTGTGTCGGAATCGGACCGACTAAAACCACACGGTGTGCCACTCTGCGCCTGAGAGAGGAGGGATCCGGGAACAGCTGTTATTACGACATCCTAATCCCTCCTAACGCCTGCCCGCTTTCGCGGGCGCCATCTGCGGATAAACTCTCCATTTAGGCGACGTCCGGCACACGCACACGTCACCTCCTCGCGGCTGGCCACTATAACGGATGGAGGGGAAAACCCGTCCCGTCCATCCGCGGCCACACTCAAGGCGGCATGAGGCGCTGGTATGCGCGCCTCCGCCGCCCGGCTCGCCGACGGCGAATTGGGTCCGAGTGGATATCGTCCTCTCGGGCCCTTTCCGCCGCCTCCTTCTGCGAAATTACGTCTTCGCAGAAGGTTGCGACCGCGGTAAAACAACTGTCGCTACCGGCCATGGAGCATATGACGGCCGGTAGCGACAGATCTCCTCCAATAACTGCAGTGAGGACCCCACGCTGCGCCGCCCAGGCGGAACAAACCGCTAGCGTGTGCTGAGCCGAGTCCTCACTGCAGTCGCAGTGGTGACAGGCGGGACTCAATTCCCTCCTGGCGACCGAGTGCAGATACTTCCCGAAGCAACCGTGCCCGGAAAGGACCTGCGTCAGTCGGAAGGAAAGGGTCCCGTGCTGCCGCCCTGCCCACTCGGCGATGACCGGCTGGAGAGCCTCCACGGCGGCAAAACCAGCACGTGGAGCCTCCAGCCGGGACGACCAACGAGCCATTGTGGCTCGACGAGCGGCCTCTCGCCACTCGCGTATCTCTTCGGGCGGGGGCCGTATGCCGCTACGCGCCCGGAAGTCAGCCGTTCGCCGATAAACTTCGGCAAGCACTTCCGCCTCCAAATCCCAGGGGGGAGTGCCAGCCAAGGCGCACGCCGCCTCCGTCGATACGGTGCGGTAACCGCGTATGACTCTAACCGCCAATATCCTCGCCAGAGGCGGGCCCTATTCTGGGCGGTCAGAGCCGCCGCCCACACCGGTGCACCATACAGCGCCATTGACCGGACAACCCCCGTGTATAGCCGTCTCGTCGCGACGCTAGCTCCACCCAGATTGGGCAAAAGTCGCCCAAGGGCAGAAGCAGCGCCGACCAGCTTTGGAGAAAGCTGTCGGAAGTGCTCGTCGAAGAGCCACCTGCCGTCAAGGATCAGGCCCAGATACTTCATCTGGGCCTGAACCGGTACGAGGACCGAATTGACCACGATGGAGGCGCCGGAGGGTGGACCACGACGGGGCCCATGGAACAAAAGGGCCTCCGTCTTCTCCAGGGCCACCCGTAAACCCAGCGCCTCAATTCGCCCGACCACCAGAGAGACACCCGTGGTGGCCAGGCGCGCCGCCTCTTGAAAGTTCATCCCCCGGGCCGTGATCAATGTGTCATCTGCGTAACAAAGTACGCCCAGCCCGGGGGGAAGACGACCTCGGAGGGCCCAGTCGTATCCCATGTTCCACAGGAGTGGTCCGAGGACAGACCCCTGTGGAACACCGCACGACATGAGCCGCCGCCTTAGAACACCGTCTCGGTCCTCGTACAAGACGGTACGCTCCTCAAGATAGTCTGCCACAAGCCGCCTCAGGTAATTTGGCACCCCGTGGTAGTGGAGTGCTTCCCTGATGCAGCTAAATGGCAGACTATTAAATGCGTTGGCGATGTCCAACGACACCGCCAACAGCACGCCGCCACAGCTCACCGCCTCTTCGGTAACGGCCCTCAGGCGCAGCACGGCATCGACCGTCGAACGCCCCGCCCGAAAACCAAATTGGGCGTCCGACAGATCGGGGCCCACCTCACGGAGGTGCCGGACGATGCGGGCAGAGAGTATCCTCTCAAACAGTTTACCCGCCTCATCCAGCAACACGATGGGCCTATAGGCCGCTACCGATTCGGCTGGCCGTCCCGGCTTCCTTAATAGGACCAGCTTCCCGCTTTTCCAGCACTCAGGAAAGCGTCCGGACGCCAAGCTAGCGTCCAGGACCTCCCTGAGGCGGTCCGACATGTGTTCGAGGGCTCGGGCTAGCACTCGGGCAGGTATCCCGTCCGGCCCGGGGGCGGTGTTCTTAGAGCGGATCCGTAGAACAACCGCCCCTACCTCCGATTCCCTGACGGGCGGAACATTGTCTTCGTTCACCCCGTCGTCTTCGACCATGAAGGCCATCGACGGGGGCGTGAGCTCCGCCCGCTGCGGGAAAAGGCCCTCGACCACTTCCTGCAGGAAGCTGGGCTGGAGTGTCTCTGTAAGGGGGGGGCCCGACGTGCGGAGCTTTTGTCGCGCCGCACGATAAGGGCGACCCCAGGGGTCACGATCGAGACCCTCCAGCATTTCCTTCCTCTTCACTTCTTTGGCGCGGCTAATGGCCAGCTTCAGAGTTTTCCGCGCCTCTCGGTACTCCTCATGAAGCTGGTCCTCCTCGCTGTCTACGCGATGTCGCCGCCGACTACGGGTGTAGGACCTCCGGGCACGAGTACAGGCCGCGCGGAGGTCTGCCAACTCCTGGGACCACCAGTAAACCTCCTTCCGTGGAGGCCGGCAACCTCGGATGCGGGGCATGGCCGCGTCACAGATCTGCGCAATGGCATCGCAGAAGCGACCAGCCCCCATGTCGACCTCCTCGGTCGGGGCCTGCGGAGACAGCCAAGAGTGAATAATGGCCGCCTCCTCTAGTAGGTCCCTATTTAATTTGGCTACAGCCCACCGCGGAAAGCGAGAAGAACGCCGCGCCGCGTGACCCCTACTGGCGTCCTGAGACCGGGAGAGCTCAAATCGGATATAGAGATGATCCGAGAGCGTCTCAACCTCTTCCAGGACACGCCAGTTCCTTACTCGTGCGGCGAAGGCAGGGGTAGCGAACGAAAGGTCCACTATCGACCCTCCCTGCTGTCGCACGCACGTGTTGGTGGAGCCCCTGTTCAGTAAAGAGAGGCCCACCGAGGCCGCCCACTCCTCTACGGCCTCGCCCCTAGCGTCCGTCCTGGGGGAACCCCACGCAATGGACTTTGCGTTGAAGTCCCCCAGCACTAAGACGTGCCCAGACGTTAGACGCCGCATCGAGGTTTCCAAGTTGTTAAGGAAAACCTCGAAGTCGTTCAAACTCCGGTTGGGGGAGAAGTATACACCATATACAGTGATCCCCCCCCACTCGGCAGCAACATATCCAGTACCCTTGTCTCTTAGCGACAAGGGCGGGGAATGAGCCGCCGTGGAGGCGACGACTGCAACGGAACCGTCCCGGTCACCCAACCAGTTTGGACGGGGAGGAACATAATAGGGTTCCGCGGCTACGGCAACACCGATCGACCACTGTGCCATGGTTTGCAGGAAGAGGTCCTGCGCCGCGGCACAGTGGTTCAGGTTCGTCTGGACCAGGAGGTTGGAGACTTGGGCCATTACTCGACCGTCTCTACAACCTCCTCCATGGGCAACGATGCCGACATGCGAACGACATCAGAGGCAGCCTGGGTCGATTGGCTAGCCCCCGACGCTTGCCGAGAATTGTAGGGAGGTTTACAGCCTCTCTGCCCAATTTGGTGATTGGCGGGCTTGTTACCCGCCGCACACGCCGGGCAGTGAGGGGCGGCAGAGCATTCAGCTGCCTTGTGCCCCGGTCGACCGCAGCGGAAACATAACCCGCTGCAGTCGAAACAACTGACGCACTTGGCGCGTGTGTGCCCCGATGCCAGGCATTTGTAACACCTCATCGGTCTCGCCGCCAGGACTGTGATCCTAGCGCTCACGAAACCGATGAGCAGCCTGCCGGCGTCGCCCAACATTTTGGCCGACGCTACAGGACAGCTGACCCACACTGCGCCAAGCCCTCCTGGACCGGGGCGGATGGTGCCGACCCTAATGTTGTCCGCGTTGCAACCCGTCCTCTCTCTTACTGCAACACGGACATCCTTGGTCGTTATGGAGTCATCCAGGCCCGAAATGCGCAATTCTGCGCACTTGGTGGGCCTGGCGATCTTGACACCATCCGTAGCCGTAAACATACCTCGCAACTTCTCGGCAATTGTGTCCGCCGTCTTAGCACCTTCAGCCCCAGGGAACTCGAGGACTCGAGCTCCCGTTTGGGCGAGGCGCATTCTGACACCTACTGTCCCGATATCGTGTGCGAGACTGTCCCGGGCCCTTTTGAAAATTGCCGCGTAGGACAGCCCGCTGCTAGCTGCCTCCGGTGACACGGTGACTACCACGGCCGCGCTTTTAGGTGCCTGTAGTTTGCGCGGCGTCTTTGTGGCAGCCACTGCAGCCGATGGCGCCTGCGGGGTAGAGGCTGCTATTTGTGCAGCCTTCTTACCCCGCTTTCGGGACTTCTTAGCCCCCCCGACTACCTGCCAACCATCCGTAGAAGGGGCAGATGTGGAGGGAGCACTTGTTGAGGTGCCAGGTGATACAGCGGTTGGAGTGGGGAGCGGAGCGAACTCCGCTCCAGACTTTGCCGCTGTTTTGAGTCCTGACCTCGGTGCGGGCGTCCGGGCTGTTGCCTTGGCCGCCTGCCGTGCCCTCGGAGCAGTTGCAGGAGCAGCAGAAACTGCTGCCGCCGCCGCGTAGGACACGCGACCGGTCGCAACGGGAAACGATGCTGACACCGATGCAACCTTCGCTTTATGGCCCGCAAGCGGCGGCCGGACAACAGGAGCTGGTGGCAGCCTTGCCTCCAGGCCAGCCAGACGCCCGTCCATCATGCGCCATACTGCATCGGTTACTTGGCGCAGATGGGCATCAGGAATGCCACCGAGGCTGGAAGAGTGGGCAGACTGAGACGGGGACGTGACCGGATCCTCTGTCGGGCGATGCGCCCGGAATTGGGCGAACTGAGCGCTGAGCTCAGCCACTTGCCCCGTCAGGCGATCGTTGGCCGCCTGGAGCCGAGCCACGTCCCCGATGAGGGTATCCACGACCCCCGCAATAGCGGAAGAGGAGTCCTTAAGGGCTTTCACAAAGGAGCCCTTAAGGTTGCTCGACTTGGTGGCCACTTTGTGAATGATGGCCACCGCCGTATTCGCTCTCTCCTGCATGGACGATGGTGTTTGAGGAACTGAATCCCCCACCATCGGCTCCTTTATTTTCAGCAGGAGATCCGCAATCTCCTCCTCCGCCAAGATTTCGCCGTCCGCCCTGACCCGTCTATAGGCTTCCGCCTTGCAGAAGACGGAGCCTGACGGGGCCGAGATCGGAGTTCGTGTCCTCCCTCTACGGCTGCTGGTGACTTTAGGAGGCAACATGTCCTCGGACATGTCACTCTCATCATCCCTGGAGCGTCCGCGTTTCCGGCTCTCGTACAACTCCATTTCCGTAAGCCCCAATGCATCCATATTTGCACTAGAGTTACCGCCCGCAGTGGATCTGGAACGCAATCGTTCCGATGTTCTTCGGCTCCCAGTAGCCAAAATGACTTCTGGGAGCCCCACCGAGATAGGTGTTCCAGCCATTACATCCTCTACGTCAGACGAGAGGTCGCCCGCTCTTGTATTCTTCGTTTTCGCACTCCTCTTCTTCTCTTTCTTTTCTGCTATATTTTCATTATTATTATTTGTGTTTTTAAATTCATCCATTTTTGAACCCACGAGATGGGGAGAAGAAAGGTCGACCCGGGCAGAGATCCCCAATACCCGGGCAAGCGTAAATTTGTGCCCAACCGAGGGGTCCGCAGGTGCCCCGGCTGGGAGTGCGCTTACGACTGAACTACCCATCAGCCATGCATCCCCTGGTCACGCACCAGAACACGGGATTCGGGGTAATTTTTTAAAGAGGTTTTCTTCCTCGCAGTCCGGGCGGTTAAGCCAAGACCCTCGCCCCCGATTGGAGTCACGAGACTCCAACTCGGGACTACGATATGCCGACGGCGGCAAGGAGACTACGTCTCCTGATGCCTGCTCGGTGGCAGTGTAAGTGCACACCGAGCCCGTCCTACCTTTTCAACCGCTGAGCGGTGGATTTCCGACCCTAGATAGGGTCCCACCATAGTGATTTTTTACCGAGGTTTTCCTCCTCAATGCTCCTAAGAGCGAAGAGCCAACAGAGGATCCGACAGACACGCCCGCTCTGTTGGACCAAGTCTCGGCCGAATTGCCGAAGAAATGGCTTCCTCTTCGTGCTAGAATATTAGCCGTTGGCAGTGATGAACAACACCATCGCCAACGTTTCCAGGGTGCACCACGTGGAGGTTTTCTAGCCCAGCACCCCATCTTGGCGTACGCTGTCTCAACCATTGAAGTTATACAAAGATGATGTACCGTAGAATTGTTTATATGTTAAAAACAAAAAAATTTAAAATGATTTGTTACGAAACTTAATGTGGCAGATGAAATTCCATGCAAGCGAAGCCGCGGGCATAAGCTAGTATTAAATATTACAGTTACAATGTATGTATGTATAAATGTAGGTGTGTATAAAGAACCTTATGAAAACAATTTAAGGTCATTTTATTTTGCTGTTTAGGTAATTTTCGTCGTCTAAAAAGAGAGGATAAATAGAGTACGAAATAAGGTCTTCAAGGAGTAGACTATATCAATAAAACATTCATTATTCCAATATATTTTGATAAATGTTGTAACTCTTTTCCACAGAGCTAATAATTCACTAATGGTTATACCCTAATCGTTTGTTACGGCTCCCACGGGGCAACCCCTAAATTTTCTATTAGGGAATATACACTTTATATATAACATTATATATTGTGCAAGGTACGTGTTTTAGATACGTTTAAAATTGTACGCATTTTCGAGTATATTTGAATTGTTATTCTTTTTCGTTATATCGTATAAAAAATCCTAATAGTAAATAAATATTTCCGACATTTGACACACAACGTCATCTAGTTTCAAACTAAGCAGAGCTTGTGCTATGGTAACTAGACTGACTGATAGAATACTTATATACTTTTTTTTTGTAAATACATACATATTATACATAAAAAACACCCAAACTTTGTAACAAATATTTGTAAATCATACAAACATTTGGTCCGACCCGGGAATCGAACCCGAGACCTCAAGCACAGCAGTCACATTCACTACTGCTGCACCACCGAGGCAGTTAAACAAATCAGATTTGTTTTGCATACTATTTTGTTTTTACTTACTTTTTCTCTAGCACAGAAACTAGACTGAACATAACACTAATCCCTATAGGTTTTTTCAACCTAGTTTATCTATTTTTTTACATTAATTACCTATCAACATACTCTGTATTTTGCTGTTTGTATGTTCTATATATTTTTATTCCATAACCCGTAAAGTGATGGTAGGTACATAACAGGTACATTAAAAATATAATGTATCGTCCAAAACTGTGCCTTAACACAAATTACGCGCAAATGTGCCTACTTGCAGTGGAAGCCTTACACTGTCACGATGACTGTCATGCGTTTTACTACCTCAAGCGAAGTGCGAAAAAACATCTCACAAGGCCGCCATAGGTGGGTCACCATACTGCGTTGTCTGCATTTGCAATGAGCATGGTGACCACAACTCCTGGATTCTATTCATGCTTTTCATCAGGCAGAGTAGAGTCACTTTGGCAGGTTCTTAATATACAAAAAAAAAACACAACAATGTCCAAAATAACAATCTGAGGAAACTACGTAGTTTAGTTTATGTATATTTCTATCTACAAAAGTTAAATTTTTGTATATAAATGTACCAATCGATCTATTTAGCAGTTATGTACATACACACTCATACCTATGTATACTTTAAAATGTTACAAATTTTTACCCACTTACTTAGATAACGACTCCTAAAGAAGAGAGGAAAAAAAAGAAAGGTAGTAAACTACCCTTTCTTTTTTCTTTTTTTTTAGTATTCAGAGATTCGAATCGACCAAAAACCTTGCGCCATCTCAGGTACCAATAGCCGGAGCACGAGACTCTTATAGTACCTACGTCAATTTTAAAAACCAGATGAATCAACTCACTTAGATTTTGAAAATATAATGTTGAGATCATCAGTAGTAGAAATAGTTGCTCAGAATATGACTATGAAGAATTCAAGTACAAAATGTAGCAAAGGAACAAAGTTTATGAGTACTTGTAGTTTGTTAATCTTGTCGAAAGTAGCGACAAGTCTTACTCTCTATTTCACAATCTTCATAACATTCGATATAAAACTAATATTTTACTTTTTAAGCTAAAGTTATCTGGAATATTTTTGTTAGTACATATATTGTATTTGTAATTTGTATATGTATTGTGCTTTTATTATTTATTTAGCAGTAACTTCATGTATATTATTTATATTTAAAGTATATTTATAAATTCAATAACTTTGCACCTACCTTATCTTATTTCTATCACCTGAAAGTCGACTGGGAGAGAATACCTCATGGCAATAAGTCCGCCTTTGTACAAGTGCGATAAGTTTAAATAAATAAATAAATAATTCAGGTATGCCACAGTATTTTAGTCACTTTACATTCTCAAATTAACGACTTTACACTTTCGATGAAAATTAGCAACTACATCGACAGAGAGTTTTATCATATCCTGAACTGTTTTTAAGACCTGTCATTCTCTTTTCTTTCATTCACCTTCGTTTTTTATTGACAAATGGATATATACGAGTATGTATTCCTGACAAAAAAAAATATTTTCATATTACTTTAACCACTTAAACCCAAACAGGTCCAATTAAAATCATTTAAAAATACAATACGTTTTACATCACTGTAATTCGTAATTATTATACATAATTTTGAAATAGCTTTAATATTTTTTTATATATTTTAATATACATAGAACTAAATGATAATATTAAAAAAAACTACAATAAGATAATCTTATTGCCTATCACCCACTCCAGTGAAAATTGGAGAATCTACCCTCGAAGTGGTAGACGACTACGTGTATCTAGGACAAACTATCCAGTTAGGTAGTTCCAACTTCGAAAAAGAGGTCAATCGTCGAATCCAACTAAGTTGGGCAGCGTTCGGGAAGCTATGTAACGTTTTCTCGTCACAAATACTGCAGTGTCTCAAGACAAAAGTCTTTGATCAGTGTGTGTTGCCAGTGATGACTTCCGGGACAGAGACGTAGTCTCTCTCTATGGGCTTAAAAAGAAGGCTCAAAATCACCCAAAGAGCAATAAAGAGGGCAATGCTCAGAGTTTCTTTGCATGATCGAATCAGGAATGAGGAGAACCGCAGACGAACCAAGGTCACCGATATTGCCAGTAAAATTACATGCAGAAATAATGACCGATTCGGCCATAAAGTTCTGGAGTGACGACAGTGTACTAGGAAATGCAGCGTTGTTTGGCCCTCCACAAGGTGGTCTGACGACCTGGTGAAGGACGCGGGAAGCTGCTGGAGGCGGGCGGCACGGAACTGGCTGTTGTGGAGAACCTTGGGGAGGCCTAAGTCCAGCAGTGGACGTGTTTTAGCTGAGATGATGATGATGATGATGCTGAAATAAATATTTTGGTCATTTGACACACACAATATTTATTTATTTATTATTTTAAGATTCGAGTTCAAAAAAATATCGCAATAAAATGAACAATCTAAGTCAGTTTCTGGTAAAACAAACATTCACAACACTCATTTCATTCATTTCTTAATCGAAACCTATGATATTTATAGCAAAGGAAGCCAATAGTAATTGTTAAATTGTTTTTCAATTGAGCTACAACACTGTTCAATAAACATATTGATTAAAACTTCCGGCCGTGAGTTTATTCGCAACAATAATTATTTCTTTCGCACTATTCAGTCGTAATATTCGTAACCTGATAATATTACCATATATTACATTACATAATAATCTAAGTTTAATATACACATACATTATCACTAACTTTGTACATAATAACACTATAAGTTCCTATTTATCATAAAAGTAATGCTAAAATATGCAATAAATACTATTAAACAATGGCCTTCGAGGAACAATAAGCCTTCAAGGCAGCCTTGGGATCCTTATTTCTTATGCAGTAAGTTTCCTATACAATAATACTTTTATACACATATTATTGGTTGTTTTCGTAAACCACCACCATCTACATAAATGTATTGGGGACTGCGCTCTGTATACAAGGGCACAAATTAGTTACAGTTTTTGTTTTACTAATGTTTTTTGTTTTAAGGGTTTAGTAAGTTTGAGTACTACACTATGATCAAAGAAGCAAAAAATCACGCAGTACTGACATGGTACCTTAAAATGCTAACTAATTTAGTATTTTCGTGTACATTTGTAATTTTAGTTTTTAAACAATTTGTTGATGTGTTTTGTAAATCAATTTAAGGTTTTTTAGAAATAATAATAAAATAATAAACACACACACACACATTATATGTTACTCGGAACAGTCTAATCCTAAATGAGGCACAGCCCGTACAATGGTAACTAACTCACTGATAAACATACTTATATATATATATTGTTTTAAAAGACAACGCCCGCACTAGGAATAAGTCCTGTGACGCGGGGGACTTTACAAACATACAAGAAACGGACACAAAAAACACCCAGACAAAAAACTCTCAGACTCTAAACAACAATATGTGGATCACACGAAGTGCTGTCCCATGTGAGGTTTGAACCCACAACACTCAGCGCAGTAGAGAGCGACGTGGCGACTGCTTAAGCCTAACAACAATATATAATATATATATAAAGAAAACGACGAACCTCATTTATTCAATACGTCACTTTCTTAATGGTAAAATGTCAATACTCTGTGGTGTGGATTCTAACAAAAAAATATCGATAGTCGAAGAATAAGAAGAAGTGTATTAAAATAATTAATCTTAAATATCACCTGGAGTAAAAACTTTTAATGTTGTTTTCTGTTTTTATTTCAGGTAAGGCTATTTATAACTGTCTTGTGTATTCTTATCTTGTAATTAGAAGATAAATAAATAAATCTGTTTTTATTTCAGAAATCCAACTGAGTTTTTATTTCAAGAAAGAGTAGTGTAATAACATTATTACAAAACAACATTATTGTGGAAACTTCGTGAAAATGGAAAAACTAAGGTTCAATTTTAAAATGCGAGGAACGACAGATGGAAAAACTACAATTTTGTGCCTAACCTCAATCGGCACATTAGATGGTCGTTCATTTGCAATACCAGATGAATATCAACCAACAAGTTTACACAAAGAATTGATAACGTCACAAGTGTATGGCAGAGTGAAAAACACATTGGGAAAAAGAAATCAATACAGGAAAGTTTGGATAACTTTAACAGAAAATATGAAAAAAGCTTATTCAGATGAGGAAGGTAACTTATTATTTGAAAATTTTTATTTGGAAGAGATTCCAGACAAAGCAGCTGAAATATCTACCACAAGCTCGTCAGAGGACACAATAAAGAAGTTGCTAGAAAAAGTTCTAGAATCCAAAGAACAAACCTCTGAAGTTAAGAACTTAAACAAAATCGCTAAAGATTTCATGATTGAAAAATTTGATGAAAAAACGTCCAATGCCAGCCAATGGATTGATCAATTTGAAAAAGAATGTGTTCGCTGCGTAGTGACAGAAGATAGGAAAAAAATTGAGATCCTGAAATTTTTCCTTCAAAAATGTAGTGCTGATTGGTACACTTGCATGATTTTAAAATACTCTATCGAATCGGATTGGGAGAACTGGAAGAAAAATTTCATTGAAACTTTTGGGAACAAAGGTTAGTCTCCAATCAGATATACTTTTAACTTCAAATATCAAACAGGTTCACTGCTTGAATATGCCCTGAAAAAAGAAAAGCTACTACTTCAAATTAGAAAATCCATGGATACTGAAACATTAATTGATCTTATTGCTATTGGTTTACCAAACTATGTATCCGACAAGATTGACAGAGAAACACTTCAAGAAACTCAAGATCTGTACAATGAAATATCTAAATTAGAACACCTTGTCAAGAAAAATATAACTGAAAAAAAAGGGAAACCTTTCTGGGATAACAAACAAAGGAAAAATGAAGACAAAAATCCATGTGAAATATGTGAAAAGGCAAACAAAGGGAAGCGTTTTCATTCTGAATCAATTTGCTGGTTTAGAGAAAAAGAAGAGAAAAACAAAAAAATTGGATCACTTAAATCAGTTAATAATTCAGAACTGGAGGTGGAATTAAATACAGAAAATCCAAAAAACTAAAAGTACCACCATTAATAAAAATCAAGCTATTACTAAATGACACATTGGAAATTTCTGGTATCTACGATTCCGGTTCAAACGTATCATTGATAAATGCAAAATTATTAAAAATTAAAGAAAAAAACGTGCAAAATTTACAAAAAATAAGCTTGAGAACTATTAATGGTGAAGGAAAAACAAAAGGTATGACAACAATAAAAGTGAAAATTTACGATATTGAAAAAATGATCAAAGTGTTTGTTGTAGACAGTGAGAATTTCAATTATGATTTTTTGGTTGGATTAGATTGTATTAAAAATTTTAAATTGATCCAGACTGAAGATCTAAGGATTATTCAGAACAAAGACTTCCAAAAACAAGTAAATGAAATTTACAGGGAAGAGGCAGAAAATCAAACAGATGTCAAAATTCCTGTTTTGACAGTTGACATAAAAGAAAAAACGTACAATCCAAGAAAATATGAAATAAACTTCAATGATCATCTAAATACGGATGAATTTCAGATGATTGTAAATCATTTAGATACATATGAACAGTCGGAAATCGACAAGTTGTTAAACAAATATAAATCCGTATTTGCCAAAGATAAGTACGACATTGGTACTGTTAAGGATTATGAGGCTCATATTGATCTAATGGAAGAAAAATATTGTTATAAACGACCTTACAGATGCTCATTTGAGGATAGAAAAGAAATAGAAAGTCAAGTAGCTAAGTTATTAGAAAAGGGTCTTATTGAGGAGTCATACAGCCCTTTTGCTGCGCCAGTTACTATGGCATTTAAGAAAGAAGATAATAAAAAAACAAGAATGTGTATAGACTTTAGAGATTTAAATAAAATTATAACTCCCCAAGCACAGCCATTTCCACTAATAGAAGACTTGATAATAAAAAGTGTGAACTGCGAATATTTTACAACATTGGATATAAATTCTGCATTTTGGTCAATCCCTCTAAGGATTCAAGACAGACCTAAAACTGCATTTGTAACACAGGAAGGACACTTTCAGTGGACTTGCCTTCCTTTTGGATTAAAAACAGCACCTGCAATTTTTCAAAGGATACTGAATAATATAATAAGAAAATATAAACTTTCGGATTTTGCAGTGTCTTTCATCGACGATATATTAATCTTCTCACAAAATTTCGCACAGCATATACAGCATCTTTCAAGACTATTGGAAGCAATTGAGAAAGAGGGATTCAGATTAAAATTTTCAAAATGCTCATTTGCGAAAAATCACGCAAAATACTTAGGTCATATTATTGAAAAGAATTCTGTAAAACCACAGAAAGATTACTTAATTGCAGTGAGTAACTTCCCAGTTCCAGAAACAAGAAAAAATGTAAGACAGTTCCTTGGGAAAATTAATTACCACCATAAATTCATCCCTCGCATGGCACAAATCTCAGACTCATTACATAATCTTTTGAGGAAAAATGTGAAATTTGTTTGGTCGACAGAATGTCAAGATTCATTTGAGAAAATTAAAACATTACTTTGTTCGGAACCAGTCCTGAAAATTTTTGACCCTAATTCTCCAATTACAATTTATACTGATGCTAGTATTAAAGGAGTTGGAGCTGTGCTGAAACAAGAAGATAAAGATAAAAGTTGTAAACCTGTAGCATACTTTTCTAGAAAATTGAACGAGGCACAAAAGAAAAAAAAAGCAATATACCTTGAATGTTTAGCCATAAAAGAAGCAGTGAAATATTGGCAACACTGGTTGTTAGCAAAACAATTCACGGTATACACGGATCACAAGCCCCTGGAAAACTTGAACATAAAATCTAGGACGGATGAAGAGTTAGGAGATTTGACATATTACCTATCTCAATATGATTTCAAGATAAAATACAATCCTGGAAAATGTAATCAAGAAGCAGACTGCCTAAGCAGAAATCCGGTTTTAGAACCAAATGATAACACAGATGACATCCTGGAAGTCGTAAACCAAATAAGTCTTGAAGACATAAAAAAGGACCAGAATGAGAATATGTACTTAAAAGAAAAGAAGAAAAACATTATATTAAAAGATGGCATTTATTTCAAAAAGTTAAGAAAAAAAGATAAAATTCTATTGTCTGAAAACCTCAGTATGATATTGATAAAAGAGGTACACGACACTTACTGTCATTTAGGGAGATCGCAAATGATCAATAAAATAACTCCATTTTATTCAGCGACAAACATGATAATGAATATAAAAAAAGTTTGCGATGATTGTTCTATATGTCAAAAAAACAAATCAAGAAAAAAATCAAGATATGGATTCCTATCACATTTAGGTCCAGCTACCTATCCATTCGAAATTATGTCCATCGACACTATTGGTGGATTTGGGGGTTCGCGATCAACAAAAAAATATTTACACCTTATGGTGGATCACTTTACTAGATACGCTTATATTTTAACATCGAAAAACCAAACCGCTAATGACTTTATAAAATTAACAACGAAAGTAACAGAAAGCAACGATATAGGAACAATACTAACAGATCAATACCCTGGCATAAATTCAAAGGAGTATAAAAATTTTTTAAAGCAGAAAAGGATAAAGATGGTTTTTACAGCCGTAGATGCTCCATTTTCAAATAGGCTTAACGAAAGATTAAATCAAACTCTGGTAAATAAAATACGATGCAAAATAAATGAAAACAAAAAAAAAAAGACATGGTCAACAATAGCTCAGGAATGTGTTAGAAGATACAATGAAACGGAACACACAGTGACTGGATTCGCTCCGAAATACTTAATGGAAGGTGAAAGTGTAAATATTTTGCCCCACGAATTGAAGACAAATTGTACAAAAGAAGATCTAGGAAGAGATCGGGAATTGGCACTGGAAAACACGAAAAAGTCCCATAATCAAAATGCAGAACGATAAAATAAACACAGGAAAGAAATTACATTGGATGCCGGAGACTTAGTGTATGTAGAAAATGGAAACCGCCTCAATAGAAAAAAGCTGGATGAAATACGAATCGGACCATACAAAATACTTAAGAAAATCTCCAATACAATATACGAGGTTGAAACTGGACACAGGAAAACAGAATCAAACCTTTTTCATATAACAAAATTGATTCCGATAGCTGGCGACGCGACTGGATGAACAGTCACATAACAGTTATGTGATTGTTCTTCTTTGAAGGGGGGAGATATAAAGAAAACGACGAACCTCATTTATTCAATACGTCACTTTCTTAATGGTAAAATGTCAATACTCTGTGGTGTGGATTCTAACAAAAAAATATCGATAGTCGAAGAATAAGAAGAAGTGTATTAAAATAATTAATCTTAAATATCACCTGGAGTAAAAACTTTTAATGTTGTTTTCTGTTTTTATTTCAGGTAAGGCTATTTATAACTGTCTTGTGTATTCTTATCTTGTAATTAGAAGATAAATAAATAAATCTGTTTTTATTTCAGAAATCCAACTGAGTTTTTATTTCAAGAAAGAGTAGTGTAATAACATTATTACATATATCTACCTATATGCATATTTTAGACAAGTTACAGTCAGATACAGAACAAGTAATCGTACTCTTCATACAAAAATTTTCTTGAATGGGAATCAAACACACGACCTTCGTCCTAACAGCCAGGGTCATTAATCTACAAAGCATTATAGATATAAGTTGGGTGAATACTGAGTGAACTCATGCTCACTAACAAGAAATGGAGTAACACCAAAATATTTTATATGAAGCAACCTCATTCACAGTGTGTTTTAATTTCAGCGATAACATGCGAAGTTATCTCAGATAATGTTATTGATTGCCAACATTTTGGTACGTTCGTGGAAATTTATTTATAGGCGTTGTTATGATAAAACGAGTATAGATGAGTTCTTAATCTCTTAATATAGTGTCAGCGAGTTAGGTACATCGTAGTTCATATTAAATTTTATCGAAGTACAGTATCATCATCATAATGATACTATACTTCGATAAAGTTTGATGGTGATGATGACGATGATGCTGGAGATTGGCATTTGTTTAAAAAGGAGGTTTTATAATACATACTTGATTGTATATTTAACTCGCTATGAATTCTTTTTAATTTGAAAAATAATTTATTTTATTATTAAATGCCTAATGTGCACCTTTTTCTTAAGTTCAATTTTGATTAATCGGCCATAGCCTTTGAAGGTCGACTGCTGGACATGACGACTTTGATTTATACCTTCCTGCTTTTCCTATTATAGTAGTATTCCTTTAACAAATATTTCTGAATGTTATAATATGTGTATGCTACAATGCATAGAATGCGTCTACAATATTATGCATATTTAATGAATAAGTTATTGTGGTATTTAATAAAAAAGTAATTTCAGTGGATTTTGTTTTCCGTGTACATTGCAAGAAAATATATGACTTATGATACACATGCTGACACAGCAGTCCCTTCAAAATTACATTTTAATCAACATCATCATCATCATCTCAGCCAATAGACGTCCCCTGCTACACATAGGCCTCTCTCAAAGTTCATCACAACAGGTATCCTGGACCGGCATCCGGTGACTACTAGGTCATCGAAACATCTTCTGGGGGGCCTTTTTTTTTTTTTTGTTTTTTTTTTTAACGTGTGGAAACCCCCTCGGGCCGTCACACCACCGGGGTTTACGGCGGGGTGGTGTGTCGGAATCGGACCGACTAAAACCACACGGTGTGCCACTCTGCGCCTGAGATAGGAGGGATCCGGGAACCGCTGCTGTTACGACATCCAGATCCCTCCCAGCGCCTGCCCGCTAAAGCGGGCACCATCTGCGGATAAACTCTCTATTTAGGCGACGTACGGCACACGCGCACATCACCTCCTCGCGGCTGGCCACTATAGCGGATGGAGGGGAAAACCCGTCCCGTCCACCCGCAGCCACACTCAAGGCGGCATGAGGCGCTGGTATACGCGCCTCCGCCGCCCGGCTCGCCGGCGGCGAATTGGGTCCGAGTGGATATCGTCCTCCCGGGCCTTCTTCGCCGCCTCCTTCCGCGAAATTACGTCTTCACAGAAGGTTGCGACCGCGGTAAAACAACTGTCGCTACCGGCCATGGAGCGTATGACGGCCGGCAGCGAGAGATCACCTCCAATAACTGCAGTGAGGACCCCACGCTGCGCCGCCCAAGCGGAACAAACCGCTAGCGTGTGCTGAGCCGAGTCCTCACTACAGTCGCAGTGGTGACAGGCGGGACTCAATTCCCTCCTGACGACCGAGTGCAGATACTTCCCGAAGCAACCGTGCCCGGAAAGGACCTGCGTCAGTCGGAAGGAAAGTGTCCCGTGCTGCCGCCCTGCCCACTCGGCGATGACCGGCTGGAGAGCCTCCACGGCGGCAAAGCCAGCACGTGGAGCCTCCAGCCGGGACGACCAACGAGCCATCGTGGCTCGACGAGCGGCCTCTCGCCACTCGCGTATCTCTACCGGCGGGGGCCGCATGCCACTACCCGCCCGGAAGTCAGCCGTTCGCCGGTAAACTTCGGCGAGCACTTCCGCCTCCAAATCCCACGGGGGAGTTCCGGCCAAGGCGCACGCCGCCTCCGTCGATACGGTGCGGTAACCACGTATGGCTCTAACCGCCAATATCCTCTGAGGGCGCCAGAGGCGAGCCCTATTCTGAGCGGTCAGAGCCGCCGCCCACACCGGTGCACCATACAGTGCCATTGACCGGACAACCCCCGTGTATAGCCGTCTCGTCGCGATCTTCTGGGGGGCCTACCAACGCTACGTTTCCCAGCACTCTGATTACGCTTTATTATTAGTTTATTAGACTTTTTTAGGAGCCTGCAAAAGTGTCTCTACTCTACCTGATAGAAAACAGGAATAGAATCTGAGAATTGTAGTTACCGTACTCATTGCAAATGCAGACTGCAGTATAATGACCCACACTATGGTGGCCTAGTAAGATGCTTTTAAACACCCCACTTCGGGATGTAAAAGACATGACAGTCATCGTTGCAGTGTAAGGTTCATATGCTTACCACAATAACTATCAGCACTGCGCCCATGGGACTTCCGTCTCGCACTTACCAACGAAACACGACAGCACGGATGCTGTCGCTTGAAGTTGGTTTTCTGTGAGTGGGTAGTACTGCCCCGATCGAGCCCTCCTGTTCGTGCTGAAACCAGTGCGGCTCTACTACTAACATAAGCAACTTGGTATAACCAAGTCTCCTCAAATAAACAAATAATCAAAACGATTTCTCCCCGATCCGTATTGCTGCAGGTAAATATTATTTGGAAAATGTAATTGTATTAACATCAACCTCAAACACCGTTCTCAGTAACTCTTATCGTCAACGCAATTAAGCTTGCAAATGGGAGTAAGACCTTCCGAAGACAGTAACGGCGAAATGATGTCAGTTTACCCGTGACCACAAACGGAATGACCAATCAAACATCTTATTCGGTTGAAGTAATTTAACTTTCGTCTAATCGTAACTAATATAGTAATAGTTCTAGTGTGAATTTATTTAATATCTACTCGATCCTCACGGTGACCACGTTCGACGTTGTAGCCCACACTCAAATCTTCTCTAATCACAATAAACTCGCACTAGGCGCTCAGTTGTAATGTTTTTGCGTCTGAAGTATCCAACCGTTGTCAAGGAAAAAGACATAGGTCAGCCTTCATCGTTTGTTTGAACTGTATAAAGCACATAAAAAAATTATCGACCCACATGCATAAACCATCAGTGGTAACAAGTTCCCTAAAATAGAAATTAATTGCATTACATAACAATCGTAATTTACTTTTACCAATCCAAGCAATATATTTTAAAGCTCAACTAAATGCATTGCAAAGCACTTTTAAAGGTCTTTTGCAATGTGCTGTAAAATTCACGTTACCTTAAAAATTAAGAGACGATTTTATTAAGGTTAATACCGTAACTAGGAAATTCCGACGCCACAACACAGTAAATTCCTAACACACTTAAAAACATACATGAAACGGATAATAAAAACACTCAGACTCAGAACAACAATATGTGGATCACAGTGTTACCCATCATCATCATTATCATCATCATCATCATCATCATCAGCCAGAAGACGTCCTCTACTGAACATAGGCCTCCCCCCTAGAACGCCACGCCGTACGACTGGACGCCAACTGCATCCATCGGCTCCCCACGACTCGGACTATGTCGTAGGTCATTTTCATCGTGTTACCCATATAGGAATAGAATCCACAACACTCAGTCCAGTATAAAGCGTCGAGGTGTCCACTTAAACCACTACGAAGTCCGTGAAGTCAAAAAGTTTTTTTATTTTAATTTTACCTAGTCTTGCCATAAATATTGTAATAAAGAAAAAAGAAAATTGTTAACTGCAAATAACATTTATTACTTTTACAGTGTGTCAGTTTAATACATAAATATAAAACAATTAAAAATATAAAAAGCTTATTCGAAGTGGTCTCCATTGGCTGCAATACAGTCCTTTAAACGATGAGGCCAGTTATCAATAGAAGCACGCACTCTTTCCATGGGAAAATTCTTCACTGCCAATCGTATAGATTGTTTTAGGGACTCCAAATTATCATGGCGTTTAGAGCAAGCTGTACTCTCTAAAACTGACCACAAATCATAATCCAGCGGATTAAGATCGGGACTAGACGACGGCCAGTCTTCAGCTCTGATGAAGTCCGAAACGTTCGATTCCAACCAAGACTGCGTGGACCGAGCTTTATGACCCGGCGCCGAGTCTTGCTGGAAGGACCATACTTGGTTATTGAACATGGTGATGTTAAGGGGCTTAACTACCTTCTCAAGAATGGTATCTTGATACACTTGTGCCGATGTTTTGATACCTTTTTCACAAAAATATGGCTCAGTCACTCCTTCATAGCTAACACCCCACCAAACCATCACTGAAGTCGGATAATGTCCACGTTGCACTCTGTCGACTAATTGGGAAGCTTCCTTAGAGCTTTGAGCATAAATACGGTCATTTTGTTTGTTAAAATGTTGCTCAATTGTAAAAATTTTCTCATCCGTAAACAAAATTTTTCTGTGACCTCCCTTTGCGTACCGCTTCAGTAGTTGTTTCGATTTTACCACCCTATTCTTCTTTAAATTATCAGTTAAGAAATGGCCAGTGCGTCTCTTATAGGCTGCAAGTCCTAAGTCATCTTTTAAAATACGCGACATGGTTCTAGGTGCTATCTTCATTTCCCGAGATAAAATCTTTTGCTTTCGGACAGGATTTCTTCGAATTCTTTCCCTTACTGCTTTGACCACCTTTTTCGTACGAACACTACGTGGACGGCCAGATCTTTTTCTGTCACAAACAGAGGAGGTCTCATTGTACCTATTAATAGCCCGGTACACAAACATTTTACTAATACCAAGTGTATGGAGAGTTTTAAAAATTGCATTTGGCTCCATACCTACTTTGTGTAATGCTATCACAGCGATTCGGTTCTCTTTATCACCCCACACCATTTTAATATCGCAAAATATTTTACAATGTATTGGCGCCAAAATGAGAAAACACAATGAACAATCGTATAAAAATGACAGATTCGAAATTCAAATGTAATATTTTTTTATAATTAAGTGTAACAGTATTTATGGCCAGACTAAGTATATTTATAACAAGTACCTTACAGCTTTCTGTTCAAGAATCCACAGCCGGGACGGAGAATCCTTGTAGTTAATTGACTCACTATAAAATAACTTATACTGATTTATCGAAATTAATATTTTTCATAACACGAGTGACCTTTACTTCTAATGAAACCATATCTTTAAAGAAATAGTTTTAAATAGAAGGGAAGTACGTAGGTGATTCTGATTACTAATAAGAATGTAAAGTTCGCCGAATCGTCGTGGTTCACGGCGACGTCGCTATGATGTCGCCGACATTGCGACGCTGCCATTTACAGTTCAGCGACTCATGTAAACATTGGTGTTCTAGATCGGAATTATTGGATTGTATTTATTTTGTTCTGAATTTTTCGTTCTGTATTTTTGACCTAATTTCTTTTTTTACCGACTTAAATTGAACTGCATTCGCTGCTGTAGAGGGACTACGCTTGACCTATCTATTACCATGAACGGGGTACGTGATGCTAAAGAATAAAAGGATAGTATTTATCATAATTTCTAATATTTAATGTCTATGTGGTGACGGATTAAGAATACATAGTGTTACCACCCCTATTCATCCCGTGGGTGTCGTAAGAAGCGACTAAGGGAACAAAGTAGACAAGACAACATCATTACAAAGAGAAGAAAAACTTGAAACAAACCCTATTCCAACCCGTCTGGCCAGCGTGGTATAGTAGGCCAAAACCTCCTTGCTAAAGAGAGGCCGTAATCCAGCAGTGGATTGTAAAAGGCTGTTGATGATTGATGATTTAATTTCTAATTGATTATGGTGATTTATGCTACTTAAACCTGAATGAACCTACTCAACAAACTTTACCAACTCCTCAATAAAAGCATTCGGTTCATCTTCGACTTCCGCAAGTACGACCATGTTTCCACTTATCGAACACAGCTGTCATGGCTACCTATACTTGCTTGTAACTTACACGCTGACTACCAATTACTCTTCTTAATAACCTTAAAGCTCCCACTTCTCTCACTTCACAATTTGAATCGCTAAGTTCTAACCATGACAGAGATCTTCGCTGCAATGATATCTTTTCTTTTTTTCTATATTAAGAGCCTGCCAAAATGACTCTACTCTGCCTGATGGGATGGAAAGCATGAATAGAATTCAAGAATTGTAGTCACTATACTCATTACAAATACAGACAATACAGTATGGTGACCCACACTATGGTGGCCATGTGAGATGCTTTTTCATATCCTACGTTAAAGGCATGACAGTCATTGTGAGAGTGTAAGGCTTAGACAGTTACCACAATAGCTGTCACCCCTGTATCAATGGGCCTCCGGTCCCACACTCACCAATGAAACACGACAACACATGCTGGCACTTTAGGTTGGTCTTCTGTGGGAGGGTAGTACTGCCCCAGTCGAGCCGGCCCGCTAGTGCTGAAATCAGCGTGGCTCTACTACTTGTATAATCAAGACACACTCTCTCTTTTGTTCACTATTCTTTCGCTACCCAATCTATGCTACTGTGGAATACGCTGCCAGTTGTGATCACGAAGTCAACAAATCGTGATAAATTTAGAGTCAAAGTTCAAAATTTTTTCAAGAAATAGCTAGAACAAATATCGTCATTGCTTCGAGACCTCAGATTTTCTGGTAATTATTTTTATTATGTACGTTATTTTATAAATAAAAATTTATGTATTCACCTATGTAATTTAAATAAAATTGTAATTCTCTTTATTACTATTACATATCACCTCGTTTTTCAAACGATTAGCGTACGACCCGGGACGACCCAGCAGCACAGAAGTTTGGAAATCTTGACCTCTTGTCTTCGAAAGCACATAAAACTGTCGGTTCTGCACCTGATCTCTCCCTGCTCGTGTCGAATAGCCGTGTAATCGGATTGTGAGAGTGAGAGAACAGAGAGTACACCTGTGATTACGCATAAACTTGTTCACTGTAATACCACCTGCGTCATCGGCTGATTTAAGCTAGGAGAATTATTATTTACATATTTAAATATATCAAAAAAAGGTAAACTAAATACATATTTAAAAAATATAAAAAATAATAGACCATCGACTTCGAGTTTATGGACCAAGAAAGCGATGAAGCCAAATAAAAGTCCTCTTCTTCTAACAACCCTAGTATAAATATACTATAGCTATTGAGGTACACCGCGAACTATAACTATTGTTATTTTAATGACAAAGACAGCTATGATACAGACCTAAGTAAAAAGATGAAGATAGCAAAATAAATATATCAGTAAAAATTTGCAGTTAAACGTAACATATCCGTAAGATCCATGGTGTGCATTGTCCAACTGTCAATACAGACTACAAGACAGGGTGAAAGGAGCGTAGCTCCTTTGACTTTAAAGATATACTGAAAAAATTACTATCGGTGCTGCATATCATCATCATCATCATCATCAACAGCTTTTTACAGTCCACTGCTGGACAAAGGCCTCTCCTTACCAAGTAGGTTTTAGCCTACTATACAATGCTGGCCAGACGGGTTGAAATAGAGTTTGTTTCAAGTTTTGCGCTGGGAGGTATCTGGATGTCGTAATAACAGCTGTTCCTGGATCCCTCCTATCTCAGGCGCAGAGTGGCATACCGTGTGATTGTAGTCGGTCCGATTCCGACACACCACTCTACCGTAAAACCCCGGTGGGGTAACGGCCCGAGGGAGTTTCCGCAGGTAAAAAAAAAAGCCTTGTTTCAAATTTTCCTTCTCTTTGTAATAATGTTGTCTTGCATATTTTGTTACTTTAGTCGCCTTTAACGACACCCATGGGATGAATAGGGGTGGTAACACTATGTATACTATGGTGCCGCATATAGACGCAACTTAATTTAGATTCTTAGACAAATAATACTTTATTTCTTAAGATACGAATTTAGGGTTAGAATCTAAAATTTATAGACCCATTCAAAAGAATGAAAACTATTTGGATTAGATTAAAACTTTGGCCGAATATATTGAGTTTAGTGATTAGTTTTATTGTTAAGAGTTCAATACTGTAACGTAAATTAAATAAAACTTACTGTAAAGTTTATTATTGAAATTAAAAAAAAAAGGAACCAGAAACCTGTATGCTATGTAAGTAGTAAAAACAACATTTATCTATGACTGTCATGGTGGCGCAGTAGTAGCGAATATGACTGCTGTGCTTATGTGCTATGACTGCTGACTCTCAGGTTCGATGCCCGGGTCAGACAAAATTTTTGAAAAATTTACAAATATTTATTTTCGGAGTTTAGGTGTTTTCTATCTACATATTTCCAAAAAAAAAGTTTATAAATATTCTATCAGTCAGTCTAGTTCAAGTACAAGCTCTGTTAAATTTGAAACTAGATGACGTTGTGTGTCAAATGTCCGATATATTTATTTATTTATCTTGAACTATTTATTAACATTCTATTTAACTTTAGTTTTAACTGTGTAATAGATTGATTTTAGAAAAGAAACATGAATATATTTTAATCACCCTCCGAGACGTATTTCTTAAAAACGACATTGAGCTAGCGTCCTATTCAAACTGTGTTCCTACACATACATACCAGGTCTTACACTGGTTAAATTATTCGAATTCACACGGTTAAAACACGTGAAATATGCACCTCACAATGTTGAAGGTTCAAATGAAGTTTTTACATAGAAACGTTAAGGCTGAGATGGAATGTAGTTCTTTATAATTTAATTTGTTATTTTTGAAGTTATACGTCTTTTGCCACGTTAGGGAAAAATAATTATAGAAAATTAATACGTACACCGTCACGAAAAACCGACACCATTAAGGAAGCTAGTCAACATTTTAGTTTAGAAGCTATACTACAAGTACTTTTGGTGCGAAATTTATTCAACTAGACACTGCGTTATGCGTAAAACTTTCTGTATTAAATATCTTTATTTCTTTTATTAAATTTGTTTTCTCTAAAAACATAGGGTAACACGAAGAATAAAATTTTAAAAAGATTTTTTACTTGTTACTCCAAAGCAGTATAACTTCTTACGCGCGTACATAAGTACACATACGAGTACACACTTTTTTTTTCAGCCAGTTTTCACCGATACTAGGGGTAAAGTGTCAGTACTAATACTAATTACATACACACTTAAAATTGTATCCCCTGAGGGCATTTTGTGGACCATAACTTTTTATTAAATAAGTCAGTAGTAAGAGGCGACCAAGGGAGCAAAATATGCAAGACAACATCAAAGAGAAGGAAAACTTGAATCAAATCCTTTTTTTTTTAACGTTTGAAAACCTGCTCGGACCGTCACCCCACCGGGGTTTACGGCGGGGTGGTGTGTCGGAATCGGACCGATTACAGCCACACGGTGTGCCACTCTGCGCCTGACATAGGAGGGATCCGGGAACAGCTGCTATTACGACATCCAGATCCCCCCTGGCGCGTGCCCGCTCCCGCGAGCAGTATCTGCTGGTAAACTCTCTATTTTAGGCGACGTACGGCACACGCGGATGTTACCTCCCCGCAGCTGGCTACTGTAGCAGATGGAGGGGTAAACCTGTCCCGTCCACCCGCGGCCACACTTAAGACGGCATGAGGTGCTGGTACGCGCGCCTCCGCCGCCCAGTTCGCCGGCGACGAATTGTGTCCGAGTGGAGGTCGTCCTCCCGGGCCTTCACCGCCACCTCCTTCCGCGAAATTACGTCTTCGCAGAAGGTCGCGACCGCGGTAAAACAACTGTCGCTACCAACCATGGAGCATATAATGGCCGGTAGCAAGAGACCTGCTCCAATAACTGCAGTGAGGACCCCACGCTGCGCCGCCCAGGCGGAACAAACCGCTAGCGTGTGCTAAGCCGAGTACTCACTGCAGTAACAGTGGTGACAGGCGGGACTCAATTCCTTCCTGGCGATCGAGTGCAGATACTTTTCGAAGCAACCGTGCCCGGCAAGAATCTGCGTCAGTCGGAAGGAAAGGGTTCCGTGCTCTCGCCCTACTCCTATATTTCTATATTAAGAGCCTACATAAGTGACTCTACTCTGATGTAGTGTGGTGACACACACTATGGCGGCCTAGTGAGATGCTTTTTCACGCCTCGCTTGAGAATGTAAAAGGCATGACAGTCATCGTGGCAGTGTAAGGCTCATACAGTTATCATGATAATTGTCACCCCTGCATCAATGGGCCTCCGGTCTCGCACTCCAACGAAACACAGCAGCACGGATGCTGGCGCTTTAAGTTGGTCTTCTATGGGAGGGTAGAACTACCCCGGATCGCTCACTCGGCGATAATCGGCTGGAGAGCCTCCAAGACGGCAAAGCCGGCACGTGGAGCCTCCCGTCGAGACGACCAACGAGCCATCGTAGCTCGACGAGCGGCCTCTCGCCACTCGTGTATCTCTTCCTTTTTATTTATAAACAAATTATTTTAGTACTTCTAAATACATAAATTTTACACATAAAGCGCACTCAAACACAGAACAAAGTTATAGTGCTTATCACAAAATATTTTGGGTAAGAATGATACTCAAGGTTTCTGGCTAACCATTCAGGATCGCTAGCCACAAGACCAAAAGGCTCGTAAATTTTGCCTTACGACATTTTCAGCGAATTTTACCGATTGTGGTGTTAGACAGGTATGTTTTGTTCTTCTCATGTCCGTGGTTTGATTGGTTGCGGTTCATAAGGGTCACCTTAAATTATATTACATGTAACATTTCATCTTCCACACGTTTAGCAGGTTATATACCTTTTTCTGTTTAATGCTACTAATATTTTTTAGTCCATTTGGTGACGGATTATGAGTACGAAATATCATCAATCCTATTTATCCCATGGGTGTAGTAAGAGGGGATCAAGCTACTTTGGACGATATCAATGCAAAAAGAAGAAAAACTTGAAATAAACCTTACACCAACGCGTCTAGCCAGCGTGATATAGTAGGCTAAAATCTCCTTACTAAGGAGAGGTCTATGGCTAACAGTGGACTGTTGCAGGTTGTTGATGATAAAGATGACAACTTTTATCGAATAGGGGGCATACTAGCTATTCTTTACGAACAAATAGATCAGCTCATGGCAAGTGACATGCTCGTAAACACGTACAACTCAAGAGACAGAGGAACTTTTGAGTGCCTAATATCTCTAGAATACTTACAATTGTGGACGGAGGAGGGTCTTAGCACTGGTTTTTTATGAGGCCATGTTTTTACTTCGATTGAGTCAAGCTATACATACCGAAACTCTGACGCTACTGCTGCGATCAAGAGGTATTAGATTCGATTCCCAAGTTGGGTTAAAAAAGTGTTATTGACTTTTTTGATTATAGAAATGCTTAATAACAACCTGAAGTTAAAAAGCTATAGTCCGCAAAATGTGGGTGTTAAATAAGCCCGTGTCTACCTCTATCCCTCAGAGGGTAAAAATTTAAGTGTGTATGTAGTAAGTATTAGTACTGACAGTTAGTAGTGAACTTAGTAACACAGTAAGTAATTTACGAAAATAATAGTGTTTAAACTTGTTTGATTTATAATAATAATATTACGTAGTTACTGACGCTTTAATTTAACACAAAATTGCGAATAAAAATGTTTAAAGGCATCATGTATGTATGTTTATATCATAACTTTAATAGTCGACACGCTAGCCAGATAGATTAGTACAGGATTTGTTTTGAGTTTTCCATCCCTTTGTAGTGATGTTGTCTTGCATATAGTCGCCTCTTACGACACCCACAGAACGAATAGTAGTGGTGACGCTCTGTATTCTTAATCCATCCCCATACGCCTAGCTGCATGTTTGTATAATCCTTATTTATTATTTGACCAAGAAATAACATGAAAATATTTTCTTTACATCTCATTTTTATCTCAAAAACCCTTTCTAAATTAAAATAAACTTAATAATAATGTATACTGATAAACTAAAGCCATTATAAATAATTTGATTACAAAACGTATTTCTATATTGTTTATGTTTGGATAACCATATTCCCTTTTGAATCAACCTTCCAAATACTCTGTTTGATCTCCCACTGACGATTCGACCCGAAGGGATCCGTGGCTTAATAACATAATTATATTTAGGATGTATACAACTGTATGTAATTACATATGTGTATACTTTTAGTTACATTAATTCCGTACCTATACTTGACAGTATTTTATCATGGAACTCGAACATGTTTGTAAAAGTTATTTCATCTTCATCTAGATGTAGGAATAGTTGGTAGTAGATAGTTTCTCGAGAAAGTTTTGAAATTGAATATGAAGATAATTATAGTATAAAGACGGAATTGGAGATTTTAACATCAAACTATGAGACAACAGTAAAAAACATGAATGGAAAGAGAAGAAATTCAAATAGTTGCCTACTAAACCGAAGTCGCTTCGCTCTCTCAGTCCATGGTTAATGGCCTGAGAGACTATTTTTAAGAATACCAATCAGACACAAAGTATTTCTTTTATGTCTACAGCCTTTTACATCTTTATTTTTTTTGATAATCGGCGTCTGCGAGTCCCTTATGATTTTCAAAGCATTGGATCTCATACAAGTTAGACTCAGAAAATTTTAGTAATTACTTACTTACTACACGAAATTCTTAGCTTCAGTGATGCTACTTAGTAAAGTAAAAGATTCAAAATATATACCTGCGATTTGTACATTTAGATATTAGAAAACCGTATCTAAAACAAATAGGCCGGCTGAACAAGAGTGACACTACGGCCACACGGAAAGCAATTTTAGGCAATAGTTTCGTTGCATACCCTCTACTACTCTACTCTCTTGCAACTCTGGAGGCATTCGAATACCACCATAGGCGGCTGAATAGCGACAGCAGTCATTTATCTTCGAGTGGTTGGTTGGTCTGGCTGCCCTTATATCAATAGAAAAGAAAAAATAACTATAATGTAAATGCCAGCTGCAGCCAATTGAGTTGAGGGAACAGTATTTTTTTCCGTATCAGTTAAAAACTGTGTTTTTGAATTCTCTGACCAGGTAACCCCGTGCATTTATTCAGTGCAAGTTAAGCAAAACTTATCAACATAATTATTAATTTATAAAAACTACCAAATCATGTAATATTAACTTTGAAACACGTTCAGAGCTGTATAATCATGTAGACACATCCACACAGGAACTAATGTAATTACGTAATCAACATACCTTTCATTGACAGCTGTCATCCTGTGACCACGGCCAACGTAATTGAAACAATTCAAAGGTATCGAAATATTACCTGTATTTATATAGTTTGTCGCAAAGTATAGATGAAAGTCTATACTATCCTCAAGCGATTAGAATTGTCTAAGAACTTCCAGACAAGATTTAAGAACATATGAGTATATTTTTTGCTATATTAAGAACCTGCCAAAGTGACTCTACTCTGCCTGATGAAAAGCATGAATAGAATCCAAGAGTTGTGATCACCATACTCATTGCAAATGCAGACAATGCAGCATGACCCACACTATGGCGGCCTAGTGAGATGCTTTTTCACACCCCGCTTGGGGACGTAAAAGACATGACAGACATCGTGACAGTGTAAGGTTTACACAGTTACCACGATAACTACAAAAACATTACAAAAATTACATTATTTATTACTTTATGCATACGTTCCAGCAATTGACTTGTGGCCGTGGTGGCACCACGGCAACCAGTGTCAGTGGAGACCAGCGAACTATGCAAAAGACATTACAGTGCACAAGTGTGTACGTAAACACAGGTGCATTTTCTGTTCTCTCAGTCACACACACAACCCGATGGGACGGTTATCTGACACGACCTGAAAGAGACTAGGTGCAGGAACAACGGCTTTACGTGCTCTCCAAGGCACGAGGTTAAGCAAACACCGGGTTGTTAGGTATTTCATTAATTAGAAAATCTAAATAACACATTTTTGACACGACCTGAGATGTATTCGATTCCCGGGTTGGATCTCTTGATCAGCAGTCAGTTACAAATACAGTGTGGATATACAGAACATATATGCAATTTCAATGTCACTTACTACGAATATAATAACTATAAAAATAAACATCATTTAATTACCATAAAATATCCAAATTTGTAAATCCTTTGAATCCTTACAAAGGTTGTCTGTAAGAGATCGCCGTGAGCGATAAAACCGCCTGCTGTCAATAAAGACAAAAAAATAATTAAAAATAAATTAATTTATTCGAACTACACAAAATTTAAACGATTTGTAGTCTAGTGTAGAGTAAGCAATATTGATGCTAGATTAGTTAGTGCGATACGTTAAATATTAGCCGGTTTAATACTTTAAAACATAAATTTGATTTATATTTGCCTATTAAACTTTGTTACTATCGAATTACTTTTTCATTTTTACTTTCAGTAATAAAAATGTGTGTTACAAATATAAAAAGGTGCGTGAATAATACATGTATGATTTTAAATATATAATATTATAAAGCTAAAAGTTTGTGTGGCTGTTTGTAAATCTTTCACGTAAAAACCACTAAATAAATCTGCGTGAAATTTGACTCAGAGATTTTAATTTGGAATAGCACGTAGATTACTTCTATCCTGAAAAAAAATTGTTTTCCCGTGGAAACAGGCGCAGAAAACGTGGGTGTACAGCTAGTTATTAATAATTTCAAATAACTGTTACTAAATTTTTAATTGTACTATATTTCTTGTAACTATAATAGAGTCCAATAAGAGTATTTAGGTAGTAAAAATGACAAGTATATTCTTAATTATATAAAAAATAGTTAATTGTGTTGAAAAAAGACCCGAACACAAAAATAATGGAAAAGTGACATAGATCAAATAGAGAATTCTTACTCACCGAATCGTAGTTAATGTATAATTTTTAATTTATAATAAATGTATGTGCTTACCTGTAACAACAGAAAACAGATAAATTAGCAATAATAATATAAAAATGCTTGAAAAAAACATATTATTTTATGTTAAATAAAATTGAAATTGAAAGAAAAGTTGGAAGAGAAGGGAAACCCAGACTGTAAAATGAATATTTACATATATTCATTTTTATAATGCATAGGTAAAGGATTAACGAATCTCGCAATAGGACAAATTAATCAAGGTTGTGTAGCTTTAATACAAATTAACTATTGCCGAAAATTCGGAGTCCTCTAAACTTTTCTATTTTAAAAACTCACAAAGTATTAAAACAACGAACTGTATCCATCATTTAAGTACTGTGATGTCGGTATATCAATAACCATTCATCTCTGTCCAGTGGCATTGGTTTGCTATTTACGTATTGCACTTGTGCAGAGCTGCCACTACAAAGTTCGCCAGACTCACATCATTTGTCCTGTAAGATGAGTCTTACATAAGGCTGCCAATATTTGATAACGTAGTGGCCACCAACTTCAAAAAAAATCGATGGACAGTTTGAATAATATACTAAAATAAAAAGAAACAGAAACAAACAGTATTTACCTACAAATAAAAACAAACACAATATCAATCCATCTGACCAACATGTAGACCATAAAGTCCTTTTTAATGCCATGTCCAGCAATGGACCAATGAAGGCCACGGTGGCGATGATTTGACAAGATAATATTGATGATTATTAAGTGCTACAAAAAATTAAAGCTGTTTTAGTAACTTTTAACAATGTAAGTAGTAGTAGTAGTAGTAGTTAGTAGGTTAATAGAGATTTACTAATAATTTTTTACTATATGGATAGACAAGACTTTGCTCGACTAATACTCAACATCTTCATAGTAAACTAGTTGTCTAAAAAAATTCTACAATACTTAATAACACTTAAAAGCTCTTTTAAAGTTTTTGTGGTAGTGAAAATGTTCAGCAATAAAATAAGTATTTTATTTTACTATTTCAGCTTTTGAATCTGACAGCCCTTACTTTAACCGGCAACCTTTCCCCTTCACGTAATAACGCTGGTACGATTGTATGTTACACTATATTTACATAGATATCGTTGTAATGCTTACTGATGAGAAGGTTATTCAAACTCAAAACAAGTTTATCTCGATCTTTATAACAATTATTTTGTAAATTTTATTATTATATTCTCGTCTATAACTCATCAGTTCACTGCTAACTCCCTTCCTAGCCATATTTTATTAAGCAATTCATCCTTCTTTCCTTTAATCATCCTCGGCTCTTCAAATATAAAGCTTTCTTCGCTACATTTTACTCATCTCTGCGCGCTATAAGTCCGTACTAAGATAACCTGTTGCTTCTTAATTTTGCGTCCACTGATGGTACTTTTAGATTACCTCTGATGTATTTATTTCTAACCTTGTCCATCCTAATTACACTACACATTCATTTTAACATTCGTATTGCAGCTACGTGCATCTTTCATCCTTTTTCTTCATTGACCAGCACATACGTACATGTAGGACGGCAGGTTTTATAACCATCTTATGTGTTAGTCCTTTTAACTGCATAAGGAATTCAAGATCACAACTTGTTTCTATTCGGTGTCACATAATTTGAATATTCCTATTTATTAAGAAATAAAATGGAATTATAACGGACGACATGAGTGTGGTATAACTTGACCGCTACGACTAAATACCGTTCTATTTAGTACATTAAGGCTATGGTTCCAACAGCGCGACTATTATTTCTTAGACCTCTACAGGTCTTTCCATAAGACACTGAGACGGCTAAAATTATAAAGTATTGCATATTTACTGCTTGCTTACAAAAAAAACAACGCCCGCATTAGGAATATATTCTGTATCACGAGGGACTTCACAAACATAAGAAACAGACACAAAGAACACCCAGACTCAGAACAACAATTTATAAACCACACAAAGGTTTGTCCAATGTGAGGTCTTAATCTACAACACTCAGTGGCGTGGTGACCGCTTAAACCACTAGGCCAATCGAGCAGTCAGTCAGTGCTAACGGCAATATATTAAGACTTACAGACAGAAAATCACAAAAAACTGTCGAATACTTCAAATTCAACTTCACTATATACCTGAGATGGTATTGATGACAATACACAACTATTACGCATCAAATACCCTCATCTTGAACATTTACCAAGTAATATATTGTCAGAGCTAATTACATCTGCCATCGACATGCTAAGATCAGGTACATTACATGACCCTTATATCAAAATTGTTTATAATTAACAGTATCTTGAAGCAATTATCTATAGCAAATTGAACTATTTAATGTTTATGGCGATCTTAGATAGGTACTTGCTACTTTAATAATATAGTTGAGTTTTGTATCTCGTAAAGATTAAGATGATCTTGTATTACTTCCTGCTGAATCTATAGAGAGTTGTTTAAATAACTGCTAAGCTTAATACTAAATCCTCACTACTCACACACTCACTCATACGATCAGGTGTCTGAGTGTTGCCCTCGTTTGAAGTGGCTTCCAATTCACCAACGTAGGCAGACACGGGCATTGACTACTCTTTATTCTTTTCTCTTCTCTCCAAGTTCTTTTTCCTACTTAACTACTCTATTTGAGTATTCAGGTACAAATGACACTAAAAATCTTAGATCTTCCAGTATCTTGCTTCTTTAACGCCCTACCCGCCGCTCTGATTTTCTACACTCATACTTCTTGATACAATCTGTACTTTTTTGAAACACGCTCCCTCTCGAGATCAGGTTGGCAAAAACTTGGTAAAGTTTCAAATATTTATCGTGAAAATAAATATATATAAAATATACATATATATATCCATTTATTATATACATATATGTATGTATATTTATTAATAATATGTAGTTGAGTTTTGTATCTCGTAAAGATTAAGATGATCTTATATAACTTCCTGCTGAATCTACAGAGAGTAGTTTAAATAACTGCTAAACCTAATACTAAATCCTCACTTCTCACACACTCACTAGTATGAACACGTGTCTGAGTGTTGCTCTCGTTTGCAGTGGCTTCCAATTTTCCAACGTAGACAGACACGGGCATTGACTACTCTTTATTCTTTACTCTTCTCTCCAAGTTCTTTTTGCTACTTAACTACTTAATTTGAGTATTTAGGTGTAAATCACACTAAAAGCCTTAGATTTTCCAATACCTTCCTTCTTCAATGCTCTACCCGCCGCTCTGATTTTCTACACTCATACTTCTTGATACAATCTGTACTTTTTCGGAACACGCTCCCTCTCGAGATCAGGTTGGCAAAAACTTGGTAAAGTTTCAAATATCTATCGTGGAAATATTTCCTAAGCAACTTATCAGGTCCACATTATCTTATACATCTCTTTCTACAATTTATATATATATACTCGTATATTTACACGTCCCCAAGTTTGACGTGAATAAGCATCTCACTAGGCCGCCATAGTGTGAGTCGTCATACTACATTGTCTGCACTTAAAATGAGTGCGGTGACCACGACTCTTGGATTCTATCTATTCATGCTTTCCATCAGGCATAGTAGTCACTTTGGCAGGCTGTAACATACAAATATAGAAATATATGTATATGTATATGTGTGTATGTAGAAATCTAACTTATTATTATTATTTCATAAAATCTCATTCTAGTTTGTGTGCATCTTCCTTGTTCTGGCTCTGCATCGCCCTAAGGTTAACTGGTAGAAAATACCAACGACATTAAGTTCGCCTTTGTCATTTTTTGTGTACATGAAATATAAATACAAAAGTAAATCATCAATACCATAACTCAATATTTCGTAGTATTTTAAACGCAACCATTATTACTATCGGTAACTATGAACCTACCAGAAGAGTCAGAGTTAAACTGCTTTTACTCTACGACTAAGTTACAGATTTTTTTTTTAATTTTATCCCGAAGATTTTTTATTGTGGGATAGAAATGAACTATCTCAGCGAGAGTGATGGCATGATCCCGTAGAAAACCAGTATTGAGTTTTTGATTCATAGCTTTCCATCGATTGAATAAGCTTATCGAAGGAAAATACATGGAGAAAGCACTCAGAGCAAGTCATTTTCAGTTTACAGTTTCCATTTGCCTAACCTTCCCCCACATCATGATTACTATGCATATGTTGACATCAAATATCTCACACACTTTTTGTTTTACAAGTCGTTGTATAAACTCATTCCAAATCTAAGCACGTAGACAACCGCACGCGTTGTAGCTAGTAGGTGCTACGTACCCGTGACAAATTTAAGACCAAAAAAAGGAGAGAATATCATTCAATTTATTTTAATAGAAGTGGTAATGATAACGGCCAACATTATTTAGACTTGTACATTACGCATTACAATTATTATGTAAAGAATCAATAACTTCGAAATTTTAATACCAAAACTTGCGGCACGATACATTTTTTCAGTAGAGTTCAAACAACGTATGAACAGTGCCCATTGTTTTGATTAAGAACCAGTTTTTACTCATTTGGTAACTCAGCGTGATCATAGTATTACGGCTAAACGTTTCACTTCTTAATACAATACCACAGTCGAATATGAAGCCAGTCGGACATCTACTAAATACACAGTATATAACTTTAATAGGTATAAAACCACTCACGAAAGTATTGTAATCATAAAAACTATTCATGTTACCAAACATTTTATCAAGTTGTACTTATAGAAAAAGCTCACAAACGCCCATCTCCAATATTTTATCTACACATCAAAGAAAAAAGGCCAACATCCGTCTGAATTGGTCCGAGGTCCTGACACGTCAACTCAAGGTCTCAAATACTGCAAGTCGGCAACTATAGCGAGATCCGCCCTTAAATCTTCAAGTGGTTATTAATGAGCATTTGGGGTTATAGAGGGCACTTTGGACCCCTTAGGTCAACTTGTGAACAACAAGATGGTACCTGTAGTGTTCTCAAACAGGCTTTGGAGTGATGCTTAACATCCTCGGTGTGCGGTGTGGGTGTTTATTTTTTATTATACCTACTACTGTCAGTGTTTGACTCGGCTTTCCTTTGTTTCTGGCAAAATTAAATTAGCAGTTTTATTCTGAACGTAAAATTGTTGTAAGAGTTCTTTTAGTAAGTTTAATTTTGAGTTCTATTCCTACAAATTCTGTATTTTATGAGATGTTTATATTTGAAAAAAGGGGGTTTATTTAGGCCCTTGTTAATTGTTTATTTTAAAGGTAATGTTTTTATTAAACCGTAATATGTTTAAACCGCTTCAAATATGATCAAAATTGTGGTTATATGTCAATAAATAAATGTGCAGATTTATATTCTGTAATTACACGTAGTTGGTGTTTGGAAATCAGTCTCTTTGATCGTCTACAAATAAAGTACAAAATATTATCTTACTAGTTTATTTTAAAGTATGAAGGCTAAATTAAAAAATACTGGCTGAATTACTACATATTTTATTTTTTACTTTTTTTTAGATTTACGTATTTGTTGCATGTCTTGGCAGATAATAACAGAAAAAACAGAACGGGTAGACATTGATCTTAATGTTTACAGGTTTGGAAATTAAATCAAGCTATAAAAACAAACTTGATATTCATAAGAAAGTTCTCGCAAAACATTTATGCGGACTCAAGTCTGTTATGGTAACGTTTATACCTACATTCGACTATTATAGAACTGTTTCTCGCCTGAACAAATGATGATAGCTAGAGAACAGTAATTATTAATAAACTTCTAACCGCGGAGAAGAACCGTACCTAGATACAATTAAGAAGTATAGTTAGTTTTGTAATTAGAGTGTATATACAATTGTAATAAAGAGGTAAAAATATTAAAGAGGTATTACGAATCCAAGAAAAAACGTAATAACTGCTGCGTCTAGCTACACGTACCTATATACAGTATGTAGGTAAACGTACGTATTTCTGTCAAGTAAGAACTAAACATCGACTACTTTTCACTTTGTCCACTATTTTATACTCAAATTCAAACGAGATTACCTCCTGCACACATTTTATATCTCCATAGATTTATCTCTATGGAGAGGCTGAAAAGAACTGCGTACCTCAATTAGAACCGGAGATCTACATCTCTGGTTTCAATCGACGTAGGTTTCTTGTTTTTGCTCACTTAAATTACTTTATTTGGGGGAAAGTTAGGTATACTGTGCCTTCAGATAATTACAAGTTTATTTATGTAATTACGAGTTTATATGTAATTATACATTGCTTCTCTTAAAGACATATGTGCA
The DNA here is from genome assembly GCA_949316085.1 of Hypercompe scribonia. Classification (NCBI taxonomy): domain Eukaryota; kingdom Metazoa; phylum Arthropoda; class Insecta; order Lepidoptera; family Erebidae; genus Hypercompe; species Hypercompe scribonia. The sequence continues at coordinate 11,547,810 of OX438986.1, forward strand.
CCTGGCATGTCAGTTACTGAACCACCTAAAGGTTGACCGGTAGAGAAAGGTGCAAATGTAATTCAGGAAGTATTAAAAAAAAATAAAAGTAAATAACGTAAAATGCTTTTCAAAGAAAACAAAAGTATCCTAGCATTGAACTTCGGTAAGAGCGTTTTTCCTTCAATTATGAAAAAAACACAAAGCACTTGAACACTGATTAGTATGAAAAAACATCTCTATGGGGAATGCAGTAGTTAGAAGAACAGCTTGCAAACAGAGAAGCAAACAGAAGAATAACACAACATATAAGGATAAACTAGTGTTAATCAGTTCTTTCGCTATTTTTCCGCTTGAATAAGGTTACTGGATCTTAAATCCACCACCACCCTTCCTTTTTTTTAGCGTTTGTAAAAGTCCTTGGGCCGGGAACAGCTGTTATTACGACATCTGTGAGTAGGGGATCAAAGACTGGTAATACACTTATGATTTTTAAGTTGCACGTAGGTGTTCACGTCTGACAATAGTCAATAGTGACACAACTGCTCATTTTGCCGACCATATCATACCGCAAAAAATAATGATAAAAAGCATAAAAGTGAAAAGAGAAAATAATACAGTTCACTGTTGTAAAATATTACACAAGATTTCCTATCAGCATGACATTACATAGGGTGGGCCAACCATCCGATATAATTTTATCTGAAGCTTTTATTTACTCTGAAAGTGTTGTATTCATGCTACAAATATATCGGTGTCTTGCTCTAGGGTACACTCGAATTGTACTGGATAATAATGAAGTAAATATCAATAATTGTTCTCAGTTTTTATTTGTAAAATTATATTCAGAAAATGCAACGAAAGTCAATAAACCTGAGGCATTAATTAACTTTTAAAAACTGAAACCAAAAAAAATAATATATATTTTAGGTCAACTTTAACTTACTCATGGCCGACGGGCCTGTTGGTCCAGTAGCTGGCCCTGATTGCTAAGTCAAAGGTTTAAGGGTTCGATTCCTATCCAGGACTACTGTTGTGTGATAAGCAGAATATATAAGTATGTTTATCAGTAAATCGTTTAGCATTTTTTTTCTATGTTAAGAACCTGTCCAAGTGATTCTACTCTGCCTGATGGAAAGCATGAGTAGAATCCAAGAGTTGTGGTCATCAAACTCATTGCAATGTATGCATACAATACAGTATGGTGATCTACACTGTGGCGGCCTAATCAGATGGTTTTACACGCCGCGTGTTGGGACATGATAATCATTGTGGCAGTGTAAATTTTACACGTTCACCACGATGACTGTCACCCCTGTATCAATGGGTACTGGTAATGGTCATCATAGTATTGAACAACAGTACAAACTCTGCTTTAGTTTGGGATCAGGCGACCGTATATGAAATGTGACAAAATAGTAAAAGAATATACACCGTTTGAATCGAACCCATGACTTCTAAGTAACAAAATGAAGTGGTAATAAAAATATTTTAGCAGTTAAGTTCGTAAATTTGAATCTATGACACACAGAACCCTGTCATTCCTCTATCTTCTTTCTCTCGGCAACATTTCTAAAATAATCTTCGGTACAAATTTTTAAACGTGCCGTATGTTAAATTGCTGTAATCTCACATATTACATCTACTAACAAACGCAATACGAACCTCACTTAGGCATTCAAAGTCAAGACGCCTTATTACTCATCTCGAGTAATTTAATTACGTAACAACATCATACTATATGATGTATACCCATATACCCATTACACGTTTCGTTCCCCACGCTTATAAATACCAACTACACTGCGCATATCGTGCCAATTATGACTTTCTAACAAAGTGAAGCTTGAATAATTACCTGTTGAATTCCCCGCTCTGCTTTTAAACCATTTACTGTGTAACCTCTACTTTTTTTTATTCTGTGAAAAAGGTAGAATAGAATGTTAGTCAAATGTTGTAAAAAGAATTAACACGATAATAAATCAAAAAATACAGTTTAAAAATTAAAACATACCTTTTATTGATAATACGGACAAAAATTGAGTTCAAAGAGTCGGTTTCAATCAAACAAACAAACAAACACGCGGTGAAGCTAATAAAAGCGTGTTAAAAAGAAAAAGATACTTCTTCTTTTTAACACGCTATTATTAGCTTCATGTTATTGGTCAAATATTGTGAGGAGAGTTAATACAATGACAAATCAATTAATACTGTTTAAAAAACTAAAAAACACGCTTTATTGTTAAGCCGAACAAAAAATCGAGTTCAAAGGAGTCGATTATTGTTAAACAAATACGCAGGTGAAGCTAATAAAAGCGTATTAAGTAAGAGAAGTATCTGTTAGTAGTCATATATTCTTATGTTATATATTGTTATGTTAATCTATCAAACGCAAAACGGAATTAAAAAAATTTATATTGACTTTTTGAGTTATTCATACTATACCTTCCAGAAAACTGTGCTGATTCCCTATAAGAAAACTTTTTGCGATAAAAGTCGATTTAAATTTTGCTGATTGATACCCCAGTAGCGATACTAAACAATACCTATACGTCACTTTTGACAGACACGTCCCATCTAACTATCTATCTAACTATCTAACTATCGATTTTTAGATCATGGTTCTATAAAAGTAATTTCCTTTACCATCGGTAATTACTTTCCACATTCTTATTTTATTTGTGTCTGGTGAGTACTGTTCACTACGCTTCACTTCTTCTATTCAAACTCGCATGATTGGAGCTCTGAATGAACAAAGGACCAGTGTTCCGTTGTCATATGTTTATTTCTTTCGAATTAATTAGCACTTTGGGCCTCAATTTAACGCATGTAATTGTCACACAACTCCGTGTGGTAACGAATTAAGAATACATAGTGTTAACACCCCTATTCATCCCGTGGGTGTCGTAAAAGGCGACTAAGGAAGCAAATTAGTCAGGAAAATATCATTACAAAGAGAAGGATGATTTGAAACAAACCCGATTCCAACCCGTTAAGCCAGCGTGATATAGGAGGTCGAAACCTCCTTGCCAACTAGAGGCCTATGTCCGGCAGTGGACTGTAAAAGGCTGTTGATATGATATTATGGTATGATGATTGTCACAGTCCTTGTGTGATAATTATATACGCTATAAGGCTCTTTAAGCTCTAGTTTCGATATAAAAATTCAAAGATTTGAGTGGAATATGACAGATTGTTATGATCTAGTTAAATGGCTCGGAAGGCAAGGCAAGTCAAGGGTCGGAAAGTTTAAGAAGGAACAAGATAATATGTGTGATAAGAACAGTAACAGTTTTACTACAGGTGAAGGTATTCTATTAATCCCCATACATAAAAGTTATTTACAGAAGTGTAAGACTAGGGAGCTAACATCTGCTATGACCTTGACAACTGAATTAGTTAAACAACTTTGCCGATTAAATTTTTTCACGTAATATTTTACCTCACTGCCGGATGATAATTTATATATTTTAAGGCTGAAAAATAATAGTAGCAAAGTTAAAAGTAAAATAAGGAACTGTATCCCTTTTTCTTCAAAGGATGGTTCATGTTTCTAAATCTTTAAAGTTTGCCCTTTATAGAACAAAAGTTGGCGTTGGTTTCGTGGCATAAGCTGGAGATTATGTTTTTATACTTTTGTGATTCTGTAATTATGAGTTTGAGTTCTTAATTGCTTCCTTTTCTAAATTCCAGAGTTTTACTAATAACAAATAACATTAACTCTGGACCAATATCCAGAAAACAGTAATAATGTGTCCATTATGGCTTTCTGTTTTTTAAACTAACTCACAGATAGTAGAAAGAAGAGAAAAGAACAAGAAGTGGAAAGGTTGATATATTTGGTAATTGTAATTGCTGATTGTATGGTTATGAATTTAATAGGGAAAAAGCGACAACAGATTAGATTTGGAGAAAAAACAGAGAAAAAACACTTTGATTAATCTATAAATTAAACACTTAAAACGAACACATAGAACACCCAGAGCAGTAATAATTGGGGAGCAGACCCGTGTTGAAAGAAATGAAGAATTTTCCTTAAGTCTAATATTAAAACTAATACTTAACTGATAGTAAATAAATAAATAAATAAATATTTCAGACATTTGACACACAGTGCCAGCTAGGCCAAAACTAAACAGAGCTTTTACTATAGGTACTAGACAACTAATATAAATACATATATACCTTTTTTTATAAATATATATTATACGTAGAAAACATCTAAACTCAGAAAAGAATATTTCCAGATCATGTAAACATTTAGTTCGACCCGGGAATCGAACGCGATACCTCAAGTACAGCAATCGTATACGCTGCCACTGCAGTCAATCAGTCAGTCAATATTAATCTTAAAGTGTAAAAGTAAGTAACTGTAAAAGGTACTACAATATTTCTTTGAAATTTAACATCACTCGAGACATACCTCATCTGTTTCCTTTCCATAAAATTTATTCCAATAATCCGAGACGAGGAAACCTAATATGATTGTACGTGCATCTGGATGGCTTCCGTCACTATAAATGCATAAGATGCAGTTTTATCAGAGCGCATAAATTTAAGAAAATGCTTGGCAATATTTCTACCTCTGAACGTGGGCGGAACAGGTTGAGAGATGTGCAATATATTTTATTTTCATGTTTCAAGCTAAGCAGATTTTTGTAGTTCTTCACTGGTTAATATGTAATACCACTTTGTAGAAATTATTATATATGTTTAGTTACATAATATATATGTAAAGTTACTCGCTATACTCGACTGAAGCGATAATACGACTGCCTCTCAAAAAACCGACGTTAAACAATTCTTTCGTTGCGATGACTACAAGTTTCTCAGAAGACGCTTTGTCCCCTGATCCTCATCCATATGAGTAAACTCTTCCCATAACAATAGCAAAGTTATTGTTGAATATTACTAGATAAATTTAATTTATTTAATCTTTAGAAACACAATATATCTCTGCATACAATATCAATCTGCATACTGTAAAAGATGCAGGAACTTAATTTCAATTTAACAACTGCTTGCTTCAGTTACGTCGTTAAAGAAGCTAAACGGCAAATAATGTTGCTAGCATTTTATTTATAAAGTCAAGATAGTCTGAGCTTAGTAACTTCGTTAATGGTAAACTGTCTTGTGTGTTTCTTCTTCGCGTTTTCTTTAATATACAGAGTAACGTGAGTAAAATGATATCACAGTGTAATAAATTAATTAATATTAAATAAAGTAATGGCATATTTCACTTTTTAAATTATTTTTTTACGACTAAGTAAAATTACACTGTCTTAAATAGTAATTTTGTTACAAATCCCTCGGCTGCATGTATGCGTCTGTGTACATATATAGTTTATGATAGATTTGCACTTATATATAGCTTAGTCATTATGCAAAATAAGTGGTGGATGAAATAAATAATAAAACTGTGATATATCAAAAACACACTTAACTACGAAGAAACCACTAATCCTGTATCGCGATATAGAAATTCATGCACCGATTAACATATAAGCGACTTTCGAACATCAACCACCTGACCACGGCCCGCCAGACATGTGCACCTTTTCTAGTCGCAAGATTCTCCCTTTGTGATAGAGTAACATGAAAACCGTTTCTCCACAGTGGTGGCCCCGACATGTTTAGAAGTAGCCTTCAAAAAAGAAAATCAGTCTTACAGCAATGTTCACTCTTACAGCAATGAGCAGTAACCAAGTCGCACCCAGCCAGCAACTTCGGTCTCAACAGGGATACCAGACGCAGATGGTGACTGCTCCAGCCTAGTTTTCCCTACGATCTCATCGGTATCAAGGGACAGCACGCTGCGTCTACGATTCACGTAAGAAGAACATCTCTCTCCAAAAACTGCCCCGTCTTACTGAGAACTTCACCGCTGCACCGTGCACCGCATGTAATCCCGACTCACTGGAATTGGCACACTTCAGCCTCGACTCACTGAGACTAACGGCACTCAGTTCTACCTCATCGGAACTACTCACTGCTGGCAATGTCTCACTCTGGAACTGAGCACAGATAACTGACTCATCATATATCGACCTCCAGTCTTGGAGGGGAGTGATGTGACGATATCCACATACAGTGTCATCTATCGAAGATACACTGAACCATCAAGTAACGAACTACTGAGTAACTACTAATCCTGTATCGTGTTATAGAACTTTACGCACCGATTAGCGTGTAAGAAACTTCCTGATATTAACAGTTGAACTGCGACCCGCCAGGCATTATCTCCTCGCCTGGTCGGTGGATACTCCCTTTGTGTTGAAGGGGCATTACACCCGTTTCTCCAAAAAACATCATTGAATTCCACTGATCCAAATAAAGAAAAAAGGTGAATCTAACATATTATACGTGTCCAGTAAACATACTGATTTACAGAATAAAATCTGTACTATTTATTTAAACTTGAATTTAAATCTTACTTCAGCTAAACGAAAAGATTATATAAAGTGACTTTCCTTAGCGAAAGCTTTCGGATTTTTACAAGGTAAGTGAGCCGTAGCGTCTAGACAGATATATAATCAAATTCCCTGTGCAGGCTAAAATACCCAAGATAAAAATTCATATCATACATTAGTAAAGAGACAAAGAACAGCAGAAAACAACATTGCAGAAGGCGATGCATGAGCATTTTAAAAAAATATGCAAGTCCTTAATTTTATCCCTATGTTTACCAATATGTTAAATTATATTAATAATTTTAAAATATAGTAATCTATTGCTGCAATCTCTTTAATGATTAGTATGAAAATAAATTCGACTGTGTTCTTCTTTTGAGAGTTCTTTCTTAAGTTTCTACTTTACCCAATTTTTTTTGAGGAATGGAGGAATGAATCCTGTGTCGCGGGGAACTTTACAAACTTACAAAAAACGGACACAAAGAACACCCAGACTCAGAACAACAATTTGCGGATCACACAAAGTGTTGTCTCATGTGGAATTTGAACCCACAACACTCAGCGAAGTGGAGAGCGGCGTGATGACCGCTTAAACCACTTTTTTCTTTTTTTTTTTTTTTTATCGTGTGGAAACCCCCACGGGCCGTCACCCCACCGGGGTTTACGGCGGGGTGGTGTGTCGGAATCGGACCGACTAAAACCACACGGTGTGCCACTCTGCGCCTGAGATAGGAAGGATCCGGGAACCGCTGCTATTACGACATCCAGATCCCTCCTAGCGCCTGCCCGCTACCTCGGGCACCATCTGCAGATGAACTCTCTATTTTAGGCGACGTACGGCACACGCGGACGTCGCCTCCTTGGGGCGGCTGGCCATTGTAGCGGATGGAGGGGAAAACCCGTCCCGTCCACCCGCCGCCACACTCAAGGCGGCATGAGGCGCTGGTATGCGCGCCTCCGCCGCCCGGCTCGCCGGCGGCGAATTGGGTCCGAGTGGATATCGTCCTCCCGGGCCTTCTCCGCCGCCTCCTTCCGCGAAATTACGTCTTCGCAGAAGGTTGCGACCGCGGTAAAACAACTGTCGCTACCGGCCTTGGAGCGTATGACGGCCGGTAGCGAGAGATCTCCTCCAATAACTGCAGTAAGGACCCCACGCTGCGCCGCCCAGGCGGAACAAACCGCTAGCGTGTGCTGAGCCGAGTCCTCACCGGAGTCGCAGTGGTGGCAGGCGGGACTCAATTCCCTCCTGGCGACCGAGTGCAGATACTTCCCGAAGCAACCGTGCCCGGAAAGGACCTGCGTCAGTCGGAAGGAAAGGGTCCCGTGCTGCCGCCGACCGCTTAAACCACTAGGCCAACCGTACAGTCAAAATATCCTACTGGCGGTAGTGTCGGGTCGTTAATCTTGACTAAAACCGGCTAGGTGACATGATGGCTGAGGCTCGTATGCCGTCTGTGTGGACAGGCCGACTCAAAACTATGGTTCTTTCTTCAAAAGGCCAACTCAGACCCTATACTTACTTTTTCACTTACTTTTTATAAAATCAATGTTCACGATTTAAAAAAAAAAGATTACTCTGTGGTTTGTTTCGCCATTTCGTCCCAGCTGTCCCAGCTGTAAAGTCCAACGTGTAAAAATATTTGTAAAAGATTACTATCAGAAATAAATATAATTTATCATTTAGTTGTTATTTTTAGAGTCCCTTAATCTTGTCAATTTTCGTCTTTTATGAGATAAAAAAATCACTTAAAAAATAGACGTAATTCAAATTATTTTTCCTTGATTCATACATTGTTTAATTTCGTAAAAAAAATAATTACATCCGTTTACTATTGGTAAAGACATGAACTCATAGAATAGAAAACATCTGCTTAAATTTTTAAACCAGTAAAACGACATCACCTTAAAAATTTTATATTTATTTAAATATAAGAAATCTTAAAATAACAAACCTAATAAAAATACAAAAATTCAAACTTCACTTCACTTATGGAACTTCTGTTTTCTTGACAAATCCATTAACTAACTACTTATATAGTTGACATCGCTTTACGACGAGCTCTAAGTTTATGGCGCTGTCGTAAAACATTGACATTAAAACCATCAATCATATACCAACACTCTCATCGGATATCTAGTGATGTGCAAAGGACTCGTTGGTTAGGAGAACGTAAACATATGACTGACACTTTCTTTTTAAGTTTTATTATCATATGATGAAAAAAATATTTTTATGTATTTTATTTTAAAATATATATTTAATGTGCTAACTGCCTCAGTGGTGTAACAGCAGTGTGATTGCGACTACTGTCGCAGGGTTCTTGGGTTCGATTCCCGGGGTAGACCAAACTTTCGTATGATCTGTAAATATTTGTTTCGAAGTTTGGCTGTTTTCTATGTATAATATGTATTTCCAAAAAAAAAGTATATTAGTATTCTATCAGTCAGTCTAGTTATCATAGCACAAGCTCTGCTTAGTTTGAAACTAGCTGACGTATGTCAAATGGTCGAAATATTTATTATTTATTTATTTATTTAATATACACAGGTATTACCAGATTATTTAAGTTTGGTTTAAACCAGTGTTTGTCAAAACCTCCTTTCTAAAGAGAAACTTATATCTTGCATGGGACTACTTAAGGTTATGGATCTATGATGTGCTTACTGGCATGTGGCAAAACTGGGCTAGAAACTTATTCATTCACTATGGAAACAACTTTATTTTGGTTAGAATAGTTACAACTATATCTTTCTTCCTGGGTGTCTAGATACGTGTGTACTTCTATATGTATGTATGTATGTATGTATGTGTTCGCAGGGGATAGAGAGAATAAGAGAAGTATAATAGTTGTAAAAGTACCATTATACTAAGAACCCATTCATAAATTATTCTCTTACGGTGTAATATAACCTTTATTATGTAACCATTCGTCATTAAGCCAGAGATAATCAAATAAACTTGCCACATTAAGTAATTACATAGAATAGTCGTAAGAAAAAAGTGCATCAATTTTCAGTAAACATTTTCTGTTACTCGTATACATTTAAGCGTAAAGTGAATGACAAGCAAACAAAATCGCCGACTAAACCTCGCTTGTAAAAAGAATATAGCTAAATACATATATATTGTCCATACAATTGGAACATGAAACACAATCATTCAACAGTGACATTTTATTATCCCTACAGGCGTCGTTTTTCGTCGTTCTTTGTTATAGAATAACACTGACAAAAAGATTTTGTAATAAAATACCCATTTTCTTTTATATTAACTCGGTACAAAATAACGACTATAATAGATAAATAGTAGGGTGTGAAACCTTTAAGACTCCGAGCACAAGAATATCAGTTTATTTCATATTTTTTACGTAATAGAATATTTAGCTATAATTGATTATCTTAGTTAAGCAAGCTCTGTTTACATAAAAGTTACCTATTAAAGGCAATCACGTAAAGCAAGCAATCAATATGAAGTATATAGTAAAATAATATAGAAAAATAGTAATGCTAAAGGTAAATCCAGTTGATTGTATCTACGAAGTAAACAAGTACCTGTATAAATAATTTACGAATATCTTTTCGATTCAGGCTTATCTATTTGTATGCCTGTGAACGTTTAGATATTTGAATTTAAATGAAGGAAATGCAATATCAGTTTATTTATTAATTGTATATACATATATTTTTTATTTTAAGAATCTGCCAAAGTGACTGCTCTGCCTGATGGAAAGCATGAATAGAATGCAAAAGTTGTGGTCACCATATTCATTGGAAATGCAGACAATGTAGTATGGTAACCCACACCATGGTGACCTAGTAAGACTTTAGGTGCTTTTTGACGCTCCGCTTGAGGACGTAAAAGGTATGACAAAAGTTGAGATTCTGCAATGAAAGAATTTCATTTACCTACATGAAGATACGATGTCATACGAACTGGCCATATAACATGACATTGTTGCAGTATTCAGAATTACTCAGCTCTCGATGGACTTAATAACAATTCTTCGTCTAAAAAATCATACACGATGGCTCTTTATACTTTTCAGTCTTTAATACACAATACATATTTTTTTTATTTGTAAAAGACAACGCACACACTAAAAAGAAATTTTGTGTCGCGGGGGACTTGACAAACGTACAAGAAACGGACACAAAGAACACCCAGACTCAGAGCAACAATTTGTGGATTACACAATGTGTTGTCCCATGTGGGGTTCGAAACCACAATACTTAGCGCAGCAGAGAGCGGTGTGACGACCGCTTAAACCAGTTAGCCAAACGTGCAGTCATCTGTTGATCAATCTGCTGATCAACATGAATGTTTTCTACTATCGCATAGCCTTTTTCGAAACTCGTTTTATTGTGGTGGCTAGGATTCGTCGACCTTATTCGTGAGACTAATTTTGGAATACTGGTCTGATAGTTTCATAGTTATTTTACAAGGTTACTTCTTGTCAATCTCAGGTATAGCCCAGTCATATTAGGTAAAAAAAGGGGTCAACCTCGGAATAAAAGATAATAAGCTGAAAGTTAGTATAAACCTTTGTTTTGTCATTCTAAATATTGTCTCAAAAGTCACCAGTCAAAAGTGATTCTGAGATTCTGGAAGGTTACGAGATAAATATGACCGAAAATGAGGATGATGAAAATGAATTGAATATTATTGAGTCACTACAAAAAAAAGACGACGAAGAAGAAGAAGAAGATAAGTAGCGTCCATTGACAATCAATTTTAATATTTAAACTCACATTTTAATAAATGTATAATAACCTGAAATACCTATAGCAATAGGTATTTAATGGTAAATAAAAATATCTGTAAAATCTATTATTTAATAATTATAATTTGACCTTTTACAACGTACTGATAACCGTAACTCACGCTTGACCTTGTATAAACTAATATATGACTGTACGCTGTGCACACACGTAAAAAATGGTTGGTTGTATGAAAAGGTCACACAAAAGTTGTAGAGAATGTTATATTCTACAACTTTTATCAGAAATACAAATCTCATTTGAGCAATAGGAACCGAGATTTTCGCAAAAAACCGATTTTGGTAAGCTTTGACCTTCAATATCTTAAGACGGGATACACGATTGTAATGGTGACTTTTGAGACAATATTTAGACTGACAAAACAAAGGTTTATACCAACTTTCAGCTTATTATCTTTTATTCCGAGGTGAAAACCCTAATATGACTAGGCTAGTACAGACTTTCACAATGTAAATAATTATTTATGATTTTGTTAAACGTAACATGTACGGATGCGTAAGGATGTCTGTAAAAGTTTTTAAACTCCACAATTTAATTTCTATGTCATTCTTAATGTTCTACCCTATTTGTTTAAAATCTTTATCTGAGAAAAAAGTCGTATAGCGTTTACATTTACTCGACAAAATGAAAATATTAATAGAAGATTATGCAGATTCCCCAGCAGATTCGATTTGAGTTTAATACTGAATACGACGTACAAAATTCACACACAAAAAATTTATACGACCCATTAAATTGACGACCAATCGATGCGCATAATTGTAGAGGATAAGCTGCGTGCAACTGAATTCAATTAAAGCAGTATATATTACAAAATTCAACGAAAATAAACTATAACTATTGTGGTAGAGCTTTCGGCACATACGGGCTAGACTCGACCGGAGTGATAACACTGGTGATTAAGGGGAATCCCCTTCTCTTGGTACTCTCTTGGTAGTAACAGCTACATACATATTATCAGAATTCTCGTCTGTTCTTTTTCCACCCTACCATAAAAAAATATAATATGAATATGAAAGTGATGACCTTCTTATAAAAACGTAATTTTCCTGCACTAAATACTCGTGTTTTGACTAAAGTTATCAGCAATCAAATGATTACATTTCATGTTGAATTGTTGCCTAGAACAGTTATGATGAAATCAAAATATCCATTTAGACAGTACACTATCAAGTTGGTACCGTCCCCATACATCCACTGAATTATTAATTTACATAATTACTAAACCCAGCTTCAAACATATCATGACTATTGTTCCTGCAACAATATAGTTTATACGTCAATCAGTACGTCAAAGCCACTAAAACGTTTATATTTAGAATTTCTATTCGTATTACAGTTCGTTTACGATGCCATGATTAAGTTCATACAAGAACTTGATTTCGCGGGCAGTATTCAAACACATTTAGAGTTCGTTATAGATACATATACGAGTAAATAAAGATAGTAACTTTTTGTAGCTTAGCGTTCGGAAATCACATGTTCAGTACGTATTTTTCGTACTTCAAATCAAAAAAAAAATCATTAATGGCCATCATAAGATTTGTTTGAAAAGAATTGTCACTACATCCATAAGACGCTATCCCTGAAATCTACGTTTCTTAAGGATGATTTTCAGCGAACGGCTCGCAACAGAAAAAATATAACAATCTTTTAACGATATTAAAACATGTATATAGCATTTAAAGTCTAAATTACAATCAGCTGGTTAGCATAGACAATAAAATTGTGTAAATGATATAATGTCGTTAAAACAATGTAATGCAATTCTTTACAATTCAATCTCAGTATAAATACTTACAGTACAATCCTTACAATCCTCATTCTTCATATCATTCGAAGTGAACTGCACTCAAACATTTTACTATGCATATATACTTAATTTTCAATAGCCTACTACATTTATCTACAATAAAAAGCTGCATTGGCCTAATATAGTCTTGGCAATAAATTCGTTTATGGACACATTTGTAAGAAAAAATAAAAAGATATTTTTGGTCAAAATAAAATAATACTACATAATCTTTATATAATTTGACCGCAATAATTCATCAAAGGACACAAAATAATTTCATTATTACTGTATATTCAACTGTTAGCGATAGATTTACTATAAACCCAAGCGTATAATCTGTCATAATTATAAATAGGTACTAATTAAAAACTCTCACGCTCGCACTCGCACGCTCATCGCAGGGAGCGAGAGTGGTGAAACACCGCTGTGTCCTCCTACGCTTGCAGAGCAAATGGCAGAGTGGGACCAGGAGAGGCATAGAACTGTCTCGTTCCCTGGGCCCAGGAATGAGTCCAGTACCGTAGACGACTCGGGCGCCGGAGGTCACAGAATGAACTCCGTCCTCCATAAGTGCAAGTCTTTGAGTGGTAGGTGACGTCACCTGTCACCCAGGCCAGGGTAGTAGCGCGATGTGATACGAAGCCAGCGCGCCCTTTTGGGGGTAGAAAAGGGAACATTGGGGTTCTCATTTAGGAGGGGCTCATCTGCAAGTCGTAGGTAGATGACCCGAGACACGTCGGAATACCAGTGATTTCTTATCTAGGGTACACCTGGTTCCCCGGCTACTAGTACCAGAGCCAACGTGCGATTTTTGGTCGGTTCAAGACCGACATAACCACGAATGTGGTGGTGCCCGGGGCAATTTTCGCACAGAAAAAAAAAAGATATTAATCACAGAAATTATTAAATTTAAATCGTGTAGGTGTGGAAATACAACATTAGAAGATTTCAATGGTTAACTTTAAATCAGTTTTCACACTCTGAGGACGATTTCTGTCAGCAGACGATCGTAGACACTTATTAAAATTAGTGAGGGGACAAATATCGATATTTTACGAGTGTGTTTTATCTTGAAAAGTACTTACAGAGCAACTTTCACTTTGACGTGGGTCGTTAAAAGTGTATCGCGTAGGTATAGCGATAGCGAACAAGGAATGAATCCCAACGGGCCCGACTTTAAACCGCTTATCGAACAGGAGGCGAGTTGCAATATAAAATTGATGTTAAGCTTAACGTAGCCGTTACGCGATAACCTTTGAAACACTCTCATAACTTAGTCATGGAACATAAAAGTAAAATAATTTACATATTTGTATGTTGTATTACTGACTGCTGCTACTGACGACTGCTGCTCAAGTGCCCTCGGGTTCGATTCTGTTGTTGAGGTTTTCTGGTTACAAAAATAGCTAATATCAGTCTGGAGAGAGATTGTGAAAGTGAGAGAACAGAGAGGGCACCTGTGTTTGCGTATGGCACTATAATATCCCCTGTACAGTTGGCTGGTCTCCATTGAGACTTACCCTCGTGGGCAAAGTCGGCTGGGAGTAAATCATGATCATGCTATTTAAATGAAGCCTTACATAATGTTATTTTCTCTGTAGCATCTTTCTCTATGCCCGCTTAGGATAAATAGACGTAGAGTCCTCCTTTTACTTCCTCTTCCTAGACAGCGGGAGAGAAGGGGTTGTCCAAGGCATTATGGGCTGAAACATGTTTCTCCTACGATAATAAAATACATGAAAAATCTTAATTGCAATTTTATTTTAGTAAATGTTATTGCATGAAAAAAAATAGGAAGGTTCAACAATAGTGATGATGTATATCTAAAACCTTTGTTTCACAGTAAACCCATTCAGTATTTAGATCTATACTTAGATTAAAAAGCTGAGGAGTTTGTTTGTTGATTGGTTAAGCCCGCTAATCTCTGGTATACTACTAGTCCGATTTGAAAGAATTTTTCAGTACAATATAGTCCAGTTATTGAGAAAGACTATATATCATCACGCTACGACGAAAAAGAGTTGAGTACCAATAAAGTTCGTACAAAATGCTTCAGCGAAATTCTCTGTTCAATGCCACGATACATCTAATTCGTTTTATTTCCAATTGTGTACACTTTAAAGAATGAAAGTTATCGTTAGATGGATAAATTATTTACATTATTATATACTTATCAGTTCTGGTCATTGCATTGTAAATTATATTAAGATAATAATGTAAGTTGACATGAACAACGAAAATTGAGTTTTTCAATTCTTGTCATTTCTTGTTTCGTAGCCTTGCATCAACTGAAACACTACACAGCTTTAAATAAATTATTAAACACCGTAGACTTCGAAAAAAATTAAAATGTTATCATTATGGAGAAACGAGTGTCATGTCCCTCCGAGACACAGGCAAGGTGATCATGCCTGGCGGGCCGCGGTTTTGCAAATGATATTAGGATATTATATATATGCTAATCATTGCGAGAATATCTATATCGCGATACAGAGTTATTAATTACAACGTAGTTCATTACTACGTAGTTCGGTGTGTCTTCGATAGATGACGCTGTATGTGGATGAGGATGGATATTTTAAAATTAAAATATCGTTAGTTACCAAACTATAATATCCATCACTAGTCAAAAGTTAATTTACTTAAAAGTGTCAAAACGTCTGTACCACTTTGGCGCGAAATTCTTTAAGTGTACTCTTAGTATAAGACTTACTCCCACTTATTGAACCTATTAAATATTAAACCAACACTACAAAGAGAAAATCTGTTGTTCGAGTTCTATTGTATAAAGTTTCGGTAGAATAAGAGAATATTCTAGTGACTCTGCAAAAAATAAGGTGAAGTTATGGAAGGTGGCTAGAATTTACGAAAATATGATATTGAATCTATCTGGTACTGTTTTTTAGTTTACTATTTTAACAAAAGTAACTTACACCTCTTAATTTTGTTAAGTAATTACAATGAAGTCTTTCAAAATGTTAATCAAAGTAAGTCTTTAGAATGTTATATCCATAGAGAGTATTAACAGGTAGCCTCATTATCTAAACATGATAGCATTCTAGAAAAAATGAATGTATTTATAATAAAATCATGCCTGTTTCCCGGAGGGGTAGGTAGAGGCATGTTAAACGCCCACTTTTCGCCAGTGTTTAGGTTCTACGTAATAACAGGCGAGCCTATTATCGCTAATCTAGAAGTTTTGTTTGCCAAAGCTTCGTGCGTCGATCAGCAGGTACACCTCTTGCAAATGTTAGCTTGGGGCATTAACTCCTTGGTGGAAACCCTAAGCATCTTTTACTTTATTAGTACATAACTAAGAGAGCATTTTATTGAGACAATATGTTATGCACATACTTTTTTTCAGATCAAAACTTCCTTCCTACAGAAAAGCCTATGTCTAGCGGTGATCTATTAAAGGCTGGTAATAATACTTTTATCCAGAAGTTACCAGAACTTCGTCAGTTGTCCCTTGCCTAGTAGCTCCTTCGCAGAACGGGCATACAATGACTTACTACAATCACAGTTCCATCTCTCTTTGGTGCGTTTGAAGCAGAAACTAACACCGCTTTAAGAGGTTGGTACTATCAGAAATCATCACCGAACGTATATTGCAGTTCACACAACAACAATAATTTAATTTTATAGGAGATGTCCTTACAAAATCATTGAAACGACCTTCTTCCTATCAATGTCACCGGTGGGCGGTTCAACCGCTGATTTATAAAACTGCTCCATAAATTGTCGTGTACCGTCAATATCCATACAATGTTTGTATACAAAGAAACGTCTGTCTACCTAAAATAGCCACATAAACAACTTTTACTACCTTTCCAGACTACAATGAGCGTAATTTTAGACCAGGCGAAAATCGCATACATTCCAACCAAATACAACAACAGAGTAGAAGGGATATTCGTAATTTTGACTAGCCCGTTGGTCTAGTGGTTAGTGAACGTGGCTACTCACATATTCTATATTCCATATTCTAAGTTAAGAGCCTGCCAAAGTGACTCTTCTCTGCTTGATAGAAAGCATTAATGGAATCCAAGAGTTGTTTTTTCACACGCCGCTTGTGGACGTAAAAGGTATGACAGTCATCGTGACAGTGTAAGGTTTACACAGTTACCACGATAACTGTCACCCCTACATCAATGAGCCTCTGGTCTGACACTTACTTACTAACGAAACACGACAACACGGATGCTGGCGCTTTAATTTGGTCTTCTGTGGGAGTATAGTACTGCCTCGGTTGAGCCGGCCCGCTCCTGCTGAAATCAGCGTGGCTCTATTACCTAGCAAAATAATATACACATACAGTAGCGCTCAAAAGTATTTTGACAAGACTACTTTTGCAGTTATCCTTTTTACTGAGTACTTCAAAATAATTTTAGTATTTTTTATACTATTATTTATGACGTATTTCATCCTTTGTGAGTTACAATTTCGAACTTGTTTGTTTTCTTTCTTTGTTAAAAACAAAACACGTCTATACATGCGCTCAAAAGTATTTTGACAACCATTCAGTTCCTTGCTGGCAGCGGTTCTACTCACACTGCATATATTTTTGTCTATGAGGTATAATTACTCCGCATTTATCAACATGCCTAAGACTAAAGAATATTCAAATGATATTAAAAATGCCGTGATAACTGCCCTACAAAGTGGAATGACGCAAGCAGAAGTTGCTCGAAGTTTTAAAGTGCCACGAAAACTTGTTAGTTCGTGGAACAAAGCTTATAATAAACGTAAAACTATTGAAAATAAGCCTCGAAGTGGCCGTCCGAAAAAAACATCCGCTAAGGAAAACCATTTGATAAAAAGGTTATCGACAAGTGATGTCCGAAAAACGGCTGTGCAAATAAAAAACGAGTTACAGGAAAATTACGACGTGAATTTACACGTTTCTACTGTAAAACGCAGGCTAAAGGACTTCGGATTACATGGACAACGTCCAACTAAGAAACCTCTAATTTCTGCAAGGAATAGGAAGCCGCGCCTTACGTTTGCGAAACGGTTCAGTTTATGGACAAGTTCAGAATGGTCCAAGATGTTGTGGACTGACGAAAGCAAATTTAATGTAGCATCATCTGATGGTATACGGTACGTGCGACGTCCTGAAAACAAAAGATTGATGTTCGATACCAAACACCCACAGCAAAGCATGGAGGTGGCAATATTATGGGCTGGGGATGCTTTTCTCGCCGCGGAGTCGGACCTTTAGTTAGGATAGAAGGTACTATGGATCGCTTTATGTACGCAGATATATTAAAGCAACAAATGCTACCCTATGCTAAAGCAAATATGGCACCTGGTTGGTATTTTCAACAAGACAATGACCCAAAGCACAAATCGAAACATGTCAACTTCATGAAACTCGCTAAAATCAAAAATTCTCGACTGGCCAAGTCAAAGTGCCGATTTAAACCCAATAGAGCATCTTTGGGAAGAACTGAATCGCCGCATAAGATGTCGAAACTATTCAAATAAAGATGCTTTATATGAAGCACTAAGTAACGAATGGAGCCGAATACCCATTGATCGTTTGCAGAAACTAGTTGACCGATGCCAGCTCGTTGTGAAGCGGTCTTGAAGTCTAATGGATATGCAATAAATTACTAATAGTTAACATCAAAACTAATATTTTTTTATATTATAAAATAAAAAACATTTCTTGTCAAAATACTTTTAACTTTTTTTTTAACGTGTGGAAACCCCCTCGGGCCGTCAGCCCACCGCGGTTTACGGCGGGGTGGTGTGTCAGAATCGGACCGACTAAAACCGCACTGTGTGCCACTCTGCGCCTGACATAGGAGGGATCCGGGAACAGCTGCTATTACGACATCCAGATACCTCCTAGCGCCTGCCTGCTAACGCGGGCACCATCTGCGGGAAGACTCTCTAATATAGGCGACGTACGGCACACGTAGACGTCGCTTCCTCGCGGCTGGTCATTGTAGCGGATGGAGGGGAAAACCCGTCCCGTCCACCCGCGGCCACACTCAAGGCGGCATGAGGCGCTGGTACACGCGCTTACGCCGCCTGGTTCGCCGACGGCGAAATGGGTCCGAGTGGAGATCATCCTCCCGGGCCTTCTCCGCCGCCTCCTTCCGCGAAATTACGTCTTCGCAGACGATTGCGACCGCGGTAAAACAACTGTCGCTACCAGTCGCGGTAGCGAGAGATCTCCTCCAATAACTGCAGTGAGGACCCCACGCTGCACCGACCAGGTGCAACAAACCGCCAGCGTGTACTGAGCCGAGTCCTCACTGCAGTCGCAGTGGTGACAGGCGGAACTCGATTCCCTCCTGGCGACCGAGTGCAGATACTTCCCGAAACAACCGTGCCCGGAAAGAATCTGCTTCAGTCGGAAGATAAGGGTCCCGTGCTGTCGACCTGCCCAATCGGCGATGACCGGTTGGAGAGCCTCCACGGCGGCAAAGCCAGCACGTGGAACCTCCAGCCGGGACGACCAACGAGCCATCGTGGCACGACGAGCGGCCTCTCGCCACTCGCGTATCTCTTCGAGCGGGGCCCATACGCCGCTACCCGCCCGGAAGTCAGCCGTTCGCCATTAAACTTCGGCGAGCACTTCCGCCTCCAAATCCCACGGCAGAGTTCCGGCCAAGGCGCATGCCACCTCCGTCGATACGGTGCGGTAACCACGTATGGCTCTAACCGCTAATATCCTCTGAGGGCGCTAGAGGTGAGCCCTATTCTGGGTGATCACGCCGCTGCCCCAAGGGCAGAAGCAGCGACGACCAGTTTTGGAAAAAGCTGTCGAAAGTGCTCGTCGAAGAGCCACCTACCGTCGAGGATCAGGCCCAGATACTTTATCTGGGTCTGCACCGGTACGAGGACCGAATTGACTACGATGGAGGCACCGGAGGGTGAACCACGACCGGGCCCATGGAACAAAAGGGTCTCCGTCTTATCCAGAGCCACCCGCAAACCCAGCGCCTCAATACGCCTGACCACCAGAGAGACACCCGTGGTGGCCAGGCGCGCCGCCTCTTGAAAATTCATCCCCCAGGCTGTGACCAATGTGTCATCTGCGTAACAAATTACGCCCAGCCCGGGGGGGAAGACGACCTCATAGGGCCCAGTCGTATCCCATGTTCCACAGAAGTGGTCCGAGGATAGACCCCTGTGGAACACCGCACGACATGAGCCGCCGCCTCAGAACACCGCTTCGGTCCTCGTACATGATGGTACGCTCCTGTAGATAGTCTGCCACAAGCTGCCTCAAGTACTCTGGCACCCCGTGGTAGTGGAGTGCTTCCCTGATGCAGCTAAATGACAGACTATTAAATACGTTGGCGATGTACAACGACACCGCACAGCAGCACGCCGCCACAGCTCAGCGCCTCTTCGGTAACGGCCTTCAGGCGTAACACAGCATTGACTGTCGAGCGCCCCGCTCGAAAACCGATTTGGGCGTCCGACAGATCGGGGCCCATCTCGCAGAGGTGCCGGACGATGCGGGTAGAGAGTATCCTCTCAAAAAATTTACCCGCCTCGTCCAGCAACACGATGGGCCTATAGGCCGCTACCGAATCGGCAGGCCGTCCCGGCTTCTTTAATAGGACCAGCTTCTCGCTTTTGCAGCACTCAGGGAAGCGTCCAGACGCCAAGCTAGCGTCCAGGACCTCCCTGAAGCGGTCCGACATGTGTTCGAGGGCTCGGGTTAGCACACGGGCAGGTATTCCGTCTGGCCCGTGGGCAGTGTTCCTAGAGCGGATCCATAGAACAACCACCCCTTCCTCCGATTCCCTGTTGGGCAGAACATTGACCTCGTTTCCCTCGTCGTCTCCAACCTAGAAGGCCATCGACGGGGGTGTGTGCTCCGCCCGTTACGGGAAAAGGCCCTTGACCACTTCATGCAGGAAGCTGGGCTGGAGGGTCTCTGTAAGGGGAGGGGGGAGCCGAAGCGCGGCGCTTTTGTCGCGCCGCACGATACGGGCGTCCCCAGGGGTCACGATCGAGACCCTCCAACATCTGCCTCTTCTTTACTTCTTTGGCGCAGCTAATGGCCAGCTTCAGAGTTTTCCGCGCCTCTCGGTACTCGTCATGAAGCTGGTCCTCCCCGCTGTCTTCACGGTGTCGCCGCCGACTACGGGTGTAGGACCTCCGGGCACGACTACAGGCCGCGCGGAGGTCTGCCAACTCCTGGGACCACCAGTAAACCTCTTTCCGTGGAGGCCGACAACCTCGGATGCGGGGCATGGCCGCATCGCAGATCTGCGTAATCGCATCACGAAAGCGACCAGCCCTCATGTCGATCTCCCCGGTCGGAGCCTGCGGAGACAGCCAAGAGTAAATGATGACTGCCTCCTCTAGTAGGTCCCTGTTTAGTTTAGCTACAGCCCACCGCGGAAAGCAAGAAGAGAGCCGCGCCGCGTGACCCCTTCTGGGGTCCTGGGACCGGGAGAGCTCAAATCGGATGTAGAGATGGTCCGAGAGCGTGTCAACCTCTTCCAGGACACGCCAGTTCCTTACTCGTGCGGCAAGGGCAGTGGTAGCGAACGAAAGGTCCACTATGGACCCCCCCTGCTGTCGCACGCACGTGTTGGTGGAGCCCCTGTTTAGTAAACAGAGGCCCACTGAGGCCGCCCACTCCTCTACGGCCTCGCCCCTAGCGTTCGTCCTGGGGGAACCCCTCGCAATGGACTTTGCGTTGAAGTCCTCCAGCACTAGGACGTGCCCAGACGTTAGTCACCGCATCGAGGTTTCCAAGTTGTCAAGGAAAACTTCGAAGTCTCTCAGACTCCGGTTGGGGGAGAAGTAAACCCCATATAATATATATATATATATATAATAATATAAAATGGCTTCCTCTTCGTGCTAGAATATTAGGCGTTGGCAGTGACGAACAACACCATCACCAACGTTTCCAGGGTGCACCACGTGGAGGTTTTCTAGCCCAGCACCCCAAATATACTGATAACTAGTTCAACCTTCGAACTCAGTTTGCGTTCAGAGTTTCGGGGGTCCGATACTAATCGCTCCATGGAAAAAATTGGTATTCAGTTAAAATTGGTTGGACTAGTAGCCGCCCCTTAATAACCTTGAGAATAAAAAAGGCTAGGAAGATAATGATCCCAAGTAAAATTTTAGATATATATGACGTAAGACATGAATGGAAGACTGGTTATTTTTTGTATAAAATGAAAAAAAGTGATCTAGTCTTACCAAACCCTCCATTACTTACTAAAATTTATTATGGCAGGGAAATCATAAACCATTCAAGAGGAAGAAAAACTTATTACAACTAATATTTAAGCAATCACGAGGTTCAATAAGGATGTCAAAACAAAACTTATTTGTTACACTTTAAAATAATGTTACAAATTTCTTTCAAAGTAATTATTTCTGAATGGTAACAATAAACTTTTATATTTTTATAAAACACAACAATTAAAAACAAAAGCTTCCCTCTAAATTGAGGCCAATATTGAGTGTCGTTTGCCTTTTATTTCAATTTTATTATTTAAACTTGGAACGAGCGTTTCGTTACCGAACTGAAACAATATTTAAAGATCGCTTTTCATAATGTTTTAACAATATACTAATTATGTTTGAATATCAAATGCTTATCATAATTGTTTAAATTAACTTTTTTAAAGACTGTTTGTCCTAAAAAAGTTTATTCGCAATTATCATTTATCATTCACATTTAGACAACTCTTGTTTAATTTATAAAAAAATTATTAGAGTTCAAATGACTAGATTGAAAAACACACGTATACAGAAAAATTAAGCATCTCCAAAATCTCAAAATCAAAAGCGTACATACTTGAGCAAACACGTTCCTTTAAATATTTTTACATTTAAAGTAAAACACAATCGAAGTTTCAGTCAGATTCTCGTGGTTTTTTCATTTTACGCATTGAAACTCCCACGGGCCGTTATCCCACACGAGTTTTATAACACCGGTAGTGTTTTGGAATCTAACCGACTAAAACCACATGGTGTGCCACTTTATGCTTTAAGCAAGAGGAATCCAGGAATAGCTATTATAACGACATCTGGATTCCTCCTAGCGCCTGCCCGCATGAGCACGGACACCACCTACAAGAAAACTCTCTAGTTATGCAACGTTCGGCATACGTAGACGGTGTCTTCTCGCGGCTGTCCATTTTAGCAGTTGGAGGAGAAAACCCATCAGATCCACTCACGGCGACACTCAAGGGGACATGAGGCACTCTCCAGTATACTTCTGCGAGATGATGCCTTCGTAAAAGAATATGACCGTGGTAAAACACCTGTTGCTACCGGCCATTAACCGTAAAACGGCTTGTGTCGAGTTACTGCGGGACAGATGGGACTCAATACCCTCCTAGCGACCGAGTGCAGATACTTCCCGAAGCAACCGTTCCCGGAAAGTACCTACGTCAGTCGGAAGTATAGGGTTCCGTACTGCTACCCTGTCCACTCGACGATAACCGGCTGGAACGCCTCTAAGGTGGCAAAGCCAACACGTGGTGCCTCCAACTGCAAAGATCAAAGAGCAATCATGGCTTGACGAGCGCGCTCACACCACTCGTGTACCTTTTTGGGTAAAACTTGACTACCAGCAGCCATCCAGAACTCAGCCGCCCGCTGATATAATTCTACGACCACTTCCGCTTTTGAATCCTACGGGGAGAGATTTCATAGACTCTGCTAAAAGGATTTATGCAAAAAAAATACATAAACTCCTACGATATGTTTCAATATAATTACCTACTAAATTAATACACTACATGACAATACAATAACGAAAAATAATTTATACGTTCTCCATTCAGCCTATTCAATAAAGTCAAACGCACATTAAACTTGTCAAATGCGTCTAAGTTGTTCAAAGTTGGCTTTATTACTTAGACCGAATACTTGGGTTTTAAGTTAGTTCTGAGTACATTAGAGAGTCAACAAACTTTCTGTTAAGATATCTTTGAGGAAAATTATCAAGGTACTTGGACTAGCCCACGCCATTGTAAGGTGAATAGTATTACGGAATTCGATAAAGTCAATGACTTATTGATAAATTTCTTTACGTTTCAATAAATTGTATTAATATTCTAATGAGTAAAAATTTATGTATTCAAAGTTTCTAATTGAATTCCTCAACAGCCTTCGGTAGTCCACAGTTGGACATAGGCCTCTCCTTAGTAAGGAGGTTTTAGCTTACTATTCCAGTCTTTCTTCTCTTTGCAATAATGTTTTCTTTCATATTTTGTTCCCTTAGACGCCTCTTACGATACCCATGGGATGAGTGAGAGTGGTGACACTCTGTATTCTTACTCAGTCATCACACGGAGATTGGTGAACGAGAACTGTTGAAACTTAGAGTAAGCAAGAAACTGACGAATGACAAAAGATAATAAAAGAGTCAAAAATGAAATGAAGATGGTCATATAGCAATATGACCACCTTGGTCATATTACGCTGACCTCAACAAATCTGAAAAAAAAAAAAGATGATTATGAAACTATAAAGACTTTCACGATTACTTTGCTCGTTCAAATAGTTTATCAATCTAATTTTTATACATATAAAGTGCTTATATTGCTGTCTTCTGTAAAGGGATTAAAACAGAAATAACCTAGTATTCCAAAAGAATCGATGTTATAGTCAATACACTAAAAGTATCGATAAAGGGGTGTAACAGTAAAAGAGGAAAAATATCTGTCAGCTGTTGGAGTTCCCACGTTCACATCTCAAAAAGAGAAGGTATTTTATTTAGAACAGATTTGAAACGTAGCACTTTAACAATACTTTTACAATAGCTATATTATGTTTTATTTTATTTCGATTTAGTCTAAAAAATAAATATTTATTAATATTTTATTTTGAGATTGAAATGCAGACTATTGTTTTACTACTTAAATTAAGATTTCAGATACATCCATCAGAATTACATAAAGACGCGGTCACAAACAAACAAAACAAAAGTGAAGCTGATGAAAGCGAGTTAAAAATGGTTTTACTGTTCGTACAAAAAACTCTCTCAATAAAGCAGCTATATTTAAAAAGCGAACCAATTTTCTATTCAATAAGGTGCAAAAGAGATAAGTATAGTATTTTAGACATCAATACCTCCATAATTTATTGTATTTCTATAACTCAATAAATCTAAAATCGTTAACCTTTGTTTCATCTTTCAACATAATCTCATACGTAACGTATAAAATTAGTATTCTCTGTTCGTAATTAAAATAACTGATTAGCTCAATTTATTAGTCATGAGTGATGCTAAGCAGAAGTGTACCAGCACACTCTTCGCCACATGCCCTTACGTAATGAATTTCACAAATTGCTGATAAATAACATAAAATAATGCCTGTTTCCTTGGAAGGATAGGCGAACCTACTGCCTGTAATCGGGATGTTTTGTTCTATGCGCCCTTTACTTTATTTATACATGACTAAGAGAGCTTTTTCTTTAGAAAATATGTTATGGGTATACTTTTTTCAGGCCAAAGCCTCCTTTCTACAGAGATGTCCGTATCCAGTGGTGGACTATTAAAGGCCAGGTGATAACACTTTTTGCCAGGAGGTACCACACACACGCACGCACACTTACACACGAACGCACCCACGCACGCACACATACACACACACACGCACTCACAAATGAACGCACCCACGCACGCACACACACACTCACACGCACTCACAAATGAACGCACCCACGCACGCACACACACACACACACACACACACAAGCATGAACGCACCCACGCACGCACACGCACACACACACATACTCAGTCATTTTCGCATATAATGTTACCGTTCTAATTCTTTTAGTTTCCAATAAAGATTTACCAATTTTGTTATTATTATCCGGAAGTAGAACAACTGGTCCCAAATATTGTTATTATGATTATATCCTTTAACTTTAATTTTCACGAAGTTTCACCGGAGCAAGAATTGTCTACCACTTTTGTATTCAGGCATCGTTATATAAATATTTTACAAGTTCTTACTAATTTAAAATAGGAAAAAAAATATCTAGAAAGGTCTACCAGATCTGTCTGGCTAAACACGAAAAGTTATACCATTTCTCGTATTATTGGTACCTCAAAACTGATGCACGAGAAACTTTGTACGATTCCAAAATGTAATAAACAAACATGGCATGACATACTGTGTATACTATGTGGGTCCCTTGACGTACGGTTACGGAGTTCCGGCTCACAATCAAATAATAAATGATCATTTATCCAATTGACGAAGTACACGTCTGAGAATTGAAATAATACTTTTATAAACAACTCTCACACTACCATCTGGTCCTACGAGTAAATTAGGATGAGCTACTATTATGACATGAGTGCAGATAAACATACGTATATTTTAAATTAAACCTAGGCACTGAGTAGATTGTTACTCGTTCGTCCTTACCACGTTTATATTCATTCTGATTAAGAATCGAATCCTTAATCAGCAGCTGACTCCTGGACATACAGATCTGTCTCATTAGAACATCCCTTAAATCATTTTTCAGGGTGTATTCTACTCAGAAAAGGGATCATCTGCAAGTCGTAGGTAGATGGCCCGAGGTACGTCGGCGTTCGAGGGATTTCCTTTCTAGGATACACCTGGTTGTCCGGCTACTGGTACCTGAGACGGCGTGCGGTTTTTGGTCGGTTCGAGTCCGACATTCCCACCAGTAGGTGGTAGACGGGGGGATTTCCGCACAAAAAAAAAAAAAAACAGGGTCTATTGTACCTCTTCAATTCTGTAAAATATTTATTATCTTGTGGTCTATACTAAAAAGGTTTTTCAAGTCGAGTTTGCCTAAAGTATGGCAATCAATAAAAGTTATGGTTTTATTTTATGATAATATTTCATTAGTTATCGTTACATGTGTACTAAAATTTCGTATCGTTTTTATTGGGACTGAATCACTGGAATCTATTTTTCCATTTTCTTCTTGAAAACAAATGAGCTGGGCATAAATTACTAATCATGAAAACTATTTATAAAAATTTCAACTATGTCATTTCAGTCTAATGGATACTGGAATTATAGTCCATTGCCGATATTGTTAACTAATGCCAAGAAATTATCAATTCGTCGAAGTCTTGGTACTTGATAGGTTAGGGTACTTTGCTTGATCCAAATGTCACAATTTTCTTAACGCGAATGGACTATCTCGTAGTAACGTTGAGATTCGACTGACTTAAATTACTTAATAACTTACAATAACAATAACAATTACTTACTACTATATTTTAATACTAAGAATAATAATACTAATAAAATGAACTGGCTGACTAACTAATAACTACATCGTGCAACAAGAATTGTTACTAAAGGAGAAAGATACGACTCCCTAATTTTTCTAAGCTCAGATAATATCCCAACCATATTTGCTTTATTTGTAATAGAATATCTGCAATAGGCTTCATTGAAAATTTGGTAACATTTGGCTATCCAGAAACTAAAATATATAAAGTATAGTAAAAGATCAGTCACAATAGTAAAGTTCACACAGCAATCCATGTCCTCAATATCTGATCGATAGACGTAATATTTTTTTCAAATTAGAGAGCCAGGTAATTTAAAGTAGCAAGGGCCCTCAAAGAAAGTATGTAGTCAAAACGAGTGAAAACGGATAGGTGTAGTTTTTTTTCTATCTTGTACTGTCACCTGTCAGCCAGTAACCAGTGTTGAAAACTGTAGAAAGATAAAAGAAACCTGATTCTCTATGAATCGGTTATAAAAAATTGCGAAGCACTTGTCACTTTATTTTCATACATATTCTTAGATTTTTCCAATTTATTTACAAGCAATTGATAATAATTCAGACACATTGTATTATTTTGTTGCGTATTTTATTTTAAGTTTTCCGGCTTCCTAGATAAAAACATGGTGTATGTTCCGTGATTTTATTCGGAAAAAATAAATGAAAATAAACTAATATACACTGCTGGTCCCAAAATTACAATTCTGCTCCATGGAGCTTATAATTACAAATTTACGTTGTGTTGGAGAAGCATTATATATATGTAAGACCTCCTTAGATCATATCGCCCCTATGTCTGGATCATTTTGTAGTATAAATAAATCACTTTGAATATATTTTCTTGAGAAATAACGAAAACCAAACAAGGGGATGAGCGCTTAAATTGAGTGAATAATGAATGGGCTTTTTCCCGACGTTCATCAACATTTTGTATGATTTTTTGACTCAATTTACCAAGAATATAATAAGATAAAAGAAACAAAACAAGTGATTCGAGCGAGGCCGCATTTAACAAATAAAACAAGAAGTTACACATTTTCTAACTTTTGGGGATTGCTCTTTATAAGATAAGAATATTTAAATTGTCCTTTCTTTAATTACAACTAATCTAATCAATTATAATTAAACCCTTAATTAAATGATAATTACGAAATACCTTTATTCACCTAGATCATCACAAAAACAAAAGCTTTCTTTTTTTGAAATGGCTCTTTTCGCCTAGGTTTATGAGTAGATAATTGTAAAACTAGCCTATTGAGTAGTGACACGGTAAGTAGCCTATTGAATTTGTACTCAATAGGCTACTTACCGTAGTATTGTTACTGATGGCACTGACTAGGTACTCCTTCCATTTTAATGAACACCACACCATCACATCAACAACCTTTAATAGTCCACTGCTGGACACGGACCTCGCCTTAGAAAAGAGGTTAATGTGTTCACTAACCTTCATTCTAAGGATATTGCACAGAGGGTATACTGACAGAGGCGATACGATGATACAGAGGCGATATATTTCTTAGATTTTAGAAACTTTCCAGCTACTTCAAATGTTGAGCAAGTTTGACCACAGGATTTGGTCTAACACCACATGTAAGACGTCAAATTTAGACCAGTAAAGACAACAATTTTATAGCCGATCTAATAGTGAAAAGCCAGAGTTGACACTCACTAGTGTAGTACGAGTATATCTGTCAAAATATAACTTCAATTAACCCTGTGAAAAGATTAGAGAGTCGCTTTAATGTTTTTCTATTATTACTAGGGTTCACCTTCAACAAGTACCGTAGGTAATGTGCAAAGCCCTTATAATAATTTACAAAACGTGTCTAACTTAAGTGCATGTTGAATTATAAATGTTTCACGAGCAAAGTTAAGGTAAATATTTAGGAGAGAAATAAATTATTAATGAATACGTAGAAGTGTTCTGTGGAATATTGTTTTAATGTTTATAGTTACTTATGTTGTTTGCTTTTAATAAGCTTAGGAAACTACTGTTCTCGGTAGGTAGGTAGGTCGCCTGTTACGTCAAAACACTCTTGTCTTAATCCGAAAAAAAAAAAAATACTGAATTTAAATACTTTGGAAATTTGGTGCTCTATTCAATCGGACTGTATTACATAATAAGAGTATAAAGACATTATTACTAATATTTTAGTTTTAGCTAAATTTTCTAAGTCGTTTGGATTATTCACATGAATCTAATCTATTATAATCATCATTAATATCATTAGACTTGTCTGATCAAACTAAACGGTTGATCGTTCAGTAGGTGATATTTGCGAGTTAATAAAAATGCAAATTTAAGCCCATAAAACGTACTCTACATGTGTTTATAAGTATTTCACGATTTTTTTTTAAACGGGAGGCAAATAAAATACAATTTATCTTAAATTCCATTTTTCAGTTAACGATATTACGTTATTCGACTCCGAAAAATGCTACACAGCGATGTACATACCAAAAAGGCACACATTATTATGATCAAGTTACTAGTAAATGGCTGCCGAATATTTAAGAAAACAGTAAACTGACTTACTTTCGTTAAGATTATTATTGAAGAGCTACTACGGATATGGGTAAGATTTCAAATTTGCAATGCGAAATTTTTATCCACATCCCATCCATAAAAAATCTACGAGATGATAACCGAAAATTGAAATATTTGTTAATACAATATCGAACTTTATTCCAGTAATAATAGAGTATTTGTTTCAATGTAAAGGAAGCTTACACAAATCTCGCATTGCCCACCGAAGAAAGGTTCGGACTGTCAGAGCGTTCGCAACGTACAATATTCAATAGAAGGGGTACCATGATACCTTCACTGTGGCAGTGTTAATTAAAATTGAAAGCCCGCTGTTTGCCAACGCTAACCACTAAATAAACTGATGAAAATCATTTGAAAACAAGCTGATAATAAAGTAAAAGTACTTACAGAAGTAACATTCATTACTTTTATAGAAATATCTTTGCTAATATTATAAAGCTGAAACTTTGTTCGTTTTGAACGCAATCAGGATCTATAAGTTAGATTGGAAATTATATTATGTTGAATATCCAATAAACTGTTTTACTTAAATAAGGTAGAAATCACCTGGTCGTTCCATTTCGATCATAATTCGTTGAGTTACTAATTTTGTATGTTATATTATTAACCTATGACTTGAAATGTCTATTGTATTTTTTACTGTAGTATTATACGGAGAGGGCCAAGAATTCGTTAACGTTTGAATTATATCTTATTTAAACAACAGTTTGCTTATTACTGTGAGACGTTTATTTCACCTTGAATACGATTTACACGACTTAAGCCAGTGTCCGAGTGCTCCTTTAATAAAGAAATGGGTGAAGAAGTTTAAAGAGACGGAATGTACGCTGAATAAAGCAAACCGTATGCCCACGGACTTCTCGGACCGAAGAGAACATACAGGAAGATTCCGCTTCTGTTCAACGTAATCCAGATTTATCGGCACGCAAACGTTCAGCTGAGTTAGGGTTATCCCGCATATCATTATTAACTATTTTGAAATTATATTTCCAATTACATTCATATAAGATCCAGATAGTGCAGGCACTAAAACCTAATAATTTAAGTTTACGCAAGTGGTATGCCGAACGATTCAGTAATTTTGACAACATCTTATTTTCTGATGAAGACCATTTTCACCTCAACGGACATGTAAACAAGCAGCATTGCAGGTATTGGAGCAGTGAAAATCCCAAAATAAAACACGAGAAGCCAATTTATTCTCCTAAGGTTGCAAGGTTTCTCAAGGGCTGCAATTTCAGCAAAAGGAATTATTGGACCTTACTTTTCCGAAGATTCTGGCGGCCGTTTAGTTGCTCTTAATTCTGCTGAATATGTGAAAATATTAGGGGAGTTCTGGCGGACCGAGAGAGGTTTAGAACTCTCCCGGTCCGCCAGGCCCGGGAACGGGCTAGGTACCACAGAAGGCTCAGGCGCCGGAGATCACTAGAAGATCTCCGTCCTCCATAAGTGCAGACCAGGGGGTGACAAATGAGGCCATCTGTCACCCTACCAGAAGCAGGTTGGGGGGGGATATACGAGTACTACGGACTGCGCGTACCCTTTCGGGGGAACGAGGGCAGTAAAGAAATTATGAGCTTTCCACACAGGAGGGGGCCACTGCAGCCGTAGTTGGTCCGAGGCACGTCGGGGTTCCAGGGATTTCCTTACTAGGGTGCACCTGGTCCCCTAGCTATTGGTACCTGAGACGGCGTGCGGTTTTTGGTCGGTTCGAGTCCGACATAACCACCCTGCGGTGGTATCCGTGGGGATTTCCGCACAGTACAAAAAAAAAGGGAAGTTCTTGGGGCCGATGCTGAATTTTCTGGTTACAATCGTAACATATTGTTTTAACAAGATGGAGCCACTTGTCATACATCCAATAAGTCCCTGACGGTTGTCAAAGATATGTTTCCGGAAAAGCTGATTTCCAGACGAGCCGAAATTCCATGGCCAATCAGAAGTCCAGATCTATCTCCAGCAGACTTATTTTTAAGGGATTATTTGAAGAATCGTATCTACGTTAATAAACCAAATACACTACGTCAACTTAAAGAAAAAATCAGCGAAGAGATGTCGGCGATCGCACGGTCTCTTTACCGACGAGTATTCGAAAATTTCGGTACTCGCTTAGAAAAGTGCAAATGTCGAAACAGTGGTCATTTAGACGACATAATTTTTAAAAATAAATTTCAACTAATTAGCTTTCTTGTAAATTAACAATTTTCTTTTACGATTTTTTCAAATGTTAACTAATTTGTGGCCCACCCTAAATATAAGCATAGATGTAATTAGACCCAATCACTATAATATTTGATAACTATATTACTATTTTGATTACTATTGCTTCGATCCAAATGTATGTAATCCATAATGTGCGTTGTCAAAAGAATGCAATACGTACGAAGTCGTATAAATGTTATCGGGATTAAGTCTTGCTTTACACGTACAATAAGTTGTTGCCCGTGAGGGGATGATTATCATTTAATTATCTGAAGTAAGAGTCAACTGTATTTTTGCGGGCAAAGAAATGATGAGACAGGGAATTGTTCTACACAGTTGTTTGATGATTGATGAAGAGGCACTTGTATTAATCACAATGTACTGCCACTGAGTTCGGAGACCCATTGATGCAGGGTTGACAGTTATCGTGGCAAGTGTGAGCCTTACACTGCCACGATGGCTGTTATGTCTTTTACGTCCCCTAACGGGATATGAAGAAGCACCTCACTAGGCACCATAGTGTGGGTACCATACTACATTTTCTATATTTGCAGTATGGTGACCACAACTCTTGGATTCTATTCATGCTTTCCACCAGGCATAGTAAAGTCAATTTGGTAGGCTCTTAAAATAAAAAATTAGTCCTTCAGAAAAATAGATTTTGGTTCTGTGAGTGCTCGCGCGTGGGTATCGTATTAAGTCTGACTCAGACTCGTTAAGAATTTATTTTTACAATGTGAGTTAGAGAACAGATAATAGGATATACATATATTTATGTATTGTAATAATTTTATAATACTCCTGATAACTTTTGAATGGTGTCTGACTGGAGTAACTCAAGAAATAATTTATAGACACCAATTGATACCAAGATACGAATATTTTCACCTAATTTTTTACCGACGTTATTATTGTGTATTTCAACTTAAAAAAAGCAGTTATTGTGACATAACTTTAATAGTTATACATATGGTATCGTGGACTTTGTTTTAGGTATTGATGTACGCAATAAAACTATAGCACATCACTTTGCTCTGTTGTCAAGAGTTGCCGCAGCGAACACGATATAGAGTTTTTTCAATTTTTTTTACATTTTGTGTTATATTATCGAATTTTTTATATGGATCCTTAACTTTTGTAAAAATGTTCATCTAATATAATAATTTCAAAAAGTTAATATATATATCTAATATTTATAATAAGTTATCACGTTATCCCAGGATAATGTAGGATTCTAATGAAATTTATCAAATCGATCCAATAATTCCAGACCCTATTCTACTATAACTACATGTTTGTTTAGGTATAACAGACTATGAGAGTGATAGAAAGAGCACCTGTGTCTATGCAAACACTTGTCAAGTTTTGTTGAGTGTTATTGTAGTACATTTTTTTTTTACTAAACTTAACCAGATTTGATAAAATATCCCGGATGCCCGGCTCGAACCAAATGTTTGTATTATCTATAAAATATTTGTTTTGGAGTTTGGGTGTTTTGGGTGTTTAGATGTATGTATTTACAAAATGAAAAGCATATACGTATTCTATCAGTCAATCTTGCTGTCACAGTATAAGCTCTGCTTAGTTTGAAGCTAAATAGCTTTGTGTATCAGATGTCCGCTTATTCTATTTATTTATTTTGCTGTATTTTATATTTTTTTGACAGTTCACGGGACAATACCGTGGCATCTCGACGTTATGAAAAAAAGATATACTCCTAGCCACTTCCAGCCACGGCGATCAGTCTCAACGGGGGCCAACTAACCATCCAAGAGATATTATAGCGCACAAATGTCTTCGCAAACACAGGTGCACTCTCTGTTCCCGTACTCGTAGAGTCCGATGAGATGGCAGCCCGACACGAATAAGCACCAGGATCAGGCACCGATGGACTTACATGCCCTCAGAGACACAGGGGTTAAGACCCCAACTTCTAAACTCTGGGTTGTCATTAAGTGTTTCTGTAAACCAGCTTCGTTCTCATTGCTACTCCATGAGGTTTGCTGGACGAGAGGTGACAATAGTAGACATCTGACGATGATAACTTATCGATTGATATTGGTCAGCTGTCGACTGGCGAGGGTTGAAGATTAAATTATTTCTAATCTATTATTAAGTTTTTTTATATATTATTATATTATATTATTAAGACTGCACCATTGGCCTAGTGGTTTAAGCGGGTTCAAACCTCGCATAGGACAAGACTTTGTTTGATCGAGAAATTGTTGCTCTGAGTCTGGGTGATCTTTGTGTCCGTTTCTTGTATGTTTGTAAAGTCTCCCGTGACGCAATATTTATTTCTGATGTAGGCGTTGTCTTTTTTAATAAAAAAAAAAACAAATTAATTTTAATTATATTCTCTACATGAAAATTTATCGCGTTATAATTTATTACATTCGATTGTCATCTTGCAATCCTTTTGCGGTTCTGTGCCTAAAATAAAAAAAAACATGATGAAAATATATAGGTTGATCGCAGATGGGTGAAAAATTGAGATTTTTATATTTTTTTTTAAATTCTAAATCAGGTAAAAATAAAACTAAAACTTCTTGCCAAAGAAATAAATTTTATAATTCACAAATAAAAATAGAGATTGATCTTAGAAGGATAGGATTTATGTATTTTTAAATCCTGGATCATAAAAAAATAAATACAAAAATCTTTTCCTAAATAGTTTCAAAAGAATTAAGGGATGGACCCAACAATACACACAAAACTTCATGAGAATCGGTCGAGCCGTTTCGTAGGAGTTTGGCAATAAACACCGCGACACAAGAATTTTATATATTAGATAGACGTACTAATATTTTACTTTTATTGTAATTGTTTACTGTGTCATGTTAGAAATATAATTATAGGTTGATTTTATGCAAAGTATCTCAATCTAAATAATTACCTAACTAAAAATATGTAACAAACAAATGTTTGTTTTCCTTTTTTTTGTTTTTTTAATTGAACTTTGAAAATGCTTATTTTCAAAACAAGATTTTTGAAAACATGAGAATTTATATTTATTTTGAATTTATATTGTCAAGACTATTCTGTTGCTGTATGCCTAACTTAAAAATAAATTAAAATATATGGTGGTATAAATACAATGGTATTTCCCAATCTCATTGTAAATTGTTACTAGTTGTAATATTCGCCCAAGAGGTGGGAGCCTGGTGATCTGTGACATAGGGTTTTCCTACTACAGACACCACTCTCTCACAAAGGAATAAGAATGACTTAACTAGTATTGTACCTATCCGATGAATTGTACTTACCTTTGTAAATGAGATAAACAAATAAACTAATAAAAACTAATAAACTAATATTCTAGATACTCAATCTGGTCCTAACATTACCCCAGTAGTGGACCCTTTCGTCTTGGACATGTGGTCAGCTTACACGACTTTATCCCATTGCTATTCATACATTTTTAAAATATATATCAGTGCTTATGAAGTAAGGATACTTCTAAATAAATATTTGTTGGCAACTCTTGTTTTTTTTATTTTGCTTAGCTCAGAACACTATTTATGGACATCGCGTAAATTTAAATTATCTATTGGAGTATTTGTATTGTACCTACACATATTTTGCGGAACACTTTTATTATAAAAATTACTTGTTTTCATTATCTAAGAAAACAGCATTTAGTAGGTAAAAGAAATATAGAAATAAGACAAAAGAAGCCGTAGCTTTTTAAAACTGATACCCCTCCCCTAAAGGAATTCTTGAAACATAAACATACCTATAATAATATTATAATATCAATTAATTATATTTACACGACGCTCGTCGGCCGGGCCGATCAGCCCTTAAGACAAGATAATGACGTAATTAACTATCTACTACATTTTCTTTACAGGGCCCACATCTCGAAATAATCTCATCTATTGAGAAATCGACACGGTAAAGAAATTTCAAAAAAAATGCATTACAAGTCTGTGTGTTCATTAAAGATTTCCCAAAGTAATCAACAAAAATAGAGCAAATAATAAACATACCTAATTTTATTATTAAAATATAAATGTCTGCCAGTCGAGTCATTATGAACCGAAAAGTAGTAGACAAAAATAAAGCAAAAACCGAACATACCTAATTTTACTAAAAAGTATAAATGCTTGTGAGTCGAGTCGAGAATGATATAAATTATAATTCACTCACACATACACGGCTGGGCAGAGTTTAATTTTTGTCATACAGAGGTAGCAATATTTTGCGAACGAACTGCAACTCGCAGTTACGAGCGTGTGACATTGCAGTCTTAAGTACTTGTACTATCTAGATTCTTTATATCGGTGTTATCAGAGAAGTCTGCAATTCAATGTTGTTTTAATTCATCCAATATATAAACTAAAGAAATATTATCTCTATAAAATGTTTACGCGAATAAATCATAAATCATTCGCTTAACAAATAACATTGAAAATAGAATTGAAAGAAAACCATAGACAATTGATTAAAATTATTAATTAATAGAGACGATTAGCCTATAGATATATGTCCTATAAGAATCAAATCCTTAGTTTTATCATCACATAAATTATAATACAACAGTTTTAACCGCAATTATCGTTTATTTATATTATATTTATACCAAACCCACATAATTTCAGGCCGTCAGACAATTTTTCTCTTAATCTTTTAGAATTTCACCGTAAAAGAAAATTCTTATAAACTTTTTGAAGAACGCCATAGCACTTCAGAGTAAAAGCTGGGAAGGGAAAATTCCTCATACCTTTGTGAAATAAAGTAGCTCAGATTTTAAGATGTGAAAATGGTACTATAATCAGTGTTGATGTTGTCAACTAAAACGAAATATTCCAAATACAAGTATGAGATCATTTCTGCAAAGTCGCTGACGGTGCAAAATATGAAATCAGACGCAAACCCATCTGTCAGATGTTCAATAACGCTTTTACTTATTGATGTCCTTATCTAAGGCTGTGGATTGAATTAAGCGGAGCGACTAGTGGACGCGGAACTAACCTTTGACACGTTTTAAAACTAAGTAAAACGTATTTTTTCATATATCTCTGTGGCGCAGTGGTAGCGTATACGACTACCGTGCATTTGATCTCGAGTTCGATTCTCGGATCAGACCAAATGTTTGTACGATCTACAAATATTTGTTTCAGAGTTTGGGTGTTTACTACGTATAATACATACATACATATATAGTATTTGCAAAAAAATTAAAGTTCATAAGTATTCTATCAGTCAATCTAGCTGTCGTAGTATAAACTCTGCTTAATTTAATGTTGTGTGTCAAAAGGCGTTGTGTGATGAATGAAAAAAATACTCGTGTGTTAAGATGAGATATAGCAAAATTGGGGGTGAAACGCTTAGCAGATGTAGCACTTATCTTGCACGACTGCATTTAAGCTTGATAGAATGGAATATTTTTATAACTTAATATAATTATTAAAATGCCTGACAGATTTTGATGAATGATGAATATGATGATGAAAAGAAAGGAGTGAAGTATCAACATATCAAATACCTATATTAATGGTGTCTACTTAAATATATTAAAACGTATTAACTTGTTCAAGTTTTAACATATTTCGATTTTGTTTCATTCCACACACTTTTAGATACTATTCTTAAAACCCTTCAGTCTTCTTCATTTTAAAAAAAAAATGCAAATTTCGTTCATTGTTCACATAAGAGCATCAGAATAAGCTTTCAGTATATAATAAATACCCTTATCACAATTCCTGTAGACAATAACTGTAACCCATAGTTCGATGTACAGTAAAATATTACTAGATCGTTTTCAATTACATCAATAATCTACCATCTTCTAATTATTACTTCCTAAAATGTAAATTTTAGAAGTGTCTTGCTTTAAAATGAAAGCTCAAGGTAAAACAGCTTATAGCACGAAACTCGCTTAAACGTTATGCCAACGCTATAACTTCCACAGTGTGAATCCCTCGTATTTGCAACATAAGCCTAACAAAATCGAATGTCAATATTTCTCTTGACAAATATAAGCGGGTGCTTACAAGAATGTTACGAAGGCAAATATCGTTTGAAGATATGTATTCCTTTTATATATTTTATTTTCGTAGATTCTTATATTTCATGCAATTTGGCCGCATCAGACACCTAAACAAAAAACATTGTTCGTCAGGCTGGTTCGGGTTGTGGAATTTGGATATGAAATTCGTATCAATCTATTGTACTCCTTGACGAAAACAATACACATTTCGTTTTCAAGTTGTTGGGATAGACGGATCAGCCTGATGTTTTCAGCCCGGCCCCTTCACATATCGCGAAATACAAAACTTACAGACATTGTGTTGCTACAGATGGAACTACTCAGTTCTAATATCATAGGAGATATTTACGGTTTTAGACGCCGACCTCAAATTATTTCGTTGGCTCTAAACATTAAAACTACAACTTCTACAAAATTATAATATTTGTGCATATAATCTGTCAGGAACGGAGAACTGAAGACTACATCCTTCTTTCTTTTTTCTTTAAACTCCCATTTTTTCTGTGCGGAAATCCCACGGATACCGCACGCTGTCTTAGGTACTAGTAACCAGGGAACCAGATGCACCCTAATAAGAACATCCCTTGAACCCTGACGTACCTCAGGCCACCTAAGGCTGTAGATAGCCTCCTTCCGTATGGAGACTTCGTGGTTCCTACACTACTCCCCAAAAGGGAGCGCGTAGTCCGTAGCGCTCGCATCGCCACCCCGGGCATTCTATTAACTCTCTAATTAAAAAGATATTAACCCTTTTTTGTTATTTCAACCCACTCCCTTTTAACATTACGTTACTTAATGCGGGTATAAGGTATAAAACACTGTTTCGTTCGTTTATACTCGGTAGTACAATTTAAGTTACACGCACATTAAATATTCTGTAAATATAAGTAATATAAGAAATATATTCAATCTATAGCAACACAATGTTCCTTATATTCGTAATTCTTGATATAAATATCAAAAGGGTGAAAAAGTCAGGCTGGCCCGGTCCCTAACAGTACCTCTAACTTTATTACAAACGAGGTATATTGAAAATGAAGTACATATGTTTGTACCAAGGAGTACAATAGATTGGTACAAATCTCATAACCAAATTCCATGGGGCCGGGACAACATGACGTAAAAAAACATATATATGAAAAAAATAATACAAATTTCTACCGTATCACGCTTTCAGAGCATTGTAGTCAGTTATACAGTTTTTTTAAGAAAAATATTATGAATAAAAAGGGGTTCTCGGTTTAGTGGTAACCGAGTAGGTTAACACATTGTAAAGTTAAGCAAGGGTCAAACATATTATAAATACTAGCCAGGTCAGTAGACCTCCGTATCTCAGGGAGCACGCTAAACCATCGGTTTCGTTTCGTGACTAGTTCAAATACCTAAGAAGCTCTAATAACTTACTACAGAATTTTGATCTAACTTTTCTTGTCCACTTTCTAATACATAAGACACTATCTTGTACTTTCCATCCCATGTTGCTCTTTCCTTCCCATGGTTGCGAGAAAAAGAGATTACCACCGAGTGATACTTGTATTTTCTTAATAATAAGTAAACTTTGTAATTAATGTGATGTAGAATAAAACAATATATTATTTGATATCGCCTAATACTTGGGTTGTGGAGGTCTGATGGTAATTACTCCACGTCAAAATCGAAGTTCAGCTATATCGTAACAGACTTAAAGCCAATCAAGTTTGTGTTGGCGGAAAAAAATGCATCATGTCATGTCGAAAAGTATGACAGCGGTTATACTGACAGCTGATAATCACTTATCTCAGTGTCCATTAACCATTGCACTCACTCTACCTACGGCAACTACCTACTACACATTTTAGGATGTAAAGGTATTATCACCGATGATACCATTGCACGTTATAAAAAATAATTTAAAAGAGGTCTTTGCCCAGCAATTTGGAAAAGTAGCCTTGACCTTTGCTCAACATTTTAAGCAAGATTAAAAAAATATCTACTTTGTTTTCTTTTGTTTTTCTTCTTAATTTAATGTAGTAGTACTTTTGGCAACTTGTTGCCTTTGAATAATATCGACGTGGTTTGGATCGGTTCATAGATAAATATATCAAAACTTTATTCGTTT
The DNA here is from genome assembly GCA_949316085.1 of Hypercompe scribonia. Classification (NCBI taxonomy): domain Eukaryota; kingdom Metazoa; phylum Arthropoda; class Insecta; order Lepidoptera; family Erebidae; genus Hypercompe; species Hypercompe scribonia. The sequence goes on from OX438986.1 coordinate 11,587,854, forward strand.
GCGAGCACAAAGTTGTGTGTAGGTTATTAAAATTATTTTGTACTAAGAAAACTTGTGTAATTTTATTGCACTTTATGAGTTTTAGTGAATAGTATATTTTATTGTATCATTAGACATTTTATAAGTAATTCAGTGTTATTGTTCAATGTTTTTTGTAAGTCATAAATTATAGAACACTACATCAAAACCTTAGACATCGACCTGTAACTTAGTGTTGCCGTTTGCCGTTTGTGACTTTTAAAGTATGTTAACATAGTTTTATCTAAAATTCTAAAATAATGCCTTTGATATCGATACTTTACTGTTTGCCACTACGGACAGGCGGACGTCAGAGACTATAAAAAAGAACGCCACGCTGTCTGCCCTTTGCCACGAGTTGCGATACGCTCTATTTTACGTCCCACTCATTCAGTGACAAGATGAAAAAGAATTCATGGAAAGGTATGTGGGGAAAATCAACATTTATATTTGTGATTCATGTATATGATTTCTATATAGGTGCAGTCTCCTTTGACGTGCAAAAATATAGAAAGCTCTCATATTTTATTTACATAACATTTATTATTTTTTATATAATTATTTAAACTTATTGCACTTGTTGTACAAAAGCGGACGTAATGGCCTGTGGTTTTCTCTCCCAGTCGAACTTCAGGTGACGTAGAAATAAGATGCGGTAGGTGCAAAGTTATTCCGAAGTTTATCGGCGGACGGCTGACTACCGGGTGGATAGCGGCATACGGCCCCCGCCCGAAGAGATACGCGAGTGGCGTGAGGCCGCTCGTCGAGCCACGATGGCTCGTTGGTCGTTCCGGTTGGAGACTCCTCGTGCTGGCTTTGCCCTCGTGGAGGCTCTCCAGCCGGTCATCGCCGAGTGGGCAGGGCGGCAGCACGGGACCCTTTCCTTCCGACTGACGCAGGTCCTTTCCGGGCACGGTTGCTTCGGGAACTATCTGCACTCGGTCGCCAGGAGGGAATTGAGTCCCGCCTGTCACCACTGCGACTGCAGTGAGGACTCGGCTCAGCACACGCTAGCGGTTTGTTCCGCCTGGGCGGCGCAGCGTGGGGTCCTCACTGCAGTTATTGGAGGAGATCTCTCGCTACCGGCCGTCATACGCTCCATGGCCGGTAGCGACAGTTGTTTTACCGCGGTCGCAACCTTCTGCGAAGACGTAATTTCGCGGAAAGAGGCGGCGGAGAAGGCCCGGGAGGACGATATCCACTCGGACCCAATTCGCCGCCGGCGAGCCGGGCGGCGGAGGCGCGCATACCAGCGCCTCATGCCGCCTTAAGTGTGGCCGCGGGTGGACGGGACGGGTTTTCCCCTCCATCCGCTACAGTGGCCAGCCGCGAGGAGGCGACGTCCGCGTGTGCCGTACGTCGCCTAAAATAGAGAGTTTATCCGCAGATGGTGTCCGAGGTAGCGGGCAGGCGCTAGGAGGGATCTGGATGTCGTAATAGCAGCGGTTCCCGGATCCCTCCTATCTCAGGCGCAGAGTGGCACACCGTGTGGTTTTAGTCGGTCCGATTCCGACACACCACCCCGCCGTAAACCCCGGTGGGGTGACGGCCCGAGGGGGTTTCCACACGTTAAAAAAAAAAAAAAAAAGGTGCAAAGTTATTGAGCGTATAAATATACTTTAAATATAAATAATATACATGAACTTACTACTAAATAAAAATATATGAATAATACATTAATAATAAATAAATAAATAAATACTACATGCACAATACATATAAAGATACACATTCTCAAATATAATATTATACGCGATCATCATGAAGATTGAATAGACGTAAAATAGACTCATAATAGGGTGTTGTCTAACTTTTTAAATATTTTCAGTACCACATGATAGTATATTGCTCTTCTGAGGATCCCAATTTTGACTTCTTACTTTTGTCCATGTGAAAGTCTATCAAAATACAGCTGCATATAACTACCTCGATGGCGTAGTGGTGGCGTATGCGATTGCTGTGCTTGAAGTCTCGGGTTTGAATACCGGGTCAGATCAAATGATGATACATGATCTACAAATATTTGTTTCGGAATTTGGGTGTTTTCTATTTCCCGTTTATTACAAGTTATCAATTGTCTAGTAACCCATGGTACAAGCTCTGCTTAGTTTCGGACTAGATGGCGTTTTGACTATTTACAATAAATTACATCAAATCTCATGCATTATTCTCTCCACAGGTGTGATGGACGAAAGCGAAGAACAATTTGTAGCCTATTGTCTACCCACTGAGGAAACTTTGATGAAAAGTCGCCGTGATGTGCAAGGGAACATGATATATTTGGATGATGACACATATGAATACAAGATGGCAAGAGAGTACAACTGGAATGTCAAAAGTAAAGCTTCTAAAGTCTGGTACTAGGGTTCTGAGTGTTCTGTCAACTCATTTCGAAAAAGTTCACGGACTTTCGATTTGAAAGTAAGGTGTTTTGTAGACATCCTGATTTCGACAGGGAGCGCATTCCAGAGCAGGGGGTGTGAGGCTGGAGGTGTGAGGGGGGCACAATTATTTATTAAACGTTTTTTCCTGTCATTTAGATTAAATAATGATAATACTACTTTAAACTCTCTCAAATTGAATGAACTCAAAGTTGACGGTGACTTACCCTAGCTACGGGCCTCTAAATAGCTTTAACGACATATTGGTACCTTTAAGTGCATACTGTCTCATACAATAAATAAATAATTACTACATAGCAGATAGCGTATACGACTGCCGATTAAGAGATCTAGAGTTCGATCCCGAGGTCGGGCCAAAAGTGTTGTTGGATTTTTCTGACAAGAAATTCTTGATAACGGCCCAGAGTGTGAGAATTTGGAGGTATTTCACAACCCTACCTCGGAAAGCACGTTAAGCCGTCCATCTGTTGAACATCTATGGCAATCAATATTAGTAAATTAGTACCCTCAAATATACTAATAACTAGTTTAATCTTCAAATTCAGATAGCCCTCAAAGTTTCGAAGCCACTAAAACTGATAACCTGGTAAAACCGGTGGAACTAGTAACCGAACCCAAAATAATCATGAAAATAATAAAGATTAGAAAGAAAATACCTGTAAGTGCATAACGCCTTAAGTGAATAAATATATCAAACAGTTATTCCTCAGGTAATAAAGCACTCGTCAAAACATACAATATCTTTCTGACTTTTTTTTATAGAAAAGTGACTGTATTCTGCCTGATGGAACGCATGAATAGAATCCAAGTGCAGCGGTCGCCGTACTCACTGCGAATGAAGACAGTGCAGTATGGCGACCCAAGCTATGGCGGCCCAGTGAGATGCTTTTTCACGCCCCGCTTAAAGGACCCGGGATCGTAGTGGAAGGGAAACACGTGCGCTGGTAATGAATTCCAGGCATTAACTGATTTGCACAGGAAGGAAGAGCCGAACCGTTTAGTTCGGGAGCTCGTTTCAGAATAGTATGTCTACAATTCTGAAACGGTGACTTCCAAGGCCAGCAGTAGTTCTCCTGTAAAGGAGCAGAGAGGATGGGATCAGTTGGAAGAGTTCGTCAGAACACTAGATACACAGATAAAGGCGATAGAGGACTGCCATAGAGGCGACATCTCTTCGTAACTGCATAGACTCAAGGGATTCAGTGACTTTCGGGTTAATGATATCCCGGACTGTTCGCCGCTGCATGCATGCTGCTGCATTTATGTATATTTTTGATCATTCTACAAAAGTTGTAGAGTGTATACATAAATAGATGTAACTATCTACAACTCACGTTGCGTCTTATGACCATTTTTTTTTTGTTTTTTTTAACGTGTGGAAACCTCCTCGGGCCGTCACCCCACCTGGGTTTACAGCGGGGTGGTGCGTCAGAATCGGACCGACTAAAACCACACGGTGTGCCACTCTGCGCCTGAGATAGGAGGGATCCGGGAACCGCTGCTATTTCGATATCCAGATCTCTCATGATCATATAACCCAGGGTACATGCAAAATGCGCTTGCACACTAGTAATTATCTTACCTTGAGTTTCGAGATAAAATTGTGAAGATTGAAATACCATAGATTTGATAATGAAACATTATTTACGTACTGTATTCTTATACTGCTGACACTGTTCGTATTTATTTTTGTTCATGAATGACTAAAAAGCTTAATGTTATCAAAACAGCAGTAGTAAAGAGTAAAATAATTTAATCTGAAACGTCTTTATAAAAATTTCGAAATAAATATCTTATAAAAATATTCATGCGTGGGTTTTATACATACATTAGACGTAATTAGTCTTCTAATTGAAGTGAAACGACGTAGAGTCTAAAAAAACCCGAGCTTTTGTGTGATAAAAAAGTTTTAATAGTAGCTAATAATATGTAGGTATATAAATGTTTGAAATCTGCCCACAAATGTGTGAACAAATTGGGAAGAGTAAACGGATACCTAACTGTGTATGAAGATATTCATGCAACTAGAAACCAGTCAAGTTCATCTACAGCCGTTAACAAAATACTTTTTTTATTTATTAAAAATTTTCCCACGGATTTATATTATTGACATAATTTTCAACATAATGCTCCTTTTTTTGGGCCGAAATCACCCCGGATACCACCTATCCGGTTATGTTGGACTCGAATCGACCAAAAACCGCACGCCGTCTCAGGTACTAGTAGCCGGGGAACCAGGTGTACCCTAGAAAGGAAATCCCTGAAACCCCGACGTACTCCTAGCGAATATAATACTCTTAAAGTTCATTCTGGTTTTAGAGAATTTACACTTAACATATATATCTGTAGTAATAAGTATTACATACAGGACCTCATGTAAAATATATATATAAATATTTGCTTCTGAATATCGTGTCGAGTGTGTCGAATATCAGGACGGATACGTGCAAATCTCGCTTCTACAAACATGATATAAACGACACAGAAATCGTATGCAGAAGATTTGCTGAGCTTAACCAGCTTAAGGGAAAGTACTGCTTTGAATGGCTATATTTATCAACGACATATTTTAAGTTGATCTAACGTTTGAAAAGCAAACGTAGAAAAAAAAATACACATAAAAGAATGACATTTTTATAAACATTTATTTGACTTCCAATGTTTGTGTGTGCGCTATAGAAATCTTGGCAACTAAATTAGAACAATCCTCGATGTTCAATTGTTCTTAAATTTGGTGAGTGTGTGTGTTTTCAGTTACAATATTATAAAAGAGCTGAAAAATGGGTACAAAGATACATATTAATTTTGGAGTCGAAAAATTTTACGATCCATTTATATCTTCTTTTTCCATAAAAAGACTACACCCGCACTAGGAATAAATCCTGTGTCGCGGGGGACTTTACAAACATACAATAAACGGACACAAAGAACACCCAGACTCAGAACAACAATTTGTGGATCACACAAAATGTTGTCCCATGTGGGGTTTGAACCCACAACACTCAGTATAGTAGACAGCAACGTGGCGACCGCTTAAACCACTAGGACAAGTGCCTAAAAATGGTAAGGGGTGTGGTGTAATATTTGCTTATTCTCTCTCCCTCTGCCTCAAGTTACTGACAAAACATACCCAAGACATGAAGTCTGCCTCAGTCCGTTAATTATTTATTTTAATTTTATTATTTATTACCTGTTAACGAAAGTTCGTGTAATCTATAAAAAAAACTGTTAAGTTAGCGTTATTGGTATTAATAAATGAATCCCTCTTTATTATGAAAAACCTACCTATGTTAGGTATGCCGCAAGAGGCTACGAATAACTTAAATATCGTCATCTCTAATTATAGTGCAGAGATAAACTCAACTGATTTTCCCTAACTTCCTTACTGACACGGTCTGAGTGTCATCCTAGAATTCAGAGCATATCTGACAAGAAAATCCTAGCCATCTCAAAGATTACGGAGCTCGGAGGAACATCCATTTGTAAATTGCTGCCCCTGATACCGAAATCAACTTAATGAATTAAACTAGCACAGATCTAGTTCACTAAAGTGTACTTTTTAATGATTATAACTACATATATATATTCACCAAAATATACACATAAAAACAATTTTACTGTAAGTGAATCATGAAAAACTTTGGCACTTGTTAAACACCTATTACGTAAATAATGATGCACTACAACTATTTACTTATTATTACGTATAGAACCAATTTTTATTCTTAACAGAAATATAGTTAACAAGGGAGATGAGGTAGTAGAGCCACGCTGATTTCAGCATGAACGGATCGGCTCAACCAGGGCAGTACTACCCTCCCACAAAAGATCCGTAGCATCCGTGCTGTCGTGTTTCGTTGGTGAGTGCGAGACCGGGGACCCATTGATGCAGGGGTGACAGTTGTCCTGGTAAATGTGTACAATAGAATGCCACGATAACTGTCATGCCTTTTACGTCTCCAAGCGAGGCGTGAAAAAGCATCTTACTAAGCCGCCATAATGTGGGTTACCATACTGTATTGTCTGCACTCGCAATGAACGTGGTGACCACAACTCTTGGATTCTATTCATGCTTTCCATCAGGCAGAGTCGAATCTCTTTGGCAAGCTCGTAAAATAAAAACAATAAATAATAGATATATTAAAAAACTAAGATATTACCAGCCATATTACTAAGATATTCATAACAAATAGAATTGTATCACTTAATAGCCAAAACTACAGATCAAAGTTGTTATATTTTTAAGAAACAGGTTCTAATTCCTTTTTTAAATTGCCCGGATCAAATCAAATCATGCCAATATTAACAACATAGGTTCTTGTCACAGTAAACCTCTAGAAGAATTCGATTATAAAATCAATAAAAAGTTGAGTCATTTTAAAACTTCGAGTATTAAAAAATGTTTACGGTGACAAACAAATATTTTTTTTGGGTTCATAAAACCTTTCTCGATAAAACTTCCATAGCCTTTAAAGTAAAGTAATACAGCGTTATTATTATTAATTGATTGTTTTCTGACAGTCGAATTATAATGACAGGTTAGTTAAAAGGGTGAGGCAAATGATGTTTAGGATCTATTACATTAAAATAACACCATTCGTTTGTTAATAGGTTGTCAGTCATATTTAATACTAGCGTAGTTGAAGATTGTTATTTGATTTTGTTAACACTAACGACTTAGGGGTTTTATTATTTTCGGCAGAATCAGTTCATGTTGTGTGTAACCCTAAATTACTAGAACTAATAATTACTTCTAAATTCATCGTTATCAGTAATATCTGTTGCCAATCATCATTATCAACAGCCTTTCACAGTCCACTGCTGGACACTGACTTTTTTTTACCAAGGAGGTTTCGGTCTACTATGTCACGTTGGCCAGACGGGTTACTACAGGGTTTATTTCAAATTTTCCTTCTCTTTTCAAGGATATTATCCTGCATACTTTGTTCCGTTGGTTGTGTCTTACAACACCCACGGGAAGAATTCTTTTTAGTACCGACATCTTTTCAGCAAGGAGGTTTTGGCCGACTGTATCACGCTGGCCAGACGGGTTACTATAGGTTTTGTTTCAAATTTTCTTTTTTTTTCAGTGATGTTATCCTGTATATTTTGTTCCCTTGGTTGTCTTTTACGACACCCACGGGAAGAATTCTTTTTAGCACAGACTTATTTTTAGCAAAGAGGTTTTGGTCGACTATATCACGCTGGCTAGACGAGTTTCTATAGGGTTTGTTTCCAATTTTCCTGCTCTTTGCAGTGATGTTATCCTGCATATTTTGTTCCCTTGGTTGCTTCTTACGACACCCACGGGAAGAATTCTTTTTAGCACAGACTTATTTTTAGCAAAGAGGTTTTGGTCGACTATATCACGCTGGCTAGACGAGTTTCTATAGGGTTTGTTTCCAATTTTCCTGCTCTTTGCAGTGATGTTATCCTGCATATTTTGTTCCCTTGGTTGCTTCTTACGACACCCACGGGAAGAATAGGGGCGGTGTCACTGTATACTTAATCCGTCCCCACACGGAGGTTCTCAGCCATTGGTTACTTCTTTTCATGTTATTTACTTTAATTGTCAAATTAAACTTGTACTGTTCCCTTCAAATACCTAAAATATTTTGCCTATTATTTAATGTGCTGTTGTTATATTTTGGTTCTATTACTACCAAAGTGACTCTACTCTGCCTGATGGAAAGCATAAATAGAATCCGAAAGTGGTGGTCTTCATATTTATTGCGAACTAGCTGCACCCGCGACTTCATCCGCGTGAAGCTGTTTTATAATTCCAAAACTCTAAAATATAAGTAGTCTAAGTTTTTCCCTATAACATCAGCTATTTGTCAGTAAAAGTCCTGTCGAAATCGGTCCAGCCGTTCCAGAGATTAGCTGGAACAAACAGACAGACAGACAAACAATGTAAAAAAATGTTATTTTTGTGTATGTATATGTACGAGTATATTCATATGTATGTAGTAAAAAGGTTATTTCAATACTACAAACAGAAACTCCAATTTTATTTATATGTATAGATGGAAACAACGCAGTATAGTGACCCATACTATGGCGGCCTAGATAGATATACATGTATGTGGGATTCAAATTATTAACAGTATAATAAATGCATGTATTCTTTCTAAGCTTACCTCTTCGGAGATATAAGCATGAGTTTACGAATGTATGTATAAATACAATGTTCCTGATTATATGATAATTGACAAGCACATTGTTCTGTTATTAGTATAGATCTGGATGATTTCCTGATTAGCTTAACGTAGTCTGAGTGCCGTAATGTTGAACTTGTACTTATGCCACCCTCGTATATTTAGCATTGACAGCTTGGATACATTAATCACCAAGAAATATTAATTAATCCATCAATGTTGTCAGTGAAGTTTAGAAGCGTCGAGCATAATTATCGAATTCTTTATTTGCAATTTTTTATTTTTTGTTTTTTTTTGTTAATAGTGCAAATACTTTATAATGGACTTGTTTCTAGTGGTTAATGACTTTTTGCCATGAATTCACATGATTTTGCTTTTGTTTGTTTTTCTTTCTTCAAGACAACTCTCGCGTGAGAAACATATCCTGAGTCGCAAGGGACTCTACAAACATACATGGCACGGTATTAAAAACACCCAATTGTTACATTTTGCTTCTAAACTATGCGAAACAACCTTTTTTGGTAAAAATCGATGATTGAGTATATAGAATAAGAATTATAATTACATATATATACAAATTTTATTGTAGACGTATATTTATATAACCGTAATAGGAAGAGTCGCTTACAATTTCTATTAATTATAAAGTTTAGAGTTCCCAGAACACTGACAAAACAACCACAGAATTATTCATTTCCTTCATAGTTTTGCGCTTCATGAAATAGGATTACTTACTATAGCCACGCAAAGTGACCATCCAACACAAGCTCATCGAAACATAAGGCAATTCTAATAGAAGGTATTTTATGTTTATTAATCACGTTAATTTCTACATTAATAATTATAAATCAGACTTTTCCAAAGACTTGTCGATCATTAACAGATCTTAGGAGTCCTCTGTTGAACATTGGCTTCTCCTTGGACAGGAGGTTTCGGCCTACTATACGCTTGCTCAAAATAAGGTTTGCGTAAAGTTTTCCTTTTTTTGGCAGTGCTGTCATTTTGTGTATTTTTCTCCAGGAGTCGACATCATACGGAAGTATAGATACATGATAAAACTATGGCATGCGAATGTAAGTAAATTATTGTTACAAATATCTCGTCACTTGTACTATCGTTTTTATAAACAGAGGAAGTACTAAACAGATTTGTTTAATGAGATGGAGCCAACTGAAAAGAATTTAATGCTTGGAAATAACTTTAATTTGTGAACCTGACTATTGTATAAATAAAGGAAAATAAAATTTATTATACAACACAAAGTTAAGGAATATATTTATTAAACTATTGCGAGCATATGAACATAATATTTCTGTACGTTTATTCGTGGTAATGAAGGATTATTTTCAAAATGCTTTTGCCCGCGGTTCAGCCTGCATGTTTATCCGTTATCGGTGTGAACTTTCCTCAAGAAAGTTTATTAAAATCGGTACAGAGGCTTAGCCGTGTAATCGTAACAAATAGAAAAAGTTACTTTCGAATCCATACTAATATTATGAACATAGTAGGTACTCCTTCATATTAGGCAGTTAATGGCATTTCAATTTTTAAAAAACCTCCTCGGACCGTCACTCCACCGGGGCTTGTGGCGAGGTGGTGTATCAGAATCGGACCGACTAAAACCACTCGGTGTGCCACTCTGCGCCTACAACGGGACGGGACAACGGGATCCAGGAACAGCTGTTATTACGACATCTGGATCCCTTCTAGCGCCTGCCCACTATCGCAGACCCCATCTTCGTCACTTAGGTCAATCTTATCTTGTTTTCTTTTAAACTTTCCACTCTAATTATCTAGTGTAAAGACAAAGATCCTTTACATTGAGTGCTGAAAGCGATAAATGTATCAATTTTGAATAAAATGGCTTGAACGAAATATGAGAAGTCTTTTCAAGCCATCTTTCGAATAAAGAGTCTCTCAGTTAAAACAGTTTAAATAACCTTTATATAAACAGGATCTGTTGATGTTTCTGCTTCGTCAGTCTAATGGATGGACCTTTGATGTTTGAATGCTGTATCTAATTGTATGTAAATAAGTATGTTTATCAGCAACTGGATACCGTAGTACAGGCTCTACTTAATTTATGATCTGACTGTCGTACACGAAGTCAAGTAAGGTGCTTAAGCTATTATTATTGTTTGGACAATACCAACCTTACCAACAAAATTATTATTAAAACTTTGGTCATTGCACCTTCTTCACAATAGACTACAGAATTAGATACTATTTCAGGCACTACGCTTAAATAATACGTTTTAACACTTAGCGTCTGGGAATAATTTCGTCTGGCTGCCTCGAGACTGTTAAAATTTAAAGGATAATTAATTCGATAATAGAATTAATGGATTCGAGAAAAACGACGGCATTACATCTTCTTTTATATCCACGGTTCGCTTTAAGATGATAGTAGCAGAAGAATATCTTTTGTATATTTTCATTTTTATATCTGTATGGTGATGGATTAATAACACGGAGTGTCGCCGCCCTATTTATCCCATTAATAAAGTAGCGAATAAATAAGCAAATCTTAATTTGCTAATACTGCAGCATACCGTCCAACATCACTCCAAAGAGGAGGAAAGCTTGAAACAAACCTCATACGAACCTGTCTGGCCAGCGTGGTATAGTCGGCTAGTGAACTATTTAAAGGCAATTAATCATTACGTCATATAAGAAAAATATTTATTGATGAGTTGAATGGTATTTAATATTAATCGAAATAATCAGTTCTTCGCTATTTTAATGTTATTTATTCCAAACAAAAACAGTTAAGTATATCATTTAGAGCACACATACTCGTATATAAGAAAAAAATACAAATATTTGGGATAATTTAACACATAACCCACATCATTGTCCGTTAGCAAACATTAGATTAAATAGAATAGGAGCGAGATACGAACGTTTTCAGCATTTTTCTTCACACTTGAATGGGACCGAAAAGGAAGTATACATTCCCAAATAAAAAAGAATTTTCCAGATCGGTTCACAAACGACGGAGTTCTGAGGTAACTAACATAAAAAAAGCAATCGAATTTGGAACCTTTTTTTAACTTAGTTATTAAATCACTATGGACTTCAGGGATAGCATAGTGATTTAAGCGGTCACACGTCACTTCCATACTGAACGTTGTATACGGTGTGAGCTGACAAGTATTCGGAAATTTCGGTGCTCGCTTAGAATGCAAACGTCGAAACGATGGTCATTTTGACGACATAATTTTTAAAAAATAAATTCCACTTATTTAGCTTTCTTGATAATAAACAATTTTTGTAATGTACCAAATGAGTTCTTTTAAATGATTTTTTAAAATGTTAAGTAATTCGTGGCCCACCCTATAAGTCAGATCCCCACATGGGACAACACTTTATGTGATCTTCAAATTGTTATACTAAGTCTGGGTGTTCTTTGTCTGTTTCGTGTATTTTTATAAAGTCCTCTGCGACATACGATTTCTTACTAGTGCGGGAGTTGACTTTAAAAAAAAAAGTAAAGAGAATTTCATGAAGACATGAAATAAAGTTTTATTAGTATAAAATACTTATTTAATATAAATCTTGGTGATTCTAAGCTTTTATCGTTATTACTACTCGTTTGCTTACTAAGAACCCAGACGCCGAAGATGTCAAAATATTTACTATGAAATAAATACGATTTGGAAAGCAGTAGCGTTACATGATTTAGCTTGCTTCCCACGCTATAATGGAAACATGTGAAGAAAAACATAGTATAACATCTGATAAAGTTGTTTTATTTATCTTACATAATTCATCATCATCATCAACAGCCTTTTACAGTTCACTGCTAGACGTAGGCCTCTCCTTAGCAAGGAGGTTTTGGCCTACTGTTCCACGCTGGCCAGACGGGTTGGAATAGGGTTTGTTTCAAGTTTTCCTTCTCTTTGTAATGATATTTTCCTGAATATTTTTTTTCCCTGAGTCGCCTCTTACGACACCCACGGGATGAAGAGGGGTGGTAACACTATGTATTCTTAATCCGTCACCACACGGATGACGAGACAGCAGGGATGAGTTTTGGTCCTATATACATACGTAGGTATTTACAATCCTATACAACCTTAAAGCATGAATCATACCATACTTTGAATGGATTTTAATTAATTATTTTATTACCGTAACAGGCAATGAACTTAAATAAATTTTAAACCATGTAGAAACTACGGACTAGATTTCATTTGAAAACTCGATAAACAAACAACTCAAAATTTAATTTAACTGTACATAGTTATTCTACAATGTTGCCGAATTCAGTACTTTGAACTTTTCTCACATGTTTTCAAACCAACAAAAAAACATTACAAAACAAAACTGAATAAAAAAAACATAAATTAAGGTGAGCTGTACTTGCGTATTGCGCTGGTAAGTCGAAAACCCTTTTTATTATCAAATAATAACACAGTCTTGTGTAATTAAAGAGAAATAACTATTAAAATCAAATACACCAAAGCAGTTATGCACCATCTATCATGTTTGCACAATGTATCATTATATTAATCAGTAACAGGACTATTTCTATACATATTTCAAGGAATCAATTAGTTAATTTAAGATTGAAATGTCGTTGAAATTAAGCTTTTTCGAGCGTAACTAAGTAAAGCGCGCCGAAAAGATCGCGGCGATATCAGCATCTAGACACGTATTTTCGAAATTACGAATCAGTTACTAATTGGGTATTTGCATGAAAATGATTTTTCAAATAAAATTCAGTTAATAAATTCTTTGATACACATAAAATACCTACGTAAAATTAAAATTTTATTTTTACAAATAATTTTTAAATAAATAAATAAATAAAAGTGGTCAAATATGATGTAAAAATCACGTGATGTGAAACGTGATGTGATTGGTCTGACGTCATTGTGCATATTATTGGCGCGTCATTTGAATGCATGATAAACGATTGATAAATTATTGAAAAAAAATTTAAATTGGTTTTTATTTAAAGTGAGTTTAATTATATTTGACATATAAATCATAAAGAAGGCAAACATTGAATCATAATCATATTTTTATTTTATTTTTAATTATATTTGCACGGTCTTTTGTTTGAGGTTTACACTGAATTTGTGTACTCCTATACAAACTTCTTATCTTGACTTGAACTGCAGCATTAACTTTTATAGTTTGAGGAGGAAAATTATCATAAAAAACATTAGATATACTGGTTTTAAAATCTTGAGATGCAGTAGAATTGGGAGTATCCAAATATTCCAGATCCATATTATCGATATTATTGCTTGAATTTCGACCTATCATTTTATCATCAAAATTGAAGCTGGATTTCTCAGAACTTTGTTGATCTACTTCCATTGGAGAAACTTCTACACTTGTAAATTTTGATTCTTCAATGTATTTATGTGGCAAAATATTACTTTTCATCCGTTTGTTACCACCAATCATTTTCCACTCTAAATAATTTTCCATATCTGATTTTAACTAAAATGAAAATAATTAATTACTCATTTACAGTCAAAATATTTAAAAAAAATTGAGGTTATAAGTTGATTATAATAAAATTATTTTGATTTTTATTATTACATACATCAAAGATCCTCACAACAATAAAGTCGACTTGATAAAGAATATTCACTTTTATTCCCACATGCATCCAACCACATTTTTCGTTTTAATTTATTTGATGGAACATTTATAAAAATTTTATTTGGATTAGATTTACCGGTATTTTTACATGTTGGTACAATACACCAACAACCACTGTTTTTTAATGACATATTAAAAAGTTATAAAGTTTATGTTTTTGCTTTGAAATAATTTAAACAGTTGTTTTTTTAAATAACAATCACAACAGCTGATGGCGCGAGGCGTGTTTATAAAAACATTCTGAGTGGATTGGCGCGAACAAATTTAAATGGAATATGCACAATGACGTCACATACGCAAGAGGGAGCTACCTGTACGTTTAAATTTTAATAATTTTTTTATTGTTAAATAGTTTAAATGTTTATAAATAAAAAAAATAATTTTTTATCAAAAATTTTAAAAAAATTTTAAAAATAATAAGACATAACTATTTAATGGATTGGAAAATCATGCAAAATATACCCAATTACGTGAATAGCACTCCTCTAATGTCATGCACTGGTTCAATGTTAATAACACTTTTAAACGACAAAAAAATATTCATTTTTTATATCTAATGTCAAACAAGTTAAAACCAGGACTCTGATAAATGCAAAGGAGTTTGATCTTGTGGAAACCATCACGTTTTTAGACATGACCCTACACTCTAAATTGTAGTGAGGGCCACATAATGATGAATTGTCAAATAGACTCAGCTCTGCAGCATACGCGTTTTATAAGAATTTTATCATATAATCGATGAAAAAGAGGTAGACTAGTTTATTATAGCTATTTTCATAGCGTAATGTCGTATAGTATTTGTTATCTGTTGCTGGCATTCCAAATATCTTTGTGTTGCAGAAGAGAGCTATTCATTCAATTAATAATCTCAGTTATAAAGAGCCACTGAGATATAAGTTTAACGAAATTGGTATCACGGCAGTCGCATTATAACACATTTTTTAAATTAAATTGAATTGAAAATACTAGAAATAAGGATAAACTCTTGTACTATCGACTAGATTAAAAAAGTAAGCAAGTCCTTTGTGATTATAAAGTAAAATTATAAGCAAATTACCAGATTTAAGTATTAACAAATTTAAGTCCGTAATGAAATAAAAACTATTCTACACGGTTTTTGACTAAATGACAAAATTGTTTAGAATTAATGCTGCTCACTCCCACATTTTGTGTTTGAAAGTGACATTTAATTTGTTTTTTAAGGATTATTTATTTTTATACATATGTGGAATTTTATATTTTTTTTTTAATGTAAAGGTGAGTGTAGTATAGGGTTGTAATATAAGTTCATATATGGTATCTTTCTGGTGGTTTTAAGTATTGCCACGTTCTACCCAAATGTCTTGATGGCGGTAGTATCACGCTTCAGATTGTTGAGTTTAACTAATACTGGTTACACCATACGATGGCTGGGGCTCGTATACCATCTGTATGGGTAGGCCTACTCAAAACTATGGCTTTTCTTCAAAAGGTCAAACAAGACACTGTACTGTACTCGAATAGTTTTTAATAAATTAACATTTACGGACTAAAAAAATACATCTTTGTGGTTTGTTTTGGCATTTCGTTCCAGAGTGAGTTTTAGAAAATGCTGGCACCTTGTAGCTGTAAAGCCCGACATGTAAAAATATCTGTAAAATATTTACTTACAGGAATAAATATCATTATCATCACGTTATATATTGAAAATCTTTTCATAAAATTAGCTAACAAATTGCGGCAAGTCCATGATCTTCTATAATTACGCTATCTAAATCTGGCAAGGTGAAATAAGATTAACTAAGAATAATATTTGCTGGAGATAGGTAAATTCATTAATTTGCTTGAGATACACAGATAGGCAATCGTTTGTTTTTATTTTTACGAGATTTCACGTTGAATGTTTGTAAATGTTTACATATTAGACGTTTCATAATCAACTGTTTTCTCACATCAGATAGCAAGCAAGGTAACTGTTATGTAACGCTAATCTATTAATACGTTAAGGTATATCGTACAATTTTTTAGCAGAATTAGTATAATGAGAATTGAAATTTAGAATAACAATAACAATTTTAATCATCCTGGTCCAATCATCCTGGTCTTGAATAGTGCATCTAGTCCATCTGTGGCCAGAAATGTTCCTTAAGTCAACTGTCCATCGTGCGGCAGGGCGTTTAGCTTTGATGAATTTAGAAATAAAGTTTCCAAAAAAATATTACATACATTTCTGTTTTAAAGTACTTAAAGAAAGAATATTATACCATATAAGTATAAGAAACATTTACATTACATGAGAAGAAACATAAGAAAGTTACAAAAGGTTACAGGTGTACAATAAATGTGTATTGTTTTGACTTTCAGAATAATGACAGGTTAAGAAATAGTCTAAAAAGGTCAAATTATACTGGTCAATCGGGTGAAACGAAATAGTTAGAACTATATGACTTTTGGTCGAAATTGTCAGTCGAAATCTCTGTCTCAGTAGCCTCTCCAATGGCAAGTCCTTCGAGATCTTATTTCCTCAACCGAAAATTGTAGTAGCCCATACTCTATCTCTCTCTTTTTTCGTTCCCGAATTTATGTTCCTCTTGTATCCTACAGTGTTTGAAAAAACATTATCTTTCACAGTAAGATTGGCCACGGTAAGGGATCCCAGGTGAACGCTAGTTAAAAAATTAGTGTGTAATGAATGTATTTATCTAAACAGCTTTATCTATAACAAGCAGAACTAAGTTTTTACGATTCAAGGAAAAAGATTTCAACAACTTTTTACTGTTAATCACTAATAAACCTAACTTGTCAGGCCTTTTGATCTGTGGGATAGTGATCCTAACTGGAAATCGAACCTACAAGCCGTAACTTAACTTACACAATACAAATACTTATGTGATGAGTACGGCAATTTGTTCTTTATTCAGGCATTTTATCTATAATGTATACGTATTTAGAAATATTATATATAAGCTAAAAACATCAATCCAGTTACCATTGTACAAACCCTGATTAGTTTAAAACACAACTGCCATATTTGAAACGTGTGAAATTACAAAAAATAGTTATAGCTTAAATGAAACACAAGTAGTTCTTAAAATTTGCTCTATTCCGTGTTAGTTTAACATTCAATCCTATGTTCACCTTATCTTCACTAAATACTGATCTTAACGAATTAGTTTACGTCGGCCGTTTGGGTAAGATTTAATTCGAACACGAATTAGATTACGTGTCCGATGCTTCAGCAATTTCGCTACCCTCACTTAAACTCAAGTTTCATTTCTTCTTCGTATGTTTTTTCAATATTTGGACTGCTGACTTTTGATTAGATGAAATAGGCCTGTTATATAGATCTTGATAAATTGTATAATATTCACTTGACATTCACTATTATCATCATCAACAGCGTTACTCCATTGTTAGACCATGTTTATTATAGGACATATAGGTCTTATACCTATATATACTATAATAAAAAAGGATATAATATAGGATTTATGATATATTTAACATTTTTTTCTTATCTTTGTTGTACTTTACTATATGTACTCCAGAGCTTGCTCACTTTCTCGGCTCTTGACACCCACAGAATAAATATTCGGTTTTTTAATCCCATCAAAACACAGAAGATTTCCAGTAACATTCGTATCTTTTATTCTTAATCTGATTTCATAAAATTTTATGATAAATCCAACGTTCAAAGTAATTTGTTTTAAAATGCGAATCGGAATTTAATTTCATATTTCAAATAATCTGTCAAATTTGATCTTATAGTTCATGCATTCGTGAGTTTTCGATTCGGTTACTTTTGTTCGCTTCATTTGAATTTCAAATAAGAAAGAATGAATTTTAAAGGTTATTTAATTTATACTTGAGATTGACTTGTGTCAACCTTACTTAAAAGATAAGTGCATATGTGTGTACGTGTGTACTTTTTAAAAATAAATTCCCATTTATTAATTGAAATGATATTAAATTTAATGACTTCTAAGAGGAAACGAGTAACGCGACCAAAAAGTAAACGTTGTTATAAGTGCAAGTAATAGGTAGGTATAGTATTTATGGTGGACTGATTGGTAAATAAACACAAATAACGCGTGTCGCTTTTAGATATTTAAGAAACGATCAAAAATGGCAAAGATAAAATAAAAAAACTTCTATTTTTATAATATTCATTTTATTCATTTTTTCCGTGCACAAAACTCTTAAGCTTCAAGGGCACGGTGAAACAAGACAAGAGATATTTTCCCTTGATTTACCCACGCACATTTTTCTAGGCAACTTCAATTCAGTGATTACGACCAGCAAAGTCTGTCCACTTACCCAAAATGTAAGTGTTTAACGACAATTCTCTTTCTACAATCGATAACACATCCATTTTCTTGTATAATTGTAATATTTTATTTTAACCACATGACTTAACGTTGAGAGTACACTCTCATACATTTGATAGTTTTCTAATAATCTACGTTTGTAGAATGTCAACTTGGCTACATTGCTGGTCGGAATGTCCTACAATTATTTTCGGTAATATGTATGACGACAGGTTGGAGTAGTGGTTTGTGTAACGGATTGGTATGCCATAGACTACGGTTTCGGTTCCCGCAGAAGTTAAACATTTAAGTGCGTGAACATTTTATGCTTGATATAGTCTGCGTGTATCTATGAATAATACTTTTTTTTTTATATATACACCTGCCTCACACATAACCCTGAACAAGCAAAGGTTTGACTGGGAAAAAATGTCAACGGCATTAATTTCATTTTATGATATTTTAAAAAACTGTATTTATTTGCGGGAAGTATAAACGAAAACATCGAGGGCGATAAGTACTTTTTTTGTTAATAGGATGGTAGATTCCCATGGATATCCTTTGCCTATTGGGGGAGGGAAGGGGTCTCTCGGAAGTGGAATTATTAAATTGTGGCAACAAGCCTAAATTAAAATAACTTTCATTGTTGTCAAGTTATAGTCAAACACGATATACTTCTTATAATTATCAAGAGTTTGTTCTCTACCACCCTGAATTAAGGTAGTAGGTAATTAAGGTAAGTATGAATGAGCTCTGGCTTTTAAGATTTTGCCTACTTAAATTGGTTGGATGAAAGTGTGCTAAGAAGGTGAGTATCATGTATCTTTCTAGTTCAGTATTTAATATTTCAAATTTCAAAATTTAAAAAAAATCATACAAAAGTATAGACAATGTAAAATTGCGTAATTCATTTTTATTGTTTTTTTAAAATGATAACTTTGTGTGTATTTACTTGCTTCTGAACTATCTAATTAAATATTAATAAACGAACTCTTGCTTACCTTTTAAAATTATAAAAAAAAGAAAAAGAAATTAAAATATTATTTTATTAAATAGATAAATTTCAAAAATAATGAGAATTTTAATTTTAGAAAAAGGCTCTTGAATAGCACCAGAATATATTCCGGTACAAAAATATATTTCCATAAAAAACATTCAAGGTAAGGACGAATTAATTGCTATACTGTTTATAAATACCAATCCTTAAATATCACTCGGCCTACAATACGCTATTCCTGCATACATGCCGCCTAAACAAAAATAAGCAATCCATGTGTAAAATAATCACAAACCAAAAATATCTCACAAACAAATACGTATATTGCACATCAACCTGTAGGAACTAAAACATTTTGTCATTAAAATCAATCATTATGCTTTTACAGGCATTTTATAACGGTTATATATGCTGCTACTTCTGTGCCATATCCGAAATCAACAGGTTCTTTGTATTTTCATGACAATGCAATAAAATTACATTAAAATATTACTCACCAATATACAAATCCACAATATAGCGCTAGTTTGACACAATAAACACTGATATTCACTCAGAAAATATAATTTCAAACACAAATTTGGTTCAAGAAACTGCGATAAAACGCGACGTGACCTACCCGCGCAGTAGTCCGAGGACGACTGATCACGATTGGCGAAATGTACAGAGAAATGAGTTGATATATTATGGTGTGGAAATACGAGGGAAGACGAATCCTTTTCAGGTTGTTAGAAACATTTATAATCGACGCGCGTCCCCGACGTGGTCGGACTTAATATCAATCTTCAGCCCTACTGATGATACGTTACTAATAAATTGTTGAAAGGCAATTGTTTCTTGAAGATGTTTTAAAAGGTTATAAGTTCAGATTTCGTTAAAAATTATTTATCACTCCAAACTTTTTTTAAACCTTGTTGCCAAGACATTAAGTAAATCTCTAGGAAGTTACCCTTGACAGTACAGTGTTATGGTGCGAATAACGTGATTTGCATAGCTATATTTACTGGCAGTACTCAGTGATGTCTCTGCTCGAGCGTAATAGAATTATTCTGGATTAAATCGACTGTTATAAGATTGATTTTCCAATTAATCGACTCGACAATTTTGAGTTGTTAGATCATGTGATTTGATTTAAATGTTTTTATTAACATAAGCGACTTCATATTACACTTGTATAACAGACTTTTTTAAACAAGGACTGCAATAAGGAGAAACCATCATTTATCGAGCCAATAATATACTTACTTTGAGCATTTTTAAAGTTAAAGGAGTATGTACATTTAACAACAAAAAGTAAAGGTGTGATATAAACCTAATTCTTTGTCTTGGATATATTTGAAATTGTGTAATGGCTCTTATACCTAAACATTATGCAATGCCAACACTTGCTCCTTACACTAAACTACATATACAAAATGTTCGTTTTTGCCCATAATGAATAGCTTATACAGGGTGAACCATGTAAAGTCAACTCCCGCACTAGTAAGAAATCATATGTCGCAGAATACTTTACAAAAATACACGAAACTAACAAAGAACACCCAGAATTAGTACAACATTTGATGATTACATAAAGTGTTGTCCCATGTGGGGATCGGACATATAGGATGGGCCACGAATTACTTAACATTTGAAAAAATTGTATAAAAAAACCATTTGATATAGTATAAAAATTATTTATTTGCAAGAAAGCTAATTAGATGGAATTAATTTTTTAAAAATTACATTGTCTAAATGACCATCGTATCGACGTTTGCACTCTTTTAAGCGAACACTGAAACTTTCGAATACTCCTCGGCATAGAGCCCGCGAGATCGCCGACATATCTTCACAGATTTTTCATTTTAGTTGATGTAATACATTTGATTTATTTATGTAGATACGATTCTTTAAATAACCCCATAAAAAAGTCTGCTGGGGATAGATCTGGACTTCTGGGTGGCCATGGAATGACGCCTCGTCTAAAAATCAGCTTTTTCAGAAATGACCAGAGCTTGACCAGTGGCAGGGACTCATTGGATGTGTGACAAGTGGCTCCATCTTGTTAAAACCATGTGTTACGATTCTAGCCAGCAAATTCCAGTACTTCATTCAGTAGTCCATCGGTCCCAAGAACTCTCGTAACATGTTTGCGCAGGATGTTAGATTCAAATGTTAACGAATTCTTGGCCAACCTTAAAAAATAACCAAAATAAAATTTGGACTGTTTAAAAAGTTTTTGCTTTTACTTTCAACATGATACACAACCTCAAAAATATTGTACAATCATTCGATATTCGCGCAGGACAAACACTCATGTGATGAGCGTGATTAATTTTTCTGTCTGTGCGTAATTTATCTATAATATGTATATATTTAGAAATATATAAGTATATTTATCAGCAGTCTGTTTACCATAGTACAGGCTTTACTTAATTCGGAATCAGACAGCCATATGTGAGATGTGTGAGGTTATTTATTTATTTCTAGAAAAAATAAATTGTATTTCAAGCACGTTTTCAACGAATAATTGCCCATTTGTTAACGATCGATTGTCCGTGTGGTGATGGATTAAGAATACATAGTGTTACCACTCCTATTGATCCCGTGGGTGTCGTAAGATACGATTAATGGAAAAAATTATTCAGGAAAACTTGAAACAAACACTATTCTAACCCACTTGGCCAGCGTGGTAGAGTAGGCCAAAGCCTCCTTGCTAAGAAGAGGCCCATGTCCAGCAGTGGACGGTAAAAGGCTATTGATAATAACGATCGATTGTTAATGTAATTCACAGTATCGATATCTTGTAAAACAACAACATCTCTAGAACTAGTCTACTTATCACAAAATAATCCTTTCTTTCTTGTGATGCAAATATATGCCAATATCGTGCCAATTAAATCAACCAATGCATTGCAAATGAGAATTATTAGAGTTTTCGATGCTACGGTAAGTTTAGATAAAATATGCGCAATGTAATTAAAAATAAGATATAATATTTAAAAAAGAGTATTTATTACTGTGGATGTAAAAAATCCACAAGTAGTAAACCGATAGTTACGGAATTGTTTTATCTCGTAGCTTATGACCTCTTACTTAATAGAGACCAATACGAACATGGGTGGTGAGCTACGAGTGCTACGACGGCTACGAAGAACGGACAAAACAAAACTTACTACGTTGCTACGACAATTTTGTTTATATAGTTTTATGTAATATGCTATATTTTAATACTAATAGGATGGAATACACTTTGTTCTTCTTAACAATGTACACTAAAATATTTTTTAATTAAATTTAATTAATAGAATCTGGCAGATTGACATATCTACATAAAGTATACTTGAATAATTATAACAAATAACCTCACACATCTCACACACATCTGTCTGATTCCAAATTAGGCAGAGCTTGTTCTGTGGTAAGCAGACTGCTGATAAACATTCTTAAATATATCTAAATACGTATAAAAATAAATTACACCCAGATACAGAACAAATAATCGTGTTCATCACACAAATATTTGTCCTGGGTGGGAATCGAACCGAAATCGAAAATACGGCCTCCGGTTTAACATGGTGGGCCACTAGCCAGTGGACCAACAGGCCCGTCGAAACAATAACATTAACAAAAAAGGTTTGTTTCAGGATTAAGATACAAATAGGTTTCAAGCGAAAAAGATAAAATATCACATAAACACATATTGTAACAAAAACATTGAACGACTCATAAATGTCGGTCATTGTTAACGGCATTACTTCATCCCGGGGCCAACGTTTACTTTTATTATACAAGAAACAACTCCGCTACTGTACTGTGTATTAAAATCTCTGGGAAAACACATCTGAATACAACCTTGGACCTTTTGAATCGGTTCCTAACCGAAGAATTTTGTAGGATGTTCAACGGTGATATCGATCTGTCAAGTATACGGGCTCTAGCTAACACTCAATACTCCCTACCGCGAAGGCAGTGTTTCTAGAACAATTAGTTTCGTAAACGTCACAATGGTAGAATTTAATAATCACTGGTAACTGCTATCACAACAACAAAAAGATAAAAACAAAAAAAAACGTATTTAAAAAAATCAAAAAAATGGAGTAATGCTACTTTTATTTTATAGAAAAGACAAGTATTGATATCGAGAGGGAGACGAAGACCCATAAAAAAACTTGAGGAGGCATGATGTTACGCTTTTTCGATGAATTTAAATTAAGGATAGTGGGATTAGTAAAAAAATCTAAATACAAAAGCGTGGTGTGCTTGCAGAAATTGTTATAAATACAAATTATTATAACACATTGTCATCGGTGCAAATAAATATGCAGTTTCAAATTAATTCGTCGTTTTTGAAGGAATAAAAATCTCATTGAAAAATTCCATTACATAGATACATACCAAGCTAGTAAGAGCGTGTTAAAAACATTGATAATTCAATTACTAGGTAGGTAGGTAGTAGAGCCACACTGATTTCAGCACGAGCGGGCCGGCTGGACCGGGGCAGTATTACCCTCCCACAGAAGACCAACGTACAGCGCCAGCATTCGTGTTGTCGTGTTTCGTTGGTGAGTGTGAGACCGGAGGCGCATTGATGCAAAGGTGACAGTTGGCGCGGTACGTGTTTGCAATACAATGCTACGATGACTGTCATATCTTTTACGTCCCCAAGTGAGGCGTAAAAAAGCATCGTAATAGGCCGCCATAGTTTGGGTCACCATACTGCACTGTGAGCCTTCGCAATGAGTATGGTGACTACAACTTATGTATTTTATTCATGCTTTGCATTAAGTAGAGTAGAATCACTTTGGTAGGCTATTAAAATAAAAAAATAAATGAAAAACAAAGGTGCATCTACATTCAGACATCCTATTTATCAACATAAAATATAAAATTACATTAGGTGAAATAAGTTTACATGTATTGTTCAAGATGTTTTCTTTTCTACCAGGGGGGTGCAAGTGCACCCCCTTGCACCCACCTCCCAGAGATCATGAGTGTACCTACAAGAAGTAACATCCAAATGTTACCAATAATCTATATAAAGATTAATAAATAAAGAGAAATTGAAAATGTGCACGTCAAACTAAAAGTTGTTTTTTTCTCTTCTTCAGATATCTTCGCCAATTAAACCTTAGAAAATGCTCGATACCTTTGCTCGAGATTCTTAGAGTATTCATTAACGTTGGATTTTCTTGAGAGCACTCGCTACGCAAAGTGCCGCTTTGATTCCGCGTTTCAGATCTTTTGATAGAGCACGTTTGAGTAGAAAGAAATTCAAGCAACGGTGTTACGTGCACTGAAAGGTCTTTAGAAGGTTTATAAAGGAATTGTTAGTCATCTAACCAAGACACACCGACCCACGCAGAAACTTCAAATCCTGTGTCGTTCAGTGAGCTCTTATTGGCCATTAGTATAAATACAACTTCTGAACATGAACGGTTCGGATCACCTCACCTGGTGAGATCTTTCTTTCGTGTCGAATGGGCGCAACTAATTATGTGTCAGGGTAGCGTACTTAGTGCAACAGTACAGTAAAAACCCTTTTCTTTAACGTGTCATGGCCGATATCCTACCTGGGTTTGCGGCGAGGTGGTGTGTCGAAATCGAACCGACTAAAACCACACAGCGCGCCACTCAGCGCCTGGAATAGGAGGGACCCGGGAACTGCTGTTATTAAGCTATCCGGACCCCTCCCAGTGCCTTCAGGTGACGGCACACGCGGACGTCGTCTTCTCGCAGCTGGTACAGTTAAATCCCTATATGAACCCACCTGGCCAGCGTGTGATATAGTAGCCCAAAACTTTTATAAGGATACCCCTATACCAGCACTACGAAAGGCTGTGGATAGTGCTAACGTTGATGATAGCTTACGCCTGGACTTAACTTAACAATTTTGAGATATTAATATTTACCTTTTCGTAAGGTTTTTGATATTTTTATAGCAAGTCCCCTTATTAGCACAGTAACTATCCTGACCTTAATAATCTTTTTGATAAATATTCTACTACTATTAAATAAAATTCTTTAACATTAACTCACATTAACGTTTCAGGTCAAACATAATCTAACAATAGTAATTCTTCAGGGACAGTAGAAATCTGAAGTGAAGTCGCCTATATCACTCGAACTAAATGTACAATATCTCGTCAAGTATTACTAGTATTTAGTCACTTTAGTCGCTTTAAATTAAGTTTAAACAGACCTACAGAATCAAGCTGGGTGATCTTAGGCTAGAAGAATTTGCTACCTAAATGATCTGTTATGTTGTAAGCACAAATTTCCTGTTATAAGTACCTGCTAAGATGGGATTTGTTGTAAAATTGGGGTGAATAAGTGATGAACATGATAGAAATGAGAAATAGAGAGCAAAGTCGAGGCATAACTAGTGAAAAAATAAAACAACCCGTCATTGAACATCATTCTTGTTATTATCCAATCACAATTTTCTTAAATTTTAATTAGGGTTCTATAAAATATATTCATAACATACTTAAAACGAGTGACAAACTGCTGCAATTATTACAAAATACCTTATAGTGAGTGGACTATTAAATATGGAACATCAACATAATTGCTCCCATATACCAGTGTTATCATGAGGGTCCCTAGTTTTCCTGAGCGGACTAAATATTTTTGTAAATTATTTTTCTTTCAAAAATTTTGAGTAGCTTCTGCTAATGCAGATCAAAGAAACAAAATATTACATAACAAACGGGTTACTATTCATTTAAACTAAAACCATTACTTATCATATACTCAGTGACTTGAAATCAGTGTTACGAGAAGCATTCAATCAGTTTAAACATTCCTCAGGGTACTGATACCTTCTTAGCCCTAGCCAGCAGGTGCTTCAACATTTTTTGACTTGTAGAAACTTCCGCGGGCCGTCTCTCCTACAAGGTTCGCGGCGGTGATGTATTGGAATTGAATCAACTAAAACCACATGGTTTATTACTTTGTGTCTGAGATAAAAGGAATCCGGGAACAGCTGTTATTACGACATCCAGAGCAGGTGTCTAAACCTTACCCAATTGTCGAAAAAGAAAGGACGCCACGGCAGTGGTGTTGAGAACGTTAGATCAAGATAATATTATCAGAGCATTAAATCCTACAAACTAATGGATTTGTTACCTGGTACTGAGAAAAGTTCTGGGCAAAAAGATGTGCCAAGTGGCTCATAGTACCAAGACTCAGTACGGTTCACAAACGGCCGTTCTAATTAGTTTAGGGAAACCAGAATGTATCGTGGAACATGCAGAAATAGGACAAAATAAAGAGCAAGTTCTCCACATCTTCACGGACGGCAACAACAGGGAAAAGAGGGTGCCGTGTAGTTATACATGTCAGTGGACTCAATAACCCACGGTTGGAACAAATGCTGGTCCATGAAAATGATCGTGGCAAGTAAATACTTTGGTATACCTATTGAGCGCAAAACTTTCAACACCTGTATTTCCTGCATGTCATATGACTGTAAGCCTTTGTCCCTCACTCTAAGTCACATGGAGAAACTAGTGAATACTCAAATGGCTACAGAAAGGACAATGTTGAGAATGAAAGTACAAGATACAATGACTAACACCGAAATAAAACAAAGAATAAAAGTTACAATATTCTTATCCGAATTGACCAATTAATAGGGTTAGACGGGTCATATGCTTCACTGCGGGGAAGACAAGTGTAGCAAGTGATGGTTTGGTATGCCAGGGATGGTAGCAGAAAACCTGGCCTTCCAACTAGAAGATGAAAAGACATTTACCTAACCTTGAAACAACGTTGTACAAGCGTTGCGTTAAACAGAGAACGACGAAGGCAGTTGGATGAGGCCTTTGCCATTGCTACTTTGACATATTAGGTATCATTATTTACTATGTCAAAGTGGTAAGATCCAAGATTTCGTTGTTTCGTGGATCCCACTGTGGTCAAAAGTGGCATTGAAAACGTGGAATTTATGATATTTTTATATTATTACGAAAATTGAATGTTTTAGAAAGTAAAACACTGACTTATATTCCACTTTATATATTGTGTAACCACTCAAAAAAGGGGAAAAATTAGGACTCACTTAACTTAACTCTTGTATAAAACTGACGGCTGGTTGTATGATAAATATTATAAACTATTGGTTTATAGTCCAGTTCACTGTTCCATTATTATATCTTACACAGGTAGTTAAATAAAAAGTAGCCATGGACATAGATTGGCAGATTTTCTTTGTCTAACGTATTATGGGTCAGAAATGAAAACAATATGGTATAGGACTCACAGAATATTCTTCTAAAAGTACTTTTAATCCATAGACTACGAAATATAAACACATTCGTAAATCGTAAGAATCTTACAACTATTTAGGTATTTGAAGCGGTAATTTACACCTTATTATTTATCACTTAAGGTCAATTTTGTCACATCAAAGTCATTAGTTTATATCACTATAGCAGAACATAGAGATTGTTTATATGTATTTCATATATTACTTACATAAACTTATCATACCTTTCTGAATAAAGTACTTCAACTTCCGACGTCTAAAAACTAAATTACCTAATGTTTGTTAGAATTATTGTCGTTAAAAATGTTTTTTTTTCGTTCTTACACTGACACAAGAAACGGACACAATGACACTCAGACTCAGAACAATTTGTAGATGAACTCACAACACTCAGTGCAGTAGAGAGCAACGTGGTGACTGCTCAAATCACTACGCCATATGTGCAGTCAATATATATATATATATCAACTAGACGTTTCAAAAAAAAAAGAAATCTTCTCGGAATCACGCCCAAAAATTTCGTTTACATGCCAAAATAGGTCTCTAAAACTGTGAACACAAAATATTAATATTAAGGTTGTCCACATCGCTGTCATCAGCAACTTTTTGGAGAATGTTTAATTCATTGCAGTGCTATAAAAATCAAAAGACATTTTTTTCCCTGTGTTATTCTTAATGGCAATCGAAAGGTGTGATGTGAACATTAATTTAATATTTTAGGGTTCACATTTTCAGAGGTCTATTTTGGCATCTAAACGAAACTTTTGAAAGTGGTTCGTTTGCTAAGATGGTAAAGCTGAAAAGTGTGTTTGTTGCCTGAACTTGCAAAACTCAGGACAAAACCGTAGTTCGAATAGAAAGATTTCCTTATTTATGATATTAATATATATCTTTAAGCTTTTGCACGTAGTTTCGTCCGCGAGCATGTGGGTTATCGCAGTAAAGAGTAACTTTCCTTCTTCAAGAATCATCTCCATGCCAAATTTCATTGAAATAGGTACAGCGGTTTAGCCGTGAAAGCGAAACAGACGGACATATAGACAGTTACTTTGGCATTTATAATACTAGTATGGATATTGCCAGTAACACCTAATTCGACTTATACTCGTAAAGTACACATTATGGTTTGCTTGATTTCTTGCCTGAAATTCAATTCTTGCTTTTAGTAATTACTCTTTCCTCCTACTGCATTTCCTTCTTACTTACTCTAGCTTTTTAAACTATTTTCCTGTCTTCAATTTTTAAAGAGCCTAGCTCAACTTTCTTTGAGTGCGAATAATTCATTGTTGACAAAATGTGTGTCCGCCATAGTGTGAATCGCCCCGCCATAGCCATAGGTCACCATGCTGAATTATCTGCATTCGCAATGAGTATGGTGAACACCACTCTTGGATTCTATTCATGCTTTCCATCAGGCAGAGTTGTCACTTTGGTAGTCCAAGAATAAACAAAAAAAAATTTGTACAATATGCCTCTGTCTACCATTTTGGACAATGGTATGAGTATATACGTATACGTGATATTCATACTCGTAATATGTGCAGCATATGAACAATCTCTGAGTAATATACTATAATGAATTAATACAAGTCTCATACGCCCGGTATGAGGCCAGGTTTCCTGCCAGGCCATGCTTCTTTGGCATATTTCTTCCTCCGAGGTTCGCTCGAAGGACCAGCTTCTTCTGGAGCTGAAAAACAACATTACATTAAATACAATCTTATACAGTCAATTATGACCGCACCGGTAATCTATAAAGTTATAAAACGGATTTCTTATTATGTTAGTTTGACTTGACTTAGAATTAACACATATATATATATATTAATAATAAGAATATCATATATATATTAATTTGACTGCACGATTGGTCTAGTGGTTTAAGCGGTCGCCACGCCACTTTCCACTTCGCTGAGTGTTGTGGGTTCAAATCCTACATGGGACAGCACTTTGTGTGATCCATAAATTGTTGTTTTGAGTCTGGGTGTTCTTTGTGTCCGTTTCTTGTATGTTTGTAAAGTCCCCCGCGACACAGGATTTATTCCTAATGCGGGCGTTGTCTTTTTAAAAAAAAAAAAAAAAAAAAAAAAAAAAATTCCTTTAAGCGGGGCGTGAAAAAGCATCTCACTAGGCCGCCATAGCGAGAGTCGCCGTACTGTACTGTCTTCATTCGCAGTGAGTACGGCGACCACCGCTCTTGGATTCTATTCATGCTTTCCATCAGACAGAATAGAGTCACTTTGGTAGGACATTATAAAAATAAAAATTTTGAACGTTATACTTATTGAAATAAAGACTTATTTCATAAATCAATTGGACACATCCTGAAGTATTCAATTCTAAAATCTTGAACAGATTCATTGGGTGATGGGAGGATGTTGCAAGTGATATGTTCATTGATATATTTATACAGAAACTCCAGAACCCTTAAAACTTGATAAGACGTAGACTAATTCTATTTATATACTGAGATTATAATGAAAAAATAAGGGTCAAGAGTGACCTAATTTGTAATATTACCTGTATGTGGCAGTGGGGGATGTATATTGAGATGTGGTTCAGGACCTTCCAATTCCACATCTGGGGCAGGATTGGGTAATGATAAACCCAATCTGAAAAGTAAGATGGATATTTATTAGACTGCAGTTCTTGACGTCGTGTGCAGTAAATTGTGAGGTTAGGTACAGGTGAGTAGAACGTACAACAAACTAATAAATTTTAACCCATGTTCTAACGTGTCGGACCCTAGGACCATCACTTCAGGGTTTTGCGGTGGGGCTGGATTGCAGAATCATATCGACTAAAACTACACGATTTGCCACTCTGCCCCTGACATAAAAAAGATCCGGGAACAGCTACTATTAAAATCCAGGCCCCACTGTGTCTGCTGTCAGGTTAAAAGTGAATAAATTTCACAAAAATCGATTGCACTATTTATTTATTTAGAAGTCTGATTTGGTGTTATAACTAATCCGAGTATTACCTTGCTCCTATTAGACTGAGATGAGAACTAGGCGCTGGCAAATCAGAATACAAGTTGCTGCCTCTTGAAATCTCTTGCAGCCGTAAAGAATGATGATGTGAGCCTGTACAACAAATAGTGTATTATTTTCTTGAAAAATTTAAAACAAAAAGTTCCATAAAAGTTATGCATAACATAAGACTGTTGAATAATAACTTGATGATATCCACTTCTTCTCCAATGCTGTTTAAAAAACGATAACGTACAACACAGGCATTAGTTCTAGATGTTTTGTTTAAAATAGGAGACACATGTGGCCCAGCAGTAGTATTTTGACAACAATATGTGTTTATCCAATATTTTTGTGTTTATTTCCATATTTTTCAAAGGTAATTTATATTCGATTTTCATAGGTAGTTCGTAGTTCATATTTCACATTGCAGGGTCACGCTGATTTCAGGACGGACGGGTCGGCTCGACTAGGGTAGTACTACCCTCTCACAGAAGACTAACCTAAAGCGACAACATCCGTGTTGTCGTGTTTCGTTGGTGTTATTATTAAAGTTATTGCGGTAAGTGTCAAACGTCCCTAAGTGGCCGTGAAAAAGTATATTACTAGGCTGCCATAGTATGAGTCACCATACTGCATTGTCTGCATTCGCAATGAAGGTGGTGACAACAACTCTTAGATTATATTCGTACTTTCTATCAGGCAGAGTGAAGTCGCTTTAGCTGCCTGTGAAAATGAAAAAAAAAAATATATAAAAAACTTACTATCGTCAGCTGTCTGCAACTTTAACTTTCTCGGTGCACTATTAGCATTGGGCACGATAGTAGACTTCACCAAATTCCTAAAACGACCAATAGTGGGGTCAATATCCTCCGGGTTGATGATATCCACTTCTTCGTTGAATGAAACATTGCGCCGTTGCTTCTTTGCCACGCCACCAGGCATTGAGGCTGAGCGCTTAGTGCCCGATGGAGGCTAAAACAGTTTTTATTTTAAAATTAATAAAACAATGAGTATAGAGAAAAATAATACAAAAGAGACTAAAAAGAGTGACGTGACACAATAATTAATTTGTATCATATTATATATATTATGTATTCTCACCTGGTCCATGTACTACATAAGCATGCAAATAAGATAAGAAGAGATTAATATAATAAATATTTATCACAGTAAGATATGGTATAAATCATATTATTTTTATTTTTTTGTTCTGTAGCTAACCTACTAAATATATGTCGTTCACATTTTGCAAATCGCTACAATCATGCATCAGTAACCAGTACTGGACGACCTGAGTGTCTAGTGTAAGTTTATTTCACATCGACTCGTTCTCGAAGATGAGCATATTCGGTGTTGTGATTGGTATAGATTTCAGTGCGGGCCATTCATAACACTGAAATGGTGATCGAGTTGATGTGAAATAAACTCGCATTAGGTACTTTGTTCCAAATATCACACCAGAACTTATTTAAATGTAGAATTCTAAGAGTTTAGTAATTAAGTATATCTTTTGAAATATCAAGAGAACCTAATTGTCTTTAAAAAAATTGATAAATAGTAATAGCTACCTTCATAACATCACTGCCATCATCAGTCGAAATACCCAACATAGAAATTCTTCTATTGTGAGCTGTATTGAATTCTGTTAGATTCTGTAATTAAAAATACAGTTATTGATGAAGAATTTTTTTTTGAACAGACAACATCTGTACTAGGATTAAATCTTGTGTCGCGGGGGACTTAACAAACATACAAGAAACGGACACAAAGAACACCCAAACTCAGAACAACGATTTGTGGATAAAATTTCGTCCCATGTGGGGTTTGAACCCACAATACTCAGCGGAGTAGAAAGTAATGCTTTGGTTTAATGGCTGATTAACTGTAAGATTTTTTTTATGGTGTGAGGAGAGTAAACAAGCAGAAGGTTCATGTAAGTAACTATCTTTCCGTGTGGTGACGGATTAAGAATAAGGAGCGTCATCACCCCTATTAATCCCATGTGTGCAGTAAGAGGCAACTAAGATAGTAAACTACGCAGGACAACATTACTGCAAGTGAAGGAAAACTTGAAACAAACCCATCTAGCCAACATCATATAGTAGGCCAAAGCCTCCTTTCTAGGTAGAGGAATATCTCCAGCAATGGACTGTTAAAAGTTCTTCATATGATGATGAAGTAACCAACGTCCATAGACATCTCAGAAATGGAGTCACAAGAGGTTTGCTGCCTTTTGAACCTTTCCCTCTACATTTGCGGGAAAGGCATGTCTGGGTTCCAGTATCCTCACTCAATGAAAAGTAAGAATAGCTTAATACTTGCTTTTTGTGAAGACCTGGTATCATTTTTGAACTTAGGCATGGCTCTTTCACTGTAACAGGTTCATTGGTTTTGAATTTAATAAAAGTTAACTTACATCTAATTCTGTTTGTGTTTCCGGTAGGCCTAGTAGTGCACCTTCTGTCTCAGTATTCGGTAGCTCCTCCATTATACCTCGTGAATTGCCTGTAGGCCTTTCTCTGTTGGAGATGGAAACTTAATAAGACACTTTCTTTACATAGTACAAAATTAATTTGCTTTTCGTTACCAAATTCTTAGAATGTTTAACTTATGCCTTGAATATGTATGTGGTTTTAATAAATAGAAAGAGTAATTCAAGAGAAAGGTTTATTTATATAGTACATACGTAATTTCAAAGGTTTGTAACGTAATGTCATAAAAAACATGTTTTTTTATTTTAAAAAAAAAAACGCCAGCATTGACTGACGCCAGGGACTTTACAAATATAAAAGAAATGGACACAAGAAACACTCAGATTCAGAACAATGATATGTGGATCACACAAAATGTAGTCCATATGGGGTTTGAACCCACAACACTCAGTGCAGTAGAGTGGCGTGACGCTTACTTTAACCACTTCAACATTCGCACAGTATTTGTGTAGCTTACTTTGCAAATGCCGTCTAAACATTAAGCGGTAGATCAAAATAATACACTACAGAATTCTAATCTTAATGCTATTGAATCACCGCCGTTAGTCTAGCGGTTAGAGTCAGTGGCTGCTGATCAAGATGTCTCAGATTCAATTCTCGAATAGAGCCAAAAGCGCTGTTGGGTTTTGAATAGAGCAAAATGTTACAACAATTACTCCCAATATACACTTGTTTGTTTTGAAATGAAATTTGATTTTGACTTTAAACTGTAAACCAGCCTATTATGTAGGCAACATTATAGTGCACAAGCAAGTGTACAATCTGAAGTGTACTCTCTGTTCCCTCACACTCATAATCCAATGGGACTATCAGGCATGACTAGGGACAGATCAGGTGTAGAAGCGACTCTAGGAGACATGGGAGTAAAAATCGCAACTTCCAAACTTCTATGCTGTTATTAATCATTTTTATAAACAGAAAAAGTAAATAATACTTTATTGGCCTGACCTGTGATCGAGCCTGAGTCCTCTTGATCATCATATACAAACCGCTAGATCAATGAGGCAGTTAAATAGATACAAGTTACATACAAATCTACCATACTATGCATAGCACACAGACATACCTTATAATATAATTTCTGGTGGAAGCCCCAAAATGGAAATTGGAATCAATTGGAAGTTGCGTAGGTTTCTGTGACTCCAGGCGCATTTGGCCGATAAATGTTCCATGAGCTGGGAAATTTAAACATACATTATTACTTTAATTTAATTTAATTGGTAAATTTGTGGTAGAGAATTTGTAATACTCACTGCTGCCTAAATCGACCAAAAAGGCTCTGTTCAAATCTTTATGGTAAACAAACGCTGCATGGACTCTTGAACAACTGGCATGGTCAATACAAAAATCATTCATTTGCGGATTTCTTCCAAATAAATAACACTTCTTTTCATCTATCATAAGTTTTTGAATCAATTTGTCTCCTTTTAAAACGTCTAAATGTAGTCCTGTAGGTGGTTTCCCGGCCCTAAAATTATTTATTTATTTTATACCGGCAACATAAGACAGGTAACAATGTATATAATTTAGAATTCCTTCAGTAAGAAAGGATTTCTTACCAACTGGGCACTTCGTAATGATTAGCCATTACTTTATTTTGTGTTTTAACTAATTAAATACCAGTTATTAGCATTACAATGGATTATTGAAATCCCTCTGCTAAATACGCTAACGATAAAGCAGAAGCACACTGTCAATCAAAGTACTTGGTGACAAGTGAAGAGTGACATAACATACCGTATTGTCTATGGAATGCGTCTTTGTCCGCAGACTACATTATTTGAGGTTAACTGATAGCTCGACATCAACATCATCAACAGCCTTTAACAGTCTACTTTGTGACATAGACCTCTCTATACCAAGAAAGTCTACTCAATTAAAACTAATTAAATAACTTGTTTGTTGTATTATTATAATAACTATATTAGAAAGAAACTATTATAAAACGAATACATTCAATGAAGTCTGAAGCCATAAGTATCGTAATGTGATCACGCCATTAGTAGTTTTCTTTAAGTGACGGACCACGTTGTAATAAATTCTAAAAAATATTTGTGCCGAGTGAAACTAAGTCTAGGTAATAATCTTTGCTGATATAATTAAGTCTCCTTAAAATTTGTTTATGATTGACTTATATTTCAGCAGTGAATAGCGACAAGATGATTTAATCATTTAGAGTATCTCAATGGTCTATGCTTGTGTCTTTAGATACCTACTTTGTCTGTGTTGTTCTGCTTGCCTTATTTGTTGACATTAGACATATGTAAAACTTGTAAATATTTATTTCAATTTCACAAATATCAAATATTATAGTGTTAAAGGTAAACAAAACTTTAAAAAAAAATGGTGTCTAGTGAAGAAGAAACAGAAATAAAAACTAGTAATATACTGCAATGGGATGTCGATATGGAAATACAATTATTTTACGCTATGGCGAACCACAAGCCGGTTGGAATAAATAAACATTTTCACATGGCATGCATTTGGGAAAAGCTTTCCAACTCTATCACCAAAGAAATATCCACTCAAGATATTTGGAAACATTTAGGGGATCTCTATGATTTAACGCTGCTCGAAGACACAGAGCCAATACCGTTCCCAAACCATGAAGTTCCGTTCAGTTTACCCGAAGGTGAATTTGGTTCACTAATGAAGCAGAAATGCAAAGACTCAATATTAGCAGACGACAGTGAAGGTAACCTACGGTATTTCAAATTAAGCATGTAATTTTATAACTTTTTAATGTATTCGTAGAAACAGGGCTCTATCAAGTCCGTATTTCTGCGTTTAATGCATTGAAATCTTGCAATTTAGATGGGAGGAGCCCTTCACCTAAGCCTTCGACACCTAGAAGCAGTTCTAGGGGCACTGCATCTAAAGATAGTACACCCAAAGGTAGAATTTGTCTATTATCAATTTGTTTTAGTAACTTGGTGTTGTTCTATTTCTTTCTTAGAAAGAAAACTATCAGTTTATAGTTGTAACTATTAGGTAACATGAACATACTAATTACTATCAATAATATTTTTTAAACAAAAATAATATATGGTAAAAATTTAATAGTATATTGTGATGTTTGGATATTCTTTTTTATTGAAAAAGACTAGTCTTGAATAGAATTCTTAATCTGGTTCAATAAGACTAAAGAAATGCTACCCTAATTAGACAATAAACTAAATAGGGTGCTGTTCTCTTAGTCATATAACTCGACAGTCCTTATATGGTTCTTGAACAACGGTGTCATCATACTTGTCGGGCCTATTTACGTAGTGGTTACTAATCTTGACTCCTAAATCAGTGGTAGTAGATTTGACTCTCACCCAGGACAAATAATTGTGTGACAAGCATAATTTATGTATGATTATCAACAGCTTCATTACCATATTATATGATAGCATCTAGTTTGATATTAGATGAGTATGCGTAAGTCCGGTATTTAATAATATTGACATACCTGATAAACAATACGTGAGTGTGGAAATACATTTCTCTATCATACTATCTAAGAGAATACTATTCATAGTTATGTAATACCAGCTTATATAACCAGTTCTATGTATTCTGTAATTCTCATCATATTGGCTGAAACTTGAAGAAACATATGTTGTAAATATCTTGTATTATTGTTCATTTCCAAACATAACTATAATGTAATAATACAGTAAATAGTACTGTTTACATCACATACTTGTATATACATCAATTGTATACTTTTTTAAGATTTCCTAATGTTGACTGTTGACTCCATTCTCCGTCTTATAAGTAAAAGTAAGCAACACTGATTGATCTAGGGAGGTTCACAGCACCTTTTTTCAAAAATCAATTCATAATCTACTTAATATTTTATTTTAGTACAAACTTTGGTTATGTCCTATATCATAAAAAATAAAAAAAGTAATGAACCAAACTTGAAGCTATGGTGTTTATATAATACTTAAATGACAATAATAAAAATATGTTACTTAAGATTATTTAACACATCACTTACTTGACCAGGCAGCCGTAAGGACAGTGTGAGTGCCCTCACTACTAAAACCCGTAAAGAAAGTGGCAGCTCTTATGCATCCACTGACACACCTAGCATCAAGTCTGAAAAGGACTATGGTAAGAATGTTTTTTGCTCATACAGCCAACTTGAACTAAACAACACAAGTTGTAACATTGTGAATATAATAAACAGACATTGTTTTTTAATTATTTTTCATCATAAATTTGCCCAGGCTGTCTAGTAACTAATCTAATAAGTTATTAAGTACAATTGTGAAAACTTTGAATGACTATCGCATTTTAAGAAATTCAGACTTTCTTCAATAACTTTGATCAGGCAAGTTGAAATAACCTTGACAAGAAAAGGTTAATGTAATGATTAGTTAGATGTTGGCTGCCATATTTCTACATATGTGGTGTACGATCGCTAACACGGTATACCTGATATCATTACGAACTTCATAAAACCATTTATTTTAGTTCTTATCTACACTTTTTGAATTGATACTTACTTTTATGCACTACGAAAACAAGACAATTTTTTGACTACTTCTATTTTTTCCTTTCTTTTACAATCTCTTAGAATTGAGATTAAATTTTGTAAAAATTGACAACATTATAATGGTCCTATGCTTAATTGCAGAGGCGAACCCATCATCATCAGCCTATCACAGTGCACTGCTGGACATAGATCTCTCCTATTACACGCCGGTCTGATCAATTTTGGGCTTCTCGCATCCAGCTCATAACAAATAGAAATCCACCTATTTATTTTGACGATATATTAGATAGTCATCGATGTTTATATATATATTTGACAATGATCAATGCTTGCAGACCGTCGGAGAGATTCGCGAGATTCAAACGCGTCTGGTCCCCGTGACAGCTCAAGTAGCAGAAAATCAACATCACAGAGAGATAAAATACCGAAATCGAAAACTTCTTCTGTTGCTGGTAAAGTATTATTATTATTGTGCAGTCTTAGTTGCACCTGTCTACTTGCAGTCTTGGAATTCCAGGTTACTTGAACTAGGACTTCCTACCTAGAAAGAATACTTACTGCTAATAAATGCTACACACCTGTAAAGCACAAGACAAGAAACTTAAAGTTAGAAACTACCAAATTTTAAAATGGTAACTGTTAACGTTTTACAGCTTGGGAATCTCCCTTGATCGATGAAGATGGAGGATCTCGGCGTGGACGCAGGCGAGCAAACACATCCACACCGCCTGCTACTGTACCAGCGAAGCGTAGGCGTACCTGACATACGCATACACACTCATATCAGCATTTCTTCTGACATTCACAACGCACCTGGTGGGGGGCACCCTACACAGGGCGAGGGAGAAATCACGCAGTCAATCGTTTCTTCTCATAAGTAGTTGGTGATTGTTCTTGTAAATGACAATTACATATCTGGACTTGATGTCTCAATTTATTGTGTATATTGCAGTGTAAAATACGTTTTTAGATTCTGGTTACTGTGTATAGACTCCAATTAAACTGATCTCGTTTTGTAGAAAACAATTCCACATTGTTTTATTGGAACGAAGTTCCTTACGGCAGGCTTGGAGGGGATAGGGATTTCGCTGCGGGACCGAACTGAAAAAAATGTGATAGTAAAACCGTAAGTGGAAAAAGTGCGTGGAATAAATCTGTGGAAAAAAGTGCGTGGAATAAAACCGTTAAATGAGACGTGCGCAGGCGCGAAAGCGCGTCATGTGTGCTATTTTATTTAATTTATTATTACTAAAATACTGAATTTCCTAAATACTTTCTTGTACTTAAATAAAAACTAATCAGCAAAATTTAAGAGAAAAATCAAGAAAACCTACATAAAATTGAGCACGATTTTTTTTGCAAATTGTGTCGATTCCACATTATCCGAAGGAACTTCGTTCCTACCTGGTGTCCCACGACACCATTCATTTTTTTATAATAAATGGTTTATGAGACAAATTAACTCACATAGTTTATAAATAATAAACAAAATTGTGTGTAGATACACACAGTACTCATTAACCCTTCCGTGAGCTAACCTAACTGGTGCTTATGCGGTTTTGTAGTTCATACAAGTCTTTCGCAGCTCTGCTCGCCTTAAATGCTCACACATTAACGCATTATTATCGATCGATACTATAAAATGCGTCCTGATTCTTTGCACTAAGATGCGTTTATAATGTCTGGTAATTCCATTTAGTATTTGTGTTTTTAGCAGGTTTTTCTCTAATGTCGGGCCAATTTACCATTTCGGTGATGGTCACACTATACAGCATAAATTCTCTACTTGCCCTCGCCGGTAGCTTCCATAACTACTGTCTGATAGTAATTCTTCGTTTGATGATAAATTACTCAAGACTCGTAATTATAGGTAAAACCAAATTTCATCATTGATATACTACTAGTACTAACGATTATCGGTGTCGGGTACGATTACTGCAACTGGGTGTGGAACAGCATACGTCCCAATATAAATGTTCTAAGAACTTATAGCAGAAAACATTTTCCAGAAGGGATGAACGCAAGCGCTCTATTTTCATTGCCTCGTATAACTTCTTAGCAAGAATGTACTAAAAACAGATATCGTAATAATAATTCTAGTGTTATCGACAAATCACTGAATTTTTCCAGGTTTAATATAAGGTAGCCCATGTTAATCCTGGAATAATTCTTTATGTGTGATTGAGTAATAAACGTTAATTTAAACTTTTGCCATTATAGTAGCAGCAATCGAAAATACATGGTACTAAACGTGTTTAAACATATTACTTAGTGTCTGGTGTTGTCACCCCTGCTATTTCCATTTGTTTGATAATATTAAAATGATAATTTTATTTTAGTTTTTTTTTATTTTAATTTGTTTGATAATGAGTTTATTTCAAATTTATTATCAAGGCAGTTTCGATCGACTTATCCCTGTAAATGCAATATTTATGCTAATATTTGAAGTTTTTATGTTCTATTTCAAAAACCAGTTTTCTAGGCCCTTCTCTACAGAATTTGAAAGATAATGTCAAATACCATCTGCCAATTTGACAAGACGTTATCTAAACAAATACTTGTTACAAATGGAACATGTAAATATTTAACCAAAATAAATTTGTTGTTTCTGCAAACATTTCTAAGAAGTTAGTATGGCTTTGCCAACCGCGCAACCAGCTGAAATACTCCGAGCCTGGCAGAAAGACGACAGTTATGAAAAGCAATTGGCCGAATCTTTATCAAAGCTGATATCTCCACGGAATGCGTCTAAGGCTACACCTATATCTTCTTTATTGTATAGATCACTTACGACACTAAAAGATCTACAGACATTAGGAGAAGAATACTCTGGAATAGTTCAAGTTGACGAAACTTACCTCAAACTTCCGTCATTTTACGGCCGTTTGATCAGTATTCTTTTCTCAACATTCGGTGAAAACATTACAAGACATATTATTCAAAGCGCTGAGAAACGGGTAGAACGAAATGGTACTTTAACAGCAGAAGCGCAAAACGTTATTTTAGTTATTTTCAAAACCCTAAATAACATAATTCCACAGATTCAAAATATACATCGAGGCTTGGCATACATAAACGGAGGACCTATGCAGATAGGTAAAACATTAACAAATATAGACTATGTACATACAAGACCTGCTGCTGCAGCATATTATGCACATTTAAGGCTTCTTGGAGTAGTTACATTACTACATGCTTTTGTGTCGTGTGGCCAAGCTTTATATAGGTCGAAAAAACATATGGATCAAATGAGTGAAACTCCCAATGAGATAGACAGTAATAAATCATGTGTAGCTTGCTTGGAAGAAATTGTTCAGCCCTGTGTCTTACCTTGTGGTCATATATTTTGTTTAAACTGCTCTTATGGGGCATTGGAAACCTGTCCATTATGCCGATCACCTTTTACAAAAAATAGTGTTGTTCCTCTAACAAATTACTATCCAGAATAATGATGTTTTATTGGGATTCTTATTTTTAAAATATAATGTAGTATACTTTTTGTTTAGCTTGCTACTGTCAGGTGGTGTTTGTTATTTTACTTTTGTAAGTCTAAATGTTTCCAGAAGTTGAAACTGAAACTGAAATATAATTTGCTTCACTGGTGTAGAAAACAAGTTCTCTTTTATTTGGAAATGAAGTAATGAGTAATGAAAATGGCAATATTAAGTTATAGGGTCTAGTAGCAGTAGTCAGTTAATCAGATTGATTAAACTATTGTTTTTTTTCTAGCTACAATTCATTTATACAAAAACCACTTAAATCAAGCCATGCAAAAGGAGTAACTTTGTAAAATTATCTCTATGTAAACTTCACCACAATTTACTTGCAATCTGTCAATGAACCTAAAAAGAGTTTGTAAACAGTACAGCTTTTTTTTTTATGTTCCTTTTAAAATACCAATTTTTAACTTTAATTTATTTGTATCTTTTAGACTTAACTTGGATTTGTTGAAATTAATAATCAAACTGTTTTATTACTAACTGTCAATGTAACAGATTTGGCTGATCAATCAAACAAACGACTGGACTGCTGATGTAAGACCAATTAATATACTATGATTTTAGAAGAAAAAGCTTTTGTAATAAATCCAAATACAAAATAATCAACAAAAAGAATGTACCAATTATAAAATATCTGTGATAAATACAATTTAATACATGTTGTTATTCTGGTGCTGGTTTTATTGAAATTAAAGATTATTTTAAATAAAATGTTTTATTACATACATTATCAATAAATTAACATGTTAACATCCTTATAGTATTAGCAAAAAAGTCTATTCTAGCGATAAAGTGTTAATGGCAATTTTTTCCCTAAATATAGGAACATTTGTACTATGCCATAATAGTTTTCAACATAAGCTTAAAAAACTACAATATTTAAATATTAGTAAGTATATTAGGTACCTGAATGTAAGTAATAGTCAAGTTAAAATACAATTTCTAGCAACTCTATATAGTTTATGGATATAAGAGTTCTTCATTGTGTGGGTCTTAGTTGACATATTACAATATCCCTATACTGTAATATGTGCCCTCCTAGAAAGAGTTTATTTCACACTTGTTGTATCATCACAATAATCACTTTCAGAGTTGTGTCTGGCTTACATTGAAATTTTCTTGAATGACACCAAAGGAGTGCGTCAATGTGAAATAAGCTCACACTAGGCGACCAGATTAAACAAAATATATTTCTGAAATGTGTTAATATATCAATATTGTAGTAAGAATTATAAAAAATCTCTACGCAACAACAAATTTCAGCAACAAAATTTATCAATCAGCAATTTGCAGTGAACACTTGTATTTAAGGCATTTTTTAGTAAACATGTTCTATGTTGTACAATCTTTATTTGAAACATTAGAACATTAGCAACATTTTATAAACATAAAAATAAAGAATGATCAATGAAAACATTGATCGATTGATGTAAGAAACTGTCGTTTACATATATGGCAATTCAACCAAAAGATTAAATATTTCCTGTACTCTGTATAGCTCAGAAAAGACATGTATTTAAGTCACAAACCATTTTAAGCAAACAATGTAATGCCTGCTGACACGAAACTGTATCACGCCCCATTCCCATTTAAAACATGGGAAATACTGCTCAATATAAAACAATTATTATTAAAATTGTATGAGAATTCTTGTAACAACAATTAAATACACAATTAACATCCATCAAATTTAAAAAGTCATTCCTCATTCTTATTCAACCCTCAATAATTCAACATCAAATGTCAATGTTGCATTTGGTGGTATGATGCCAGGATGTCCTCTAGATCCATAGGCAAAATCTGGTGAACATGTAAGTGTTGCACGCTCTCCAACTGACATCTGAAATAGTAAATAAATTTATTTCTATTTGGAACATGCCTTTTCATTTCTTTGTTAGTTGTCCATGTTATAATAAAACACACATACATCTTAATACAGAAAGAATTATGATGAATTATTGGTTTGGTATTTGCTTGATTAAGAATTTAATCAACAAGTATATAATGATTTAAGTCTTATTTATACTAAAAATCTGTATAAGTAATGATCACCAACTTCAACTGCCAATTGAGAATTCAGTAAAAAAAAGTTGAGCAAACAAAATCTACAGCATG
The DNA here is from genome assembly GCA_949316085.1 of Hypercompe scribonia. NCBI lineage: Eukaryota > Metazoa > Arthropoda > Insecta > Lepidoptera > Erebidae > Hypercompe > Hypercompe scribonia. The sequence continues at coordinate 11,631,159 of OX438986.1, forward strand.
TATAAAATATCATTAATATAAACCTTGAATATATTAAGTTCAAGGTAAGGTGCCTTATTATGAGAGAAACTATTTACAATTCAAGCATACGTTACCCTGGTCAACCCTTGATCCCAGCCCTTGATAACATCACCTCTGCCCAATGTAAATTTGAAAGGCTGGCCCCTGTCTCTAGAGGAATCAAACTTTTTACCATTCTGTAGCGTTCCTGTGTAATGAACTACCACAGTTTGTCCAGGTTTTGGGTATGTAGTGCCTAGAATAAAGATTTAGATTGTAAACAATATGTAAGGTTATGAATATTTAGTAAATATTACGTTTATTTTGAAAGCCTTACCGTCTCCAGGTGAAATGGTATCTACATCGACACCCATTTTAGGTATATACCGTGTATCGTATAAAACGAAATATAATTACAGAAAAAAAATCAGAAACGCCGCAGTTTAAAAGCTGAGTAATATACAGAGTATTTATTTATTATGTTACATTAACCAGCAGCAAAAGCTAACGTTAAAGTCATCCGTTGTTTACTCTGTGGTCATCTCATATTTTTTTCATTTTACTTTTATACTCATAATTAAAACAAAATAATTTTTATGTTTTACGTTTACCAGGCGTCCTGCTGTGATTATTATTTAGAAAAGTATAAGTGCTATCCCTTCAGTTTGTTGCTTTAAAAGTTGAAGAATATTACTTAGTCTCGTGTTAGATTCCCGAGTCGCGCGACCCGGGAATTCAACCCAATCCAAATAATTCAATATTTTGAGTGTTTTCTATGTATTAAATATTGTTGTTATTTGTCTAGAAAAAGCTCTGTGTACTTTGAGACTAGATGCTGTAGTTTCAGATGTTTGAAATATATTTATTTAAAGAGTAAAAAAAATGCGAACAAAGAAAATAACAATTAATCATCATAAATGCACATTGAATTCTTAATATCTTAACAAAAGCTATGCAATTATCATAATAATAATGTATTCTTTCTCTGACCCAACTAGAAACAATGTTATTCAAATGGCATTCATAAAGAATTACCTGTTTTTGGTCATAATAATGTGCAACATTTAGCAGCTGAATTTATTTAGAACTTTCTTTGTTATGATTGAGCTGAGGAAGCTAGTTAATACCATTTTTATTGAATAAATCAAAAACAAAGTGAAAACAAAACTATCTGTATTACTTTGCTCATTACATAAAATCGTGTTGTCTATCGTAAATGATTAAATTTGTTTATGGTTCTTTGGATTTTTGGCCAATGAGAAACATTTATTTTATAAACAATCAAAATGACTGACACTTCCAATTTCCCTTCAAATGACACATAGAAAACAGTTGAAATTGAATTTTAAGGTGATGATATCAATCAGTTTTTAAGTTTTTATACTTTTCTTGTAAATGTTGTGTAACATTTGACTCAACACTTTCGATAACCTTGAATATTACTATTTTTACACGGATAAAGAAAAATATATTCATTCATAATCGTCTAGTTGGTAAATATTATGGATATGGAAGTCGACAGCGTTGATAGTTATAGTAATGCCTCGGAAGGCGGAAAGTTTTCTCACTTAAAGTCTTTCGTAAATGCCGCAAGAGAATTTGAGGCCACGCACAGCGATTCTGCTGTGAATTTGATGACTAGGTACTTAGGGGTAAGTAACTATTCATAGTACCTACTGTTCATCAATTTTACCTTACGTATATTGTTGTTGTGCTACGAGAATGCTTACTAAAAGATTCTATTCATTCGTAGCTAATAGCTTCATCATGCGACTTATCAATATTCTCACCTGGAAGGTCGGAAGTCTGTGCCTTCTTCAGCTCCTTGTGGCGTGCTATGTGCGACGCTCGAGGCCCTCACTGGGCAGGAGTGGCTGTGCTGTCCCGAGCATCTATTGAACCCAGTGCCAGACATGCCCTTACTCATACTTACAAGTCAGTTTATATTCATTTTGTTTATTTTGACATACCTGTTGGTTTTGTGGTTAAAGACCCTGACTGTTGACCACTAAGCTCAGTGGTTTGAATCCACCCATGACAAATGTTGTATTATATTGTGTATATGATCATTTGTTCTGTGCAAGTGTAATTTATCTTTGAAATGTATTTATTAAAAAATATATAAGTATTTTTCTCAATAATCTGGACACTGTAGTGCAGGTTCTGCCTGACTTGGGATCAGATTGCTGTGTGAGATGTATGAAATTATTATATAACAATTCAAAAGTCAATGTGAAAAAATAAATGAAAACATAAAACTTATAAGAATTAATGTCAAAACTTGAGTTTGCTCATATGTTAAAAATTGTAGTGACTGAAATTGCTGTTTAAACTCCTATAATAAAATGTGACAGAAAACATTTTTTTTACAGGTTTATGCCAATACTGGCTCGTTTACTGACGAACTCTATATCTAATGACAAGAAAATTAAACTTCTCTCTGTGATGCAGGTTGGTTATTTGTTCTTTGTGTCATAAGACATTTGTGCTTTTTAATACATCTAAAAGAACATACATCTGTGCAGCAGTTTAGTTAAGAAAGCATAACAGACACACAGAATTACTATCATATCTATATAAATGCCCCTCCACCCTCGTAGTAGGTTCTTAATGATGCTTCATTTAGAGCAATTTTAAAATGATATGTGCAATTAAGTTACTTAGTGTAAAAAAAAATACCTTTGCAAAAGCTATCATTAGTAACCTCACTCTAAAATCACTCACTATATGAATCTAATCTAACATACTGTACATACTGTACTGTAGAAACAGAGTGGATGTATATGCTAATAGCTAAATGATAAATCATAGTTTTTGATGATTAGTTATAGTAGAGAAGAAGTAAAACACAGGGTTTTTTTAATTAAGCAATAGCAGGACTGAAATTAAGTGTACAGCTTTGTGTAAAGTGTATGGCAATGCATGCTGTGTGCAGCAGATTTCATAAAAAGTATTCTACTGTTGCAGGAGATATCTTATGGCATTAAAATCAGCTGGCAAGAGTCATACCTCTCTGGTCTCATGAAACAGCTCACAGAATGGATCACACAGCCCATGTCAGATCCACAACATCGCACCATCGGTCACAGGTCTCTAACAGTACTTGTAAATGTATGCTATGGAAACCTGCCAGCAATATATGCGTTAATGAGGACTGTTGATACAAAAGAGTTTGTAATTCACCTTGTTAGTTTAAAGGTAACTATCTATCTATAATATTTTGCTATTCGACTATAATATTATAAAGTTGTTGTTTTTAGGCTTAGAAGCCATAACAGGGGCCATATCTTGAGTAACATTATATATATCCTAATTGAAATATGTAGATATCTTGTTGAACTTTTAAACAGAATAGAGAAAAAAATATTAGAAGTAAGATCAATGGTAAATCGTAACAGATCCTTTGTTGACTAGACGCACACATTGACGTTTAATAACATTAAACACACAAGGAAGTCTTATGTTAATTCGTAAAAGAATTTAATTAATATAATCCCAAACGCCGCCATTTTACTAAATATAGGGTGGGCCAAGAATTCGTTAACATTTGAATCTAACGTCCCGCATAAACAAATGCCGTGCGGGGCGCGGAGAGGGGTCTGACCACTAGCTCGTTTCTTGACAATTTTGTCGCAATGAATCGTTTCACAGGGCCGTAGCGCGCTTACTGTGAAACAATTTTGTTTAAACAACAGTTCGCTTATACTGTGCGATACTTATTTCACGCTGAATACGATTTACACGACTTAAATCAGTCACCGAATGCTCCTTTAATAAATAAATTAGTAAAGAAGTTCGAAGAGACAGGATTTACGCTAAATGTAAAATAAACTGGAGGCCCACGGACTTTTCGGATCAAAGAGAACGTGCAGTATGTTTCCGCTTATGTTCGACGTAATCCAGATTTATCGGCTGAATTAGGGTTATCCCACACATCATTACGCCGTATTTTGAAATTACATCCATATAAGATTCAGAAACAATATTAGGATTATTCAGTAATTTTGACAACATCTTATTTTTTGACAAAGCCCATTTTCACCTCAACGGACATGTAAACAAGCAGAATTGTAGGTATTGAAGCAGTGAAAATCCCAAAGCTAAACACGAGAGGCCACTTAATTTTCCCAAGGTAGTTGTATAGGCTGCAATTTCAGCAAAAGGAATCATTGGACCCCAGTTTTTCGAACATTCTCCCTGCCGTTCAGTTACTGTTAATTCTATTGAAAATGTGAAAATGTTATGGGAGTCCTTGGGACCTATTCTCTATCTATACTACTGGAATTTGCTGGCTACAATCGTACACATGGTTTCACAAGATGAAGCCACTTATCACACATCTAATAAGTCCCTACTGGTGATTAAAGACATGTTTCCGGAAAAGCTGATTTCTAGATGAAGCGACATTCTGTGGCCACCTAGATCTATACGCAGCAGACTTCTCTTTATGAGGTTATTTGAAGAATCGTGTCTACAGCAATAAATCAAATATACTACGTCAACTAAAAGAAAAAAATCAGCCAAGAGATGTCGGCGATCTTGCGGTCTCTTTGCCGATGAGAATCGGAAAATTTCAGTACTTGCGTAGAAGAGTGTAAACATCGAAATGGTGGTCATTTAGACGATCTGGTTTTTAAATTTTTGTAGGATTTTTCAAATGTTAACTAATTTGTGGCCCACCACTCTGTGCAACCTGTTATCTTTTTAATATGGTATTGTGTTCTAGGGGCGGTACAGTAATAATATTTTTGTTCCAAGTATTTCGAAATATTCTCTCAGGAAATACAGTTCGTTGCGTGTTCTCGTGGTAACAATGTAGTTAGTAATCAAATTTAAAACGCAAAATATGATTATCTTTCCGGTTCAAGTACAATCGTTTTCAGAGATGTATAGAAGTACTACAACTGTGAGCGACCACTCTTAAAGTACGTCAAAATATCTTCTTCTGTTTGAAATACCATAAACTACCTGGAATTTGTGATATTCAATCCGTCTTCAACTATGATGATTAAATTTTTTACTTCGTATATTACAGGAAGGCGGTTACGGAGGAGTGGAAGTGTGCAGACTGCTCTTATGTCTGTCAGGAGCGACACGAGGTGCGGCGGCGACGAGACAGCCTGACGTCCACAGTTACTTATGTTGCACTATGCGTACCTTTCATAAGGCTGTCACGTAAGTTAAAAAAAATCTTATCCTGAAATTATTGACGTGTTTTTGTAGTCCGTAATCCACTATTTAATAGTCCAACAATAACTAGACAAAGCAGTCAGAAAGAAAGCTTTGGCTTATTATATCACACATGCAGGTTGGTCAAATTTTCCTTCTCTTTGCGTTATTCTCCTACGTAGTTTGTTCTCTGACTCGGCTCTGACGAACACACGGAATGAATTAATACGGATTAAGGATATGTAGTATCATCACCTAGGTGACATTTTGTATTGTTGATCACTACAAAGACAAAAATTAAATAATAATTTTTTGTCATATTCCAGTGAAAGAGATGCAACACAGCTGCTTCATGCGTACACATTCATCAACGATTTATGTACTGACACCAATTTAAGAGGCTTTGTGCTGACATATCCAAACTTTGCTACAGCTCTCAATGAAGGGCTTAAGGTAATATACTTGTTTCTTCATACATATTATAAACATGCTTCACTGCCATCTAACGAAGTCAGACTGTACTACGTAGTATTTATTTAATGCTGCATCTCTCAATAAATGTTCTCACGCCTGTTAGTTTACTATATATATTTGTAGACCCGTACTTGATATTTTGACAAGTGAAATACTCAATTAAGCGTCATATAATAGTTTTTTTTCATTAATATTACCCAGACAAAAATCGATCTTTTATCTAAAAATGAAGTACAGTGCCCGAGACTTAGAAAATTAACCTTTGAAGTTAAGTCTTGCTAAATGTCGTGTGTTATACTTTCAGGAAATAGAAGATGTGTGTCAATGCACGGTTAATGAAATTGGAGACCCTGAAAATTTGCCCATTTGTTTGCAAAACATTCTCAAGTTTCTTACGGTGCTTGTCAATTTAGGTAAATAATTCTTCATTAGTATTAATTGAAATTATCTATACCTGCGCCAGAAGGAGGCTATACTTTTTTGTCATGTTGTGAAACTTGAACCTCTTTCTTAAGGAGAGTTCTATTTCAGCAGTGGACTGTTAAAGGCTGTTGATAGTTCACTCTCAAAAAAATATTCCGGATTATTAAAAAAAAAATAACTGTTTCATTTCAGATCTTTATTCATTAAGGTGCCATCATGATGCTTTGGTCAACTTGTGTATGAAAGCTAGCCGGATCAGTCTACCAGAATCTTTAGAATTATTTGCCGCTATTATACTACAATATAAAGGTTAGTGTTAAAACGAAAATAAAAATAAAATATAAGAAAATAAAAAGGAAATAGATAGAAAATAAAAAGAACTTAAAAAAACAAAAAAAAGAACAAAAAACAAAAAACAAAAGAAAACCAAAAACAAAAAAAAAATCAAAAAATAAAACAAAACAAAGAAAAAACAATAAATACAAGAAAAACAACAAAAACATAAAGTGTTCGTAAATTAAATTACGAAACTATTTTGCAGATGAAGGCGTTCTCCCACAACAGTTAATAACAACATTAAGTGATGGACTGCCAGGATTATTGGTGCCGCCGTCTTTAGAACCAGGGAAAGCTGGATTACAATGGGTATGTTTCTAAACTTTATCCATATTGCAGTATTTTAAACAACTTGTTAAAATAATCTGAGTACAAGATAAGTAAGAGATATTGCCTGATAGATGTATGTAAGCTGAAAGTAAGTTAACCTTGACCTTTTTTAAATTTCGAGCCTGCCAAACTGACTACTCTATCTGATGGAAAGCATGAGTAGAATCCAAGAGTCGTGGTCACCATTCTCACTTCGCAAATGCAGATAATACAGCATCGTGACCTACACTATGCCGGTCTAGTGAGATGCTTCTTCACGCTCTGTTTAAAGGTCCACAGTTAGGAAGAGTCAAACCGTTTAGTTGAAGAGTGTATATTTACTATTCTAAAATGGTGACTTCAAAGGCCTGTGCAAGAAAGCGAGTGTTGTCTTGTAGAGGAAAGGAGAAGGTGGGACCACACACTCCAGAGGACACGTCTGTTCATTTAACCTATATAAAAAAAATAAATAGAATTGACTTGTAAAAATATTGAACCATGTGTTTTTCTAGTTACAAGTAGTGGGAGCTCTATGCGAATCCAGCGAAACACAAGAACGTGTGTTACAAGAAGTCACACCAGGTGCTTTTGAAGACACACTATACAGTGTACTACAGTACACGTCGCAGGTAAATAGGGAACATTCAAGAAGAGATGACAGATATCTCATTGGATTCAAGTCATTTAAAAGAGATTTAAGTAAAATGTATTATACATGGTATAAAATATTTAATAGACAAAAGAAATACACTTTTTTTAATTTTGTATAAAATAGCATGTAATACCGTTACACTTGTTGAGATAATTTATTGTCAAGAACTTTTTTTTTTTAAAGACAACGCCCGCATTAGGAATGAATCCTCTGTCGCGGGGGACTTTACAACATACAAGAAACGGACACATAGAACACCCAGACTCAGAACAACAATTTGTGGATCACACAAAGGGTTGTTCCATGTAGGATTTGAACCCACAACACAGCGGATCGGAGAGCGGCGTGGCGACCGCTTAAACCACTAGGCCAATCGTGTAGTCAGACTTATTGACAAACACAATTTACAAATACATGTTTTGTGTGCTAATAAAAGTCCTAGGTCTTTTTGAGACCAGAAAAAAAACATGGATCACTTGCTTGGATCACCAGAGACTACTATTAACTTTAAAATCTACAGCATTAATTATGATTCTGATGAAAATGTTATTTTCTAGAACGGAGTAGTTGGTGTAGAATCATCTCAGCAGGCTGTAGTTGTGGGGTGTCGGACGGCTCTGACGCTGGCTCCTCTAGAGAGACAATGGGAAGCTGCACTTGCGAGGATGCTGGCGCATCATCAGGTGAGCAATAGACTATTTTCTTAAAATATTTTTAATCGAAATACTTCTCGATATTTAATCGAATAATCGAAAGAGAGAAAAAAAACAGCAATGAATTGATGTCATTTTTTATGTAGTATATGTATTTAAGCTACGAATCATTATTAGATTTCGTACAGTTTTCATGTTGATTGCTGTAGCTGTAAAAATACATGTTTGTACAGGTTCGGAAATTGTTATGTGCGGGATTAACAAGTAACAATGGGACTCGACGACGGCAAGTACTGCAACTTGTCAAACATCACTATTTCCCACCCGATCAGATGAATCAGGTTTGTATAATAATATTTTATTGTGAATCAACTTAAACTTAACCCCTGTATCTCGTAGAGTACCAGTAACCGTCGGTTCTGCGCCTGATCTCTTCTTGGTCGTGTCGGATAACCGTCTCATATTGTGAGATTGTAGTTGGTTGGTCTCCGTTGACACTGGCTCCGTTGAGGATGGCTAGCAACACTTTTACTTTTAAGAAAAAAGTGAAGCAGTATTTACTGAAACAGCTGGTAGAATCAACCAATACATGATTATCATCTTATACTTGTTATGATATTTATTTATGTATGTATATATATAGACTTACATCAACTTAAGTATGTATATGTATATATTTATGTATTTGTATTAATTTTAGTATATGAAAGTTTGTATATGTCTACTTCTTCTTTTCAACATCTGAAACGCACCTACTTCCTATTTTCTCTACATCACCCAAAGGTTGACTGGTAGAGAATGCCTTAGGCATTAAGTCCGCCTATGTACATAAAGTGCATGATGTATAAATAAGAAACTGGTCGCTGTAGCCGAAATCAGCTAGAAGTACACCATTAAAGGCATGTGATGTGAAGTTCAGAATAATTTTTACTGACTATGGTTTTGACTGCCTCAGAGGCACAGTGGTAGTGTATGTGACTGCTGTGCTTGAGGTCTCGGGTTCGATTCCCGGGTCGGACCTAATGTTTGATTGTTTCGGGGTTTGCGTGTTTTCTGTATGTAATATGCATGTACCATAAAAAAAGCATATACGAGTATGTATTTATATCAGTTGTCTACTCATAGTACAATCTCTGTTAGTTTGGAACTAGATTACGTTGTGTCAAATGTCTGAAATATTAAAAAAAAATGGTATTAGTAAGTTATGTCGTTACGATGTGCCTGCCTATATAGACACTAGAAAAAAGCCTATTCGTACATTTTTTTAAGTGTTCTTAAAATGTTTTTTTAATAACCGTCTTTCATAACATTAGAAAGTGTCTAAACTGTTTGTTTTGACATCTATTGAAAAGTTGAGCAAACTGCTTTGATGAAACTATTAATTTTCGAAAATAGAACACATTCTGAGCTATTCTGAGCTATTCGCAGCTATTTTTACATGTAATTGTAAGCGGCCTACATTAATAATAATGTATTCACATGTAACAACTTCAATAACATTTTTTTTTTATTTTGACCAGGTGTTCGGCGAGTCCTTACAAGGTATAGCAGAGACGGAGGTCCCGCTGGCTCCTAGTGTTGGCACGGGCGGTGTTAGTGCCAAGTGTGGTGGGGCGTGTGGCGAGGGTGCGTGGGGAGGGGCAAGTGCCGCGCCGCACCAGGAGCGAGCTATAGACGCGCTCGTCGCACGACTCACTGACGCCCTTAGAGATGGGAAGGTATTGTCTACTTGTTTTACTCTCGTTAATAATTTTAAAAAAGCTGGTGGTATAAAATAAATATGGTGGATGGAATGTGTGGAAGGTGGATAAAGGACGGTAAATAATTGGTCAGATGACTGTATCGTAAATAAATACCAATGTCCACTTCATTAAAATTAATATCGCGAAACATCTCGGCAAATACAATTAACATAGCTTTTCATTATTATTACGAATTTCAATCAAATATACACTGAAATATATTATTCAATTGAGTAGTCTAAAACAGTGACGTCACAATTTGGTATTTAGTACATTTTTCATACAATATTGTCGTTTTGACAGATGATAAAAAGTAACTAATTTGACTAAGGTGTCATTTAGCCTATTATTCTTCCAAAGTAAGTGAAAGAAGACTCTATCGGATATTCTTTAAAGTAAAGTAACAATAAAATGAAGTAACCAAAGAGGTACAAACATAAGTACTCTAAACGAAACTGAGTGAGATAGAACGAGTGTGACATATTTTACATTATGTAACATTTGTTTTAACACTAGATTTACCAGACCAGTCATTTTGACTGGTCGTGCAATTTCAATTCAAAATTCCTACTATATTACACATTTTTTTACAGAAATGATGTTATGACTTTTGTAGCTATAATTAGAGAGTACGTTTTATAAACTTAATATTATTTTATATACATTAGTAACAAATATAATTTTTGTTGTTGACATTTATACCAGTACCAGTCAAAATGACAGGTTGTGTTTGTATGAAAAAATGTATGATTTTGGGACTCATGAGACTGATGCAGTACATACAGCACTGAAGCGTATTTCGTTATCGTCCTTTGTTTTCTTTCACTATCGTCATTGAGTTGGTTAGCATTTGTTTTGTAAATGCACTAGACATGTTCAGTCTTGTTTCTAGCTTTGTCCAACGCGCAACATTTTTCTTATAAACAAGATTTTTATAGTGATTGTGAGCCCCTAAAAATATCAAAAAAAGCAAAACTTCCTACATATTTAGAAAATGCAACCAACATACCTCTGGAATGTTCAGATGTAGAAAGTGAATTATATGATAGTGATGGTGATAATAGTAGTGCTATTGTTATCGAAAGTGGTGATGAGGAAATTCCTGATGAAGACAATATAGATCAGTCAAGTGACAATGATTGCGAAAAGATTCTAAACAAACGCACAAGACGATGTATGCGATTCCCTTCCAGTTCTGAAGATGAATGTGGAAGTAACATACCAAATCAGCAAACTGAAATTGCTTCAGACGGAACTATTTGGACGAGAATTGAAGAAGGAGGTATTGCTGGTAGATCACCATATCATAGTGCTTTCAAAGATGTACACGGGCCAACAGCACATGCTAAAAGAAACATTATGAACGGGAATCTAAGTAGTGCGTTCCTATTACTGATTGACAACCATATCTTGGAACATATTCGAATTTGTACTGAGTTAGAAGCCTCTCGAGTTTTGGGGGGTTTGGGGAAAACTGGACAATTACGCAAGAAAAATTGAAGGCATTTCTAGCAATATTATATGCACGTGGAGCGTACGAAGCAAATAATTTGAGGCTTCGATATTTGTGGAATAACAAGTGGGGACCATCATTTTTCTCATTTAATTTTTTTTTTTTTTATATTTAGCCGCAATAAATAGCTGGGTATTGTACAAAAATACAACAGGAGAAAATATTTCACGAAAAGACTTTCTACTTCAATAAGCAGAAGAACTTGCTTCAGAATATCAGACTTCCAAGGCAAAAAGCACACGAAAGCCATATACCAACCACAAATGCCGCAGTTCCTGTACGAAAATGGTGTCAAATAGGATATTGCAATAACAATAAAACTACAAACATTTGCACTAAATGCAAAAAAATCTATGTGGAAATTGTACACGCAGCAAAATCTACACATGTAGAAATTGTGAGCAACAAACTGTAAATAATTTAGTGTTTTGTTATTTGGAAATGTATATAAATCCATTTATCTATTATAATTAATATTGTTCAACTTTATTTTTGTCATTTTTAAGAGTAAATATAGACTAGAAACCACAAGAAGTCTGTATTTTATGCACCAGTCATTTTGACTGGTTTGGTAGAAATAGGTATATTCAAATCGCTGGTATATCTAGTGTTAATGTATCAAAACATAACTGAAATTTAATGCAAACTTTCTTCTTTCTATTATTTCTGAGTTAGTCGTTTCCTACAATCTGATGGAGTGATATTTTGAAAAAGGGACGGTAATGAGTAACAGCAATCCACTTCTCACCTATCTCCACACCACTTAGTTCTTAACTGAATTAAATGCACGCAGTCATAGAAAAACATTGTGTAGCAAAGACAACCAACATACACTGTGCAGGCAGCACAGCACTGCTTTTCAGATCCCACATAATTGCGCCAACAGTTTAAAAATTTGAAAACGCGCACAGATGAATTGCAATACAATAAATGTAAAATCTAGGTACATTAACAATAATATTATAAAAATTTAGGGATAAAAAATAAAATAAAACAAAAAATATTTTTTTTCATTTTGCAGGTGTCGGACATCGCAACTTCTAGTGTAATGGAGTTATACGGATACAAAATGACTTGTTTAGAGCAGAGGCTACATTCACACTCTGTTGCACTACAGGTAATTGTCGAGAATTTAGTGTAAAAATTAATTAATATAAGAATTAGTAAACATTTGAAAAAATCGTATAAAAAACACAAAAAAATTACACAAATGTTCTCATTTGTGTAATTTTTGTTTTTTGTTTTAGCCATGTGTGAGATGTGTCTAGTTGTTTATAATATAACATACTATAAATTAGTAATATTAATTTAAGTATCTTAACTTTTAAAAAAGAAATTATTACATTACATTATATTTAATGGTTTACAGTAAGAAAAACTATAATATAGAATGTCACACACCTGTACAGTAATATTTTAAAAATATAATCCGGTGAAGTCATGTGTATGCTTGTGTCTGGTACAATCTTCTTTATTTTAAACAAGTTCCATGTTAAAATCTTTTTCGCGCCATTTGACTGTCAATGTCAACAACACTTATTTTTAATTTTTATACAAAATGGCGGTCAGCAGTACCTTGATGTATTTTTTTACAATTAAGTCTTATATTGTTCTGATTTTTCCTTTTCTTTATTTAATTCAACCAATGATTTCTTGATGATGTTCTGATGAATAAAATCAACAAAGTTTGAAATACCAATATATGTGTGAAAATGAAATCTGGGACACGCTAGAACCAGCTGCCCGCGCTAATGAGTAGAAAAAGTATTTGTTATGGCTATTTTACACAAGCCTCATTCCAATTAAAGACAACATGTGGTTTATATTTCCTTTAGACAGTTTGTCGACAACACACCATCACAGATACTGGAATTCTAACAAATAATATTAAAATAAAGCCATTATTATTAAAAATAACTAAAGCGACCGTGTTAGGCATGCTTTAATTAAATTTGTTACAAAAATTAGTACGGAAAACCGACAGGCAGGATGGTAAAGAATTATTCTTCCAAAGTAAATGATCTTCAGAAACAACATGTATCGCATAATACTGCAAATCAAAATAGGCTATTTCTCTCTGTTTATAAGTATAGCTTCTATATTTAGTATACTTTTTAAATATACAGGGTGCGAGCGAACACATGGCTTCCTTACAACATTCGTTAGCAATGCTTCAAGCCACCAACTCGTCACAACAAGACGTCTTGTATACGACACAAATGCAAAATGAAAGGTAATAAGTAATATATGTATAGATGATTAAAGTTTGACATCCCTGTTGGTGTAGTGGTTAGCGGTTCTTAATCCTAAGTTGCAGGTCGTGGGTTCAATACCCATCTAAAAATAATATTGTATGATGAACACAATGGTTTATTCTGTTTGTGTTTCATTTTATCTATAATGTGTTTGTATTTTGAAAAAAAAAAACAAGTATATTTATTTAAAAATATGTATGGTTAACTCCAATAGCCTTCGCCCGTTTACGGCAAAATGTGGGCCTCTGATATACGTCTGTCTGAAGTGTTAATAAGTCTTCAGGGTTTCAAAATGCAATTGTATGCGTGTAAGATTATTATGATTAGAAGGAAAAAAATTTGATAACATAATTAATTAAATTAACAAATTATTTTTGCTGTGTGGGAATCAAACTCACGACTTCTGGCTTAGCTGTCAAGATCATTAATTACTAGGTAAACATAGGCTTAAAAAAAATGGTGATACGGTGAAACGATTTTGTATAGGTAAAATTATTTTACATTTTGCAAGCATTGTGTTTACGAGTAATTGTGTTATCAGTTTTAGTGATTGTAATATGAACATAAAGTATGTTATCTATTTAATAACACGGTTAATGATAAGAAACATAAATTCGTTATAACACGTATAAGCATCGGTGGTTCAGTGGTAGAATGCTCGCCTGCCACGCGGGCGGCCCGGGTTCGATTCCCGGCCGATGCAAGTTCTTTTTGTACTTTTTATGTCAGAATAGCTACTTTTTGTAGTATTATTTTATTAAGTTTACATATTTTACTGAAAGATATTAACTAATTTTGTAATTTTTAATAATTGAAAATGAAATTACATTGTTATACTTTGACGGGCCGGTCGGTTTCCTGGTTAGTGGCGTGAGTGTGTGATATGTGAGTTTATTTATATTAATTTATTATTAAACTTAATTATATATACTTGCCGTCATTAGGCATAAGACAACTATTGAAGATCTTCACAAACAATTGGAAGATGCCGAAACTACGTTGCGAGGTTACCGCGCGAAGTTGGCAGCAGAGAAAGTGGACAAAGAAAACCAAAAAGAAATATTACACAAAGAGTTCCGCGCACAGATAACGGTATGTAACGGTTCATTATGATCTTTTTTTTAGATCGAATATTCAAAAGAGGCCGTGAATATTATTTAATAAATTCGTATTGTGTTCTTTAAAGGATTACAGAGTGACTGGCTTTACCCCGCGACTTCGCTCGCGTGGAATTTGATCTGCTACACTAAATTTTGTAATATATCATTTTATATAAATATATATTTTTAACATACAATCAATCCTAAGGTACATCATCTTTGTGTAACTTCAATGCACGATTAGCCTAGTGGTTTAAGCGGTCGCCACGCCACTTTCCACTTCGCTGAGTGTTGTGGGTTCAAATCCTACATGGAACAACACTTTGTGTGATCCACAAATTGTTGTTCTGAGTCTGGGTGTTCTTTGTGTCCGTTTCTTGTATGTTTGTAAAGTCCCCCGCGACACAGGATTTATTCCTAATGCGGGCGTTGTCTTTAAAAAAAAAAAAAAAAAAAGGTTTAGGCAGCGTACGCCAAGGTAACTCTCAGAGACCAGATTTTTTTCCGACTTAATTGACATGTATCGTTATATTACGACCAAAATTACATAAAATTATTACAAATTGTAGCCTATATGTTATTCCGATGTGTAACCTATATTACTGTAAAGTTTCATCCAAATCCGTCCAGTAGTTTTTTTCGTGAAAGAGTAGCGAACATCCATACTCACAAACTTTCGCATTTATGATATTAGTAGGGTAAGGAATAGAGCGTCTTGCTAGAATGACAAAAAGTATTTGTGATATTTATCTAAACTATTATAAAACTTACAAACAAAAATTTACGTAAATTCCAAAAGCATATATCAAAAGAAAGTCTGTACTTAATACGAATACTATTTTAAATGTGACTTTTTTATTCATGCCTCTCTTTTGAAAAAAAAAAGACAGTAAACCTATACACAAATTGGCTAGATGACTATATAGTAAATAAATACTAATGTCCACTTCATTAAAACTAATATCGCGAAACATTTCGTAAAATACAATCAACCTAGCTTTTTATTATTATTACGAATTTCAACCAAATAACAGTGAAATATATTGTTGAATTGAGTAGTCTAAAACAGTGACGTCACAATTTGGTATTTAGTACCTTTTTCATACAAAATTGTCGTTTTGACAGATCATAAAAAGTAACTAATTTGACTAAAGTGTCATCAAGCTCATTATGATAGAATTTGTAAAATTATCTGAACAATAAAAAATTCATCGACTCGCCAGTTCAAAGACATATGTCATACTCTCATTCATAAGAGGCTCACGTTAAAAGGCTGGATCTAAGGTCTGATGCCACGGCACGGCAAGGTCTGAGTGAAGAGGTTCCTGTCTTTGGGGCCCTAACCACCGGTGTCTTGGTCCCTGTACCCGATGTCGGTGGTCTACTATTTTTTATATTTTTTTTTAATACGTATGTAAGTGTACTCAAAAATGTAATTTATATGTATTTTAGTGAAATAAGGAGAATAATAAGAAATCTCGTTATGACACCAGATTAATTACAAGGTTAACTTATTAATAAGGAAGTACAAGTGGCCGTTTATACCCAAATATACCCTTGTACACAGATGTCTATGTTGTTGCCAGGCCTGTTGGTGTAGTGGTTGGTAGCCCCGACTGGTAAGCTGGAGGCAGTGGGTTTGATTAACACATACGAAAAATACTTGTGATGAACGCGGTCATTTGTTTTGTTTCTGGGTGTAATTTATCTATAATATATATGTATACGGGCGGGCCACATTACACGCAGTAACGATGGCCGATGGAGCCATAAAGTTCTGGAGTGGTGACCGCGTACTGGGAAACGCAGCGTTGCCAGGCCCCCCACAAGGTGGTCCGACGATCTGGTGAAGGTCACGGGAAACTGCTGGATGCGGGCGGCACGGGACTGGCTGTTGTGGAGAACCTGGGGCAGGCCTATGTCCAGCAGTGGACGTCTTTTGGCTGAGATGATAATGATGATGATGTATGTATTTAGAAAGATAAAAGTATGTTTATCAGCATTCTGGTTAACATAACACGGGTTCTGTCTAGTATGTGTTCAGATAACTATTATTAATGTGCTAAACTACCATTATTAATGTACTCAGGCGTCTTCATCAGAATTTTAAAAATTAAAATCTTTTTAAAAATGTAGAGCATGGAGAATGAAATAAAACTCCGCGAGAAAGAGACAGAAGAACAACTGAAAGCCGCTGACGCCGAATATAAAGCGCTGCAAAAGAAACTGGATCAACAGGTAAGATTTTTAATCATTTACTTTCTGAAATCAAGCAATCTGTATTTTAAATGGATTATTAGACGTAGTTATACTACATAAGTAGTGGGTCTTATAATAAGATTGATTGTTTGATTAACTACATTAAACGTTGATTGAATATGTCTACGGGTAGCACAGGATTGGTTGTTGTGGAGAACCTTGATAGAGAGAGGTCTTTGTCCAGCAGTGGACTCTCCACAACAATCTTTCGCCTAAGATAATGATGATGTATCAGATTTTGATTGAATATGTCTAAAACTATTCCAACTCTTACCTTCTTTCTTATAAAATTATGTGTTGTTAGGTTTAGAGTGTTGTAGGTTCGATCCCCACATGAGACAATACTGTGTGGGACACTAATTGCTAAATCATTTTCTCCCAATAGGCCTCTAAGAACAGCGAGCTGGCGGGTGTGCTAATAAAATTCGAAGAGCGAGTGAAACAGCGCGACAAGAAGTTGGAAGAAGCGGCAGCGAGCGATGCTGCGCTAAAGAAAGAGATCGAACATAAAGAGAGCGTATGTATTTTAGTCTTTAATATATTTAATGCGAATTACAAAATTTACTAGTTGATTTGCTGCCATAGTAGGCCATATCGAATATTCGCTTCTGTAATCCTCTAAACTATACAGAAATTCGGGCAACAGTTTCCTTGGTTTCCTCCAAAATGCAGTTGTGCTACCAACTGAGCTATTTTCTTTAAGAAGTTTTCTTCGGAGCCTTCTGGATCTCAGCAAGTTGAGATATTTTGAACGAAAAATTCAGAGGTACTTAATCGAGATATGTTGTTAGTGACAAAGTTTTTTTTGTCAATTATAAATCCGAGAAAGTGAGCTGGCAGGTAGCTTAAATACTCAATTTAGTATGTATGAACCATTTAGTAATTGAAAGAATTCATTAAATAAACGTTATTGTACCATGCTTAGATGTCAATTACTAAAAAAGACATAATTAAACTAGAGCTTTTTAAAATGCATGTAGACTTTTTTGAGGCCTACCTACGGCAATAATACATTTTTAAGAACATAATTTTTTTGTCTTTTCTTTTTCTTTGAACCGTTAGAAAAATGGTTCCGATAAATGGAGTCCACTATTTTCTTCTTCGGTCATTCACTGTGTGAATATCTTCATTTTACATTTTTACAGACAATAAAACAACTAGAAAAAACAGTTCTTGAGCGCGAAAATCGTTTGTACCAGCTGACAACGCAACTAGAAGAAATGAAGCGAGTTCAAGAAATGGTCGCCAAACTGATGAGCAAAAGTGCCTCTAGCAACATACAGAGCTGATGACTATATGTAAACCTTATTTACCTATCGCTTAATTTAATAATAAAGTGAAGTAAGACGTAACCATTTGTCTTATGGTTCGTTTTCGCAAAAATACACTTAGTGACGTATGACGTTCTTAACTGCTCTTGTCAATTTTTCAAACTGAAATCTAGAAAAGAATACATATTTTTTCCAAACATTATTAAGCCATATTTACGTAGAATAGCGAGGAAGTTAATAAACAAAATTAACAGCCTCAGTGGCCCTGCGGTAATGAATGCGACTGCTGTGCTTGAGGTCTCAGGTTCGATTCCTGGGTCGGACCAAATGTTTGCATGATCTGCTAATATTTGTTTCGGAGTTTGTGTATTTTCTATATATTATATGTATGTATTTACAAAAAAAAGTATATAAGTATTCTATCAGTCAGTCTAGTTATCATAGCATAAGCTCTGCTTAGTTTGAAACTAGATGACTTTGTGTGTCAAATATCTGAAATATTTATTTATTTATTGTTATAATTAAAATTAACGTTGCACATGACACTCCCATTAATAATATTAGTTACGAGTATGACAGTTGTTTTGCACAGTAATATTTTACTATTAATAATCTATAATATATATTATAATATATATATAATGTTATTATAATATATATATTATTATGTATATTATTACTACTATGTATACTATAATATATATAATAATTTATTATATAACCCACATGCCAAGCGTGGCGATAATGGCAAACCCACCCCTATTATTTTGGGCTGGCCTATGTCCAGCAGTGGACGTCTTTTGGTTGAGATGAAGAAGATTTTATAACAAAATGTGTTTTGTAAATGTCGAAAAATATACGGAAGTGGTTACTTTAAGTAGTACAAAAGATATATCAGCTTGAGACATTATTATACTGGCCAAATAAAACTAACGCAATCAATAAAACTTAGTCTTGATTATTATGGAGATTAGAACACTAGTTGACCTGATTTTATTTTTCAGTTTCATAAAATTGTATTTGTTAATTTACTTTTCTTATGTACAATTTTTTTTACAGATATTTGATGCCAGCGAGCAGCAACACAGATCTCACAAACGGCCTATGCATTAAATATAGATAAAATAATATTTTGTATTAATATTTTTCCCATCACGATGCATTTTATTAAATTTTTACATGTATTTTTCATATTGAGTATATGAGTGGCGAATTGTGAACTATAATGGAATGGGAATTGATATGTTTATTGTATAGTTATTTTAGTGTCGGACTAATAAAGTTATGTATGATAATGTATTGCAGTTTTACTTATTATCCCTACTAATATTATAAATGCGAATGTAAGTTTGTTTATAACGGTTTCAGGTGAAAACTACTCGACCGATCATCATGAAATTTTGTACACATGTTCTTAGAGGTATTAGAATTAATATGGGATACTTTTTATTAAAAAAAAATAATTAAAATGATCTGTTACGAAACTTAATGTGGCAGACCAAATTCAGTAACTAACTGTGGCAAAAGCTAGTAACTTACACCCGCGACACAAGCCACGAGCTTAGTGCGGAAACCGTCGTTAAATTTAACTTGTAATTTGTTATTAAGTATAAAATAAATAAATAAAATATATCTTACACTTGGTAGAGCCTTTGCTGCAGTAATCACACTACAGATAAACATACCTGTTACAGATTAATTACACTCAGACATTGAACAAAGGTGATGCACATAGCACAGTTATTTATTGTGGGTGGGATCGAATTCACGACTTCAACTCAACAGTCAACAGTTCAACAGTCAGCATCACAAACCACTAGAGCAAAGGTTGATTTCCATCGCATAGTTCTTATCGTAATGAATTAAAATATTTTTGCGATAAATTCCGACCGATACTAAATTTTGAAGAAAGTAGATCCTGGCGTGGTGCCCTATCTGTTTAACTAGGGCAAGCTGGGGAAACTGATTCCAGATTGGCCAACTATAAGCCCCTATAACTTTGAACTAAAGACTGATAAATTCTGGTATTTAGTCACAAATTTCGGTTACCACCAATCACCATTGATAGCCTTTAATAGTCCAAAGCTGGACATAGGTCTCTCTTAGAAAGGAGATTTTGGCATACTACAGCAAGCTGGCTAGACTGGTTGGTAAGGGATTTGTTTTAAGTTGTCCTTTTCTTTGCAGGGAAGTTGTCCTGTATAGGATCGTTGTAGGATTGTGCTTCTTATAGTGTTAACTTACGAATAAGTTAGGGAAAAGTCCACACAAAGTTCTTGAAGGTAAATTTTATTATATATGAACATACACTGTTCACACAAGAAACTTTAACACACGAATATATATACACAGTTACTAAGTAAGGTGAGCTGATGCGAATATAAGATTTTAAATATTGAATAAAAAGTAAAAACAATTTGTGGTATAGACGGTAGCTATATGTCTCGGGCGTAATTCACAGTCAGTTAGCGGCGCGGCGCGTATGAAAGGAATGTGTAGTTCTCGCTTGAAAGCTCGTCGCGCCGCGACCGCTGTGACGTAGCACTCGATGAAATATGTATAGTTAAAGGCGGTCGGTTTGTCCGACACATATAAAAACTATATTGCAAGATATATTACACAATAAAATTATACATCAATACTATACAGTTATAATATATAATTTGAAACATAAAATAATAATAAAACGAAAGAACTAAAATATCTATATATATATATATATATAAACACAAATGAACTTAACTCATCAGTCAACATACCTTAGCCTAATCAGACACGATACAAAGTGTGGTGCGCTACATTCTGTGTAGTTTGAAAGCTGAAATTAAAAATGGTTATTGATGGAACACTTACATTAGTTCATAGTATATGTGCATTTGATCACTTAAATAGATTTTAAAATTTAATGAAATTTATTTTTATCTTCATATTGCGTAAAGTTACATAATTTAAATTAACGGTTGTTATAAAGGTGAAGGCTAAGTGTTACCGCTTTTTCTTTCTACTGTACATCCGCTGTACTGGCTTTCATGCACATCCGTTTTTTATAAATTTCGAAACCATTGTATTACATCTGTATTCTTCAAACAAATCGAAAATATAAATTAAGGTCTATCGTTTATATATTTTTTAAACTTCTGCGTTAAACCATTTTCAAGATCACGGCAAACTCAAAAGGTTGTCGCAGTAAACTCTTTAATAAGTTACCACAACACGTTCAAATTTTGCTATTTACTAACATTTAAAACGGAGCAAAAGTTATCTATTCATGTATTTGGTTCCCGGCTGAAATGATTTCTTGCGAGAAAATTTAGCCAGGGCAACATTTCAACGTTATTGTAGCAAAATCTCTTATTCCCAAATAACTTTTAACTTACTTTATTTGCTAATAGTAAGAAAATTACTATTCCCGATTAAATATTTTTTTGTAATACTCTCATCTCCCTAAAGCACACCTTTAAATCTTGTATTACAGTATTACGTAAACACATACATATAGAGGGAATTAGTTAACATTTAAAAAAATTGTATAAAGAAACCATTGCGTATATTATAAAAATTGTTTATTTACATGAAAGCTAATTAACTGGCATTATTTTTTTAAAAATTACTTCGCCTGAATGACCACCGTTTAGACGTTTGCACTCTTCTAAGCGACCACCGAAATTTTCGAATACTCGTCAGTAAAGAGAACACGAGATGGCCGACTTAGCGTATCGTATATTTGCTCACTTACTACTTAATTATTTGACAAGTCAGTTACTTATAATTGACGTCAATATAAAAGGAAAAAAAATAAATGATATAAAATATAGAAAAAAAATTGCTTTTGTACATCATATAATTTTAGACACGACAGAAAACAATAAATAGATATAAATCACAGGAATTTCTCCTTTTCACTGTAGATATACGCCACGATAGCTACATAGAAACTTTAATCGCCTATGGCAGACATTTCCCCAGCGACCCAAATATCATAATAGGCCAAAACAAAGTAAACATCGGGCAAATAATAGAGGCTGACGTCAGGGTATTTGGGTCTAACCTTGAACTAGCGAGACGGAGATAGGGGCGGCTTATACTTCGCCGCTATACAGTTATTGTTTGAGTTTCCAAGTTTCCCTTTATCAGGGCTATTCAGTTAGAATTTCATTTCATCTACAATCAATCAAATTAACGTATAATTTTTCTTTTATACACGACTTTTATAAGAGGCATTGGATCTTAAATAAATCTTAAAGAAAGATTATTATAATTTGTAAGTTTACTATCTTTAGACTAGCGAACTTGCTTTCAAACAAAAAAAACTTATCAAAATTTATCCGTTTAGCAGCTGTTATGCCACAGACAGACATAGCAGCCAAACTTATAGCACCTCTCATTCTACGTCGGGGGTTTAAAAGAATTGATTTGTTAGTTTTTTGTCTCGAATTTGTGTAGAGTGGTCAGGTGTGGCGTTAGAACTAACTTACATATGTACATTAGCATTAGTTATCATGTATGAATTTATCAATCAGCAATTTTGTCATTAGTCTAATAAATAAGACGTTCCTAAAATATTAGATCTGTTTCTAAAATTGTCATCACTGTGGTCATCTTTGGCAACAATATTTTCTGTAACAAAATTTAGATTAGTCATGTAACTGGAATCTACTCTATTTAGGTATTCCAGGTTTGGGGTTCCCGGGATACCCGGTGTATGTAGGGTATCCGGGTATGTACCCTATTTAATATATATGTACCTACGAAATATTTTAGTTATTTTATTGATCAAAACGGCCATTAAATATACACGAATCTTTATATAAACGCGAATTTTCGCGCAAATTTAAAAATGTTTTTTTTATAACTTGGATCTGTCACTAATAAAGTAAAAACGTCATTTAAAAAAAGAAAATGTCGACTTTTACATTTTATTTCTTTATATTTTTTTTTATTAGTAGTGAAGGGAGTTTGTGTTTGGCATTGGGGGACAAAAACTTTATTTACATATTTACTTTTACTTGTCTCGGTGTCGGTATATTATGATGACATAGAGCTGCCTTGATGATGGATCTAGGAGGAGGCCATAAGAACTCCGCAATAAAACGAAATCATCCCATCGGCTTTGGGTTCATTTGATTGATGATTGACTTGATGATTACTTCAACTGCTGGAAGGTTTTTTTTTGTTTTCTTTAGAAGCCTACTAAAGTGACTCTACTCTACCTGATGGAAAGCATGAATAGAATTCCAGAGTGGTGGTCGCCATACTCACTGCAAATAAAGACAATGCAGAATGGCGACCCACGCTATGGCGGTCTAGTCACAGGAACCAATCCTATCGGGTTGGGCTCGATTGATTCGTGTTGACGATTACTTTAATCCTATATGGTACATGATCCACTTGGAAACTGCGAGAACCCGCATCAGAAGTGCTAAAAAGTTCAAAATTATTTAATTCTGATAAGGAATATACCATTTTATAGATACATAACCTTTAATTAATAATGATCATTAACCTTATTCTTCTACGTCATTATAATCTCATAACATAAATAATTATCTAATTCAGCATAAGCGGGCCGGCTCGACTGGGGCAGTACTACCCTCCCATAGAAGACCAACCTAAAACGCCAGCATCCGTGTTGTCGTGTTTCGTTGGTGAGTGTGAGACCGGAGGCCCATTGATGCAGGGGTGACAGTTATCGTGGTAACTGTGTAAGCTTTGATGAATAGGGGTGGTAACATTCCGTGTTCCTAATCCGTCACCACGCGGACTTTATACCACGTTTTAAATCTTTGCATTTTATTAGTATCCGAATTATTTAAATAAAAGGGACGTCGATTTAACGTATTCTCCGAGACACAGAGGGGTCTGAATGTATAAAAATTGTCACCCATCTATAGACTGACTTGGCTAAGATTACTTAGCTTGGCAATGTTAACCTATTCAGTTACCACTTAGCTATGAGGGCCATTGGTATCTAAATGAACGCCCACTTATTGCTTTTTTTCTTATTTCTTGTGTTGCAGTTGTTTATTCAGAAAAGAGGTCTATTATCATAGTGCACAGTAACAGTAAAACTCCCAGAAAAAATACGTAATGTTTATTTACGCTAAGTTTACATATGGATGACTGCTGCTATTGTAAGGCTCCATTCTACTATCTGTTTGTGAATTTGGAAAGTTCGTTTCTCTATGTTATTTAATGTAGCTGTTTTTATTTCAATTACACTTATAATTGATTTGAAAAGACACAAGTATATATGTATGATTTATTGTAAATACGGACAAAATTTCTAAGGCAATGATTTGTTTTGCGGTTTCAGCGTTTATTCTTTGTCAGTTCCATACATTATACGGGTTACTTTTTTGTCCATTTCTACTTAAGAACTACATATTTTTGAAATCAGTATTTTGCGCCCCATTTTAATATCAACTACTATTTTCAATGCACTTAAAAGTGCTAATTGATGTGATACGAATAATAATGATTTGGTGGTCTGCATACAATAAAGAACTATTTTTATTTTTAATTATAAACTAGCATTACGTACGTTTCTACATTTGTGTTTAAAAGAAAACGTTTGTGTATTTATGTACGCGCGTAAGATGTTATACTTCTATGGCCTAACAAGAGAAAAATAGTATTCTATGCTTTTAGAGAAAACGATAGTAATAATACAAAAAAAAGGTATTTAATATATCGAAAGAAAGTTTTAATTATATCGCATTCTCACTGACACGCAGCGCACGAAATATTATGCAACAATATACTTAGTTATACAAATTTTATTTAAATAATAATTATTTGTACACAATTAAAATTAAACGTTGACTAGCTAATTTCACGGTGTCGGTATTTCATGACAGTGCGCGCGCTCATCTTAAAAAATTACTCTCATCGTTTTCCCTAACGCGCCAAAAGAACAAGTATTACCTACTTCAAAATTTGACCTTGATTTTTTTTTATTATAATCTCTATAATTTAATTAGTAGTAAGTTAAATCATATATCATCAATCATCATCATCAATAGCACTTAACAGTGTAGTGCTGGACATAGGCTTCTCCTTAGCAAAGAGGTTTTGGCCGACTATACCACGCTGGCCAGACAGATTAGTATAAGGTCTGTTTTAATTGTTTCTTCTCTTTGCAGTACTGTCATGCATATTTTGTTCTCTTAATTGCCTTTTACACCACCCATGGGTAAAATAGGATTGGTGCCACTCTGTATTCTTAATCCGTCACCACACTCATATATAATATCACTAATTTCAAATAAATTAAGTCAGTCTATTGTTGGACCATTACGGAACAATTTCAGTTAACGTAATATGGTTAACCTTTTATTATAAACGATCTGCCATTGACTTGTCATAAATTAAGAAATGTCTGACAAACCTTTTTACACATTGACTCTCTTTGTTTTGTGTCTAAAGACGTTTTGAGAGTAACTAAAAATATTAAAAAATAAATTAACCTCTGGCAACGGAGTCTAAACCACCCTGAACGTGAACACAACTGAATAGCCAGACATATTCTTGGGGCTGTACAGTTGGAAACAAAATACTTTGAATTATTTTGGCATTATTTGTACAAATCGAAATGTGACTATCTTTATAAAGAAAATATCATGTGCATAATAATTTCGTTGCACAAAGCTTACTCATCTACTCAAATTATAAAAAATACGATACGATTAAAATAGGTATGTACATTAACATAATAATTAAACTAAAACAATACTGACACAGTTGTTATTTTTGCTTATAAGTTATAATAATAGTTACTTTACAATGTGCTTATAACCACAAGATATCTATATCGGTCTGTCGGTTTACTACAACACAAAAAACGTCTAAGTTTACTGGTATAATTTTAAACGATTTTCAATTATAATCGTTATTATTAAGAAGTCGATTTTAAAACCAACCTCCTTACATAAAGACAAAAATACTTTATAAACTTTTTACTAGCAAAAAGTACAGCTTTGTCAGGGCTCGCAAGATGAATGCGGCACATTAAGAGGTAGAAATAAAGATCACTTGTACAAAATTGAGTTGATAACTTACTTGATAGCCGCCATCATATGTTATGCGGTCTATAAATTCATTGAAATATTCTTTCAGGAGTAAAAATACAAAATAATGACCGGGTATTTTTACTATTTTTGACAATGAAATTCGACAAATGAATTTCGTTGAATTTTTTACATTTTTGAATTTTTTGGAAAGGAAATTTTCTATTTCATGCTAACCATTCTATTGCCCTTATTGGTGAAAATGTAACATGAGATATTTCTTTGTTCCCAATGTCAAAGGCTTTACCTAATTTTAAGACTTGAGATTAATTAATAATTTTCAATGCTCTATCTAGACATTTAAAAAATCTAAGGTTTTACACATAATGTTCTAGTGCATTTTAAAACAAATAAATAAAAACAAACAAATTTGTTTAGAATAAAGGTAAATAAAGTTAGAGTTACTGGTTCCCGTTCTCGGAATTCTCTTCGTTCTCAATAAACATTTAACACATCATTCTTAATAGTGTCTAATAAGTTTAGCTCAATCTGAGGAAAATCTTTCCAAAATTTTTAAGCTATTGTAGAGCTTTTATCGCGGACTTTCAGCGCGGCGATCGAAATAACAAATGCCGTAACAAAAATAAACCTAACACCCCCCACTCCGGCCGGCACAGTGGTGCGGCGTTGAAAGCCGTGCATCGTCTAACGTCGTTTCAGTTCGACAGACTTCCACACGGTGTTTGTGTGCGTGCGTTTTAAAAGGGTTTACAATGGAACGTTACGTACAAATAAGAGCTTATGTATAAGATATTGTTTAAACAGAGTAGGCACTTTAGGATTCTCAATAGTATCACAAAACTTTAGTTCCATGTCTTAATCTTAAACAATAAAGAAAATCAATAAAATACCTTCATTTCAGTAGGTACAGAAATATGAAAAAGTCCCAAATAAAGCGGAAAAAATTACATAATGGACAACCTCCAATATGTATCTGTCATGGCAATTACTCTTTTACGTATATAATTTATTGGTATCAAAATAACCCGATTCTACTGTTCGCTTCACAAAACGCCTTCACATTCAATATAATTTTTCTATCAGTACTTTGTAAAACTTTAGCCATCGTAAATAACAGCTTGACCACGGCAAATGATTAAAAACCGAACAACAAACAACAAACATACTTGTAGTAACAACACTTGACAACAATGAACATAGCTGACCTGTCACATTAGTTCCATTTCTCGCCGTGAGACTTCTTTCGTGAGACGGACTCTAAATTATTTATAGGTTATCTTTTTTTGTGTGACAGATGTCAAAAAACCTTTGATAGAGATGAATAATCAATAATACAAATACAACTCGCACGCATTCTCGATTAAAATATTACTATGGCGGTGGTGGTGACCACTTAAAATGTTGTGCCTTTGGTATTTCGTTAAATTTTGAAGGGAAAATTGGAGATGAGTCAACAAAAGATAAACACTCGAAACACTTTGGTATATTTCCCACCGCATGCTGCATGTTGACATCAATTTATTGTCAGGCTGTAAATAACAATTCTTTATAACATTTATTTTCGTAATATTGTGTGGAATTTAATAGTAAAATGTTTTTAATTTCGTGTGTAGTGTGGTTACGGGCCTGAACTACCATTACAAATGTGCAGTGTATTTTGAAATATATGGTATAATGTTTTATTTCGTATTTGTACCCATATATTACATCAGGTACATATATTTTTCATATTATTAGCGTCTACAAAACAAGTATTAAATAAACATTTAAAAAAATTAAACTGTCTTTCAAAAAATATAAAAATAAACTGCAATTGTGTTAATAACAAAAATAATTAAAAATGAAATCACTTCTGTATGTGCCAGTACACATTCACTTTGACAGCTACACGAAGGTATTCAGCCCAGGTCACATCTGGTTATTCTGAGCACCTGTGTCATGGCCTACGCCCGACATCGCCTTAGCAAGGTCGACGAGCTTCTCCAACTAAATTTGTTTCAGTCTATTCGTTAAGGTTCAAATGATATATTTGGATTTTAAAATTGTTCCACAGAATTTTGTGTATGTTAAGTAAAGTAATTGTTGTACCTGCTAACTAACTGTAACTGTACTTGATTCCCGGGTTGGATCAAATGTTTGTATGATCTGCAAATATTTGTTTCGAAGTTTGGGTGTTTTTTGTGTGGAATATGTATGCATTTACAAAAAAATTTTGTGAGTATTCTACCAATCAGTCAGTATCGGTACACTTGACACAACAACGAGATGACGTTGTTGTGTCAAGTGTACCGTAATATTTATTGTATTTTAGTTACATTGCATTATGTAGGGCAGATTAATTATAATAACTTCACACATACAGAACAAAGACAAGACAGTGCTTTTAAGACAAGGTAATCATAAGTGACGTCACCTTTTCTCATATTTTGTACAACCCGGCAGCTTAGTTATACTATAGTCATTATGATAACCTAAAAACCATAAATAAATAACCATTAATATTAAAATGTAAGACTTAAAATATGTGTACTTTTTTTTTTTTTTTTTAATGTTTGTTACTTGAGAATTCGTAAACCGAATTGTTTTTTTTTGTCAGAAAATTGGCGTCAATCAAATTAAAAATTCCACTTCTAAAAATGGGAGAAAAGAAATGAAGAATACAGTCTATTATAATATTTGCCATCATATAGCCGATATAATAATTCAGAAAATTCAACATCTTGTTGCACCAGTTGAATGAAATCGTATTTTTGTGGATGTTTACTGTTAATTATCGGAGATCGTTAGTTTCCACCCAGGGAAAATATTTTTTTATTATTTTAATAGCCTGCCAAAGTGACTCTACTCTGCTTGATGGAAAGCTTGAATAGAATCCAAAAGTTGTAGTCACCATACTCATTGCGAATGCTGATAGTGCAGTAATGTGACCTACACTATGGCGGCCTAGTGAGATGCTTTTTACGCCTCGCTTGGGGACGTAAAAGACGTGACAGGCAACGTATCATTGTATTGCACACATTTACCACGACAACTGTCACCCCTACATCAATGGGCCTCCGGTCTCGCACTCACCAACGAAATACAACAGCACGGATGCTGATGTTTTAGGTTAGTCTTCTGTGGGAGGGTAGTCCTGTCCCGGACGAGCCGGCCCGTTCATACTGAAATCAGCGTGGCTCTGCTACCTGGTAATATATTGTCTGATAAACGTGATCTTTGCTCTGTGTCTGGATTTAATTTATCTATATATATTCTTCCGTTCATCGTGTGATGAGGGATTAAGAATACAGAGTCTCACCATCTCTATTCATCTCGTGGGTGTCGTGAGAGGTACTTAAGGAGCAAATTACGCAGGACAATAGCACTGTAAAGAGAAGAAAAACTTGAAAAAAACCTTATACCAAACCATCTGGCTGGACTATTAATGTTGTTGTTGTTGTTGATGATGATGATGATGATGATGATGATGATGATGATGACGATGATGATGAAGGTATTCTCCCGTTCCAGTTCATTCCTGGGGTAAAGATTCACCGTTGTCATACAATGGGACAATGTTGCAAGATTATTCCTTCCTACCGGAAACGATCAGTGATGTATTATTTAGCTTTAATTGTGTTCACATATACATATGTATGTATATATATAGAAATATAAAAGTATGTATATCACCAATCTGGTTCTGGCAACGGCTCTGTCTAATGGGATAAGACTGCTGTGTGTAACGCAACAGTAGTAGATTTTTTTAGGTTTGATCCCAATCTTTTGTGTTGCGTCTGATTACAATTTATGTATAGTATGTAGGTACACAAAAGTACGTTTACTGGAACTCTGATTAAAGTCTATATTTGGTTTTTGTATAACAAACAAAACCCTGTCGTTAAGCCTGCAAGTATCGTGTTCGACAGCAATGCGACACAAATATAGGTACACAAGTAGGTACCGAGTACGCGAGGCAATTTCCGCCAGGTTGCATCTAAAGTCATTTTCTAGCTAACTCTATCAGCTGTTATGTATGCAGCACAGGTTCTTTAAACATTGTAAGCACAGAGTATGCTAATGAAAGTATTACATTTGAGATGCGAGAAAATCTTGCGTTTGTGAATGCACCGTAGCTTTCCATATGCGACATTAACTTGTTTGGCTGAATTTTTGATGTTCATATGAAATGAGGACTTTAAGATATAAATTTAATTTTTTCTCTTAGTCTCTTTGGTTGACTGGCTTATTGGTCAAGTAGTTAGCGATCTTCATTGCGTAGTCAAAGAGAGGGAAAAAATCAGAGGACATGAGTTCGAAGAACAAATAATTGTTTGGTGAGCATCATCAGAATCGTAGTTAGTAGAGCCACGCTGATTTCAGCACTAGCGAGCCGGCTCGACCGGGCCAGAACTACCCTCCTACAGAAGACCAACCTAAAGCGCCAGCATCCGTGTCGTCGTGTTTCGTTGGTGAGTGTGAGA
Organism: Hypercompe scribonia; assembly: GCA_949316085.1. Lineage (NCBI taxonomy): Eukaryota > Metazoa > Arthropoda > Insecta > Lepidoptera > Erebidae > Hypercompe > Hypercompe scribonia. Next base: position 11,661,805 of record OX438986.1, read on the forward strand.
CCGGAGGCCGATTGATGCAGGGGTGATAGTTATCGTGGTAACTGTGTAAGCCTTACACTGTCATTATGACTGTCATGTCTTTTACGACCCCAAGCGGAGTGTGAAAAAGCATCTCACTAGGCCGCCATAGTGTGGGTCACCATACTGCATTGTCTGCATTTACAATGAGTTTGGTGACCATAACTCTTGGATTCTATTCATGCTTACCATCAGGCAGAATAGTCACTTTGGTAGGCTCCTAATATAGAAAAAAAAAAGAAAAAACATTTGTTTAGTCTGTCTATTTATAAATATATGAGAAAGTTTATTAGTAGTCAAATTACTGTAAAACACGGACTGCCTTATTTGGAATCAATCTGCCGTGGGTTTCCATTCACTATTATTATTAGCTATAACAGGTAAATGATTCAGAATTTTTAGTATTAGTATGTAACTTGTGAACTTTTTCTGAGTCCAATCTTGCTTCTGGATTATAAACGTATCCATAAAAAACCTGGAAATAAAAATCTCTTCTTTCTCTGTTGCACATATTTACTAAATTAAAAATAAAACACATAGTTTATTTATGATATCTATTTATTGATTTCGTAATACAATAGATAAGTCTCGATGAAATGAGTGAGTTTCTCAATAGTATATAACAGTAAGTAAATAAAATTTGCAGTAATAACAGCGTAAGATATAGATAGTTCGTTTGTGAGAAGTCATTCAGTTAAAACTTTAGATATTCGTAAGTAATAAAGTATATAGAACAGAATTTGAAATCGAATATTGAAAATTATCATATTATGTATAAATGAATTTAATGTTGATGTTGTATTGATGACAATCGATTTCATAAAAACTTCTCGCGTTCTTTGACTTTTGAATATGATAATGTTTTCTTTTAAGAACCTCTTTTGACAGAAATTTAATAAAATGCTAGTAACAAAAGCTATGTTTTCTATATTATTTTTGTAAAAAGCAGTTTTTATATTCTTTTCATTGCTTTTCATAAAGCACAAAGAGTTACCATTACCTTGGAAAATAAGAAATCGGTATAAAAGAAAATTTAATTCTGTACTTACGAGGATCCGACAATATGCTTTTAAAATGTTTTTGAAAGGCAAAATAAAATAGTATTTAAGCTTCTCTTTGAAATGAACTGTTCATTTCTGTGGTTATACTTTAATGGCGTGTATTGAAAAACAAATTAGGATTTATTTTTAACTTGTGAGAAACAAAAGTAACACGATCATATAATTTTCTGATTGATTTGACTAATGCACGGATGGCATAGTAGTTTCAGCGGTCGCCTCACCGTTTTGTACGACGCTGAGTCTTATGGGTTCAAACTCCACATGGCACAACATTTTTTGTGATCCACAAATTGTTGTTCTGAAACCGGGTGTTCTGTGTGTCCGTCTCATGTATGTTTGTAAACCCTCGCGACACAGGCTTTATACATAACGCGGGAAATGTCTTTTAAAAAATACAGAAAGAAATTTATGATTTTTTCTGTAATAAGCAGATTTAAATTCGTAATTACTATGTTTATTTAGCAGAAAACCTATAAATTTAACAACGAAATGACTGAACAGCAAAATTATTTAAAAAAAGATCTATTTCATTGATTTTAAACGTATGTAGGTATGCAAATACATCTACTTTACACCAAAGAAATATACTCGTAGTATGTAATAAGCTTCATAAGGAAATACATCGATAGGCGAATACAGACGTTAAAAATAACATTTAAATATTTCTACGCTGTTCTCGAACACATCCAAACATTTTAAAATTACAGAATAAATTTTATAACATCATATCCCCAAGTTCTTAAGATAATTTGTTTTCAAATCAGCATTTAAAATGAAACTACTTACACGTTCTTACAAAGCATCAAAATGATTTTTGCATGAATTTTATAATCGTATGTGCGATCTTACAACATCTTCGTATACTTTAGCAAATTAATTAATTTAATATGGAAGAGGTATTATTTATACGATAATCAATATTTTTACCGTATTGGAAGACAATCTTAGAGTACTAGAGTATTCGTTATTTCTCACTGAACGACTCCTCACAACATAATTACATAATATATTAGTTAGCTAATAATACTGGTATTTGATCAAACAACAGTAGAACTATTCATTAATAAAGAAATACTATTTTGGCATTAATATTTCATTACAAGCAAAAACTAAATATTTTTTTAAATTGTAAAGATTGATAACAAGTTATTATAGTTTAAAGTGATGCAGTGTGACACAATCATTAGTACACCTAAAACAGGTTACAGGAATTTGATAGGTTTAAAGTATATTTTGTTTATGTGTCCTAAAATAAAGAAGGCTAGAAAGCTAAGGTTGTAGGCTTTGTGCTTTTCGGCAATAGGTAAGTCGAGTTATACGTGCAGGACCCTTTCCTTCTAAATACAATTGTAAATTCTTTTTATAACATCGCTTTCCCAAATTTTCCACTATTCCCTTTCACTATATTCTCAACTTTCCCATCTTTAATGCAAATTGTGCGGGTGGGTGCAAATAATTATTTGTCATAGGTTTAATACGCTTTTTACTTACGTCTTAATTCGTATTTGTTTCGCGTTGATTTGACTGAATTCACATTGAAAGTTTTACATATAATTGTTGTAGTCATAATTTGTACACCTAAGCAGCGAATTGCTCAGCGGTAGGTCAGCAGAAATATGTTGATTGAAAATTTAAAAATAGCTACCAATGGCAAAGCCTCTAAGAGTATTCTTATACTAAGTGATTAAGTAAGTATTTATAACTTAACCGATTAGTCTTTTTAGATAAATATCTCTTTGCTAAATTAAATTTCTTTTTCCAATTTGCTGCTTTCGATATCGAACATGTTTTTCCATTTAGGTATTATAAATATTTTTGAAGTTTTAATAGGTATAAAAACAAATGTTTTTTTTATTTAATTTATATATTTATTATTGTAATAAATTATTTTATATTTTATGTAACGGAGGTGCGTTTGTATCTGCGTACATGATGGTTGTACACGTATTGCTTGTTGTAGAAGGAAAAGTTGTATAACATAAGATTTTTCTTCCTCATTCTTCTGATATATACATGTATATATATATGAAAAATTCAAAATTTTATTATGATCCAATTCCATAATACTAGTAGCATTGACATGACAGTGCAACATCAAGAAGTCAGCCTTCACTTTCATTGATTTTCTTTCCTTCCTTCACTTTCGTCACTGATTAAGTGGTACACAAATCTTTAAGAAGATTAAGAAAAAATTGTAAAGGACACGCTAATAGAACATCGAAGTATATTTTATAGTAAGGTACAATTTAGTGGAAGACATATGCTAGCCTTATAATTTTCTCTTATACTAGTTGTACAAAAGAAACACTGGCAAATATGCGAAACGGTTGCCTGATGAGAAAAGAGTAACGGTATATTTGAAGGCTTGTCACACTAACTGTTCGTTTGGGGACTGATGGATCTGTTCACCAATAGAACTTTGTTAGCTTGCTAGTTACCTAGCTATCCTACGGTCTTCTGTAATTTTAAAGCTTATATACCATTACTAGTTACTATTACTTACAGTGTTAAAATGAATAATAGGATAAAATACCCTCGAAGAGGCGTATATACATATGATAACACGCACACATCATACTACACAATGAGAAAAATAAAGAATAGTAAAGCGTGACCCACATAGCTAATACTTTTAATTAAAATAATAAGACAAAAAAAAAATCCTAATCAAAACAGTTTTTACGTACGTTCATACGTTTACCATGCAAAAAAATAATGTGATTTTGAGGTTATATCACACTGCACCGCTTAAGTAAATTCGAAAAATCTAATAAAAATCGCGTTGTATTGATCTATTTTATTTAAACGGTATGAGCTATCGATTCATTAATGAAAAAATAACTACTTATTAACAACAGACATACCTCGAATTAAACAGCTTAAAACTATTTATAAAGTTATAAATCACAAAGCGATTGCACCATTGCCTTTTGTATAAATGTATCTCTGAATACTCTGTAAAATAGATTATTGGTTGGATTTGGTTTAACTTTAAGTACATTTGAAACTTAACAACTTATATTAATAACTTGATAAACAATGTTGATTGTTTTTTCTGTTCGTTGTCATTCACTTAGCTGTTTAATTATTAAATAAATATTTTTTAATAAACTTAGGGCGCAAAACGAATTATTTCATTGAGCATCATAGTCACTGTCATAGTCATAGTCAACATAGCCACAGTGGTTAATTTACATTGAATAATTTGCATTCATTTGGACTAATGTCGTTAAATATTATTTTATTGATTTCATTTTTCAATAAATTTTTCTTACATCATTTCTTGTAGGTCTTTGTTAAATATAAAGTTCATAATTTTGTCGCTAATTATTTATATACATCGATATTAAACAAAGTATTCAGTTATACAGATAACATGTTGCTTATGAACATAAACTTTAACAGCAAGAACACCGATAAGGCAAAAATCACAATCTGTGCGTTTTCATTTGTGTCTCTCGAACGTGCTCGTGGATACAGACCTTTATTATTTTATTATGCATTCAACTTAACTACAAATACAAATTATACTAATAAATAATAAGTACTTTTGTAAAAATTATATACAAGTAAATTCATTTTATATAACAATAAAATTTTCTTGGAATTCTATTTGTCAAGAGAATAAAATAATGTTTTTACATAATACTCGTAAAACAAATGAAATTCTTTGAAGTTTTTTTGTCTCAATGATATCTACAAATATGATGAATCTAATGTACTTATAACAAGAATCATTTACACAAACGTACAAGATTAAACGAGCGCGACGCTTTGGCACTTTGGTCTTTTTCCATTTTTCAACATTCTTTTTCGAGCATTCTTATCCACACAACTTTCTATAGTGTACTCTAAGGTTTTATTACAATTATAAATGATTATTTCATGATGTCTTAATATGTTTAACGTTGTTTATAACGATTCTAATTTTTTTAAATTAGAAGTTACTCAAACGTTTCATTTTATGTAATTCATAACATTTAAATGCCATCAATTACATTCAGATGTAAAATACTTATTTAAAAAGTTTATTATCAACACGTTAAATAAGCACAATTATATTAAAGACAAAGCTATTTAATAGGAATTAAAAATAATAAAATAATGTCTGACAAAATGTTAGTTAAATAGAGTGAATAAGGATTGCCTTCGGGCTCTCAAAAATTAGTTTTCAAAAACAATGTATTAATTAAAAAAAATACTTGTAAAGTAAGTACATACTTACAAGTTTCTAAACTTTAGGAAAAGATAATCCTTCCCTAGTTTTAACTAGAGCTTGGCTTTCACTTACGAAATTAAGGATGCCTTTTGTTTTTCCATTACTGTAGCACTTGAGACATTGAATAGTCATTTGTTCATTGTATATATGTTGAGCAATAATAAATATTTAGGCTGTTAATAATTTTACGGTAAAACCTTACAGTACACGGGTACAGCATTCTTTAAATGTAACACCTCAATAAACCTCTATTATTACAACAGTGCTTAATCGGAAGAGTGCTTACTTAATGGGGGTATTTCACTATGATTTATTGCTATTTTTAGTTATATATACTTTAATTATATATTAAAATTTTATTTAGTATTTAAAATGTTACTAATAAATAACTAATGCGCTAATTCTTACTAAGGTTTTTCAAAATTTTCACTAATTAGTTTTTAAAACTTTAATTTCATTTTTAATAAAATATTTTAACGTACTATTGGTCTTTAATAAAATTTAATATTAAATACTATTAATTAATGAAGTGACTAGAAACATGCAAAACTTTGATGAAAGTGAGCAATTTTATACTTAAAGATCAAATGTTTGGATATTCGTTTAATTAAATTTAATTTAACATTTTGTAAAATGTACGAAAGCTATTTAAACCATCACAGTCACAAATTGTGATGAGAAGGTCTCTCATAAATTTCACAAAACACATATAAGCGTATTACGTTATCTAAATGGGAAATATTATTAATAACTGTACAATTATTTGTCATTTAGAAATTACACTTTACCATCAACGTGTATTATTAAAATTAAAGATTAAATTATATATGATTAAATTCTATTAACTCGCTGAAGGTTGCAGCGATTAATGTTTCATCTGAACTCGAGTAGTTTTATTTTAGGCCATGGATTACTTCAACTTAAACTTCAAGGGATAGAATAATATGAAAAACACAAAATGAAAACAATACCAATAGCTGTCTTTACTTGAATTAAAAAATGGAAGCGAATGAGTAAGTACAAAGTTACGAGTATTTTAATATAAAGTACGATTTTTTTATACAGTACTGTACACTCGAAATAATGAATGTATACATTTATCCTAGACAATAAATAATTAATAACCTCCAACAAATGCTCGTACAGATGTCCTATGCTCGGAATATTTAAAACATCGGTCAACTAACTACATATATACGAGTTAAAAGTTCCTAAATAATTATACTAGCAGTTTTAACTTTTGCCAACATATCCTTAACTTAGAAGTTTTCACTTGTTATGACAAGTTTATTTAATTAATGTACGTACAATTTGTGCAATCCACGGCCTGGACCAATACCTACAATAATAAATTCTCATTTATATTACAAACCTTTTCGTTTTGATTACATTTGTCAACCTTCACAAATACAAGGAGTTTTCCTCAAACATGACAATGCATCTATGATATTAAGGTAACACTAATTATAACAATATTACTACTAGATCACAAACTCATTGACTAAAGAACTATTTATCAATTCCTTTATTTGTCTATATTTCCTTTATTTGTATATATGAAACATTGCTGGTGTAAAGCCTTTATACACGTTAACAATTTTTTTATGTAAATCTTCGCAAGTTTGCAAGTTATTGTACGAGTACGTAGATGCAAGCGGATCTACAATTTCATTTTGTGTGTAGACTAAGGGATCTACGAGTTAATTTTGTATGTAGACTTGCATAGATCTACGAATTACTTCTTTATGTAGACTCGCTCAGATCTGTAAATTCACTTTTAATGTAAACTAAGTAGATCTACGCGTTAATTTTGTATGTAGACTTACGTAGATCTACGTGTTTCTTTTTTTATGTACACTCGCGTGGATCTGCAACTTCATCATGTACGAGTATGTCAACTAAGGAATCAATGAAGTAATTTTGTAAGTTAACTTTCGCGGATCTGTGAGTTGTATCATGTAGATTTTTTTACTTACATAGATTAGACTAGACGCGGATCACTGTGTTAATTTGCACATTCGTGCGATTTGGTTTTAGATAGAAAAATTGTGTTTAGGCTTTAAATAGTGAAGACGCGAATATATTACATGCTCTGAAAGATATTTTGGTAAAATTTTTAAAGTGTTTTTAAGAAATGAAAGCGTACAGAAAAATAGGAAAGGTTATTTTTAAATACAATCTTCCATACATTATATATCGAAAGTTTGTTTCGAATTATTTATTTCGATATGTCTACGAAAAATATTTCGACAATCGTTAGATTTACTTAAAAAATAACATTGGTGTTATATCTTTGTATTGAGGTTCAAAATTTTACATTAAATAACAATTTGCGTTATATTCGTAACTACTGTTGCTATGTTTTTGATATCTGCCTTTATAGTCCCACACATATATGGTAAAAGAAACTACATTAATGACACAGAAGATGATAGAGGTACAGAATTCTGTAATATATGTCTATCTGTCGTACCTCTTCTAGAGACTTATTACTTGTCTTTGAATGTACTTGTCTATGGCATCCTTTATTATCAAGTTCTTATATCACTAATGTATATTCCTTCCATACTTATATTATTGCACTCTGCAAGTACGATGCTCACTTTGTAAGACACGTTTTTTCTTGGATTGTTAAAGTTCTTTGAAATCTGGACACAGCAAAAGTATTTGCGATGTAGTCAAAGCAATACTCAAAATATCGTTATATGAGGTAAGTCCTATGTTTTACCAACTACGACGATGGCAGTTACGCATTGGATATGGTGTTACATTGTACTACTGGTTTATTTGCGTACCACTTAGTTCTCTCTTCATATGATTACTTAGTGTGGTTTAATATGTTACCTGTGAACAGAAAAAAGTATGTTATTATTGTAATTTCATTCGTCATAAGACACAATCATGTTTTTAGTTCTATAAGCTTTACACAATGACTATAAAATCAAATAAGTATAATATCATTCAATTGAACAACAAATGATATATTTTTGTGTGAAATACTAAGCCGTGACGTCATACTTAGGTATTCTTAAATATTGTACTGTTAATATTGATACGCTAACCGCTAGATTAACTGCCTCGCTGGTACAGCGGTTAGGATATGCGCTTGCATATTTCTGGGAAAATACGAGTACTCAATAATAGTCCGGTGTTTGAAAATTGGGATCTTAACCAATGTGCTTCGGCGAGTATGCAAAGCCTCCAGTCATACGCCTGATCTCTCCCCGATTGTGTCGGATAGCAGTCGTAACGGATTGTGAGAGTGTAGGCACAGAGAGTGCACCTGTGTTAGTGTACTATAGTAGTGTAGTTGGTTGGTCTCCGTTGAGACTGGCTGCCGTGGACGAAAGCGGCCAGAAATACATCAATATTGATTTGGAAAATAAAAACCTCGTATTTTTTAAATATACATTGATACACTCATTCAAATTTGCTTTTCTTGTATCGCACCTCGAGTTGGAGGTACGCTCGGAGTTGTCCTCATGCTGTGCTGGAGAGCTGCGTCCAGATTCACACATATTTTCTTATTTATATTTCAGATCAGGTTCATTTTTTTTTTAGAAAGAATCATTCAAAATACAATTTTTCTTTCTAATTATGTTAGTTTGATTAAATTTAAAGAAATTTTTTTTTACTTTTAATTTAATTGCGTTTTTAATAATTCTGATTTGGGTTATTACTAAGCGTACAATCTTTAGGAGTGAAGCCATATCCACAAAAAGTGAGGAATGGTTAATTCCAAATTTTAGTGACACAAACTGTTTTATTTTACGAAATTCTCACTACAAGTCTAAAGCATAATTGATAACTATCTAATGACGTATGCACAACTATGTAGTAATTACTAATCGTGTATCGCGGTATGATAATTCTTGAGCTGATTAGTATATAAACGATTTTCTACTATCAATATTTTTTGATTAGTGCCTGAGTGGAGAACTCTCTCTTTGTGTTCGAGAGACATTTATAATGCCTGTTCCTTCACATATCCTTACCAAGAGCACAACTCCTCGTCCCTCCACGTATCTCAGTCCAGATTCCCGCCGTTACGCAGTCCTGCCTTGGTTTCAGGCGGGACTTGCTTACGGAAGCAGTCGTCTAGAAATGCTGACATCGTTCGGTACAAGTGTCGTTTTACGCCGTCCAGGCTGTGACCCTCGTCAGGGTAGATCTGCAGCAAAGATACAAATTTGAACCAAACTCTTAACAATCAATTCATAACACTAATTATGAGGTATCCGTAGATTCTCGACGAAAGCTTTAGTGATTAAACTATAACAACTTCGTGTCTTTGAAAGCGAGGTACATGATATTAAAAACTTAGTGTTTCTTAACTAACTGTTTATGTCTAAATATGCAATTAAACTCAACAGGTGTGTTTAACAGAGAAGTTGAAGGAAAATGCTTGTTTCATTTTTTGTTACTTTTCGACATAGAACTTCATATTGTCCTGGAGATGACCTTAAATTTATTATTCTTAGACATAGACCAATAGGCCTAGTAATTATTGACCTGCTGACTGCTAAGCCGGAAATGAAAAGTCCTTTTTTTGTCATTAACTTCCTTTTAGGTTATCTTCAATAGTTATTATGCTCAATAGAAAGTTTTTTAGGTGAATGGTGTAGAAAGAAAATTATGTTCGCTAAACCAAATAAAAAACCAATTTATTAAACCTTTTGAAGTATGACCAGTTATTCTTACCTGCTGTCTGAACATGCTCCCCTGGTCAGACAGCGCTCTTGCAAGCGCCATGCTTTGTTGTACATGGACATTATTGTCAGCTGTCCCGTGTACAAGGAGCAGCATTTTGTCATGTAACGCCGCCGCTTGTTTCGTGACGTCAGCATCAGCGTACCCTCGGTAGTTGCCAGTCGCATTAGGAAAACCCATGTAGCGTTCCGCGTACGCGGAAGCTGTGTAGAAGAAAGAGAGGTATATGAAAAAAAAATAAAATAAATGTTTCGTAATTATAAATAAATTAGTTACGATAGGTACGATAAACCAAAATTAAAATATAGATTTAAATTATGTTCTTCAATAAGATTAGGAATCGCACAATAATCCTCAGAATTTAAGAGTACATATTGCGAAGACACAAGGACTCATTTCTTTTGTTTCCAAAACGTAAATTACAAAGGAATCAAAGAATGAAAATCAAAAAATATTTATTTCAGGTACTAAATGGGCAATGCGAGAAAATGACATCAAAGTATCATTTCAATTTACAAATATATTAAACGAAGTTATTATTTAAAACTTGATAAAAAGTAGTCATGTAGCATTTACCATAGTATCGCCAACGCACAATAGGTGTGAGGGCAATCCCACAATGGAACACGTTATACGAGCTGGCTAAGGCGAGCGCAGCGAGGAATCCTCCGTGTGCTCGCCCCCAGACTGCGACGCGCCGAGCATCTATAAAGTGGAGGGAGTCACGGAGGTACCTGGAGAGGGAAAAAATTCGCGTCTGGTCATTTTGATGCCCAAGGTAAATTGCTGCTTCACCTTCGTTTATGATCACTATTTTTTATATTACCCAATAACCCTTCACAATTATACAAATTTGACTAAAAGTTACAATTACAGGTATAAAGAAAATTCTTTAGGTATGATAGAGCTGTATAGCTAGATTAGAAGGTGGTTCCCCTATGCAGTAAGTAATATCTGTCTATTGCGATTATATTATAGTATTATTTATAACTTACTCGGCAACTTCCAACTGATCTGCTAATTCGACGGTTCCCAGCCGTCGATGTAGCGCGTGATGAGCGCCAAGACCTCTTCCACCAGCTCCTCTCGCATCAACAGAAGCAAGAATGGCGCCAGCGCCAGCTGCTAATGAACCCCAGTCTAAGGACCAGCGCTCTGTTACGAGTTGCGTGCCAGGTGCTCCGTGTCTAGTGAAAAAAAATGTTTATAATATTTATATGACCAGCAATGGCCAAATTGGATACGCTTTATATGTAATCAACATCAAAATCTGTGTCGTAATTTAATTAAATTTATCAAAATAGTAGAAACTTCTTTAAGTTTTTAAAAATAGAAGCCAATTTTGAACATTTTGCAAAAACAAGATTTTCAAAATACCTAATAGACTGTAAAAGTAGGAAAAAGTAGAAAAAATTCAGTGACATGAAAAATGTTGTTTGTAGTTTTGTAAAAAATTGTTCAAATTTAATCGTGTCTAGTATAGTAACTCTTTCAGTCGTTACTTTTAAGAGAGAAGTAAAAATAACCTACAGTAGATACTATCGGAAAGACTTTGTACAAAAATTGTATGCATTGCCCCTCAAGAAAATAACAAAAATAATCTCAATTGCCAACAATCAGTAAAGACGAAGATAACTGTCAAGTAATATTCCAGTGACGTTAATGTAACTTTCATAAATAAATCTGCTGTACACCATTAATGGTTCTTATTGCTTCTCTAATAATGTCGGTAATTATTCTGGCTGCTATTATAGTCATTGTTACAGAAGTAATAATGTCCGGGATGAGATTTATGAAAAGAGCGATCTTATACAAGTTAGCGTTCAAATGTTTCATGTCTCTACTCTATAACGGCAAACATATTTTTAGAGTCAGTATTCTCTTTACCATAGTGACATTAGTAGAAAACAGATTAATTAAAGGGATAAAATGTCAGATAGACCACAAATAAAATCAGGCTTACAACATATTACGAGTTTATTTCTCGAGTATTACGAGTTTGATTAGTATTAGGCGAAAAGCGATATCAGGAGTTCAATTTACAATAGTGAATAATGTTCTAGTTTTATGTTACTTACACTTTCAGTACTAGCGGGTACTTTGTAACCTCATCCTCTCTAAGTCCTGGAGGCAGTAAGAGTCTTACTCTTGCTGCGTGTCCACTTGACAGTTGAACAGAAAATGTACGAGGTGTTGGAAGTGCTATTGCTGCTAACCTTTCCTGGGAATAAAATAAGTTGTTTGAATAGATTGGTAAATACGTTTAAAAGAACACACGTATTGCATTTCATTTATATTTTACGGATGAGTAATATCATGTGTTATTTTAGTAATGTGTATGTGTGGAAATAAATTATTATTTTGTTGAATATTCAAGTATAAATAAATTATTTTGTAGAAGGAGGCTTTCAATTCCTATCTTAATACCTCTAAACGAGCAATTCTTATATATATATAATGTAAATCTCAGAAACGGCTCTAACGATTTTCATGAAATTTAGTATGCAGGGGTTTCGGGGGCGATAAATCAATCTAGCTAAAAAAGGGATTATTATCTATTTTAGAAAACGTTGTTTTATCTGTGTTTTCAAAAAAATACTGAATAAAATTCGGTTTCCAGGTACTGTAATTAAAAAAAGGTTCGCTCTTTGTGCTACTATTTTCCTCCCTAAACTCTCATTTCCCTCTAAGTAACATGGTAGTGGTAATTCAAACGGCAGCAATGTACTTGAGCTCCTTTGTCCCTAAACTACAAAAAATACGTGGGAAAAGTAGTGCTAGCGAGATATATGTATGTCTTGATTAATAAAATCTAAACTAACTATTACAAGCGGAGATGCTAGTAAATCTTTTTAAAAAAACTACCTATGTACTATGTAAAGCCATGGTACTTATTAAAATAGCTTAGCCAATGCCGCATTGCTGAAAACGTTTTTGCTCCGTAGAATGCGATTTTCCAGCTTTTTGCACTTGCCTCGTGTGCTGTTCCGTTAACACGATCGTTAGCCTCAACGTCAGTGGTACAGCTGTCTAATGAATACGTACTACTTATCACCGTAGGAAACAACACCATTACGTAACAAGATAACATAATATATAACGTCATTATCATGTTATTACGCGAACTGCGTAACTTTACTTCGTACAATGCGACTCCATCTTGCTTTCGCTTCTATTGTGTAGTGAATCATGTGACTTAGAAACGATTTATTACGAGTATTGTAATGACTACAGAAATGTTACTCGCTAAAGATTATATTATGAATTATTGTAGGTGTGAAATATAGAATAAGGTATTAATAGAATCATCTAACATCAGTTTGTTTACAATAACAAAAATACAATATAAATTGATTTCTAAATCTTATTACTCTACGGTATTAATTCATTTTGCAGTAGAAGAGATATGTATAAAAATTGTTTATTTTAAATTGAACACGTCGTTAACATCCTGTCGCTTTATACATTCTCTTTAAAAATATTCTACGCACACACTTTTAAGGAGAATGTATATACACTGTATAGTGTGTGTGTCTGTTAAGGAGAATGTATAAAGCGACAGGATGTTAACATATTCTACAATATACTATGTTAAAATATTCTATTAGTACTCTATTTAGCGTATTATAAATGTATAAGCTGTCACCATACTCATGGCGACAATGCAGTATGATGACCCATATCATGGTGGCCTAGTATTTCAATCTGAACCTTAGAACACAAAATTTTACAAATAAGGACGGAAAGAGTACGGCTCGGAAGGTATTTAAAAACTTTATCAAAAAGAAATATACATACAATGAAAATAGGTATTATGACTAACTTTTTTTGGAAGTTCCTGTATTGAATTGGTCGATTTTTGGTAACAGGTTTTTTAAACTCGCACCATCGATCGTTTGTGAAGTATATTGAATCTCGTATCTACCGTTTATAGAGTGTTTCTAAATTATATTTTATGTAATAATGTCAAATACGTGTTGTTTTAAAATGTTGTGTTAGCGTTAAAAATTCTAAAAGCATTGAACTGATTGAGCTCAAGTTTTGACACGAAACAGAAATGGCTTCAAAGATTGTTTTCTCTCGTTTATTTATTTATTTAATTCCTTAGATACCTTACTCATATATGCACTTGCAATATGGCGCAGAGAAGTGTCTATTTACATAATCTTCAATGTGTTGGCCGCCGTCCAGATATACCTGACCTTTTATTGTTTACATTGCCGAAGTTAAACGACAAGAAACAAATATGGTTTTCTTTGTCAAAGAGTAATGGGACTTATTTACCGCTCAGGAAAAGTTATAGTAGCGTAGTGGTTACTTGTAATATATTATAGTTATGAAACAAAACATAAGTTCGTAAGCCATAGATCTGATTAAAAATATTTAGTTACATTTACAACATTAAAAATTTGAAAAATATAAAGAAATGTGCAATTATTTAATAAATATTATATTTATTGTTACTCTTTTATGTTCAGTTTTCTTTTAGATTGATTACTTTTGACATCACTTTCGTTAACTTTTTTATTTACCATGAAATGTATACTATTCGTGCTAAACTAATAAGAAAATTTCTTCAAATCATCTATTTAAAGACCGAATTAATCTAGAAGAGGTGCAAAGAACAAGTTAAGAGCGACATGCTCTTTTTATCATATTTTTATTCATTATATTCTTATTTATAGAATATTTTCACATTCTTTGAAAGAACTCTGGTTCCTGCGGACCTATATTTTCAGTCGCTATACTGAATAAGCGACTGATAAAGCAAGCGCAATGTGGGAGAATTTTATTATTTTATTTATTTGGGACAAAAAACAATTACACATTGTAGTTTTCACAAAAAATAACAATTCAAGTATGTAGGCGTGACAGTCATCTTGGCAGTGTAAGGCACACTTAGTACGATAACTGTCGTGGTATCGGTCCGTTCGTGCTGAAATCAGCGTGGTTCTGCTACTTCATAAACATCTTGTACTCATCTGTAGAGTACTATTGACGCATGCTCTTACATGTTTATACAATTTTCGGGATCTATTATTAATGACTTCTGCGAGATGCAAAAGAGACCTTTCTATTCAACTCTGATTTATGTACTTCGTCTAAAGCAGACTCAAGAACTCAAGAAAGCAGCGATGGGACTTACGAGTAGGGACGAGTGTTGGGCTTAAGTGGTTTGGGTAGCTATGCTATTGACCGTCAATATTTCAAGTGCCAAGTTCTGCCATTTTTATGAAAGTATTTACAAAGATTGGTTATTCAATGGTTTTCTAAATATTATACGTAGTATAATATTTACTTATATAAGCAGTATTTACATACTCGTATAAGCTTTACTTATAAAAATTAAATTTTTGCACTCCGGGTATTTTTTTCTATATTAAGAGCCTGCCAAAGTGACTTTACTCTGCCTGATGGAAAGCATAAATAGAATTCAAGAGTTGTGATCACCATGCTCATTGCAAATGAAGATAATGCAGTGTGGTGACCCACATTATGGCGACCTAATAAGATACTTTTTCACGCCTCGCTTGAGGACGTATGTAAAAGGCATGACAGTCATCGTGGCAGTGTAAGGCTCACACAGTTATCACGATAACTGTCACCAATGGACCTCCGGTTGCTTTTTACTAGGTTTCACCGTAGTTGTACTCAAATGTATGAATATTATAGTACTGAGAAAGCTATTAGGTATACAAGATGAATCGAGAAAGAATAAAAAAATATGAATTCTCCAGTTATGTCTTTACCAGGTACCTTTTTGACCAGGATTCCATAAAAATATACTAACTTACCTTCTATATTTTCGAAATAATATTTGTACAATACAGTAAATATCACTTTGAGTTTCCTGTTTAGGCTATAAATACCTTAACAGCGGTGTTATTTTCTAAGTGTGCGAGTAGTCTTGGATCCGGCAATGCAGTCTTGTGAAGGCTAAAAGTGGGTACTCCGGGACCCAGACACTCGAGCACGAAGTACGCCGATGACAGACTGAAGTGTGCCTCGTGGTAGAGACATGGCAAATTTTGCTGTAGGCCATCTGTGAAAGGTAACGCTAGGTGTAATCGTTGATCTTTAGGTGTATCACCACACAAGTGGACACAAAAGTGACTTTAGCATTCAAACACTTTCCAAGAGATAGGTTGCGTTTATCAAATGCTTATCTTTGTGTCTTTTTAAGCTACTGAAATTTTTTTTTCCTTCTGTGGTTGAACTGGTTTCTTGTTATCGATATAAGATATTTTTTAACTAGCAATGTAGCAGACTTATCAACTTCTTTGAAAGGATATTTTCAATTTCTGTGGAGAGGCTGGATACAGGACAAAAATTAAAAAATGTCGATACCAAAATATGAATGCGATGCAACCCTGTATATCTCAATGATTATATTCAGATTCGATAATGAATTTGTTTATTTTTTATTAATTAATTTTATTTTTTTGAATGTATTTTCCAGTTTCTAATCAACTAAAGAGTAAAGAACTAATATAATGAGCTTTAGAACTAAATGTTACCAAGATACTTCTTTTTCTTTTTCTTCGTGGGTGATGGTGAAGTGGCAGGAAGCTCTTCATCCCATTCCGTATCCCAAGTGCTATCTCCTGACGATGCCAGGCTGCCGTAGTATTCCAAGTTTATTGATGGAGAGGGCTGCTCAAAAGAGATATGTCAAAAAATAAATACTTTGTGTTTTTTTATGTCGAAGGACGGCAACACCAAAGTATGGTGAGCCAAACAAATATATTGCTATGGAAGTATAAAAGAGTTATGGAACATTGGATTTGATCACAAAATTGATTTTAAATTGAAGTTAATATGACTGAAATTGCATTATCGCAATAAGTGTTATGCGGCAAAAATAAAAATACCAACATCGGTATCTCCATTCTATTGTTATATTTGTAGAAATATATGCTTTAAATCTAAGCAACATGGTTTAAAGTAAAGTAAACGCTACATAAATATTATGAGAATTTTAAATATTTCAAAGAAATGTACAAACATTAATCTAAGTGTTTTGAATTCAATAAAAAGCCTGGAGCCCGAGACTTTATTCAAATAACCTTTTTTAACTACCGTTTCAAATTCTAAGAACCTTTGCTTTTATAAGACATTTTTTGTGGGAACTGTTTAAATATTAGTGTAGTATGTAGTTTTTATAAAATGTAGGTCAGTTTATTTGGATTTTCTGTTGCTAAATCTCTGCATGAAAGGTGTGGAAGATAAATGTTAGCCACATGGTGCATTTCACGTTTAATTTCATTTAAAAGGTCTACCATAGCGTCTAATTTAAACACGCATATAGCCTTACTTGTAATTGTTACGAAGCACGAAATTAGTGTGATCTGTGCACAGATATAAGGCATTTAAAACTTTTGCGTTAGTCCCTTCAAAATTTCATCATGAGTGTTAATAATGAGATTACAGTGATATTTGGTAAGGCTGTCGGCTTGGGTTCGAAAGTTACTTTTTTTAGTGGTAAGACTGGACTCCGATTCGACTACGGTGGAAACTTCCATAGGCTTTTGAGAACAACAGTCGATTTAATAATCTTTGTGGAATCAACGGAACCCCAAATACTATGAAGTTTCATCGTTACTGGAAAGAAATTAATATAAATGATTCCATTATCATGTCTTACATAATAATGAAATTGTTTACCATGAGTTCCTTCTTATAATTGATGGAAGCTGGTAAATTTACCGTAGCTTTTCATGGTAATGGTTTAGCTATTTTACGACTCGAGAATATACCAGGTATATTAAAACGTCGCCGTATTTTTCTATTTTCCTCTTTATCACATTGTTTATTGGATATCTTATATATTTGCGTTGCGTTAGACACGTGCCTTGGTTTGAAAAGTAACAACTTCTTTATATGGTAGGCAAAAGAAATATGCTGTTTATATGCTTGCATTGTGGAAGTACAATATATATTTGTAAGTTTCGTTGTATACAGTTATTGTAGAAGAAGTGATGGAGTGGTTATAAATATTCTTTAATAATGTAGACAGCACGTGATAATCACATCATCTGCTCGACGTTTTCCAGAATAAACAGACAGGTAGATGACGGAAAAAACTACAAATATTTAGACTTGAAGATTTTATTTTATATAGTGAAATACACTAATCTCTGGAACTAATAATCGTAGTTAAGAATGTCTTTTAAACAGAAGTTTCTTTTACTTGTAAGATTGATTATAGGCTTATAACAAAACGTTATGAAACTTGGACTTGAACATAACTTTACAAGTAGTAACAGCTTCAAAAATATTGTATTATTAATTCTTAATAAGCTAATTTCGATATCTGTTGTTGTGTAAATGTTTAAAGTTTAGAAAAACCGACCTGTGAGTTACAAGTAACACAGTAGGGCAGTTTCTGAGGTGAGCCTGGCCGAGGTGCTTCAGATGACACCCGATAGAGATGCTGTTGGCCTGGTTTGCCTTCCGGTATACCTATGTAGTAGCTGCAACAGAATTCAGGATAAAGTTTTTGTTGGCATTAGAGCCTCTTTCTAAGGCAGTGTCTAAATTTTACAAAGTTACGTATGAGGTTCAAAAACTGTCATAGACAGGTCAGCTAGTATTTGATTATATACTTGATGATTTCTCTCTTGGTGAGAAAAGCTTCCAGAGATAAATATAAGAATTGAATTGTTCTAGAACTATTTTTTTTCACTAATTACTATACATTACATACATATATATACTCAAGACTGTACCGTTAAAGGAGTCGATAATATTTAGCGAAGAATTACAATTTGATTTCACTCAAGTGATGGCAACTTTAAACTTTAAAATTACAGATGAAAACATAATAGTAAGTTGAAAGGAAAAAAAGGTGATATGAAAAAATGACTTAACAGTTAATTTATGATGACGTTCTCTTCTAAAGAATTTAAATTACTACTACTTACGTCCTATGCCACTTAGAACTCAAGAGATAACCTGTTTTATCACAGTCAGCTCGCCCACTTGGTAAAAAACTGCTTCATAGTTACTCAACGCTGGTTTTACTCAACGCCATGATCACCCTGGTAGATCCGGCGTACATATCCCAGAGTATGACTCTTCCACAATAGTTTTTTTATATTGAACTTGGCAAAATGATTCTTCTCTACCTGATAGAAAGCATGAATGGAATCCAAGGATAGTTGTCATTGCATAGAGACCCACACTATGGCGGCCTAGTGAGATGCGTTTCACGCTCCGCCTAAAGGACCCGGGATCATAGTGAGATCGAAAAAGGTGCTGTAGAATTGAATTCTTAGCTTTGACTGATTGACACAGGAAGAAAAAATCGAACCGTTTAGATCAAGAGCGTATATCTATCACTTTAAGTTTGTTTATAAAACACTCACATGTGTTGATTCGCATGGTCCCACGCCAAAAGTTGCACCACATCGAAACTGCCATGTGTTAATGGAAGAGCCCGAGGTCCATGTGCATTGTGTTCAGTTCTCACTATGTGACGAAACAGGCCTGCTGGACCATCTCTCACTGGAGCCAGGGTCACGAGAGCACCTCCACCCGCAGACCAAAGTGGAGCAGGTGCTGATTCCACCCAGCCTTCTGTAGCTGATATTCTGTATACCTGTTGTATTTTTTCATTAAGATATGGGAACTTGTTTATGGTGTAAAAATAATGAAAAAAAATAACTTGTTATGTCAAACAAAAAATGATATGTCTGATATTTTTATTTTAAGTTGAATCTCTTTGCGAATAACATGCTAGTTATTAATATCAATTTTATTTTTTTTTAACACTAATCTGCACTAAGAAAATATCTCTGTGTTGCAAGGGGCAGAGCAAACATTAATAAAATATAACTTTGTGGACCCCATAAAGTGTTGTTTCTTGTGCTCATGTGGGGATCAAACTTAGGATACTCGACACCATAGGAAGCGGAGAGTTGACTGAGATGGTAAGTGGTGTGGACCAAGTAAGTACTGAAGAATATTGTAGTTAAAACTTACCTCTTGACAATACCACATTGGACTTTTGCAGACAGAGACCACAGATAAATTCTGCATCCTTGTGAGCCAGACGACACACACCTCCGTGAGAGACACCCACTGAGCACTTGTGAAGTAATAGTCTCTGGAACGGTACCAAATCTATTAGTTTGTTTAGGAGTTGTTCCAAAAAATCAACTTATTTGCCAGATGTTCATACTAAATTACAGAATACAATTATAAAAGATATGGTGTGTAGCACAATGTCATCTAACATTGTGCTACAACGATCTGATGGTCATTCATTATAATTGTCCTAATTGTATTAATTCAATTTTCATTCTTATCATTGCGCAGTTTCAAATTTCAGCTTCGCTTATATTGATATACCTAACGAACCCTTCAATAATTATGATGATCGGTTAAATAGTTAATGTACAAAAACATAATAAATAAACACATACTTAAGTTAGCGTTAAGACCTATATTTACTGCCAAATCGATAAAAAATAGGATCATTATCATATTATGAATACGAATTAAAATAAAAGTTTGATACCAGCCCTGAATATCAATTAGTTACTTCCACAACCACACGAAATACAATCACGAAAGGAAAACAAAACCTTCGTACATGCTACAGAATATTCTAATAATCATGAACTTTAATATCGATTTTAAGTTTAAATGTTAATCGAATAAGTTTATTCAAATATTCACTTTCACATCGGATAAGCCTTAATATTAAGTCTGCTGCAATACCAGCTATATTTTATGGGGTTGCCAGTCGTTTATCTTACTCACTTTATGGCTTATAGCGGCTTAGAAAAACAGGACTTTTATTGCTGTGGTTTACAGAGGATCGATGTGTCAGGAACCGTGACTTATTTTAAGAATTTGTGCTGTAGCAGTTAAGTTTTTACATCGAAAAAATCAATGATACGTATATGTGTAGGATTATGTGTGTATCAATATATATGGTACACATGAACAATTGCAATATAAAACAGTTTTCAATATCACCGATTTTATTTTGACAGCTGTCACGTAAACTGCTCATGTTCGATAATCAATACATTATTTATTGTTATTCTTGTGTTTATTCCTTCACTTCTGACTGAATACCATATAAAAAGATTAACTGGGGCATTGTTTATCATTTTCTATGTAGCAAAATGGCTGGTAAAAAAACCTTAAGAGTCTGAGTAGGGTCTAAAAAAATGACTTACTGAACTGAAATAACATGAAAAAACTATGTATGTATTTTTTTAATAACAAAATACACTTATTTTCAATATTATCATTTATATTGTTAATTATTTTGATAAGGGCTGGGATTTTAATAGTACCAGAAATTTAAAAGTATAATATGGTCTAATATATTATAATGATATTGTTAACTAATAATTATATTTGCTATCATTCCGTCTATCATAGTAATAAATAATTTCAGTTAAAACTTTTTTCCTAAAAACACATCTCCCGCATAAGGGATATATTCTGTGTCGCATGGAACTTTACAATCATACATGAAACGAAAACAAAACATCCAGACTCACAAAAACAATTTGTAATTCTCAATAAAGTATTGTCCCATGTGAGGTTTGAGCTCTCTTTACTCAGCGCATTTGAAAACGGTGTGGTGACCGCACTACGCTATCTGTGCAGTTATCCGTGCAGCAGCACAATTTGTTCTTTTTGCAGAAATGCTTGTTAAATTGTGGTTCTACTTACCCCTCTTCAAGTATAACTTTAGGTGGCGTCAGGTGCCTCGTTCGTATGTGCTTTGGATCTGCGATATCAGCTACCGTAAGAGTCACTGTAGGATTATTGGTCCCTGGCTTCGGGTAACGAACGCTTCTGATTTCTGGATATGTCTGCATGAAATAAATATTATATGATGTTATTTTTTGATTTAAAAAAACTTTATAAAAGCGCTTGTTGGCCATGTACGGAATCATCATCTTTGAAATTGGAGAAATAAATCGTTAGCTGAAATAAATCCTACACTTAGGATAATTATATTTAGGATATATATTTAGATAGATTTGTGATAGTCTCATTTAGTTTTCCTGGAGGTTTTCACTTACTAAAAGTGACTCAATCCCAAAAGATATAACATAAAGCGACAGCGTCCGTGCTGTCGTATTTCATTGGTCAATGTGAGACCGGAGTCCCATTAATGCAGTGGTGACAGTTGTTATGGTAAGTGTGTGTAATACAATGCCATGATGTCATGCATTTTACGTCTTCAAGCGAGGCGTAAAAAAGCTATTTACAAGGCCGCCATAGTGTGGGTCACCATACTGCATTGTCTGCATTCGCAATGAGTCAGTATGGCAACCATGCCTTTTGGATTCTATTCATGCTTTCCATCAGACAGAGTAGAATCACTTTTTGGCAGGCTCTTAAAATAAAAAAAGAAATACAAACATTTTATCGTCTTTAGGGGTGGAAGAGGGAGTTTGGTCTTTCAAGAACCTTACTAACGAACAAAAAGTAACGAAAAAATTGCCTAAACACAGTTTGCCGAAGGTCATGGTATCAATGCGGTCAAGCTCAGTCCACCCTCCCCGTAGATATCGCAACATGATCTTGTTATATTCAAGTACCTTGGCTGGATCATCGGTATCCAAAGCTGCTCCATACCAAGGATACTTCTGTTCGTGGACGAGGCTGTCGTTGAAGGTGGCGTACAGCACCATGTGTCCGTCTGCTGACATCCACAGTGCTGATCGAGAACCCAGAATTTCTTCTGCAACAATAATATAATATGAATATTCATACATATTTACTATCATAAAACTATATTAGGTATTCGTATATGTAATGTAGTATTTTTACTTGTAATACAAGTAAAATATGATTTAGCTGAGGAAAGAGAAGGAGGTGTGAAACACCGCCAAACTTCCGTTTTCCGGATCGTTATTAAGAATGTCTTGTGAGAAAATCCAACAACATTGGTTCGATTCGGGAACCGAAACTGAGACCTGTCGATCGGCAGTCGCAAACGCTAGTCACTACATCAACCAATAATGGCAACATTTCAATTTATTTTTTATAGGTCATTAGTTTCGATCGTCTGTGACACCGTTGAGAGTATCACACTGCAACCTGCGTCAATGTGTGTCGCACCGTGCCAATATGGCGCTCATATTGTATATATTTATTTATTTATTTATTTACACTTTATGCACTTTGTACAGCGGCGGACTTAATGCCCAAGGCATTCTCTTCCAGTCAACCTTAAGGTGGTATAGAAATATTGTAAGGGAGGTGCACAGCGGTTATATTGACAATTAAGATATATAATACATGAGTTGACATACATACATGAACACATACAATACATACGTTATAAATACACATATAAATATACACATATATACATAAATATACACATACACACATTTAGATTATATTCGTACACTATGACAACTTGACTGTAAGCTGAGCCAATTATCGATAAGACGATTCTTCAATCTCGTTAAGAAGGAGATTATGTACATTCTTTTTGAATGTAAAACGGTTTGTGGACATCCTGACTTCGAGCGGGAGCGCATTCCAGAGTAGTACTGCCTGAACAAAGAACGAAGAGTTCACGAAATCAGAGTTGTGAGAGGGACAGGTTGATACTTTTTGTAAAACTACAGATTTTTTTTTCTAAATACATGGTAACGCTGATGGTAAGACGATCACGTTCGTGTTTGTAAAACTCTTATGATATTAGACATGTTAATCGTAGTATTACTAAAAATTTTCGCGAGTAAATCTTAATATAGTACAATGATTCCTTATATTATATCTATTTATTCTTATAGGACGTGAAGTCACCTAACGGTAAGGAAATTATTCTGTTTAATGCTCTACAGATGTACTCAAAAGAATATAACATTTTTATACGTAGATATTATAAGCAGATCCTTAAAAATAATACATAGAGCAGCTATTTAACTGAGACTAGGTGTCTGCAATGTTATTTAAACGATAAATGCTAGTCAAAAGGAAACTCACTCTCTAGTGAAAAATAAACAGCGAGTGTATTGAGAGAGGGAATTGTGTAAATATATTTATTTTAATATATGTTGTATATATATCGTGGTATAATATATGGTGAATTAATAAAAAACTAATAAATAACACAGTTAACGCACATTTGTTAACTGAAAGCTGAATCAAAATTGTCATTTACAATTAGGTTTCATCACAGAAGTATTTAAAAAGCTTTCTTTAATTAAACTAGTTTTCTATCAGGTGATTCGTCTACTCCTCTAATACCGGGGCCAATTTACGTGTAAGTAAATAGAAGTAAAAGAAGCATCCTGTAACGTTCTAAATCTATTAATAATGCGATGATGTGACGCAATGCGTCGATTAATGGTCGCATTCACTTACACTTTAAATAGTTATCGTAGCCTACATTTAAATGTAATTATTTATTTAGCAAGTAGCGATTTATCACAGTGTGGAAGGTTAGTTCTAACATACACAAACATCTTTTCAAATTTATTCACGACTTGTTTATACAGTTTTATATTTTAAATAGTTGAAGGTTAAATATTTACTAATAAAAAAACTACTTTTCACTAGGATTTTACCAATAAAAATGGTAAAAATTAATTGTGAAAATGAGCTTTTGTTACTTTTTTAAATAACTTAACTTAATTGCAATGCAAGGATACATAGGGATACAGGGATAGGAGACTTTGAGAATAAATATAAATATAAATAATAAGAATAAATATAAATAACCCTGTGAGAACTGTTTCGGTACATATGTACAGAGTATAACTATAGAACTCCACAGAAAAACGATGTTCAGAAATTTTCAATGGTGTTGCCGCACCATTGAAAAATTACTTAACACCGATTTTGTGTTCCTGTTCCATGCACATATTTGCCACCACCTAAATATTCGTGCTAGTAGATATAGTAGATATTTGTTTTTTTTTCAATTATCACTACTGGTAGATATATGAAACCTTCTATTGCATATGCCGTTGTGGCTACGTCCACGTACAGAGTAAATGAAAATACATTCTACAGCGCCATCTACCAAAGATACAACGAACAACAGAGTAATAAACTATGGAGTAACTACTAATCCTGTATCGCGATATAGAGATTACCGTGGCGATTATCATATATACAATATCCCAACATCAACTGTTGGATCGTGGCCCGTCAGGCATGATCACCTTGCCTGGTTAGAGAATCCTTCCTATTTGTTGGAAGAACATTACACTCGTTCCTCTAAACCGTTACTAATGGAATTGTAAGAATAATGGATTTTTTTTAAAGACAACGGCCGCACTATGTATAAATCCTGTGTCGCGGGAGACTTAACAAACATACACGAAACGGGCACATAGGACACCCAGATTCAGACATAAATTTGTGGATCACACAAAGTGTTGTCCCATGTGGGGTTTAAACTCATAACACTCAACACAGTAGAGAGCAGGGTGGTGATCACTGGAACCACTAAGCCAACCGTGCAGTCATGATTCTTTTTTAAATTATTTTACCTCTACCAGTAGAGATAAAAAGTTTCAAAGGTTTATTTTTGTAAGTGAGGTCCAATCTCCTCTTCCATGGAATGATGAGCATAATAGGTTGATAAGGCACTTGTGTCTTGGCATCCAACATCAAAGGCCTTTTATAGTCCACTACATGACATAGGCCCAAGGAGGTTTTGGCCTGATATACCACGCTGGCGAAATGGGTTAACATAGGTTTGATTTTAAGTTTTCTCCTACTTGTAGTAATATCATCCTGGGTAATTAGTCCCTTAGTCGGCTCTTGCGATACCCATGAGATGCGTAAGGGTTGTGACACTCCATTTTCTTAATCCGTCACCATAAGGATTACTCTTGTGATTCTGAAGTTATAATTATCTATGGGCAGTAGATGGTCACCTTTTATTAGATGGTACGTCTGCCCGTTTACGTCAATATTTTAAAAAGAAACCATTCAGTTCACTAAATATTCCCATACACAGGAATAGCCCATATGACACACATTAACAAGAGTAGCACATATGGCTATGATCGTATTTATCACTACCTTGTTATTAGCGCTATGGTTTGTTCGAGTAAAAAAGTTTAGGTAGCTATGAGTTCAATATTGCCCCACTCTATTTACTTATTTCACCATCGTTATGGTTCATGACCTGAGTGCGAGGGGTCAGCGTGATTATCTTGACTGTTAAGGTATAGGTCATAGTTTCGATTCCCACCGGGGTCAAATATTTGTGTAATGGAGGCGACCGTTTGTTCTGCATCTAGGAGTAATTTATCTATAATATGGATATAATTATAAATATTTAAGCAGTCACCCACCGTTTCCTGTTGTGCTGTGTGGTGTGGATGTGATCCCCACGTGGGATAACACTTTATGTGATCAACAAATAGTTATTCTGAGTCTGAGTGTTTTTTGTGTCGATGTCATAAATATTTGAAAGGTCCCTTGCGACGCAAGATATATTCATAGTACATAATTGTCTTTAAAAAAGACCGTTCTCTAAAGAGAGAAATGTCTTAGTTTAGGTATTTTTATCCTAAAAAAAATTGTTGAGAGCACATTGTTTGGTTCTCATTATTTCAACATAAAATTTGTGGTCGCTATGTACATATTCTATAATTCGCTACCGTTAGGGAATTGGATTGATGGGTAAGCTAGATTATTCATGTAAACAGTTTCTTAAAGTTACTTTAAATTGCAAACTTTTGTTCGGTGTTTTGTTGAAACTTTTGTAATTTTTGTAAGTGAACAGAAAATGATACGAGAGGTATAATATATACGCAGTTATACAAATATAAGGAGGAATTCTTATAGAAAAATTCTCTAGAAGAATATAATCTTATGTTTATTATTAAACTCTATTAACCTTTGTATCTGGATCTAGCCACAATAATTAGACTACAGAAGTCAAGCTACATGCAACGAGTGATCGAGCAACACAAACCTCACATAGACATCGTTCTCGGTCACGATATCTCAGAACTGTTGGGAACAGTGCCAAGGAATAGTGAGAGGTGTATATTTCAGCAATTTAGATGTCAAAAAAGAGACGGATATTTAATAAAACCATGCCGTTCAAGATTTGAAGGTCAAAAAAAAATAGTCGTTTCTATTCAGTTTTGTTTAACACACCTAAGCCATTAAACACAGACCGAATTTTTACGACAGCGTCAGACGCCACGACGCGCTCTGTAACTCAGATGAACAATGATATGCCACAAAAAGGGCTATTAAGTTAAAAACTCAGTTGTTTATAGCACGAGAAACTGGTATTGTTAACTAAAACTTGTATAAGTATATTTTTAAAGGGTGTTTTTCTAACTAAACTATGGTAAAGTTGAGAGGGTATAGGGTCAGCAAAAAAAGTATTCTTAACGTTTTTTCATGTTCTGATTTTCCTATTCCATAATTTATTTGTTTAAGAATTGAAGGGAGAGCAGACGTCGGTAAGAAATAAAGTAAACATGAATAATTTATAGAGAGTAATTTCGTTGCAAAGACAACAATATCTAAATGGATAGGTATTGATTTTCAGTGTTATATACAAAAATTATATTTTGGTAAGTAGATGTTGATAATCATTAAGAGTAATACTTTAAAGTTCTTAATTTTTTATTTGTAACCTATAGTATAGGTCCTAAAGATGCTGTTGTGTATATAATTAATTTTATATACCGATATCATTATAAATATAAAAGCCGACACAGAAGGTTATTCGAATGTTTCAAAATTTTAAAATAAGCATATTTCGAAGAATCACACCGTAAATGAAATACTTAGTTGTTTTTCGGTTTTTTTCTGCTATATGAATACCGCAATTTTTATTCAACTGTTTGATTACATTGAATACTTGTCTATTATATTTATTTTTTTGTCGATGTCGATAACTTTAATTGCTTCAATGATTTTATGTTTTATATTTAAAGGAGTTTTATATTTTTTCTTTTAAAATATTCAGACATCTTCTTAATTTAAGGAATTGGAGGATCGTGAAACTAATTTATTGTGTAATTTGGAGTCATTATATATGAGACAAATGTGTAAGAAAAGCAATATTTTTTGAAACAAAAATACATTTTTTAATAGGCTTAAAAAAGGAAAACTCATACGTCTTTTTCTTTTTTGTAGACGTTACCTCGTTGATTGTAAAGGTCACCCACTATACTTGTGTAGCTTTGTATGAGACGTGCTTTTAGCCGCGCTGCCTATCTACACAGTTTTCTAACCTACACCGGCTCTGTAGAATGTGAACAGTGAATCTATACTATGTTGACAACATTTCTACATTTTTCTAAAGGTGTCATTCTTCTATACAACTCTGATGTTAACTAGAATTTTATGTGGACTGATTGACGATTCTTCGTGTATTAACAGTTTAAGAATATAGTGTGTTACCACACCTATTCAGTCCATGGGTGTTGTAAGAGGTGATTTAGGAAGCAAACTACGCAGGATTTATATCGCAGCAAAGACGAGGAAAATTTGAAACGAATTCATACCAGGTAGACCAAAGCCGCTTTTCTAAGGACATGCTTAAGTACAGTAGTGGACTTCTACAGGCTCTTGATGACGATTAATGATGATGTTACCAAAAAGGCGTGGTTGACCTAGATTCGGCCTTTTTAGTCTTGCTCTTCTTATCCATTGTTAGCTTACTGTACCAATTACACCGTAAGAGTAATTTTCATTAAGCTACGCATTGTGGCTTTAGGCTGTTAGCAAATAAATAATTAATGTTCCTGCGCCACGCTTCCAGTGAGAATGCTGTTTGAAACACTCGTAACTCTTTAGAGCATCTGTTGTAAATAAGCATTAACTCTATTCATCAACCACAAACAAAATCTTACATTTTTTTGATATTCGGATTTTCTTTTAATATTATAGTGAACCCTTTGGAGATGATGATGATAATCCCAGTGAACACGGTCCTTAATCGTGCTCATCATACTCTTATTCATTAAATTCAATTACTCATTCTTAGAGTTTCCATTTCTTTTGGTAATAAAAAAAACAGGAGCAAGAACTTTCTTAGTTGAATTTTATGGAAATTGAAAATATAGGGCATTTATTTGACTATTTTCAAAAGTAATGGACGGGCAGTGTTGTTCTGTGTGCATTTACATAGAAATATGAGTTTAATTTTCAACTTTCATCATAGAAACATTAAATGAAATTATTATAACAAAAAATTCCTCTGTCCTTTAAATATAATACAATTTTTTTCAAAGGTTATGGTAGTTTTAGTGTACCTACAAGTAGCACAACACTAGAAAATAGTCGCATAATACTTATGTTTATGTAATGGTGCAGAGCGGTGATTGCTTCATGTCAGCTCGTCCTTTTTAACCCCACCGTGTACGGGTACCAAACATTTATTTATTTTTGGATATTTGAAATAATTAAAAAATCTGCATCAAGAAACGTTTAGGAATAAACTCACATTATGAGTTTTATGAGAAGACGACTTTTAGTAAATATTTTGAATTTATGTTTGTATAGCAATCAAAATAATCTTATCTAACTACTATTATAACATAACTAACGAAAGCTATGTGACTGTCCGTAATGAGTTTGTAAATTATCGTGTCTGTTATAGTACGTCTGTATTATATTTTCCTCATACAAATACATGCATGTCATGCATGTATGTCCATAGAGTCGTGTACATACTTTGAAGCAACATAAATGATAATAAATATATTATTTCTAAGGAGCTTATGCAACAACTCGTTACTATTTCGTGCATAAATCGCTTTACTGGTCTAATCACGAATCCGAACTCACAATGGCACAAGAACTACGAATGAAAAATAGAAAAGAATAAAATATAAATAATAAGTCATAGACTTAGCTCCGTAAATAAAGATTTATAAAAAATTACTAAGTCTTGTGTTTCTTCTGCACATAACTGTCAGTAGAGAAGGTACTCCGATGTATGTTGTCTCAATTAACATGTCACAGTTTTATTAATACGGAAAAATATTCAAAATGTAAACAAATTAAATAGACGACGGATTAATAACCTGTAATAGTCTACTGTTGTATACAGTATCTCCTTAGAAAAAGGTTTTGGCATACCACACTGGTCAGTCGGGTTGGTATCAAGTTTTTCTTTAAATGTACAACCAATTGTAACCCGCACAAGTGGTTTAGATTTTAAAAAGGAACAGATTTTACCACAAAAAATATCTGTGTATACACCTACCGTTAATCCTCTGTGAAGCAGGTAAGGCACGCACAATTTGCCGGTGACAATTTCAAATCCCAATGTGATAGGGGGCTGTCTCATTTATTGGAACATTTGTAATCCTGGGCTTAGATCCTTCGGGATCTGAATGTTTTGTAACTAAACAAAATCTTTAGCGGTAAGGTAAGAAAAGGTAAAGGCATATAATATTGCATTTATTTTTGGGTATAAAGACGTATATAGAAGAGCTTCAGTAATGGGAATGGCAATAATAATATGGGTGACATCAATAGCCTTCCATAGCTAGTGAACTACTTGTACATGTCGTTTCGAAGAAGGATTTCTTTTAAAAGAGGTTTCACCTAGTGTACTGTACTGTTATTATAATCGGTGGCTCCTATATATGATAATTAAAGTGGTTTTAAATACACTGCTATTGTAATAGATGGGATTCTTAGCCTTGGTTATGATTTTTCATTAGATTTTTATTCTAACTTAACGTAATATCAGAACTGTGATTAGACATTCCTAGATCACCAATAAGTTATAGGAACAAATTAATCTAAAGGACAAATGGTAGATATTTAAATGTTTTAAGTCATTAAAAATAAAATGCTTTCGTATTGACCAACCTATTATATCATAAAATACATCATTTTAAATTCAGATTACATAAAACGAATGGAGTTTAAAATAAATGTATAGACTGTATAGTCTAATATATATATAGTATAATATAGTATATATTACTAATAATATAGTATAGTACTTATTTAATTGCCTCGTTGGTCTAGCGGTTAACGTATGCGGCTACCGATCAAGAGTCTTGGGTTCGATTTCCGAGTCAGCTTCTAAAGTGTTGTTACATTTTTCCGGTTACAGAAATACTTAAGAACAACCCGGAGTTTAGACGTTTTTGAAAGTCTTAACCCCTGTGGGTCGGGGAGCACGTAAAGCCAATGGTTTAGTGTCTGATGTCTCCCCAGTAGTGTCAGATAACCATACCATCGGATTGTGAAAGTGAAGGAAAAGAGAGTGCACCAGTGTATGCTCACACATTATAATATTTTCTGCGTAATTGGTTGGTCTCCGGCGAGACTGACCGCCGAAGCCGAAATCGGCTAGGGGTACATCAATACATTACTCGCTTAGTACTACGAAATAATTAAATAAGTTTCTAAATAAAAAGCTTACGGTTACGTAACGAGGTACTTTTAATCACAAGTCAGATATATTCTAAGTTAATTTTAGTTGAGTATATTATAATCTACTGTACTATTCCAAAAGTGCAAATTCTCAGGGGATTTTAATTATAAGTTTGGTCAATTATGACACGTTTTTGAAACGCTTGCATTTGGATGAGAAGTTTGGTCAAAAGTAGTTATACAGTATACAATAATAAAAACTAGTGGTCGAACAGCAGTCGAAATTAGACCAAAACACATCAAACTTTAGATCTTAGACAAAAACTTTAGACGATTTTTTTGTAAAGTGTAGAAATTTTAGATGTTTTGGAATAGTATCATCAATATTTTTTCAAGTAGAAAAAATAAGCAAATAGGTTGACTGTTAATAAAGGAAAATCACATTAACTCATTTGTTTTACTTTTTTATGGAGATAATATACATTAAACAAAACAACATTAAGATCACTGTAACAATAACGAGATATTGTCGTCAGACGTCATAGCCGTCATGACGTCACTTTTTTGTTGTATTTCTAAATACAACAAAAAATAAAAAAATGTAAATATGAAATTATTCATATAGTAAGAAAACTCATTCACAACCTCTCTTTGTTTTTATTTATACAAAATACGAAGGTCTAAAGTATGAAGAAAAAAAGGTTTCCGTTCTATTTCTTGAATATTTTCTTATTTAATGTAAGAAAATATTTTTGAATAAACAAGTTTCCGAAATTGAGAGTAAAACACAGTGGAGAATTGAATAATTAACACTTATTGATTTCAACATCAATCATGTAGACAGCCTCTTTAATAGAATTGAAAATGTATTCCAAATCTAAACCTTCAGTTTTAAATAAAAAATATCTGAAACTGGAATATTGGTTTGAAAATTGGTTGAAAGAGTTTCTTATTATTAATAATAAGAACAATAAAAAAGTTCTCGAGAATGGTTGTGCTACGTTATATTGGGATCGATCTATTATCACAGGTGAGACTTTTGTTACTAAGAAGCCTGATATCGTGGTGATAGATCGATTAGAGCGCCGCGTAATAATTGTCGATATCGCCGTTCCCCATGACGAGAATCTCCTGAAAGTTGGAATAGAAAAATAATTGAAGTATTTGGATCTGTCTTACGAGATTGCCGATATGTGAAATGCGGATTCGGTGATCATTGTTTCGATAATCATATCTGTTCACGGATTGATAGCCAAGAGCCTCGACCAACACCTTAAGAGGCTCACGTTAGAAGGTCGGATCAAGGGTCTGATGCAGAAGGCAGTCCTCCTTGACACGGCCCGTATAGTGAGGAGGTTCCTGTCCCTGGTCCCTGTACCGGATGTCGGTGGTCTACTATTTTTTACATTTTTAAATATGTATTTTTGTATTCCTTTTGTATGTATTTAAAAATGTGATTAATATGTGTATATAGGTGAAATAAAGAGAATAACAATCATAATTTCCTTATTAATAATTTCACATCCCACACACAATGCCACAATCCCACACACACTGGCAAAGCTAGAATAATTCTAAACACATTATGATAATGATGTACTCCTAATCCAATATGGCCACGATCGCCAGCCTCAACAGAGACCAGTGAACTACGCAGGAGAGATTATAGAACACAAGTGTGTACGCAAGCACAGGTACACTGTCTGTCTACTGACTCTCACAATCCGATGATATGGTTATCCAACTGGGAAGAGATCAGGCGCAGGAGCGACTGCTTTATGTCCTCTCCGAAACATGGAGGTTAAGCACTTCAACTTCCAAACTCCGGGCTGTTGTTGAATATTTCTGTAACACTCAATAACGCTTTCTGACCCCACTCGGGCATCCAACTCGAGACCTCTTGTTTGTCAGTCGCATACATTAACCGTTAGACCCCTTGGTCTTGGTCGTTAGGTAGGCTAGACTACCTAAACACATACATATTACCCAAACATATATACCCAGAGACAGAATAAACAACCGTGCTCATCACATAATGCTTTTCCTAGGTGAGAATTGAACCCACGTCATCAGGTTTAGCAGATTTACCAACCACTTGACCCATAAAGCCGTCGTTAATATCGTTACCCTTTATAAAATCCTAAGAAGGTACACATGCTGTAACAAATGTCTTCCACTAAATGACGCTATTACATCACAGTGCCTTTAATGTTTCCTAACTGCAGATTTTCATAGAATGGAGGTGATATTCACAACGAGATATCTGCTGTGATGCAGCCATGAATTTGGATTACTTCCCCTACTTTTTCTGCTACACATCATCATTATCATACATAACCAGAATTTAATAGTCCACCGTTTGACATAGATCTCTCCTTAGCAAGGAGATTTTTTCTCTGCAACACGTGTCATTATTTTTAAGTATACTGTGTTGAATACTTTTTGCTTTAAAAGAAGAATTTAAAAAAATAAATATTTTACCTGTATATTTCTTTCGTTGCCATTCTCTTTTAATGTAAAACATATTATATTTACACATTTTTCACATATTTAATTGCAATTCCATTTTATACATTTTATATATTTTTATATATTTTATTCTAGACTGCACGGTTGGCCTAGTGGTTTAAGCAGTCGCCACACCGCTCTCTACTGCGTTGAGTGTTGTGGGTGCACGTCCCACGTGGAACACCATTTTGTGAGATCCATAAATTGTTGTTCTAAGTCTGGGTGTTCTTTGTGTTCGTTTCTTGTATGTTTGTAAAGTCCCCCGCAACGCAGGACTTGTTCCTATTGCGGGCGTTGTTTTTTTTAAAGAAAGAAACTAAACCTTAAAGTGTGCTAATTTCAGAGCCAGTCAAATACTTAGTTCTGTTAGGTGACTTATACGTAGACAGCTACATAACCTAATGCAACTTTATTTCAATGACTCTCTACGCTTCCTTATTAACACCTCTCATCCTATTCCCAGTAGTTAGATTCTACTACTTTTCTGCCTCTTGTAAGCCTGCCAAAAGTGTCTTTGCCAGATGGCAATTTGTAGTGTTTGAAGTGCACAGACGTGTTAAACGTGAAATTTTGGGAGTTACTGCAGTACGAATGGCTCAGTAAATGATTTTATTTTCCAAGACGACGGCGTTAATACGAAAAGGGTGGAAAACATTTTATCTTTTATGAAGAAAATAATGTTTGTTATTGTTTGAGCGGTTTAATTTATTACTTAATTTGTACGAGCAAGTTTTTTATTTATGTAAAATGTATATATTTTTACACTACACATAGCGGTACCAAGCCAAGGTCAAATATTATATCAAAAATATAAATTTAGTAAGTAAGTAATAAAGTAAGGAAAATAAATGATTTAAATGTACCACGGCTCAAAGTACACATTGTCAAAGAGTTGCCGGGATTTTTCAGTGAAAACAAAAAGGCTGCTAAAAAAGGATTTCTTTTTTGCTTGTCTATTTCTTTGTGTGTCACTTAGGATAATTTTTTGTTCCTTTGTTTTTCTCTTAAAGTGGCTGTAGATGGTTGCATTATAAAAAAAAATTTTAATGGTTAAACCTTGGGTCAGACTAGTTTTTTTCTTTCTTCCCCCCGAGCTGAGCGTAATTTGTTACGCAGATGACACATTGGTCACGGCCCGGGGAGCAAATTTTCAAGAGGCGGCGCGCCTGGCCACCACGGGTGTCTCTCTGATGGTCGGGCGAATTGAGGCGCTGGGTATGCGGGTGGCCCTGGACAAGACGGAGGCCCTTTTGTTCCATGGGCCCCGTCGTGGTCCACCCTCCGGCGCCTACATCGTGGTTAATTCGGTCCTCGTACCGGTTCAGGCCCAGATGAAGTATCTGGGCCTGATCCTCGACGGCAGGTGGCTCTTCGACGAGCACTTCCGACAACTTTCTCTAAAGCTGGTCGGCGCTGCTTCTGCCCTTGGGCGACTTTTGCCCAATCTGGGTGGAGCTAGCGTCGCGACGAGACAGCTATACACGGGGGTTGTCCGGTCAATGGCGCTGTATGGTGCATCGGCGTGGGCGGCGGCTCTGACCGCCCAGAATAGGGCTCGCCTCTGGCGCCCTCAGAGGATATTGGCGGTTAGAGCCATACGCGGTTACTGCACCGTGTTGACGGAGGCGGCGTGCGCCTTGGCCGGAACTCCCCCCGTGGGATTTGGAGGCGGAAGTGCTCGCTGAAGTTTATCGGGGGTTTCCACACGTTAAATAAAAAAAAGATTAGTTCTTTTCTTAAATTTTTTAAAGAAATTAACGTATCCTAAGCTCAGTCAACCTAGGAGTTTATTATTTTAGGAAAAAACTGTAAATAACAAGAGCCCGAACACAAATATTATGAATTAACTTGGTCCTATAAAACTTATTTGCCATTACTGAAGGCATTCGTTCTAAGTCTTAAGTTTCATAAAATTGGAAAGTGTAATGAGATAAGCCTATCTCCAACAGTGGACAGAGATAGGCTAATGATACCGATGATACAACAATGAAATCTACATTATAATATGTAATAATTATCGCGATTTTAATAAATTCAAAGAAGATCGGACGTCACGACTATACGGTATTATTACCGCTGTATGATTTGCATTGTTTAGGTAATGGAGAAGGAAACCTGATTACGAAGATTTATGAGATAATGATAAGGATACAAATAAATTTAATTGGAGTGCGTTTATTCTGCAGTTAGAGATGCTTATAATACCGTTGATTACTGGTTAGAGCATAAATACTTTCAGTGTTTTTTTTGTTACTTGAAGGTTCAAATTGGTATCGAATTATCAAATCAAAGCTTTCTCGTTGTAATCAAATTCCACTATGGTTGTTATATCAATAAAGTACTTAATTATCAAATAGCTCAATGATTATTTTCAATAATTTCTACACGTTAGTTTTAATACAAAAACATATCCAAAGTTGATTGTTTACTTACTACTATGGCGTCACCACACAAATCAATTAAAGTATTGGAGATCATGATGGAGCCGTGAGACTCGGCACTGGCTACATTATAGTACGACTAAACTTGATTTTCTTCACAACAAAGATAATGGTGCTGATTTTGTCGTTGCGTTACCAAACTAAAATTTGATAAAATTTCCTTCGACTATCTTATTTTAGCGAAGCGATTTTGAAAAGGCTATTATGGGATATCCCTGTTTAGATAGCGTCTCTTTTTAATGTACATATCTAAGTGCAGCCTATCTTTAACATTTGAAATATCGTTTAAGAAGATCAAATTCATTTTTAGTGATTTTTAGTTTAGTTCAGAGAGTGATGTTCAATGACTTCAATAGGAAACTTAAAATCCGTCAAGAATAAATAATTTGGAATCATAATATCATAAGAACGTTGTTGCAATTTGCATGTCTATAAGGTTTACAAAAGACACACTTTCTAAAGACGTAAGCGTAGAACAGTTTGACTCACACGAGAAATTTGGATTAACTTGTAAAGTTTAACTGCAACTCACAAAGGATTTGTTGTATGTGTATGTAAAAGGTTATGCAATATGTCAAAACATAAGTTGTCTGGGAGCAGTTGAATGAGAGATTATAGATAACTAGCTGTTGCCCGCGGCTTCGTTCGCATGGAATTTGGTCTGCCACATTAAGTTTCGTAACAGATCATTTTAAATAGATATTTTTTTTAATAAAAATAGCCTATGTTACTTCTAACACCTCCAAGAACATGTGTATAAAATTTCATGATGATCTGTTGAGTAGTTTTCGTGTGAAATCGTAACAAACAAACTTACATTCGCATTCATAATATTAGTAGGTATGTTATTTGTTAAACATAAAATTCTTGATTTACATGTTTCTTATTCTCAGCCAAATCTAAGCATGTCCACTGGTATAGTTTCAGACGCTTTTAAAATTGACAATTTAGTGCCCTTATTAGAAGCTGGTGAACCATGTTAGCTTACCAATTACAGACCAAATTCTTTCCAAAAATTAAAATCAGTCAGCGATTAAAATGTTCTAGAATTTGTGTATTTAAGTATTTGTCATTCAGTGTTAAATTACATAGCAGTATGGAGAGATACGTATAAATTTTATTTGTTTATTATGATTAGAACGGGTTCAAATGGGCTATATTTAAAATAGTTTATAAAAAATAATGGTGTTATTCAACTGTTCTATTATGTAGTGAGTGTAAATTCCTCAGTATAAGGCAGCTGTACATCGCCTCGATTGCTTCAAAGTTTCACAAAACTGCGAATAAAATGTACGAGCAGTAGATAGATTGAAAGTACGTACTTTGTTCTCACACATGAATTACAAATAGGTTCCTACCTATACACAAAATTACACACCCACAACAACAAAGTGGTTGTCATGAATAGGAGTACCTGTAAAAAAGTACAAAAACCAGAACGACATTGAGAATATTGTAGAAGTCTTGCGATAATTGCAATAATTCTCCTATCACACACTGATACCGGCACCGACACCGACACCGACACCGACACCAACACCAACACCGACACCGACACCGACACCGACACCGACACGCACACAAACAACATTTTCATATTTGTTTTGTTTTCTTTTGTTTCTTAGAACTGAAGAAGATAGTAATCCTCACAACAGGCAATCCTAGTGTGAGTTGTAGTGTATACACAGTTACAAATATTGCATTAAAGAAACAATAAATAAAAAAAAACGAAAGTATTTCACAGAGTGAAGGTGATCGTTATGGTTTTCTGTATATTATTTTATCTATGTACTCATGCTCTATTGTATAAACGTTTATAAACGATAATGTAAACGATGATGTGATTAAAAAAGGTTTGTTTCCTCTTTAGCCAGAAAGAGAAAAAAATGTGTAGTAAATTTTTTAGTGTGCTATTGTTACGTCTTTTGCGGAGGGTAGCTACTCTCCAAGTAATAGTTCAGTTGAACTAAAGAATTTATTCGTCTATTTGCCGCTTGTATTATATGTATGGGTGAAGCGGCGCTAGTTGTGTGGTGCAATTTTCAAAATTGATAAATACTTTTCATAATGAATTAAGAGTCATTTTAATTTGTAAGTATCTACTTATACTTTATGAAAAACGGCAATAAGATTTACAACTTATCACTGTGTGGTGTAGAATGTTTTATTTCACTATAAACACGTATTAGTGATTTAGAGTTATTTTATAACTATGTTTACATTTTCTGGGACTACTGAATTATTTACGAAGAACATTTACTGTAAATTCTCACAAACGCTACCATTTATATATCACTGATTCTCAGACGGAGCACTTGAAGCACTGAATAAACAACTATTTTATTAATTTATGAATTAATATTACACAGACTATGTAAACAGGGTTAAGGTTGCCAGAGAGCCAAAAGGATTTACTTCAACATCTTTGAGGAGGTAGACAGAGACGTACTAAACACCCTGATTTTGTCGACGATAATTTTAGTCCTACGTAATATGTGGTAGGCCTATTAGGAATGAATTAGGAAGGGAAATTGAGATTACTCATTTATTATAAGAAAAAGCAGGTACCAAAGAAAAGTAGCAATTATTTCAGTAATTGTTTACTGTTAGTAATTGTCATTTTACAATGTGAAGATGGCGTATCGTGTCCTTTTGAAATTGGAGTTCACGTTTGTTCAACTGCTCTCGACGGTGAAACAGCTAGGGCAAATATCATCATCTTTTATGTGCCCAATAACGGGTCAACAAGCGTAATAAGCTTTTTTTGTAAACTCGCTTTTTTATATTAAAAACACACATTAGGTAAGATATAAACGTTTCTAATTACAGAATTTGAGAGAGGCTTTTATGAAACTGACGAGATATGTGTCTATCTATACCATTATTAGAGAGATATAAAGTTTGTTTATTAAATTGAACGCAGAATCTCAGAAACTATCAGGTCCGAATTTGTAAGTTCTCTACGTTTTAGATAGTCCCGTTATCAAGAAAAGTTAAAAGCTACGTATATAAAATTACGCTACGATTAATAAAAACAGAATATCAAAGAAAAATGTTACGAAATCTCTCACTCACAATCCGATGAGACGGCCATTGACACGACCGGGGAGAGATCAGGTGCAGGACCGAACGCGAGACCTCTTGATCGGTAGTAGATGTATATGCTTTGTAAATTTCAAAATAAATGTATAATGGTATAATAAAAACTCGTCCTTAAATGATGCTAGTACTAGTAATCTATACCTAAAAATTTCATGGTATTATTTCGTTTAAAGCCGTAAAAAGAGAATGGAATTGTCACAAAGAACGAACAGTAAACTTTTGTTCAAAATACCAGTTACAATATCTGCAGTTCAAATGAAAATTCACCGTATTGGAAATACGAATCGTCGATAAATATCGAATTTCAAGAGCCAGTGCCACACTGAAGGGATTAGAATGTCAAAAGATTTAATTCAATCAAATTCTGTGTTAGTTTAGGTACATCAAAATTTATTTTGTGATGTTAGAGAAGTATGTGAACATGTACGAATCTAAGAACTGTTTTTGTGTTTAATTGCTTTTGCGTCTAAACGTAGGTCCTTCTTATGGATCTACTTTTTTTATATTAATGTAATTCATTAAGAAAAAGTTAGAAATACATAAATAACACAGTAATGAGATTTATTTTAATTTTATTATAATTATTTTCATTTAATTCATTTCTTTGATTCTATTTTCAGTTCAGTTCAGTTCAGTTTTAAGCTCTTGAATAAATGAAATTACTTTTAACATGTACTGTTGGCAAGTTGCAACGTGATTTTTAACATTTTTTATGTTACCTTTTCAAAAATTTTTAAATTCATTAAACTTGATGAGTCGCCAAATGATAAATTAATAAAGCGGTAAGAGATTTACCTCATCACGTTGAGGCTTAAAATATTCCTAATATTGGACCCACCTCTGATTGAATTTTTCAAATAAATGAAAATTATTTTTTGGCCTAGCATTTCTTAAACAAAACTAAATTATTCTTCTGATTGTAACCTGCGCAGTGGGAGACTTCGTAGAAAATTAAAATTGACTTCCAAGATTCAGTAGACTTCAGATTTTCCTTTGTTAAACAGTTATGAGGCAGCGGGCATTGTGTCCGTTCGTCCCGGATTGTGATATTGGAGTGACGTCTCGATGTTAGGCAATATTGACGTCAGGCACAAAACAGGTGTATTCTTTGATGTTGTTAATAGTTCGGATGAATGATTATCGAGAGGTTTTATTATTCTTACTGTAGTAGTGACGATGAAAATGGACATAGATCTAAATGAAATATGAAAGTTAGTTATACAGCTTTTAGACAAATGTGCCAAAAGACAGCTCTTCGCACTCAAAACTTTGTTGAAAAGGTTCTTTATTGATTTTTATTTTAGCGACTGTATCTGTCACATTTAAATCGTATTTGTTACGTGTCTACGTGGTCCGTAGCATATCTACATGGCCCTCGTAGCATAGATATCTCGTAGAATGTTAACGTCCATCAAGCAATGGTCCTTTACCGTAACAGAATCACGTGTGTGCTAATCTGACAATGTAACTAGTAGAGAACGTAGAACATTGATTAAGATTATTAGTTGTTTGTTACGTAGATATATTTCTAAATATTTTTATCATAATGATGTTGTTATGTAAGGTAAAGGTGCAAATTAAAAACTTCATGACAATAAGGATACATTGTATTCTTAACTTTTGTTCAATATGATAAAGAATTGAAAAATATAAGATAATTTTATAATTATTTTTTGATACGTTCAAAATAGTGTAAAATATTCTGAATGATTGTTACCAACAAACTGAAGAAGGTCACAGTTACAATAATATATCAACGGCAGTTAACACTAAAGCACAGTATGAACTTTAACTTTCCTCATTTTCGTCTATTTAACTGTTTCACAGAAAAATAATAAATTACTAACCTTCATACAACCAGTCAGGAACTCCATTATGAATAGTCCCTGGAACTCCAGTATCTGTCACACGGTATCCCGTCGAAGACCGAGGAGCTGGTCTGTAGTATATATCGTAGTCTTTAACGGTGATGAGGCCATGGCCTTTAGGTGTCCACATCGCGAGGAGTAACGAAGGTCCTTCCGTGATTACCCCGCCTCCAACCTCATCTGGTAATGGTGTGAGAGGATAAGATTCACTGTGGACAAGAAAAAGGTATTATAAATAAATAAAATAAATAAATATTTCGAACATTTAACACAACGCCATTTAATTTCAAACTAAGCAGAGCTTATAGTATGATAACTAGACTGACTGATAGAATACTTAAATACTTATTTTTCTAAATACATACATATACATACAACGAAAACACCCAAACTCCGAAACAAACCCAGAAACCGAAGACGAGACCTTAAGCACAGTAGTCGCTTTCGCTACCGTTATGCCATAGGGGTAGTCAAAGAAGCAAGATCAGCCTATAAGCGTATTATTATAAGTCTATTTTTGTGATTAAGAATACTTTTACAATTACTTTAATTAGAGTTAAAGATATGTGAACTGAGATATTGTAGAGTGACTGTAATTAAGCGCGGAACCAACATAACATTTCTGGGAAATCAATTTGATCGTCCAAAATATAAATTCGTTTTGAACAATTCTGTTGGTGTATTTTTCAAGTGTGATTAAAAATACACCTATTGGTGTTTACTTATTTAAACCAGATAGTGTTTAAACTACGAGTAGAGCATTCAGAAATAAAAAAAAACAGACACATATATTTAACAGTAAATATATCATTTTTTATTTTTAAGGTAATTTTCTTATTCGAAACTACTTCAAAACATTTGATTTCACGGATGGTGTTTTAGCGGTCGTTACGCCACTCTCTACTGTGCTAAGTGTTGTGGGTTCAAGCCCCACACGAGATTACACTTTGTGTGATCTACAAATTGTAGTTCTAAAAAGTTCCCCGCGAGTCAAGCTATATTTCTAATGCGCACTTGTCTTTTTTTTAAAGAAAAATGAGGTTATGAAAAAGAAATAACAATATCCTAAAAACCAGTCTACTGTTCAATTGTCTGGCTATTTATTTAAACTTTTTTTTCGTATTTCACAAGCAAGAGGTGTTGAAATTAATGTATAATACTAAATTAAATTTGACAAAAATATATTTTAAATATATAGTTTTGATGTTGGTATTTACTAATCGATTTGAATAAGAAATACGAGCCTCACAGTAGCCATCAAATATCATATGAATAACATCTGGTATCTCACACCTGACCGATAGCTCTTGTACTGCTTAGGTACCTGTGTCCAGGGGTTATTAATTACTCTATTTCACCAGCTTCTTGTAACACAATTCTGTCTCAATTCATGAAATTACCCCCACTGATTACCGGAAAGTGAGAAAAAAGGTGTTAGACATAAAATACATTCTTGGGAGAGGTATTATTTAGTCGCTTTCAATGAATGCTATCATTCATTGAATATATCTCAGTATATATTTCATGTTTCTCCTGGCAAATGCTTGTTCGTCACCCAAAGGCGTCACCCCTGACGGTTAGTATGGCGA
The DNA here is from genome assembly GCA_949316085.1 of Hypercompe scribonia. NCBI lineage: Eukaryota > Metazoa > Arthropoda > Insecta > Lepidoptera > Erebidae > Hypercompe > Hypercompe scribonia. The sequence continues at coordinate 11,704,639 of OX438986.1, forward strand.
GCATAATATAATTTACTTAACTATGGGTTTGTTGTCAAAAGATTGTCACTCAAATACAATTGTTGCTCTAACACAATTGTTTGTCTAAGAGCCAACGAAGTTAACCAAGTTGTGGTTAAGTTTAGACTTAGAATATATAGAATTTGTACTGAACAATTATACAACGAGATTATAAGTTAGTTTTAAATTATTAGCATTTCACGAATGATCGAAAACTAAAGATTCCATGTGGTGACGGATTAAAAGTGTGTGTCAACACCGCTATTTATCCAATAGGTGTCGTAAAAGGTAATTAAAGAATTAAACTACGCAAGACAACATCAATGCTAAGAGAAGAAAAATTTATGTGAAAAAGGCAATTTCAACTAGTAATACAGTAAGTTGAAATTTCCTTTCCTGTAGGCCTATGTTGAGCAGGAGACTGTTAAAGACTGCTAATAATTGATGGTGACGGAAAGTTTAAAGTATGTCAAGTACATTTTTTATATCATTTCTACATAATATATTTTGTGCATAATTCCATATCGTTCCCCTGATGATAAGTCTGTAGGTGAAGATTAAGCGATGAAATCTGTAGCCTAAAAGTCTAAAGTGTAATTCCGCATTTTGTTGCCACCATTTTTAGACTTCAAAAACGGTTTTGAAAAAAAAGAAATATGCCCTGATATGCTTGAGGTATTTTTCTTATTCTCTGTGCATGTAAATAATACCTCTTTTCTTGTTCTTGTCTAGCTTGCTTACATGACATTTTATGCACAATTTTCGCATCTTATTCGTAAAGTGCCCCTTATGTGTTAAGTGTATATTAAGTAGCTTATATGTGGTCGTTTATAATACCTTTTTTCCGTATAGGACTACATATTGTAATGGTCCACCCTAGAAACCTAGTGCGAGTATAGTAATTTTTCGGCTATTTAATGAAGTATTATTATACAAGCCAGCACCCTCCAATGTGGAGGGAGGTCTAACGCTCCTCCAGAATCCGCGTTAGACTGTAGAACTCGACACCAGACTGGACATTCTCCCACTGGCTTATAACGATTCAAATAAATAATAAGAAACCGCGATAAGAGGGAATCAAAATGAGAGATTATGAAACAATTAAATACATTTCTGTTGGTTGTGCTTATCACTCTTCCATCCGTTGTGCACTTAAGATTTAGGTGAATTAACTGACTTTAACTCGAGGGGGTCAGGAACGCTAAGTCCAAACCTATAACTCGCTTTGACAGGTGTATTCAGCTGTATACGACCGAAGCTAAACGCTTTCGCGCCTCCGCCCCGACGTGGGACTCCAACCCATCGGTTTCCTGTGTACTCAACCCGCTATATGAGTTAACCCGCCTACTGACCCCCGTGCATCCGCCCCTTAAGACCCCTAGCTCTCAAGCACACGGCACACACCCATACACGCTGTAACTACAATATAAATACACCACAGGGACAGATCACCCAGATATAATCGTGTAAAGGAACCGCTCCGGCGATCTACCGGATGGCTCCGATCGATCGTAAATGGACTCCCCACACCGCAGCGACTTATAAGGAGTTCTACTCATTATCTCTATCAAAGGTACCGATTAACCAACAGTAATGCTCATCGAGAAATAATAGAGAGATATCATCTAATTATTCAACGATTATTACTATACTCAGACCGGCATATAAATACATATAAATCATTATCCTACGAAATAATAGGCAACAAGGACTTACCTAGCTACTGCAGCGTTATATATGCTAACTTACTCAACGTCATTGTAACCCACACGACCGGCTATCCCCAGCTTTCACGAACGTCCTGCCTTCACCCTGCACCCTCACTGACCCCTCACCGACGACTCTCTCGACTACCTCAAACCCTGTCGTTTTATCTCACCCCGCGCTCCGCTTCCTACCGCTTTTTTTGTTAACAGTTCTATCAAACTCTAAGGCATTCATCACTCACGTAAATGTATACCAGATGTCGCGGGCACCGAAGTCCAAAAAGGTCTGTTAAGAGCCCTTTCCAAGGAATTCGTGTGAAGAGGGCAATAGACCCTTTGTCCATACTTGTACAAAGATCGCTTACGAATCTGTTCTTTAAGTTTCGCCCTTTTTATGTTGTCTAAACACATGCACGTGTTGCCAACGGCTAAGAATATATTGTTGTATTGATGTTACAATAATTGTAAATTCTAAATAACGTAATATGATAATACTATCACAATATGTGCATATTTTTATGTATAATATATAATTAAGATCATTGATTGACAAGTATTAGAGCGACAAAGATAATCTTGTAAAAAAGATTCTTTTCAAAATGAAAAATGCGACCCTGAAGATAATTCCCACCTTGTAAACGTAATGCAATCTTTTGGACCTTAGAAGCAATATCCGATTTATTTTTTATTTTGTTGCCTAACAAAGACCCGAGGAAAAGTGGCTAAGCGAGAACAAAGCCTCGTAAGCATTATGTATTCTTCAGTTTTCTTTAACTTTTAAAATTGAAACATTTATTAAAATATCTTCTGTAAATTCGAAATTTTATGTACAGTTATTATTGTCCCGAAAATTTATCAAATAATTTCTTACTGCCTAGCTAGAGAAGGGGAACTTTAACAATTATTTCTTTAATAATCGATCACCGCCGATAGACACCTGCAATTAAGTGCAACTCGAGTGCCGTTATTTGAGTGTCTCCTTCAATCTTGGTGTAGCAGTTAGCGTATGCGACTGACAAGTAAAAACGGTTGAATTAATAGCCGATCCCAAATATTTTTTGGAATAGTAAAGGCTAGCACGATAATGTTTAAGAGGTTCCTTCCAGAGTTATTGTTAAAATTGAAAGTTATTAAATAATTGCTTAACACATACTTCATGGTCAGAACCATTGACAATATCCCCGTCTATTGAGAAAAAAGCACTTTATTCTTCTATTAAAACGTTTATGTATAGTTCTGTTAGTAGATAAGGATTTATCTCTTAATGCCTTTTTCCGAACAGTTTAAACAAAAGGAAGCAGAAATATGTCAAGCTCCGCCTTAGTTGTGTCATAAAACCAAGGAACTTTATAAGTCAAGTGCCACTAAAGATAAAATATTTTAATATCGATAAAATACTTTGAACAATTTAGATAAAAGAGAAGCCAAGGAAGTCTCACGCAATTATTACATACTAGCTGACCCGCACAACTTCTTCTGCGTCTCTCAAAAGGAATAATTTTGATGCTAGGATTTTATGGGTACTAACGTTATATTTATGGCCTTTTTCAATAGCTGGGTTACACAAAACGAAAAGAATTTTTCAATTCGAATTAACAGTTATTGAGATTAGCGCGTTTTACCAGGCAATTAAATGTAATACAAGAATGTCAAACTAATTTCTATCGAAATTGGGCTGGCTATTAGAGCTCTTACTATATATTCTATACATAGAAAACACTCAAACTCCGAAACAAATATTTGCAGATCATACAAACAATTGGTCCAACCCGGCAATCGAATCCGAGACCTCAAGCACAGCAGCCGCTGTCGCTACTGCTACGCCATCGAGACATTCAAAACAATACAATAGGTATCATACGAGTAAAGACTTGGTTTCACTTTGGTAGGATGAATTTGTTTGTCAATATTTTATACGAGCGTACTCCATAAATATATGATGTCTAAAGATCATATCGGGGTATTTGACTTCGATGTAATACTTAAAGTGAAAAATAAGAACTCATGAAGAAAGACTTCAAAATATGACTTCGGTCATACAATAGATATGTACATCGATGTTGTGTGCTTATGTACTGCAAGACGTGTCTAGAACTTGACAAGTTAAGCTACACAATTTTGAACTTTAAGTTTAAAGTTTTTGTTTCAAAATTGTTTGTGCATCTTTAGGCATCTTTACAGAATATCTCGAACACAACGGTGCGGTGTTAAAGGCCCGATTTATGGATGTATTAACTTTTATGTAGCCCTGGTACCTGCGATTACGCGACGTTAGTTTGTATAGGATCATTCTTTAAGTATATCTTATTTGTTAAGGCAATTGACATAACGTTACCTACAGCATAATATGTTTTGGAAGTAGTTAATCAAAATAAACATAAGTTTTTGACTACTAATTTAATGCGTGGATCGCGCTATGAAAGTTCTCTACTCGATTTATTTAGTTTAATACAATATCTCGATATAAATCGTTTTGCCAAGGCCTGCTGAGCATGATGACGTCGTATTCCTATATTCCTATAATCGTCTTTGTGTTTGTATTTGAAGGAATGAGGAAGGAATTCTCCATAACCGTAGCATTCATTTGGACGGTCTAATCAGAACGTCACATTTTCGATGAGATGCAATCAATTTAGATTTATGACTACTATTATAAGCGTATTTAAATGATGAAAATTTCCAAACGGAAAATTTAAAGAGTATAGGAATATACTACAGCAGATAAGAAATAATACAATTATGAACCTTGTATACGAGTAGTAGGAGCTACGGCTTACCAACACCTTATATAGACGACGTAACTTTATTGTCTTTTGAACCAAAAGTTCAGTAATATTATTATAAGTTACGATAACTTAGAATAATATTACTGAACTTGACTAAATATAGTTAGTTGAACAAAATTGCTAGCTTCTTTTGACTCACAATCTATATTTTTATAAAGGCATCCTGTAAGTCCGAATCACTACGTGACTTGTTCTTATTTGTGTTTGGTTTCCTTATCGATCTTACCTGTCTGGCGTTTTCAACTAGCCTCAAATCACAATACAATTTTTTAATGTTTACATATATGTATTTATTTATTTATTTATTAAGGTTCACCAACAACTGTTTACATCAATTCCTTAAATCTAGTGATAATAAAATAAAAAAAACAATGCAACAGCTACTTATAGGTGAACACCATTTATGTAATAAAAATGGATTAAATTAAAAAATTAAAGTAACAAAATTCACATGTTTCACACAAACACACACAAACGCTCACATAGGTAAGGTTTTAATATATTTTTTCCAATTAGTACGTCTTACTCATAGCAAACCACCAAGCACAAACTGTATCCTCCGGATGGTATCAAAATGCAAATCTATAAGTTCTACCATTACATACCATCTATCATAGCGATTTACCATTTTACACATTCTTGCATAGGGAGAATTGGCACCAAAAACTGTTCTTCTTAATGGGGGACAAAGTGGCATAACTGGACCAACGGAAGTCTGGAAGGAACGCGGCACTTAAAAAGGGCTACCAACTGAGAACAATCAATTTTTCGGTTGAGAATTTTATGTCTCATTTTACCCTCATAGAAATGTACTTTCTTTATGGTGGTTTATGTATATACTTATGTTATTCAAAGTTAAATATCTTTATAAATATAAGAAGTAAGTAGAAGAATTAAGAATTTCAGACAGTAGGTACCTATGTAAAAATTAATTATTAATTTATTATATTTATAAATGAAGACAAAAATATGTATTGAAAAATAACAGTAACTAGATGACGATGAAGTTTCCTTGGATATATTTCATTAAATTTTATCAAAACAAAAGAGAAGCTATTGTTGATCACATTCAAACAATTAGAATTTCGAAAATCGAATTCACAAAGGCCAACCAAAGACAAAGCGCAATACAAAAACATAAAACCGCGGTTTATTGGAACACAAAAAGTTTTCTTCACAGAGGTTGCACAATACCGAACAATGTACAAATTAGTTCGAGGTCAAAGTTAGCTGGATTCAAATTAAATTCGGGCAATCTATTCCGGGTATAATGAGAAGATGATTAACTAGTGACAAGCTCATAGCTATCAGGAGAACGAATGATTACTGCTGCTAAGAGATTAAGAGAATAGATTACGAGTTTCAGGATTAAGACAAGATTATTGAGAAGTAATTGAGAATTATTACTGAGCTATAAAATATGTTAGTATCACAATTATTTACAGTGTGTTTAATACTACAGTCCTCTAAGAATAATTATTTTTAAACTCTTTTAAATATTGTTATCGCGTAATATTACCAAATGACTAAACGTATTGACAGTACAACAGGTTTCTATTTTTTACGATCCCTCTTCTTTTGCCTCATTTAGACCTGCCAACCTTTTCATGTATTGTTATCTTTCACTGCGCTCTGGTGTATTTTTCAAAAGTGGCTTGATACAATATTCTGTTTCCAGTGACCTTTTGTAAAAGGTCGTCTTCGAAGAGAGGCTTTATAGGGTTGTTCTATGTTTATCTTACCGATATACTTGTTTATTATTTAAACTTTGTTGCTAATGAATAATAATTAACTGTGCTTAAAACTACTACTACTACTATTTGATATATGTACATACATACGTACTGTATATATGTTTAGATTAAGACCCTAAAAAAAAGACACTACTCTGCCTGATGGAAAGCATGAATAGAATCCAAGAGATGATGTCACCATACTCTCTATAAATACAGACAATGCAGTGTAGTGACCCATACTATGGTTCTTAATCTACTCCTACTGTGTTTAACAAACTATGATATGGTCAGTTTGTAGTTTTAAAGTAATTCATTATTGTTCTGAAATAAATCACTCAGAACTGTGGTAAAGTAGCTAGAAAAGTTATTTATAGTATTCGCTTCATAGGGTTACGCACAGTCGAGAAAACAATTTGTTGCCAGTAACGGTTAAGCATTTGTCATAGTCAATACCAGCATGAAAGTTCATTGGATCAAAGATCCTTGGATGAAGCTTGAAAATTATTGAATTAAGTTAATACGAAGTCATTGTAGGCTAGATTGAAAAATAAGTTTCATCTACATTGCCTATGTACATTCAGTTTCAAGTTATGGGAGCTCCAACAAGGAGTTACGGATCTGTCATGGCTTAGACAGATTTTGTCAAGGTTGAATTTAGTCGAGCTTATCCAAAACAGTAATCATTTTGGTTACCGCTCACTGGTTATTATTAAAATTCATTTTAATAAGCATTGTTTGTTTCAATTTTACTATTCTTATATCTAAAAAAAGGATTCATAAACTAGAGTGGGAAAAAGTGTTAGATATTTGTAAATTAATACGCATTAAGCATGTTAGGAAGAAGGGAAAGCCGGCAGCCGCTGTATGCGGTCGGCACGGGACCTGTTCTTGTGGAGAAACTTAGGGGAGGCCTATGTCCAACAGTGAACGTCTTTTGGCTGAAATGATGATGATAATGATGAAGCACGTTAAACCATCGGTCCCGGTTGCCATATGACAATTGCTTCGGGTAAAAAATAAAAGTTCAACCGCATCGTAAGAATAATTACACTGATAGACAAAAATGACCTAATGAAAGTTAAATTAATTTGAATGGGATATTTTGTATCTAAAACTTGCCTGTTAATAATGTGCATTTTTGAAAAGTTTCGGACACCCTCAGTTTTCTTGCAACTGCAATTCACTTTTATTTAAGTAAATATGGTTTAAAATTGAATTTAATCAAGAAAAACAACTGACATTTGACTTTTTTTTGGATTTTCGGGAATATTAAGCATCAGGTACATCCATTTTGAGTGTCCAACAGTAATCAGCCAATATGTTCGGACTACATTTGCCTTGGTACCGTTTTTCCATGTTGGATATATCCTGATGGAATCGCTCGCCGTGTTCATCGCTAACGGCTCCCAAATTTTGAGGAAAAAATCCAAATGAGAGTGTAAGAAGTATATCTTGAGCGATATATTGCATCCCATATTTTTGTAAGCTGATAAGAGGTTGTTGACTAACTCTTCATAGTTTCCGGCTTTGTGGTTTCCAAGAAAATTACAAACAATATTTCGAAAACATGTCCATGTAGATTTTTCGGTCGGATTAAGTTTTTGTTCAAATTGTTGATCAGGCAGTAGATCTCTAATTTGTGGTTCTATAAATATTCCCTCTTTTATTTTAGCATCGCTGATTTTTGGGAATTTCTGTTTCAAGTAACAAAAACCATCTCCATTTCTGTCCATAGCTTTGAGGCTGAGGAACAAGCAGATCATCACTGTGTGGGATAGGTCTTTGAGCAGATTGTAAATCCGGAAAGCCAAAACAATTAAACTAACAATTTTTAACTAATGGTGTCAAATTACTCGTTGACTTTTAATAGTAAGTTGACAGCAAATGTAACAAAAGTTATCGGGATGGTTTACACACGCTCTGGGCATCTTATTACGATGTACAGAAACGATAATCACAAAGAAAACCGTTTTAATTTCAATAATTTAATATTAATTTATCGGAAACATACGTCGGTAAGCAAAATTCGCGTAATCAATTTAGTTTATGTTTAACGAAAACTGAGGGTGATTGAACAAAACTAAGTATGAGGTTTATATGCGGGTAGGTAGTAGTGTTTAAAAAACCGACTTGATTTTGTTTCATAAAAATACTGTTTACCAGTGTTATTTATCATTTTTTCATCATGAACATGGTACAAAAGTCATCACAATAAAAGATGAGCAACCCCAAATTAGTTTGGGAAAAAGACTCGGTAGAAGATACAGTTATGTTTGTCAAAATAAACGTAATTTAAATCACGTAAACTCTTGCACTACTTGAATGTATTTCGTATCATATTGTGTCGACGTCGCATTGTGTAGTGTTAATATTTTAAGCAAATTACTATTACACATGTAGATTTCAGTGTAGCTTTCGTCTTTTGCGAATTAGTCTTTGTTCTTTTACCTTAATAATTAATTATACCGCAGTAATATTTTAACCAAAACATATGTTACTGTCATACGAAACTCATTTTGTTTAGGGTCAACACTCATTAGATAAAGAATTGAATTATTAAAAATCTTTTAAGAGCTTACATGAAAGGCCATTTTTGAATGAGCTCTTTAAATGTTTGAAAAGAATATTATTGACAGAAAAAGAGGGTAAGAGTACACACAATAGTCATTTGTCATGGGAGAGTAAAATTATTTCTTATCAACATCCTTTTATAGTCCACTGCTGGACATAGACCCCTCCTTTGCAAGGAGGTTGTGGCCTGCTAAACCACGCTGGCCAAACGGGTTGGAATAAGGTTTGTTTCAAGTTTTCCTTCTCTTTGTAATGATATTTTCCTAAATAGTTTGTTTCCCTAGTCACCTCTTACGATACTCACGGGATGAATAGGGGTGGTAACACTATGTATTCTTAATCCGTCACCACACGGAGTATTTTATATTATAAATTAAATTATAGTGGATAAATTTCTTTTAAATTCAGTTATTTAAATATTTCCATTATTTACTAATAATTTTCGGTACAAAGTTGGCCTGCTCGACCGGAGCTATACCTCAGCCTTCCCGAATACCATTGTTGAACAATCCTTTTGTTGTTTTTCATCGAGTGAAAAGACTCAAAGAGACACAAATGTCACAATTCTTAAGTTGCAGGTGTTATCAAGTCAAGGGATCCCTTGACTGACCTGCTCCTTAAGGCATAAAAAACGCACTGACTAGTTTATTACTAGACGTTTGTATGTGTGCTATATTTACTTATTATTAATTTTATACGAGATTTTGAAGTGTCTCTTCCAGTCCAAATTTAGCTGTTGTCCAGTATAATTTAATTTATAATATAGAATACGTTTCATGGGAACTAAGTATTCATTATTTATTGCCAACGGGCGCGGAGGGATTTCAGTTTTTTTTTGGTTTAGAGGGATATTTAAATAGTAAAAAAGATTTTAATAATACATATAAGATAACCTGGTTTATACGACTATGTCAGAGTAAGGTCGACATATTACTAATATTTGTAGCTTAGCAACTCCTATTTGACTAGCTTTCATCATCGTGCTATATATTTCGTGGAAGATTTGTATACTTTAAAATTTAATTAAAAAAATTAGTTAAAAACACGTTTTCTATTACAAACTTGTATTTCTGGTAAATATTTTTTATGATAAATTAAATGTAACTTACTATAATTTAATTCGCTTTTACTATAATTTATTTGAATACGTATTTTCATCATATTTATTTAATTAATAAACTGTTGAATAATATTGCGCGGCCATGTTGGCTTACGGTATATAAACCATAAAACTTAAATGATTACTCAATAACTTACTTCTAGCTTAACAAATGATTTGTAGTAAATTTTACTGAAATACTCAACTAAGCAGTATTTCTCAGTAATAATATCAGTAATATACAATCATATAGGAAGCTAATAAAAGTGTGTTAAAAAACAGAGGGTTCATAGAAGTCCTACTACCCTTTTTCTTTACAGTTACCGCGACGATTACTACTGAAATAATATAGTCAATGTACACGTACAACGTCAATAATGTTTCTTCACTTCAAGCGTCAAGTATATGAAAAGTATAGTAAAATTCTCCACCTAAAATTAGAGTCGTATACAGAACTGTATACAAATTTCCTAGACGATAAAAGTTCTGTGTGACTGATTAATACCCTCGCGCTGGTATCAACAAAGCTTTTATAATGTCTAAGGAGGTATGTTGGACTCTTTAGATTAATCGAAAAGCGACTACAAATAATCATTTTCAGCATATTTATTTATATGACAATTCTCGCGCAATGTATCGTGGGGGATTTTACATAGAGCACGCAGACAACAAAAAGTCTTGTTTCATGTAGGGTTTGAATTCACAACACTCAGCACTCAGTAGAAAGCAGTAAGGGCTTATACCGCTACGCCATTTGTGCAGTCAGATAATACTACAAAGTTTGTTTGCTAATTTATTATTTTAGAAATATGCGGCAGTTGATTCATTGACGTCATTAAGCGTGTCAGTAATTCAACTGTAACTGTGAGTATACCTTTGCACGTAACAGTCTAATCGCATTAGTCTAGACAGTATTATGTTTATATGTACTAAAAATCATAATTTTTTGGTTAATACGTAATAAAAACAATAGATTCAGTCGGTCACCGCTGTCTAATGTGTTTCCAGAATGTTATTACATTGTGTCATGTCATGTCATGACTATCCTAGTGTATAACTCTTATAAATCACAGTACAGCAAAAATTGACTACGAGTAAAATTGTTAATTAATTTTACAGGGACTTTACTAACATATGACTAAAGGTTACAACAAAAGTTCAATGAAGTGAATCTCAAGGGAACGTCTATAAGCTGACATTTGAAAATAGCAGAATCTAAAAAGACTTATAGTTTTTTTGTTCTTCCAATTGATCTCTTATTAACACCTAGAACGTTAGACCTCCCAGGTATCCTAGCATGTTCTAGCACTAGTCACCGAAAAAGAGGTTATATTTCGTATTAAATTTGTATTGTATTTATATGTAAACTATAATAGCATTGCAAAATATACAGCGTGAATACTTTAGTACCGTGTGTTTATTGACATTTATTATACTTGAAAGACTGCATTAAATATACAGTAATAACTTTATAGTATATACTTACGTAGTTAGTATATCGTAGACCGTGTATCTTGCAAGATAAGAGTGGCTATGGATCTTCCGTACGTTTTGTGCAAGCAGCAGGAATCGGCGGTCGGCAGAGAGAGAGAACGCAGCTGGTTCCAGTACTCTCTGTGAATAAAATATAGAGTTGAATACTTCTACATACAGTTAGTTTATGACACAAAAACTCTTCCTCATGTAACGTGACGGTGTGACGTATTAAGAATACAGAGAGTCATCACTCTTATTCAGCCCATGGGCGTCGTAAAAAGGAACTAAGAGAGCACACTATGCTTGACAGCAGCACTGCAAAGGGAAGGAAACCTTGTAACACATCGTGGCACAGTAAATCAAATCTTTCTTTCTAAGAAGAGGCCTATGTCTAGCAGTGGACTATTAAGGGCTTTGAGTTGGTGATGATTTATGATATTACACACACAATTATCACAATGAAGTCCAATGTGAATATCTGAATACTATATTCGTAGTCTGACTATATACAAATTAATCTTGACGTAAATAATAAATATTTGGTTTAACAATTCACATGATACTTCTCAAGTATTATTAATAAATTCATGTCATTTAGTATTTCCGAAATCTGACAAGGGATCTATAAAGCAGGTAAGTTGTAAAAGACATTTCTACTTGAAAACATGTAACATGCCATAACAATAACATCGAATACAATTGCAAAACGACTCCATCCAATTCGATACTACGATGGTACGGATACCTGTTTTACGAGTGGTTTTATGTTAGGTCTTGTTTCCTGATCGCGTAATTCGATACTGCTCTAATATGGGGATCGCGTGATCTGACGACACGCGAATTACTTGGGCACTTGAGGTTATGTTGTTAAGAAGAAATAGAAAATATTTTCTTCGAGAAAGTAAATAGAAATGACATATTGTTAGATCTTTGTAGGAGAAGTAAAGGCAATTTATACTAGAACACTAATTCGGAATAGCAACAAGTAAGAAGTAGGCATTCAGCGTAAAATAAAGTAACTAGTTTTTGTATTGTAAAACTTGCGTAATTTGTTTGATAATAAACCGTTTTCAAAACGTAGGAAGTTTGAAAGATGATGTATTTATCAGTTGGGCAATTTTGATTTTGTTACCTTTGATATGTTGTCATCAAGAAGGTTAACTTAAGAGGAAATTAGTCTTTGCTCAAGGCGTCGAATTGCCGATAACTTGCTAGAGTTCTTTAATAACTAAGAGTCATTAACGTATCAAAATTATGACGAACGGTTTATTTCCTTCCGAATGAAGCAGGACGATTAAGTGATTTATTGGTTAAACGAAGATATTAATATTCTGTTAACTTAATTATTGGAAATCAATGTTTTAATTAAGTTCATGGCAAACTTTTCAAAGGAAAGATAAATATTCAACTTTTTAACTTTGTCATCAACTTTTTATTTTTTATTTATTCACACTTACTTATCTCCAAAGAAATAACATGCATATTAAATAAAAATGACAACTAGTCATATACATACGCATTTACCTCTCATATCTGACCAGGGTAAACAAGCATGATAGAAAGTCGTTTGTCACTATCCTGATATGAGAACACCGATGTTCCCCTTTTGCATTTGTTTTCAGGCATGTGAGAGACATATTTATGATATGAAATCACAAATTATCTGACCTGGGAAACGAATCCTATACATCAAGATCACAACATATACTCGTTTATATACTAAATACACGGGATTGAGGATATATTTTTAAGAAATTTTCATTATTAATAATAAAACAATAAAGTTTGATAAACAAAGACTTGCAAAAACTATATCTACGAGTACATTGTCTTTTTTTTTTTTTTTTAACGTGTGGAAACCCCCTCGAGCCGTCACCCCACCGGGGTTTACGGCGGGGTGGTGTGTCGGAATCGGACCGACTAAAACCACACGGTGTGCCACTCTGCGCCTGAGATAGGAGGGATCCGGGAACCGCTGCTATTACGACATCCAGATCCCTCCTAGCGCCTGCCCGCTAATGTGGACACCATCTATGGGTAAACTCTCTATTTTAGGCGACGTACGGCACACGCGGACGTCGCCTCCTCGCGGCTGGCCACTATAGCGGATGGAGGGGAAAACCCGTCCCGTCCACCCGCGGCCACACTCAAGGCGGCATGAGGCGCTGGTATGCGCGCCTCCGCCGCCCGGCTCGCCGGCGGCGAATTGGGTCCGAGTGGATATCGTCCTCCCGGGCCCTCTCCGCCGCCTCCTTCCGCGAAATTACGTCTTCGCAGAAGGTTGCGACCGCGGTAAAACAACTGTCGCTACCGGCCATGGAGCGTATGACGGCCGGCAGCGAGAGATCACCTCCAATAACTGCAGTGAGGACCCCACGCTGCGCCGCCCAAGCGGAACAAACTGCTAGCGTGTGCTGAGCCGAGTCCTCACTGCAGTCGCAGTGGTGACAGGCGGGACTCAATTCCTTCCTGACGACCGAGTGCAGATACTTCCCGAAGCAACCGTGCCCGGAAAGGACCTGCGTCAGTCGGAAGGAAAGGGTCCCGTGCTGCCGCCCTGCCCACTCGGCGATGACCGGCTGGAGAGCCTCCACGGCGGCAAAGCCAGCACGTGGAGCCTCCAGCCGGGACGACCAACGAGCCATCGTGGCTCGACGAGCGGCCTCTCGCCACTCGCGTATCTCTTCGGGCGGGGGCCGTATGCCGGTACTCGCCCGGAAGTCAGCCGTCCGCCGATAAACTTCGGCGAGCACTTCCGCCTCCAAATCCCACGGGGGAGTTCCGGCCAAGGCGCACGCCGCCTCCGTCGATACGGTGCGGTAACCGCGACGAGTACATTGTCTGTACGAACCATTTCTATGAACTCTGGCTAGTTAGATCTATCTAGACGGTTAAATTGAAGAGAATTTCTTGAGTATTTCTGTAGGGACATACCGACCATTTCTTTCTTTCATTGACAATAACAAATTACAGATCTGACAGCTCATTAAATTGCTTTGGTAAAACAAGAATTTACTTAGAAAATGTAATGAATTGTGTTTTTCTTAGCTCCTTGCAGCGTAATTAGTAAATATATAAGCTAAATGTGTTTATGTCATATACATATATCTTCTAGTTATATATATCTTTTAGCTCTTGATGATTGATAAATAATAGATTTAGAAATATTTTTGAAAGATGAGAAGAGGAAATAGTTATGCTATTTATGTTAGACTTATTTGAAGCTTTCGTTAACAACCTTTAACTGTCCACTCCTAAATATATATAGAACTCTCCTTGAAAAGGAGGTTTTGTCCTACTAGATCACGCTGACTAAACAGGTTGCTATAGGGTTTGTTTCAAATAGGCCCTTTTGTTCCATGGGCCCCGTCGTGGTCCGCCCTCCGGCGCCTCCATCGTAGTCAATTCGGTCCTCTTACCGGTTCAAGCCCAGATGAAGTATCTGGGCTTGATCCTTGACGGCAGGTGGCTCTTCGACGAGCACTTCCGACAGCTTTCTCCAAAGCTGGTCGGCGCTGCTTCTGCCCTTGGGCGACTTTTGCCCAATTTGGGTGGAGCCAGCGTTGCGACGAGACGGCTATACGCGGGGGTTGTCCGGTCAATGGCGCTTTATGGTGCACCGGTGTGGGCGGCGGCTCTGACCGCCCAGAATAGGGTTCGCCTCTGGCGTCCTCAGAGGATATTGGCTGTTAGAGCCATACGCGGTTACCGCACTATATCGACGGAGGCGGCGTGCGCGTTAGCCGGAACTCCCCCATGGGATTTGGAGGCGGAAGTGCTCGCTGAAGTTTATCGGCGAACGGCAGACTTTCGGGTGGGTAGCGGCATTCGGCCCCCGCCCGAAGAGATACGCGAGTGGCGAGAGGCCGCTCGTCGAGCCACGATGGCTCGTTGGTCGTCCCGGCTGGAGGCTCCACGTGCTGGCTTTGCCGCCGTGGAGGCTCTCCAGCCGGTCATCGCCGAGTGGGCAGGGCGGCAGCACGGGACCCTTTCCTTCCGACTGACGCAGGTTTTTTCCGGGCACGGTTGCTTCGGGAAGTATCTGCACTCGGTCGCCAGGAGGGAATTGAGTCCCGCCTGTCACCACTGCGACTGCAGTGAGGACTCGGCTCAGCACACGCTGGCGGTTTGTTCTGCCTGGGCGGCGCAGCGTGGGGTCCTCACTGCAGTTATTGGAGGAGATCTCTCGCTACCGGCCGTCATACGCTCCATGGTCGGTAGCGACAGTTGTTTTACCGCGGTCGCAACCTTCTGCGAAGACGTAATTTCGCGGAAGGAGGCGGCGGAGAAGGCCCGGGAGGACGACCTCCACTCGGACCCAATTGGCCGCCGGCGAACCGGGCGGTGGAGGCGCGCGTACCAGCGTCTCATGCCGCCTTGAGTGTGGCCGCGGGTGGACGGGACGGGTTTTCCCCTCCATCCGCTATAGTGGCCAGCCGCGAGGAGGCGACGTCCGCGTGTGCCGTACGTCGCCTAAAAGGAGAGTTTATCCGCAGTTGGTGTCCGCATGAGCGGGCAGGCGCTAGGAAGGATCTGGATGTCGTAATAGCAGCTGTTCCCGGATCCCTCCTATGTCAGGCGCAGAGTGGCACACCGTGTGGTTTTAGTCGGTCCGATTCCGACACACTACCCCACCGTAAACCCCGGTGGGGTGACGGCCCGAGGGGGTTTCCACACGTTGAAAAAAAAAAAAAAAGGGTTTGTTTCAAATTTTTCTTCACTTTGTAGTGCTGTTATTCTGTGGGTTGCTACCTTGCTGTTACGACACCAACCAACGTAATGAATAGGGGTGGTGATGTTCCGTATTTCAAAATCTTCGGATGGATCAAATCACCACATTGCTAAGTGTTCTTGCTGCCATTATTTCTAAGCTTATCAAATAATAAGTTGCGTCGCTTAGGGTTACAACATGAAACATAAACAGATTATTATCCAGTATAAAAGAACTTGAAGCTCTAATTGTTTCCAAAAAATTAGGCGCAGTACATCTTGATTTCCAAGTCACATTCTCGCAGGAAGCTCCACCCGTTTCAAAGATTTTCAAATTTACTGTACCTGTCTGTATCCTGATGACAGAGCTCGTACTGAGTCTGAACTGGTAATCAAATCAATTACCTGTAGGTTAC
Source organism: Hypercompe scribonia (assembly GCA_949316085.1). Lineage (NCBI taxonomy): Eukaryota > Metazoa > Arthropoda > Insecta > Lepidoptera > Erebidae > Hypercompe > Hypercompe scribonia. Next base: position 11,721,139 of record OX438986.1, read on the forward strand.
CAGTGTATAACTAGATGATCATGCAAGACACGTCATCCTGTCAGAAATGTCTTGCCTGTCTAAATATAACATCACTGACAGTATGTTTTCTGATTCCTTCAAAATTCTTGGAATCACTTTTGTATACGGTGGAGACTGGCATGCCAAACACACTTTTTGGGGTTCTAGGCTGTGCGTTACAATAGGGAGGCAGCTAAAGAGTTTTATCAACCGTCACCAATAGCTTCCGTTATCAACCAGTAAGCCTACTTACTAGTCTGCAGACCCTAAAAAAAAGATTTTCAGGTCTGTTGGGCTTTTATGTGCCTAACGGTTTAAGCTGTCTTTGCCTTGGTGTTGAGCGTAGCTTCAATGGATTATTGGACCATACTCCAGTAATCCTAACCTTGTCTTCAACCACGAAGGACCGATGTTACTACATAATAGAAAAATTGATTGGAATTGAGTTTTCGTATATATCTCAATGAATATACATATACACGTATATGTGGTTTAAAAGCAACCAATGACATTGAGGTGGCTGGCAAACATTGTCTAATACTTTTCAGGTTGCAGCATAGCAAAATATCCCTTCAGCACGCAAAGCCTCGGATCACGTAATAAAAATAATCCAGCCTGAAATAAAAATAAAATTGCAGAGAAAAGGCTTTAAGCCCAAAGAGAGCAATAATCTGGCAACAGATATGGATGCCATACTCAAAAAGCTATCTAACTATAGGTACTAATCATATCAGTGTCTCTGAAGGAAATCAGAACAGAAATTACTCAATTCTAATAAGGACCCTAATTTTGACTTGATTACCCCCGAATCTTTAAAAAACTTCTTAAAAAAATTTTTACTTTTCTATTTTTTTTTCCTTAATACATATATATTATCCAAACTCCGAAAAAAATAATTGCAGGTCATACAAACAAATGGACTGACCTGGGATCGAACACGAAACCTCAAGCATACACACTACCACTGTACCACCGAGGCAGTAATACTAGAGTAACAGAGTTTGACGACTGATTTTAGATTCAAACACAAACAAAAATAGATCATGAATACACGGATTAAGGAAATGGCAATATAATATTACACACTGACAAAATATTTTAACTAAAAATCATCCTTATTCATAAAATTATACTCTAAAATTTTTTGCACCTAATCCACGGCCTAAGTAAACAGAAGATATTTAATTAGCTACAAACAAGCTAAGTTTTATTACTTTCTGCTTGAGTTGACCGTTAAGATTATAGTCCAGATTCTAACTGAGGATCGTGCTTGATGGAGCTTCTTGATAACAAGTAATTAATTCACTGTAAAGTTTAAACTTAAGTTTAGTAAGTTTAAGTTAGAGTGTGACCATAAGAAAATATGTGGCTGATACACTATTTCATCCAGTTCAATTTTAAATACGAAACGGACATGAATTTTTTCTTAAATTTGAAGTAGTCACGTCATCTTTGGTGGTTTGCCACATTCAAGGCAATACGAGTGAAGTTCAGGCTTTTCATTTTAACATGCGAGGCTCATGTTGGTCGATGTAATATCCAGCCTCACAGAAAAAAGTGGTGGTAGCAATTCTGCCGAAACTTTTTACCAAATGAGTTTATGGGAGTCCAAACCCTTTGCTTTCCCTTGATCATGAGTTACAGGTGTTCGTGAGCGTCGATATTTTTTTTACCATAATCGAACCAAATAACTGTTTGTTTATTTGTCCCACTATACTACAAAATACACGGGCCCGTTAATACAATGAAATGAAAAGACAAGTAACTTACATTTAGATATTTTTAATCCTTCACTTTCAACATATAAAGAACTTGTCAAAAATATATCCTCCATTTAACCAGAACGTTCTCACAAGTCATAGTACCTACTAAGAAAAGGCCTTAACTACCGATTGATACTCAATAGAATTTTTTATTTATTGTTTATCTTAACATTTTTTGTTTGCCTATTTAAAAACAGTACCTGGAAAGCGAACTTTGTTCGGTATTATTGTGTGATAGGCGATTCCCAATTTATCAACTTGTTTCGTTCTCATCCCTAATTTTGTCACATAGGTAAGTGTCAAAATGGGCCTATTAGACAAACATTTCATTGCTTGAAAACACAGATGAAACAACGTTTTCCAAAAATGAAACCTAGCTAGATCGATTTATCGTCAACAAATCCTCCTGGATACTAAATTTCGGGAAAATCGTCATAGCTGTTCTCGGAAACGGCTTCACATCATGCATATATTTACGAGTACAATAATCGCTCGTTTAAAGGTATTAAATGTACGTATTTATGCCTAAAATCAATAATCGTCTTATGATATAAATTTATTTTAACTGTATAGACATGTTTTGGCCTGTAATCTAGATATAAAGTAGCTTTAAGATAAGTTTGTTGAAAATTTAAGATTGCTAACAAACAAAAATTTCATACTCATCTTTTATTTGTCTTTCATATTGAGAAGGTTGAACTAACAGTTGAACTAAAGATTGATTCTACAGAAAGCAATACAGCTTCATATTTATATATATATAATAAGGGTAAATAACACAATAACTAGCTTATTCTTTTATGTTCAGATAACAAGTAATACAAGTACAATTTCGTTTAATAAAAAGGCTCCCGAAACTTAGGGAAGCGAGAAATTGTAATTTATAATGAACTGGAGATGACTAACATCAAAACTGAATTATATCGTATAATATAAATTAACAATGACAGCGCTGACAAAAGTTATCAGCGATGAAAATGGTTTATGTTTGTATTGCCTTTCGTTCATTAAAATGGAACTTTGTAATATTAATTTGTTTCTAGTGATTGACGTCTTGTATTGAGAGGGTTTGACATTTAATTAGTTACCTAATTATACAACTGTTTTTAAATTTCGTTCTTTCTTGTAAATAGCGAATGAAGTACCAATAATCTTAGTATGTATATACTAAGAACTGATAGTTATTTTTGTAGTGTAGTCGTAGAACATTGTCAAAAATATCATTAACAACAATGATTGAGCATCTACATAAGTTGTTATTTAATTATAATGGTAAAGGACATTGACCACTTTTATGAGACTAGGTCTAGTTACGAACAATTTATTATAGAAGTAATAATATTATTTTTCTGTGAACTATACCCAATAGAAACTATAATTTTGTAAAGTTCAGTATCAGTTAGTTTTATAACAAAATAGATGGAAGCAAAAAAGCACACATGAAGTCACATCCACAGTATGACATAGATTGTCATAAGTCAAGTGTTGCTAGAACGGAAAAAATTACTTACATGCGTTGTCATTTTATTTTATTTTACAATCAGTACGTTTATTACGATTCTCAGGTACAAAAAATTATAGGATTTTAAAGAAAAGTACTTTTATAGTTTAATGGTAATATTTTCATAAGATTTTTACTCTTAAACAGTTTTCTCCACTGGATTTGATCATCTATTTACGTGACATCACAAACGATTTGTAATACTGGCAACCAAATAAAGATCTTATAAAAAATATTTTTAATATGTTATTTTGATAATATTGGATTGTGACAATAATTTACTAGAAATAGTTAAAAACCAACTACTTATTATTCCCATTATTACAAATCGGATGTCCATGTTCAGGATAAGATTGATCGGTGTCTTTTATATAATTACATATGAAATATAGTGACATAATCTGCCTCTGGTCACCAAAGCTTAAAGTGTCAAGATAAGTCGTAAATCGTAATTCTCTATGTGATCCTTTTCCATGTCGTTTTGAAAATAATATAAAATATAATTCTATGTCAGATAACATTTTTTTCTATCTTTTGCTTTTATTGAAATGGTATTCATTTAAACGCTGCCTGTGGGTTTTTTCTCACTTTATGTGAGACAGGATGGGTCGTAGTCACGCCTTCCTATTAAGAAATACTTTGAGTCATATTTTCTGCTGATACAAAAACGAAGAAAGATTCGAATATAGTAAGATTATTATTCTAGCACGTATTATTTTGTTTGAAGTTTGGATCTTTATATTATATTTGTATTAAAAGTAGGTATTCGGCCTATACACACATATGAACGATCTAAGATTGCACATTAAGATAACAAGACGTCTAGTAGTAAGTATACAGTATTTTTTTAACTTTGTAACTTATTCAATGATGGGTGAAGTAAAATCAAAGGACAGTTTGTCTAAGAAAGTCAGTTAATAAAAAATTAAAACTCAAAATTAGTCTGTTGAAATATCTGCAATAGGAAACATTTTAAAATTTCGCCCCAACTTGCAACATCGTGTATGTCAGCATTAGACCGAATTAAATCTGTGTCAAGTCAACAAGTGGAGATCGTGGATAGGAGTTTATGATTCATTGGTTTTTCGCCATATAAAAGACAACTGAATTTATAGAAACAATTGAGTGAAAATGTCATATACGAGTAGGTTAAATTATTATAGGTTTATTCAATCGTAGCGTTTACTTTGTATAGATGAATTACATATAACAGGCAGACTCAAAAGATTTAGTTGGTCCCAGGGTTTTTATTGTTGAACAGTGTTCTACAATTAATAGGTAGTAGATTGCCACTGAAACGTTTTTCTGACCTAGATAATATACTGAGTATTCTTTTAATCGCTATGAAGAGAGAAGGAAACAATATGAGGCATTTATTTCTTCGAAGATGATGTAGAAAAAAATTAACAATCTTACTAAACATTATATGTTCTCATTGGTTACCTTAAATGGGTCCATTTATGTTACTACAAAGAAATTAGTGGAGGGAACGGGTGTCATGTTCCTCCGACACAAAGGGAGGATCCTCCGACCAGGTGAGGTGATTATGCCTGGCGAGACACAGCCCGACAGTAGATGTTAGGATGTTGTATATATGCTAAGTGCCACGAGAATCTCCATTTCACGATACAGGATTAGTAATTGCTTCGTAGTTCATTGTACTCCGTAGTTCGATGTGTCTTTGCTAGATGGCGCTATAGTATGTTTTTCTGTTTGCGCTGTATGTGGAAGTCGCCACAAATTCATTAAAAAAAAGTTCGCTAATATCAGTATCATTTTACTCTCAATTAAGAAGAAAAATTGACCCTTAAAATATGAACATACTCGTGTCATAAGGCAAAAATTACCAAGGTATATAATTTATTTAACAAAGTATAATTGAAGGAACTTTATTGTTCGGTACATAAATCATAAACGTCTGGGTTGTTGCTGACAATGGGGAAAAGTAATTTAATTTCGCATCACTTTTAAGCTTTCCTTCCCTTTTTAATAGTTGCGGAGAAAAACGTCAGACTTATGAAATAGGATGTTATTTCTATTTTGTGAAGCTTATTGTAAACTGAAGCTTTGAAATTTCTAATCTAATATAGAGTGGGTCACGAATTATGTAACATTTGAAAAAAGTCATTTGATATATTATAAAAATTGTTTATTTATAAGAAAGCTAATTAGTTAGAATTCATTTCTTAAAAATCACATTGTCTAAATGACAACCGTTTGGACGTTTGCACTTTGCTACGCGAGTACTGAAATTTTCGAATATTCGTTGGCAGAGAATCGTTCGAATGTTTGTAGTATATTTAGTTTACTTATGCAGACACGATTCTTCAAATAATCTCATAAGAAGAAGTCTGCTGGGGATATATCTGGACTTCTGGGTGGCCATGGCACGTCACCTCGTCTGGTAATCAGCTTTTCCGGAAACGTGTCTTAGACCACCGGCAGACACTCATTGGACGTGTGACAAGTGGCTCCATCTTGTTGAAATCATATGCTACGATTGTAGCCAGCAAATTCCAGCAGCATTGGTCCCAAGACCTTCCATAACATGTTTGCGCGGGATGTTAGATTCAAATGTTAACGAATTCTTAGCCCACTTTTTGTAAAAATAATATATCAGATATCTGGCACACAACGCCATCTAGCTTCAAACTAAGCAGAGGTTGCACTATGACAGCTAGATTGACTGATAAAATACTTGTATACTTTTTCTTGTAAGTATTACATAGTACATATAGAAAACACCTAAACTTAGACACAAATATTTGCATATCTTGCACTGCACCACCGCATATGCTAATATGTCTTCACTAGAAGGGAATTTAAAACATTATATTTGTTAAACGAATAATTTAAAAATACTTACGTATGTGGTATTGGGCATAAGAGTTTTGTGTGTTTGGTTGGCAGCAAACATGAGGCTAATGCCTCCCCACGGATCTCGAAATACGAATTCATCTCCTGAAATAAAAAAAAATCTTTTACTAAAAGAAAAGAAAAGATCTAAGAGTAAAACCTACTCATTTTAAAGATAGTTCTGTCAGTGTTGTTGTATGACATAAGGATTAGATTTAGGTATCGTAAATTAACTTTTATCAATAACAATTTGTTCTTTTGTTTAACATTTAATTAAAAGTAAGAAGTGACTAATTATTTCATAAAAATTACCTACTTTCTTTCTATGAAAAATTGATAAACGAAAGTCCATATGTGCATCGATTTCTGTTAATTATAAAAACATGAGTAATTTTTTCCGACATTTTAACTACGTTTTTGCGTCACGTAGTCGAATACTGAAAACTGTTTTTGTTATTAGTCTTCAAGTAACTGTTAGTTATGAATGTTAAGTTGTAGGATCAGACTCTTCGTTAGACTTTAGTAGTGAGAACTTAATGGCCTATGTGATGGCTTACTAGTTGCGAGTTTAGATAACATCCACTATCGATATTATGTTAATCGACTAATCGACCCAATAATGATAAGACAAACAACATGTACAAGCACCAACAGTAGAATTACGTGTGACTCAAGTCAGCACGTAGCATTATGTTTACCGCACGATTTAACAAATGATTGTTCATAAGAAATTAGAGTTCCAACGTAGTAGATGCACACAAGCGTGTGTCCAGGCGATATGCTAAACGTTACACCATTAGTCGATTTTTACGTTTCGATTCACCTACCACACTAACCAAATTAACGATGCGTTCTAGTTTATTATCTATACTTTTTTAAAGTTTTAAATTTTATTAGCAATTATGAGTACTCGAGAGGTTAATGAAAAACATCTTCAAATTGCCGGATACACGTTGAACATATAAATGTTAAGGAGAAAATGAATCCTTTTTATTAAGATTACCTCTTACTAAAGTACATAAAATTGAAAGGTACAGTGCTGTCTTGAATATTCATGCCTGAAGTCTATAACCCATGTTTATTTCCGCTGCCAGTATATATCGAACCCATTCTCTAATCGAATTGTTTCAATAAAATATTCATTGTAATCGCCGAAAGAGGCCTATTTTGTCGGTCAATCTATTTGATATCAAAACTTTATACGTTACCGGAATAAATATTTGAATTGGATGTGTACGTAAATAAGTAAAGAGCTAGGTGAACTACTGGCATACAGCAATTTATAAAATTATGTTAAGAACAAATAACCTGGTATAGGGAAGGAAATACTAAAAGCAATTGTTTACCGAAACCTCGATGTTTTCTGGTTTATTGTTTTAATCAACTCTATGGGAAAGTCATAATAATAAATTTTGGTTGTAGCTAGTTGACAATGTTCGTGCTTATTCTAATCAAAAACTTTTTCACGAGTCAGATCATAAACTCTGTGGACCTTGCTCACCATAACAAATATGGCGTCTATGATACCATATTTTAACAAAAATGAAAAATGTATATCTTTTTTTCTTAAAGTTAACTTTACTTAGAAAAAGTTATCGGGTACATGAAAGAGCGTAGCCTTCTCACACAGTTACATTTCACATAATAGAAGATCAAAAGACAACACTATGTTCAACTTCGTTAGAGGGATAAACATCTTAAATTAAAAAAGGGCCTTTAAGTAAGCGAAATGAGGTTCTAATGAAATCAAAAAAAAGTTTTTGTGTTTATAAAAAATAAACGTCTATGATCTAAACGAATTTGAAAACTTATTCTAAATATTTTATGTCATTGATTAATTTAAAAATATGACTGGCCTTCACTTCATTGCCCGTGTGTATTGGGGACAATTTCTCAGATTTTGCTTAATTAATTTCAGTTATTTGATATTTTCTGTGCACTTTTACGTACCTTTCCTGAAAATCTAGTGCCTACGACCTTACTGATATTTTAAAAGTAGGTACAGTCACCAACCTAATATCAGAACTGGGGGTGTACTGGTAACCAATATTTGTAGCTAAACACACTGTTGAAGTAGTTCTGGTACCTTTTGTGATGCTGTAGACACAAATATTAAAAAAATAAGTTACGGTAAGGTTTCTAAAACAATTAGAAGAATTATTTTCATAATATTACTACTACATATTTTAATGAAAAAACAATCAATCTTCGGTAATCGAACCCGGAATTTCTACATTAAGTGTGTACCATGTATATGTACTTAATTCAGTGATATGATGTCTGTTTAGAAGGACACATTCAAACAGTTCTATATTAGTAGTAAGGGAGTGTAGGAAGAAGCGATATTTGAATTTCAATCACTATGAGTGCTGCTTATCACACGTCAGACAAACCTCCGAGGATATTGTGTGCTTTGTTCCGTCAGCAAACTCAATTCAATTCCCTCTCAACAAACTATTGCAGGAAATTTTCGAAGCAATCGTGAGCAGACGCGTTAATAGTAAGATCGCAGATCCGGCCGGCCTTCTAATTTAGCAAAGTCTTTTAAAATGTAAACTAAGTATTTACAGAAAGAAGTCAGCAACTCATCACAATTAACGAAACATTTTTTTTTTCTAAAGGGTAAACATTCCTCCTCTTTTGTGCAGTCAGTTCTTCTGTGGAATGCACTGCCCACCGATATCAGGATGTCCACAAATCGCAGTTAAAGTACGTGATCTATTTCGAGATAATTTAGTAGAATCGTCTTAACGAGTACCCGAGTGAGTATTTATATCGAATATTGTATTAATTTTATATACATGTATGTTTATGTATTGTGTATCTACTGTTTATGTAAAAAAATATTTTATTAGTAACGTATGTCAACTTCATTATTTTACCTTTGCACCTACCGCATCATGTTTCTCCATCACCTAAAGCTTGACTAGGAGAGAAAGCCCCATGGCATTAAGTCCGCCTTTGTACAATATGTGCATTAAGTATAAATAAATAAATAAAAACACAAGGATACTCTATAGTTCTTAAATATTCATACTATGTCTGTAGTAAAGATTAATATCTGATAAGAATATACGTATATAGTCGCTATTACACTTTAAGGAAGCAGTACATTATTTATTTATTACACATTTTCAAATATGTACACAACATTTTAGAGCTTATAGTCTATGAATGGCGTGCTATGAATGCTTAATGATCCTAGTTATAATTCATGTTCTCGTTTAAGTATTCTCTGAGAGCTGCTGTAAGCATTTCGTGAAGATGTCTCTTAAAAAGTCTGTACGTGAAAGGTAGCGTGAACACATTATTTTCAATAAAGGGAGGTTTGGAGCTACTTAGTATTCTAATATGAGATGTCGTCCTAATACACCGTTTATGAGTAATAACTCATAATAACTAATGTTTAGCATTCATAAATGTTAATTGTTAGTCATTATAGTTACCCCCAAATATGATACGACATCATAGTGACGATCGAATTAGTCCATGGCAGGCTGAAATTAGGTAAAATTATACAGCATTTTTTACATGAGCCCACCAAAGAGACTCAACTCTGCCTAATGAGAAGTATGAGTATAATCCAAGAGTGGTGATCGTCATACTCATTGCGAATGCAGACAATGTAGTATGGCGACCCACACTATGGCGGCCTAGTGAGATGCCTCTTTACACCCCGCTTAAAGACCCGGGATTATAGTAGAAGGGAAACACGTGTGCTGGTAGTGAGTGCCAGATTTTAACTGATTTACACAGGAAGAAAGAGGAGCTATCAATCCCTATTAATATTATAAATGTGAAAGTCTATTTATCACGCTTTAGTGGTTAAACTTTGAACCGAATTGATCAAAATTTGACATGAAGATACTTTGATTTTTGAAGAAGGACATAGGCTATTTTTTACCGTATCAAGTGATATACAGACAGAGGCAGCCGTGGCAAAAATTATTAGTTATTTAGTTCTATACTCTTGGATTTTTAAGTTGTTAAGGTAATTAAGCAGCTATAAACTTAGGTAGTGTAGCTATAAATTTGCAGCAGCCTACTTATTGCACCCAGGTACTAATTGTCTTGGCTAATTGCACAAGCACCATTAGGCCATACCGAATGTCGTATTTCTAACTTAATGGCTTCAGGGATATTAATGGTAAATGTCACTTGAATAGATGACACATTACCTATTTATAGATAATCTAAAAGAAATAGAGGTCGTCTATTTTATTATTCTGATTTTCGAAATTTCATTATTTGAAAAATCTAAGGTTAGTTTATTAAGGTTAAAATTATTGTTATAATAGTAAATACAGTATTTCGAATGAAGATTTATTTATTTTATGAAATAAAAACGATGAATCTTAATATGAAACCAATGGTAAAATAATTCGTTCACAAGCTTGACCTTTAGAAACTTTAAAATATATATTTATAGAAAACTTCTTATATTTGGCAAATCGATGAGGATATTTACATTTAAAAGGAAATTATTTTCGCATCATACAGTACAGTACTATGAAATATATGAAAACAAATCCTATCCTAAGGCTAAAATGTTATTTTATAAAGCACAAAGTTAAAAAATAATAATTCTTTGTTGTAAGCAGCTCTAGTATAATCTATTATAATCCGGTGTAATCGATTGTACCAGAGCTGCTTGCTAGCAACAAATGATTATTATTTTTGAATGCAAAGTTCATAAATCATAAAAATAATAATAGCAACAAGTGTAAAATCGGCCTAAAAAGGTCGATTATATTAGAATTCTTAAGTAAAAAGTTTACAGTTTCCCATAGAGCCATAGACAATTTGATGCGCCGAGCGCTCCAAGATTTTTACTTATCCAAAGTAGTACTTAATGAGAATAATTTCATCTAAAAGTGTTACGACTATGACGTAATAGTACGTCAGAGATTTTGATACGAGCACAGCTGTCACTCAAATCCATTAATAGCATCCACCCTCTTATAACAACAAGAGACCTTCTATTTACGAAGCTAAAGTCTAAAATATACCTATTCAAAGTTAAACAGATTTATTATTTAACCATAAAGGCTATTTTCCCTTAACATGTACACATTAGTTGACATTTTGTTACTAAGTAAACACTGGGCACACGCATTAACAGAATCAACTACTGGGCGTCCTATTACACGACTCACATAAATAATATCAATAAAATATTATTACGTGATTATGCAACCTCAAAGCAATATTTGTTTACGACAATCGACACGCGAGCCATAGCGATTAAAATCACTAACGGTGTGATAGGTGGTCCGATGTCATTTTCATTATTATGGCGCCAATCAAATATAATTGCACTGGAATTACGTAATACTGTTCGAATTTGGAATTTAATCAATAAGACTTCGATTTTTTTGTTCATTCTGAGCGTCCTATTTTCTAATTGTAATTATTATTGTTTATGATTTGATATTTACTTATTCATTTCAGGTTTTATGTTTAATTAAATTAAATTGTTGACTTTCGTTTTTAAAAAGCGACAAGAAATTATATCCCAGAACCACTGAACACTCGAGAGAAAAAGTAAGTACTTTGACTATCCAAATTTGAATCAGTTTTGTAAAATAATGGTAGACGCATAGTAAGTTGAACTATTGCGTATAAATCGTCAGGAGTAGCAACCTACGGAGAACGACTACTTTCACATGTTACTACTGCTCATGTGAATAACCATGTTTCAGAATTATGTTGAAACACAATATTTTTATTAATAAGGGCCTGGTCGACGGGTAATAAGGATCATGTATGTGATCAAATAAAATTGAGCAAGAAAGCCGATTCAGATTTAAAGAAAAATTGATAATAAAAGAAAAAGTCGTTGTGGGGTAAATTTTCATATCAAGCTTCTGAAGTTTATGGCGATGTTGAACGGAAATGTTACCGTGGGTGGATGGTCACGGTGCATAAACTCCTAAGGGTCTAGTGGGACTTTATTTCACGTCTAATCAATCATCACGGTGACCGCGTATGGTGTTTCGATTGAGGCGCCCTGAATACTTTATTAATAACAACACTAAACGCATTCGTTTGAGTTAATGTAAAACAAATCACACTAGGTTTTTTGAACACTTCACTTATCGCTACGCTAAATGCAGTCACTATGACGATTTGACGTAAATAAACTCACACAAGGCCCTCGGGGCATTACCTAAAAAAAAACTGCTCGCCAAGTTTACGCAGCGCTGAGCTGGCATTCAAAGCCCAACAAATTGTTTAAGAAACCGTTTGTTGAGAAAGTTCTGCATGAAAGACGACAATTAAGACTAATTTTCAATACTTAAATTAGAACATTAAGGTAAGCTTGGTATAGTTATAGCGGTAATAGTATTAGATTCTCTCATATGATGCATTCAACAAAAAAAAATTTAAAGCATACATAAAATAATACATACAGTGGAACATAGAACCTCTTCCTTTTTTAAAGTCGGTTAAAAATGGCGTACAAATGAAGAGTTATATAAAAATTATCTTATTTCGTGATAGTATTAATTACATAAACATAAAACATCGCATTGATTCTAGTCCAAAATAATGAGCTTTTCATAAAGTAAAGTCTAAAACACAATTATTCAAATAGAAAATGAAAAAGCTGTACGTAAAAGAATACTTTGACTACATTAAATTACACCATTCCCTTGACATCTGGGTTCCAACTCTAAAATTCCAAATGAACCGAAGTGGAAAGATAGTAACAGGCTCCCGAACAAAATGTACGAACATTTAAAACTTGATGAAGAACAGTGAATAAGTCAGAAGTCTTAGTGTGCTATGTCCTGAAAATTAATTGATTAGAATAAAGTATAGACATATTTAAATACTGTATGACTTTTTGTTTTATTTTACGTGTGGAAGCCCCCTCGGGCCGTCACCGGGGTTTACGGTAGGGTGGTGTGTCGGAATCGGAACGACTAGAACCACACGGTATGCCACTCTACGCCTCACACAGGAGGGATCCGGGAGCAGCTGTTATTACGATCCAAATAGTGTATGACTACTCTAGCTATAAAATATATGTGTCTGATTAGCGTGTAAACGTTAGGTTCTATTAAATTTTTAACTGGAAGATTATGTATCAGTTCAACTTGTGATTTAAGAAAACTTTTAAGTTAAGTTTTAATTCAAGTCATTTATGAAATCCATTATTAAGAAGTAATATTTAAATTGAATTTTTGTAATAAGATGCGATAGCTATTACCGCTGTGTCTACGTGTAGTATGATATTTTTCTGTATGAGATGATATACAATTAAATAAAAATTTAATAAAATGACTTAATTAAATAATATTTTAAAATAAAGTTTATAATAAACGTAATACCCAATTGAATACTTCCGTAAGTGAATGAACGTGGTTATATAAAATGAAAGCCACTTCTAACCTACGGACACTTGCCTGTTCAGTGACACTATCTGACAGTCTGTCACGAACGGTTTTACGTTCATTTCGTTTTTATCACCAAATCTTGTTTTAACGCAGAATGAATACAAATGGTATGAAATAATTAAAATTTAATGTCAATACTGTTTTGCGGCAAACTGTTATCGATCCTTTTTGTCTCTACACTAAATGGTATGTATGTAAATGTTTCATACCAAAAACTTTGTATAGAATGGCAAGAATCAGTTAACATTTGAATCTAACATCCTGCGCAAACATGTTACGAGAGTTCTTGAGACCGATGTTACTGGAGTTTGCTGGCTACAATTGTAACACATGGTTTTAACAAGATGAAACCGCTTGTCACACATATTTCCGGAAAAGCTGATTTCAAGTCGAGATGACATTCCATGGCCACCCAGAAGTCCAGATCTATCACCAGCAGTCTCCTTTTTATGGGCTTATTTAAAGAATCGTGTCTACATCTATCAGTTATCGTGGTAACTGTGAAAGCCTTATACTGTCACAATGACTGCCATGCCTTTTACGTCTCCAAGCGGGGTGTGAAAAAGTATCTCACAAGGCCGCCATAGTGTGAGTCACCCTACTGCATGGACGCATTTGCAATGAGTATGGTGACCACAACTCTTGGATTCTATTCATGCTTTCCATCAGGCAGAGTAGAATCACTTTGGCAGGCTCTTAATATAGAAAAACCTAACCAAATCAGCCAAGAGCTGTCGGCGACCTCACGGTCTCTTTGCCGACTAGTATTTGAAAATTTCGGTGCTCACTTAGAAGAGTGCAAACGTCGAAACGGTGGTTATTTAGACGATGTTATTTTTAAAAAATAAATTCCAAATTTTTATAACATATCAAAAGGTTTTTTTACACGAGTGTTTCAAATGTTAACTAATTTGTGGTTCACCCTATACATATTTCATAAAAGTATGTTTTTGTAAAACGCTCTATCTTAATATTTTGTATCACATTTGTGGTTGCATAGCTACGAAACGACTCAATCAATTTTAATGATTTTTTTTCTGTACATATGGTGTGTGAATAGATCATAAAATATTTTTTCACACTTCTACCTCTCAATACTCTTGTAACTCATTTTGCCCAATTTTCTTAAATCAACAAAATTTGGAACTCACTACCGGTACACGTGTTTCAATCCCACTATAAACCCAAGTCTTTTAAACGGGACATGAAGAAATATCTCAATAGACCACCATAGTGCGAGTCACGATACTGCGTTGTCTGTATTCACAATGAGTATGATAACCACCACTCTTGGATTTTACTTATGTTTTTCATCAGAGTACAGTTGCTCAGGTAGGGAGAATAAAAAAAAGTAAGCAAAGTTAAGAAGTTTGAAATACTAAGGGAACATCGGTGTTTTCGCATGTAGATTACATGTTCGTGTGTTCAGCGCCCGAGTTTTAAGCCCGCATGACGACTGACATCAATTAAAGTACACGCTCCTTTTATGTATATACGTTTTCATTTCAAACTTCGAATACTGAAATATATGTATTATAGATGGCCAATTATCCTGATATTTTTTAGAATTACAGGACATTAACAGGATGTGCAGTTATGAAATACTGGTTACTTCAGTGATGATCCTATTTGTTCATTACAGTACCACTTACTCTATCTCCCTAGCCATATTAATATTCTTATTCTTATTTATCTGTTACAGATGTCTGGTATGATTATATATCAGTTTGTAGTCCCAAGGAAGAGAAAACATAACCATTTTACACATAAATCCACTTCAATTGATATTGAAGGGAAATTTTACCGTTGGAGTTTCTCTCCTCCCTCTTAAGGTTGCAACGCACTAGTGTCCCTTGATTTGTAGGAGTCCATGGCCGGAAATACTAATATATATTAACGTGACTAGAAGTACGACAAAGAAATTTACGCAAATTATAATAATAACCACAAAATTAATTTCATAGAAAACTCTGATACATAACTTAAGTAAGTAAGTGCCACTCAAAATGTATTGCTCCTATGGTCTAGTAATATTATTTATACACATATGACCGTTTGGATATTCTGTACCAAGTCGAACGAATACGTCACGAACGAATGCTTGTGTTCACTGAAGCAAATGTTTGTGGAAAAATTGCTAAGCGAGTTAGTTTTATATAAAGAATAACATTTTATGGCATACTAGCTTTTGCTCGAGTCTTCGCTCGCATGGAATTGGTCTGCCGCTTCGTAACAGATCATTTTTTTTTTTTAACATACAAACAATCCTACGGTACAACATATTTGTGTATGGTTTAGGCAGCGTACGCCAAGATAACTTTCAGAGGCCAGTTTTTTTCCGACTTATTTGACATGTATCGTTATATTATGACCAAAATTACATAAAATCATTACAAATTGTAGACTATATGTTATACCAATGTACAACCTATATTATTGTAAAATTTCAACCAAATCCGTAAAGCACTGCTTTCGTAAAAGAGTAACAAACATCCATACTCACTATCTTTCGCATTTATAACATTAGTAGGGTTTCATACATAGAACACAATACATATGTATAAAATGAGGTTAGCTGGTTACATTTTGGTATATAAACGTATGAGATGTTGGAGAATTTTTCCGCCTTTAGGAAACAACAAGTTAATACTAGTTATCGTTGCAAGTTTTTGAAAGCTAATTAAACTTTTTGAATATAACTTATATATTTCTAAATCAATAAATATTAAAGAAAAATTACACACCGACACAGAGCAAATTAATAACTAACTACGAAAAATATTGACATTAAAAAGCTTTCAACTGTACGTTGACTTCCACTGCATTAAGAACTGTTGAATTCCCTAGAGCGATTTTAATATTTGCTCGTTAAACTAACATCTAGATTAGATTACATACTTATATGTACTTAGCTAGATTAGCTCACTAGTTACTTACTATTTATGTATTAAAGGGCTGCTTGAAACTAAACTGTGCACTATATTTCATTTGGTAAGGGATAAAGAATACGAAGGACTACCACCCCTAATAGTCCCGTAGGTAGCTGTCGCTATAGCAGACTAAGTAAGCAAACTAAACTCCAAACGTTAAAAAAATTGATCAAACTTTAGTACTGCGTACCAGTGTAGCATCGATCTCCCAATCTCACAATGTAGTATAGAATAACTGATACTAACAGATTACTGATTCAAATTTCAGTTACAAATAATGTAATATAATATAATAACAGTCCACGTTGGACGATTAATATACTGCTACGTGTGAGATTAAGATTAGATTATGATTGAATTCCGATCGAACTTTAGTACGAGAATTGGGATGTAGTTTTTTTAGAAAGCTCTTTTGAAATACGTGTCATTGTGTTATTTGAAAATAATTTACATAAACAACAAGCATTGTACAATGTATAATTACATTAACCAGAATATTTCTCGGCAATGATCTCCAACGAGATCCAACATTATCATGTTACAAACACATGAGTAAAACTCCGTTCCTCACGGCCATTAATTATTTACCGGCTTCCGTTAAACATAGGCTATTTTCTATCTTATGAAACCTTTATTTTTCAATGTCACAAGTATTTTTGAAGGGCTGAAATATGTTTTAAAATAAACTTTCTCTGAGATTAACACAAAGACAAGACCACAATTTTATAAGTGGATATTTTTAGATAGACATGGAGGAATTTGTATGGCATTTTATGGGTCACTTCATAATATCACGTAATAGAGTGGATAAAATATATGCTGATATATTTAGAAACGATTTTAATATAACAGTTTGAGTTTGCGATAAAAATAATAGTATACTAACATTATAAATGTGAATGTAAGTTTGTTTGTTACGGTTTCACGCGAAAACAATATATAAATATTGTTTTCTATATGCATATGTTTTATTTGTTTTTAAAAAACATATTTGTGATTTCTATGCATAGTAGATGTCATGTTTGGCTCTGCATTGCCTTATTGACTGGAAGAAAATGCCCACGGCATAAGGTCTACTTTTGTACATTTGTGCATAAAAACTAAATAAATAACAAAAATTTAAGAAAGAAGTAAGAAGAGCAAATTGAACTTAACAAGTATATGTCACATATACGTGTTTCAAAAACTTTCTAGACTTTAACCAGTAACTCAAATCTGCTACTAAAATGAAACGGAACTCATTTCAAAGCAATGAAAAAGTCCGCAGTCTTACTTCCAAATTGACTGTTAATTTTTTTTTGTAAGTGCGCTTATTTCTGAGAGGGTCCTAAAAACTTGATCCAAAAACTTCTTAATTCATGACCTAAGTTATATTAAATATAATAAAAAGTGTAGGGTTGACTGGAGTTCACATAATTTGTAAATTTAAAAGGAAAACGAGGGTCAATTTATATTATTTTTTGTATGTATTTTGTATGTAATTCTCGCTATTTTTTTGTTTCATTTTTTTTAAAAAGCCTTATTGGTTTACAATCACTTTATTCAAAGTATTGTCCATCATTGAAGATCACTTTCTTCCATCTATCTGTCAGTAATCAAATCCCCTGTCGAAAAAACGTTTTATTTTTTGACACAATCCATGGGTTGAGAATGGAAGCGCTATTCGTTCAAACCATGCGGTATCGACCGAAACAAGTGGGAGGACGCTATGTAAACACGGTGGGTTGGATAGATCTTGCCATTGAAGCGTTTGAAGGTAACTTTTGACTGGTTTTGCTACATGTGACCGAATATAATCATGTAACAGAATCATTTTGTCGTGTCTCTGCTTGTATAGTGGCTGCTTTTCTTTCAGAGCTCGACTCAAACGCATCAACTGTAGTCGATAGCAAGCCCCTTTTATAGTTTCATTAGGCTTAATAAATTACGTTCTGCTGATCCCACCAAATGCAGAGTAGAAGCTTTGAACCGTGAATATTTGGTTTTGGGGTCGATGTTGATGCATGACCGGGCATACCATATTTTTAAAGTGCCTAGACCCGTCTTTGTATGTTGTATTCGAACAGCAGTGTCACCATATGTTTAAACAAGAGTTTTGTGTGCTTCAGTTGTAGATTCACCGCAAAAAACACTTTATTTGGCACGAAAGTAGACATTTTCACAATAGGTAAATAAACACGTGGTTGACACTGTGGTAAACTATATCTACTAGAATTTGAGATTACATGTAATACTACTTACTGATGCGTTACCGTACGAAATTCCATGCACAAAGTGCTGCTACTTCATCTTTTAAGAAACGGCGAGAATTTTTCAAAGGTCCTTATATACTCCACCGCTAAAGGTGAACGTAACGAATGAGTGCATTGAAATCATTGATATTTTTATAAGAAACATATTGCTCAATGCTCTCTTATATTTTATATAGTTACAAAAACTTTACGTAGGCATTTCTCTTCCTCTAAATCTTTAAATCACACTGGAATGAAACATATAGTCACACTATAAAATTATTGAAATTTTCTTAGATCTAAAATGCCTACATTCTTCACATATTTTCATTTGACCCAACTGACTCTATTACATGTGTCAAATTCGTATAATATTTGAGAGTAAAAATAAAATATCATTGAAAATATAATGAAAATTTGACAAAAAGAGGCACATACATGTGGGTTGTCTCGAAGAAATTGCTCGGAGCGATATGGACACTCTTTGTACATTTTTTTTTGATATACATTAACTATATAACATATATCTCTATATATATATGGACGTAATTAAAAAAAAGTAAGAGTATGGACGATTTCTATGGTACCCATTGCTGATTCGTAGGTATTTTATATATTATTGATAATTATGTAATATTTATATATATATACATTTATACTTGTATCCCTATGACAAAAAAGAGGTGTAATAAACACCCAAACTTTCTTTACACTGCTGTGCTTCTTCGATACAAGCAACTACGATGTTAATGACATATGGTTATTAATGGTATGACTCTGAATAAAGGAACAAAGGCATGAATTAACGATGCAACACTGAACAAAAGATAGGCGTATATGGAACGCTTATTATACAGTTAATGAAAGACACTAATAACTTATTTATAATTTTCACAACAATGTCTTATAGTAGAAGACAGCAGTCTAGTAGTATGATCGCTAAACTATTTCCGTCCTCCGTAAGCGCAGACCTGGGGCTGGCAAGTAAGGCCAACTGTCACCCTTGCAGAAGCAAGCCGGGCTACCGATGCGAGCGCTACAGACTGCACATACACTTCTGAGAACAGCAAAGGGAACATCGGGGTTCCCATACAAGCCGTAGATGACTCGAGGTACGTCGAGATTCCAGGAATTCCCTTACTAGGGTGCACCTGGTTACCTGACGTGCAGTGGTATCCGTGGAGATAGCCGCACAGAGAAAAAAAAGGTCACAGTCTACTTTTCTAAACGATCGTTTGTAATTTGTGTTAAGCGAAATGGACTGCATAAATATGAATACTAAAAATTTACAAACTGGTCATTTTATTTTTTAAATCGCCAGTTGTACTTTTATAAGCATCTGAAACTCTAAAATCCATCAAGTTCTTAAGGCCATTTGGCTGTAATACCAAAGTAGAATACATGACGCTTGAAAAACGTAATCTCCCGGTCGGGTAAGACGATTACAGTTTCGTTTAAAAATAACAAACAAACCCTAATATTCTCTATGAATGTTTCCCTCTAAAGCGTCCGAAATAAACTTCATGCTAACGAATTTCAGCAAAAAAAAATCGTAATTTACCACTCGACCTTCTTCCAGCCGACGCAAATGTAGCGGACCATGTGAGCTCAAAGTGTTGAACTTAAGTTTGTAAATTACATGCATGGCTAAGTATATGCGTCGCTGTATCAAAAGAATACTCAGTGAGGCGTGATAATAAGAGAGGTGTTGCAG
This sequence comes from Hypercompe scribonia, assembly GCA_949316085.1. Lineage (NCBI taxonomy): Eukaryota > Metazoa > Arthropoda > Insecta > Lepidoptera > Erebidae > Hypercompe > Hypercompe scribonia. The sequence goes on from OX438986.1 coordinate 11,741,537, forward strand.
TTTCCCTAGCCGGTTTATGTTAAACTGAATTTTATTTCGTTTCTGTATATTGTAGCGAATATAGTTTAAATACTATATATGCTAGGTAAATTTTTAGATAGAGATTTTCCTAGTTTAATAAGTATAAGATTGTAATTGTATTTTGAATTTGGTGTTGTTGTTTCATACTGTTGAATTTTGTGTAGTGTACTTGTCATTATTATTTTCCTTGTTGATTTTTACATATTTATGAGATCAAGACACTGGTGATTATAGCTCTTAATATACGAATCTCCTCCGTGCATGTGCCGTGTGTCGAGGACTTCATTTTGCATTAGTACTTGGATTGTTCATGTAATGTAAAAACATTATTGTTACAAACATACCACAGCTACATTACTAGCTTTCGGCCTACTCACTAAGTACGATAATGCCTATCATTGAGATACCTAATGAGAAATTAATGAATCAAAAATAAGTTTTATATTTGTACCTTGCCGTGAACACTTTAAATTGAAATAAAACTTTTTACTGATGAATTGGTTGTTTAAAAATAATAAAAGTTCCTTGAAAGCATTTTACGTTTCAACGTTTGAGAGCTTTTAAAACATTTTGTGGCGTCGGAAACATTAAATGTTCGGCGACAAATAAACATTGTATTTTATTTTCATCAAAAGTTTTAATATGACACACAGATCTTTTGAGGATTTAATAGACATAAGTTGTTGTTTTAAATTTATTACAATTAATATAAGTACTAGTAAGTAAAAAGGGATATGGAGTAGCGTATTTTCTGTTGGTACGTTCTAAAATTAAGTGCAGTAGTAAAGGGAAGGTAAGTAAATAAGTAAATAATATACTAAATAAATATTTCGGACATTTGACACACAACGTCATCTAGTTTCAAACTAAGCAGAGCTTGTGCTATGATAACTAGACTGACTGATAGAATACTTATACACTTTTCTTTTGTAAATACATACATATTATACATAGAAAACACCCATAGAGACGTCAAGCACAGCAGTTGCATATGCTACTACTGCACCATCGAGGCAGTCGAAATACTATACAAAATTTAACATGGTTCTCATATCCAATTACTTAGTGTTATTTATCATATGCTATTTATTGGTATAAAATAAAAAAGAACAACGCATTACTAAAGAAAAACGTTTTGTTATTGCGGTTTCTTAGACGTTTCTCTAATCTTATAAATAAGAATATTAGTCATAAAAATTAACATCCGCTTCTACACATGCCACGCTGTTGGTCAGACATTTAACCGATACAAAAGAAGTTTGTATTGACAGGCAAGTATCCGGATAAAAATTTTTTTCTTCTGATATCCGCGGGTACGGATATGGATAACCGGCACACCACTGGCTCTGCTGCAAACAATAAAGTATTAGCTATGCATCCTCTTTGGGCTGTCGTATCGTAAGAAAAAAAGAAAATTAATGTTGGAAAGTGACTCCGAAATTAAAACCTGACAGGCCACGAGGCTTCGTTATTTACGAGTATTAAATTCTTTGTAAAGAGGTCCATCGTAGAAACTAGTTTTCACGAAATGACAATCAAATTGTTTTTTATGTAACATTCTTTCATTATTATTTTACTTTCTATCTTAAAGTTATTCTAAACTTATACGGCCCTTATTTAACTTGGTTTTTTATTTTTAATGGATGATATTGATGCACAACGTACGGGTAACGAACTTATGACTTTCGAGTCGTAATAATGGGTGGTGGTAACCATTTGCCATCAGGTGAACCCTGTTCTTTTACCCCCTGTACCATAAACAAATTTATTTAAAATTAAAGCTGTACGTTTAAAACACTTCTGTACCTTCATTTATTTAAAACAAATATAATTTGTACATCCAAATATATATTGTACAAGATATTTTTCTTTTTTTATTCTTTAGTTAAGCATACTTATTTTGTTAAGCCAACCTTAATTGCAATTTACTTTCTTCGCTGTTTGAGGTTATTAAATAAAAGATTAAGGTTGTAAAGATTTTTTGTAGCATTTGCTAACATTGCGTATTGTAATCGTCTCGAAAGATCTTGGCGCTTACGGGTACCTAATTTTAGATGTTGTAGTTACTGTTGTATTTTCAACATATTTTTTTTATTATCAGACAAACTTATCTTTGTATGAACTTTTAGTCCGATTATCCCACGGTGTCGTAAGAGACGTAATGGAGCAAGTTACGTAATGGATAACATCGCCGTTAGGAGAACGAAAACTTAAAACAAACCAACCTATTTGAAATTGTAAGAATATTAGTTAAAAACCTCCTTTCTAAGAAGAAGCCAACAATAGATTCTTAGAGGCTTTTAATGTGATGTGCAAGTTGCAGCTCGAACGTAAACGAATCGTTGTGTCCGAGATCTCGGGGCCTTTAACATAGTATGTGTTTTATATGGGACAACGATGGCATGCGTACATTGACACCTGACGATGATCATCACTGAGTTCCTAGACATTCAAATTTCATAGGTAAAAAATAAATAGTTACATAAAATACGAAAAGACATTTAGACTTTCACAATTCATGACAGATAGATAAATTATTCAGCAACTTAAATAAAAATATCAAGAGGCCGTTTCGTGATTCTAGGGAATTGATGAAATAAAAACGAAGAGGGAATGGTTTTTAAATGATTAATAAAGTAACGTTTTATTTGGCTTTAGCATGCTTAACGAAAATTTAGTCAAGAAGGTTTTAATATTTCTTAGTTATTAATTGTAATCACACAAATAATCGTTCCATAAAATAAAATAGTGATTCGAATTGATATAAACTGATAATGTCAATTAATCAAATAATATGAAACAAAATAAAATAACACGAAGTTAAGCGAAGCGAAACGATTACGAAAAGTCCCATTCGGACCACTCAAAACTTGTTCGTTTCTTACATATACATATGTAAGTGCGAAAAAACAATAAAAATTTGTCACAAAAATACGTTTTTCTCTGTTTGTAAGAGATAGGAAGAAAAATCAATAATCAAAAGATAAATTCACTAGCTTGAATATATTTATAAATATTAATTCAGATATTTATTCAATATTAGTTAATTAAACACACTAACTATTAAACAGCGTGTCGGGTGTTTTATAAGATGCAATATCAATTTTTATGACAAATTAAATAAAATAACCTACATAGTTTTTTTGTTCACAAAGTCACTGTCTGCAGAATCAGTTTGTGTAATTATTTGTCAGTGTGTTAATTTATCTAGGAGCGTGTGTATGTGTAAACGTTTCTGTAGTATTTAAATTTATTTGAATATTGTATTTTGGGTTTAATTATTCAGATACATAAATTAAAATTTAGTGTATTAAGAATACCCTCGTCAGTTTAATGTTTGCACTGTGGTAGAAACAACCATGAAGTTTTGAGTTACAATAAATTTGCATCTCTAACAACAAGGATAAGCCGTAAGATTATAAGTGTATGGTGCAATTGACATCAAAGACTACACTACACTTCATTGCCTAAAACTGCAGTTAGTTAATTAATTATATTTTAGTTCAAGACAATGTATCACTTCTTAATATAATTTAGAAATATATTTAAGTAACTAAACTAGTTAGTCATAATTTTTACTTCAAACCAGTCATAATTAGTACTTGTTTACAGCAAACTAGTTGCGTATTAAATTATGCGTCAGCTCTACGGTTTTATGCGCGCCTGGTACGGACAGCTGGATTAAGGATTAAGTTGTATTTAATTTGAGATAACTTAATTACTTGAATAATTATGAAGAATTAAAAGTAAACAGATTATAAAACAACAGTATGCTTTATTTTTATGTTATTATCAAAGTAGAAGAAGTAAAAAGAACAAAAAATGCTAATAAGTGTTGTCGATAGTTTACAAAGAGTGACCTAAAATGTCAGACATAAAAAAAATTCTTTAAGTTATAGAGTAGATAGTGGGAGAAGATATATTATATAATTATCATAATTATGTGATTTTTTATGGTACTGAGAATATAAGTGATATGTTTTTTTTATATATACGAGTACATATTAACTGTGAGCAAATTTGATTGTATAGTTGGCCTAGCGTGCTGTTGGCGGTCTCGTTGGACATTGCCAATGCATTTAATAGACTGCCATTTAGCTGCATCAGGGAAGTACTCTACTACCGCGGGGTGCCAGAGTACCTGAGGCGGCTTGTGGCAGACTATTTACAGGAGCGTGCCGTCATGTACGAGGACCGAGACGGTGTTCTGAGGCGGCGGCTCATGTCGCACGGTGTTCCACAGGGGTCTGTCCTCGGACCACTCTTGTGGAATATGGGATACGACTGGGCCCTTCGAGGTCGTCTTCCCCCCGGGCTGGGCGTAATTTGTTAAGCAGATGACACATTGGTAACGGCCCGGAGAGCGAACTTTCAAGAGGCGGCGCGCCTGGCCACCACGGGAGTCTCTTTGGTGGTCGGGCGTATTGAGGTGCTGGGTTTACGGGTGGCCCTAGATAAGTCGGAGGCCCCTTTTGTTCCATGGGCCCCGTCATGGTCCACCACCCGGCGCCTCCATCGTAGTCAATTCGGTCCTCGTACCGGTTCAGGCGCAGATGAATTACCTGGGCCTGATCCTCTTCGACGAGCACTTCTGGCAGCTTTCTTCAAAGCTGGTCGGCGCTGCTTCTGCCCTTGGGCGACTTTTGCCCAATTTGGGTGTTGCCAGCATCGCGACGAGACGGCTATACACGGGGGTTGTCCGGTCAATGGCGCTGTATGGTGCACCGGTGTGGGCGGCGGCTCTGAGCGCCCTGAATAGGGCTCGCCTCTGGCGCTCTCAGAGGATATTGACGTTTAGAGCCATACGCGGTTACCGCACCGTATCAACGGAGGCGGCATACGCCTTGACCGGAATTCCCCCGTGGCATTTGGAGGCGGAAGTGCTCGCCGAAGTTTATCGGCGGACGGCTGACTTCCGGGCGGGTAGCGGCATACGGCCCCCGCTCGAGGAGATACGCGAGTGGCGTGAGGCCGCTTGTCGAGTCACGATGGCTCATTGGTCGCTCCGGTTGGAGACTCCACGTGCGGGCTTTGCCATCGTAGAGGCTCTCCAGCCGGTCATCGCCGAGTGGGCGGGGCGGCAGCACGGGACCCTTTCCTTCCGACTGACGCAGGTCCTTTTCAGGCACGGTTGCTTCGGGAAGTATCTGCACTCGGTCACCAGGAGGGAATTGAGTCCTGCCTGTCACCACAGCGACTGCAGTGAGGACTCGGCTCAGCACACGCTAGCGGTTTGTTCCGCCTGGGCGGCGCAGCGTGGGGTCTTCACTGCAGTTATTGGAGGAGATCTCTCGCTACCGACCATGGAGCGTATGACGCTCCGGTCCTCCATGGTCGTTCGCTCCACAGTTGTTTTACCGCGGTCACAACCTTCTGCGAAGACGTAATTTCAATAGCCAACAATAGCCAGCCGCGAGGAGGCGACGTCCGCGTGTGCCGTACGTCGCCTAAAATAGAGAGTTTGTCCGCAGATGGTGCCCGTGATAGCGGGTAGGCGCTAGGAGGGATCTGGATATCGTAATAGCAGCTGTTCCCGGATCCCTCCTATGTCAGGTGCAGAGTGGCACACCGTGTGGTTTTAGTCGGTCCGATTCCGACACACCACCACACCGGAAACCCTGGTAGGGTGACGGCCCGAGGGTGTTTCCAAACGTTAGACGTTAGAAAAAAAAAAGTGGTTTAAGCGGTCGCCACGTCTCTCTCTGCTACGTTGAGTGTTGTGGGTTTCAATCCCACATGGAACAGCACTTTGTGTAATCCACAAATTGTTATTCTATATCTGGGTGTTCTTTGTGTCTATTTCTTGTATGTTTGTAAAATCCCCGCGATACAGGTTTTATTCCTAGTGCGGGCATTGTCTTTAGAAAAAAGGTACATTCTCACTCATGTGAATGCATTTAATTTTATATTTTCTCATTTTCAGCAAAATAACACCACTTTATCGATCCTAACCAGAATTGTAGGCATTTTAAATTACCAAGTGATGTGGAGTTGGAGAGGCAGTGAAATGCGATAGGCTAATGATGAAGATGACATCGAACACCTACTCTTTACATTCGCGCAATCTTTCTTTACTCTATAACATTTAATAACAAAAAACATTTAGAAATCTACAGAAAGTTAAATAATTGAGAAAACCCAAAATTATTCAGATGACAGATTTATTTTCCATTCAACAGGCTACTTTCAACTCCAGAAGTTAATTAATTTAAACTTTTCAGTATTAATTTATGTCAGAAACATTCACCTAAATAATACATTGTTTTTCTACCGTTAAAAGTTCGAATACAAGTTATTTAAGACATTCTTGTTATGCAGTTGTTTATTAACCTGACAAATATAATGATGAATTGAAATCAACGGTAAATATAATAACTACAGTAAAGGAAATTGGCTAATAGTTAGAGGGCGTAAGTTAGTGGAATCTGGTCCACTGTTGTGGTAAAAATATTAAAATACCCGGGACGGGTCAACCTGTATTTGTTTCTTTAAGTCCATTAGAAATAGAAAATCAAATACTTATCAATTAGCTATCTCACTGTCTATGTGGTGACGGATTAAGAATACGAAGTGTCACTACCCCTATTCGTCTCATGGGTATCGTAAGTACCAACCAGTCTAGTCAGCGTGGTATAGTAGACCAAAACCTCCTTTCTAAGGAGAGGCCTATGTCCAGCAGTGGACTGTTAAAGGTTGTTGATGATTGAGACTGTATAAATGAAGATGTGTGTGATGTGACGACGATATATATATTCGTTGCTACGCCACTAACTAAAATAAATTTGAAATAAAGACATAGAAAAACATTTATGCACAACAACTTTACTAAAGATAATCACTTGATCAAATGCATAGTTTACAATTCTATAAAGGACATACAGACAAACAGATAAACATTTATTTTTACATATATAGATATATGAGATGTATAAAGTGAGATACACAGATTTATCAACATTTTACAGTAAATAATATAATAAGAAATAAATTTATCAGAAAATTTTATTTCTTTAATCAGTTTTTTCGTTAAAAATATACACTAATGGAAAAAATTAAGGGATCAAAAAAAAATTCCAAATTTTTGGGCAATTTTCAACAGGTCGTAACTTCGAGAGAAATGGTCGCACAGGAAATAAAAAAAAAGAAAATTGTAGCTCCAAGTGTCTAGTTTTTGGATTTGAACTTCAGAATTTTATAGGCTTAGCGGTTTTTGAATAATCGGAGAAAAAAAAGAAAAAATGATTAGGCGATGGTTTTTTGAATTTCCTTAACTTGTTGAGGAAAAATATTTTTTTTTTTTATTTAAGCACGTTTTGGAACAAAAATGTGGGTAAAGATCGGAAAAATTTTTTTTTTCTATTTTTTAAAAATTATGGGCTTTTTAGAGCAAAAAACGTGATCCCTTAATTTTTTCAAAAATTCGATCGAGAGAAACAAAAAAACAGCTGGCTGGATTAATTTGATTTTTTGTAGGGTTTTTGTGGACATATTGAACTGTAAAAGACACACTTAACATTAGTGGTTTCCTCAATATTTTCGATCCAGCGCTTGATTTTCTAAAAAACCACCAAAAGCCCTTTTTTTGTTGCATTTTCAAATTCATGTGACAAAAAGAAAAAAAGTGTTTTCGGAAAAGCAATGGCCAGTCGTTAAGAAAAACTTATTCAAATTCTTGAAACCCACCTTTAAATTTCTGTGCGAGCATTGTTTGCTGAGATATCAATAATCAAAGACAAAAAAATGCTTTTCCATTTGAAAACCGATATCTCGGCGAAAAGTGGGCGTATCAGGGTGTATAAAATAGCAAATAAAAGCTAAATAAACAAAGTATCCGATCTTTATAGTGGTTAAGCTAAAAAAATAAAATAAGTAAGCTAAAAAAATAAAAAGTATAATAAAAAAATTTTTGAAAATTTTTTTGTTGCTGGTTTTTCTCCGATTACTCAAAAACCGCTGAGGCTATAAAATTTTGAAGTTCAAATCCAAAAACTAGACACTTGGAGCTACAATTTTCTTTTTTTTTATTTCCTGTGCGACCATTTCTCTCGAAGTTACGGACTGTTGAAAACTGCCCAAAAATTTGGAATTTTTTTTTGATCCCTTAATTTTTTCCATTAGTGTAGATACTGGCTAAAATCATGAGGGAACAGTCGTTTCTTAAAGATAATAGCCGTGTGCCAAAGTGCGAATTTGATAAAATATAACTAAAATATTAAATTCATGTTCTAGTACATCGAATTCTCTTACTATAAATATCGTTCATTTTCTTCGTATTTCAATTCGTTCCCTCGGTGCAAACTTTCAATGAACCCATTACGGTTTGTAAACAAAAAGTGCGAAAGCTTTTAAAGCCCAGAAGTTTCGTTTGTATGAAAAAATATTATGTCTTGGATCAAAAGATGTTCGTTCTTCTTTTTCATTATTATTTCACTACTATCATTCAACATTTTTCAAATATTTCCTAGCCTAGTTTTTGCTTCGACTGCGTGTATATCGTGGTAAAAACTAACTTATGTTCATTCTCTAGAATCAAAGTATCTCTATTTTATTATAATCTGTCAATAGCTCAGCCATGAATATAGATTAGACAGATATTGTTTACTACACGAGTAAATTTTTATTTTTTATTTTACAAGCCTGCCAAAATGACTCTACCCTGCAACTTATAAGGCATGAATAGAACCCAAGAGTTGTGGTGACCATACTCATTACGAATGCAGACAAAGCAGTATGGTTATCCACACTATGGTGGCCTAGTAAGATGCTTTTTCACGCCTCGTTTGGGGACGTAACAGGCAGTACAGTCATCGTGACATTGTCTTACACACACCACGATAACTGTCACACCTGCATCAGTAGGCCTTCGGTCTCGCACTCACCAACGAAACACGACAGCACGGATGCTGTCGCTTTAGGTTGATCTTCTATGGGAGGGTAGTACTGCCCCGGTCGAGCCGGCCCGTTCGTGCTGAAATCAGCATGGCTCCACTGCCTAAGACTACTACTAGGAGTATATGTACAAACCATCAGCATTTTGACTTGAAATATTAATACACGTAATTCGTCATTTTCACCGCACTTTAGTATCAAAGGGATTATTAGATAAAGGTTGTTATTAATGAGTTTAATATAATCGTTTGTGACGCACTCTAATTAAAAAAAAAAGACTTTTTCTTACGCACGAGAGCCATAATAATTATAAGATACTAAAGTAGAACTTGACCATTAAATTTGATTCTATTCAAACATATTTTCATCGTATTTATTTATAGTCAAAGTTTAAACATTAACCGAAACATTTATTAAATTTTGCGTTGTAAAATAAGTGAAAATTAAAATTTTAATTACTGATAACTTGGCGGCTAACTTCTTAATTACAAAATTTTTCGCTATGCAATAGCTAAGTTTCAAGAACAAAACGATGTCACATCTTAAAGATTTCTTTGGTCTTCGAAGGAAGTCGTACGTTTGCATTTTAATTGTATTATTTGAGAGGAGTACCTAGGAGTGTTCTACTGTAAAACGGGACACAACTTACTTATAAAATTATGTAGTTAACCTCAGTAGAAAGGCATTTCGTCTAAGAAAAACAATCGCCGTGCTTTTGACTCGTACTATTAACTGTACTCATAGTAATGTTCCGTAATTTTTTTCATAAAAAAACAAGTTGTACAAAATTTTTATCAAAATATATATGTGATACCAACTTTCCTGACTACGTCGGTCCTGGCAAAGTTGCTATAGTTGCTTTCCCTATAATTTTTATTTTCTGGAACAGTCTTAACTAAAATAAATAGAAGTTGTATAATGTAGTTTTTTGTCTAGTTTTATTTAATAAAAAATACTCGTAGTTATGCCCGCGACTTTGTTCTCGTAGAGTTTGAATTTTGAATTTTTACTTACAGATTTGGTCACTTTTTATTTCGATCCCGTGGGAAATCCAGGATAATAACGTATAGGTTAAAAGTAGTCTATAGGTTACCAAATAACTTCCTCTATCTACTAGTGAAAGTCCCATCAAAATCGATTCAGTGTTTCCAGACATTAGCCCGGACAAATAAACAGACAGAATCTTTTTTCTGTTTTAGTATGGTGTAAAAATCTGTAAGCACTTTACAAAATACATTTTTTTAATCATAGACAGATGATCCAATTTTTTATATATGGTGTATTGATTATAAATTAGAGACAGATACAATGATCTGACACTTTGATTTAATTCTATTTAAACATAGAATGTCAAATAGTGTAACAGTTATCGTAAATCTCTACATTAGTATCAATTTTAATTTTATTGTACGTTTTTATAATTGGTGCATTTAGTTACAAAATACTTGTAAATTATAGCTTCTTTAACCCGTTTCGACCTCATCAATGTTAATTATATGAATTAATAAAGTACAAATTTTAACAAATGAAACCGACTTCAAACAGAAAATATTCTCCAAATATAAATATAAGCCCAAAAATATATATAGTATCTGTATGAATTTTTAGTGCACTTTTGGTTTTAGAATATTTTTGCTTGAATCAGGTTTTTTTTTTAATTTCAGTGAATCTATATTTCATGTATATTCTTGTATGTTCAGAGTACTAATACTTTCCACAAATCGGGTTTATCTGAAAATAAAGCTTCGATGTCATTGTTTTTACTGGAATCCTGGTGCCTAATCACTGTCAGATCCAAAGTTATTGCTTACAGCTGTACACCATATTCTTACACTACAGCGAGGATCTCCGTCAGGACATCATCAAAGAGGAGAAATTTCTGGAATATTTTTTTCATATCGGTATAATTATTCAAAAAAGTTTGAATTTTTCAGTATGATACACTGTCTCATTATAGAGTGGACCACGACATACTGAACACATCTGTATACCCGTTTAGAGGGTATAGGCGTAATATTATATTTTGTGAGTGTGTAAACAATACATATACTTGTGATTGCAGCAACCACGAAAGGTTTGCTGTCATTTATTGAAGAGTTCCATTATATGTCTACAAAGAATTCCATAAGAACAGCACCACAATGGAAAGTGACCACCTTGAAATACTACTACGCTCTTCTAAACCATCGTAAACAGCTTTTTTTCATTTTACCATACATCAACAAGTATAAAAAGTCAATTAAGTACGCATTATTATGGATAATTTAAAAAAAAATCGTCAAATCTCGTTCAAATGTAAATGGGATTCCATGGCAAGGACCAGTTTTCGTATACCAAAAGAAACATCAAAATCAGTAAACTTAGTAACAAGTTAAGAGGCAACAAATACAAAAAAAACACACTCAAAGTGAGAACCTCCTCTTTTTTGGAAGTCGATTAATAAACTGGTGCAAAAAGAAATCGAAAAGCTTTAGTTTAGCGGAGTTCTTCGTTGTATAGTTCAGGCCCAGATGAAGTATCTGGGCCTGATCCTCGACGGCAGGTGGCTCTTCGACGAGCACTTCCGACAGCTTTCTCCAAAGCTGGTCGGCGCTGCTTCTGCCCTTGGGCGACTTTTGCCCAATCTGGGTGGAGCTAGCGTCGCGACGAGACGGCTATACACGGGGGTTGTCCGTTCAATGGCGCTGTATGGTGCACCGGTGTGGGCGGCGGCTCTGACCGCCCAGAATAGGGCTCGCCTCTGGCGCCCTCAGAGGATATTGGCGGTTAGAGCCATACGCGGTTACCGCACCGTATCGACGGAGGCGGCGTGCGCCTTGGCCGGAACTCCCCCGTGGGATTTGGAGGCGGAAGTGCTCGCCGAAGTTTATCGGCGGACGGCTGACTTCCGGGCGCGTAGCGGCATACGGCCCCCGCCCGAAGAGATACGCGAGTGGCGAGAGGCCGCTCGTCGAGCCACAATGGCTTGTTGGTCGTCCCGGCTGGAGGCTCCACGTGCTGGTTTTGCCGCCGTGGAGGCTCTCCAGCCGGTCATCGCCGAGTGGGCAGGGCGGCAGCACGGGACCCTTTCCTTCCGGCTGACGCAGGTCCTTTCCGGGCACGGTTGCTTCGGGAAGTATCTGCACTCGGTCGCCAGGAGGGAATTAAGTCCCGCCTGTCACCACTGCGACTGCAGTGAGGACTCGGCTCAGCACACGCTAGCGGTTTGTTCCGCTTGGGCGGCGCAGCGTGGGGTCCTCACTGCAGTTATTGGAGGAGATCTCTCGCTACCGGCCGTCATACGCTCCATGGTCGGTAGCGACAGTTGTTTTACCGCGGTCGCAACCTTCTGCGAAGACGTAATTTCGCGGAAGGAGGCGGCGGAGAAGGCCCGGGAGGACGATATCCACTCGGACCCAATTCGCCGTCGGCGAGCCGGGCGGCGGAGGCGCGCATACCAGCGCCTCATGCCGCCTTGAGTGTGGCCGCGGATGGACGGGACGGGTTTTCCCCTCCATCCGCTATAGTGGCCAGCCGCGAGGAGGCGACGTCCGCGTGTGCCGCACGTCGCCTAAAATAGAGAGTTCATCCGCAGATGGTGCCCGTGGTAGCGGGCAGGCGCTAGGAGGGATTAGGATGTCGTAATAACAGCTGTTCCCGGATCCTTCCTCTCTCAGGCGCAGAGTGGCACACCGTGTGGTTTTAGTCGGTCCGATTCCGACACACCGCCCCGCCGTAAACCCCGGTGGGGTGACGGCCCGTGGGGGTTTCCACACGTTAAAAAAAAAAAAAAAAAAGGTGTGCGCAACTACCAATATGTGTAGTAAGGAATGCCCATCTATCTTGTGTCTACGTGTCTTTTTAAACTACTATACATAAGTACTCAGTGAACCTTCCGATCCAACCCGATTTGAGGAAGTTCTATTTCGGATGGTTTTCTTCACAGTTTTGGATAAGCGCGTCGATTTATTGCTTAAGATTGCTAAGTTTATTTTAAAGAATAAAGAACAAACGAACAGTTGTACACTTGATACGGTAATTGATTACAGCCGTCTATGGACAAAAGCAACTGATGTGACGCAAGTGCCTAACTGCATTGATATCTGATAGTGACCCTCTGTAATCTTTAAAATATAACTTGCTCTCTATGACAGTTGTTACCAGTGTCATTTAGAACTTACGAGGTACATATTAGGTGTGAATTTATATATTTATAATGGATTGTACTTCATTTACGATAAAACTGGCATGTAAAGAATGAAAATATAGATGAAACAAAATAAAATCTTTGTTGACATAGATCAATCCATACTCTATGAACTGTGGAAATAGGCTACTTGTGCAACATTATTATTACAATTATTGGAACTCCTGCAACTTGACATACTCGTTGAAGAATAATGAGAGGTAGTTGAAGAGATTTTCTGTAAGGCTGTCGTATCTGTCTCCTCCAACTGATTCATTTGTGCACAAGCTTGACTCTCTCACAATAGGTATTTAGCAGCATTGGATAATCCTTGCTTAATAATCTCTGCAACAGAATCTTATTTCTGGTACTGCATATACCAAGAAGGTATTAGGCCAATATTACGCAATCAATCAACCTATCGCCGTCCACTGCTGAACGAAGGTCTCCCCCAAGGAGACTCCCCAACCATCCCGGTCTTGAGCAATTCGCATCCATCCGCTGCCAGCCATCTTCTTCAAGAAATATTACGCATATAAGGTATATTTATAAACATAAGTATTTTAATAACGATCGTTTCCTACATTAAATATGTAAACTTTTCCAGCATTTTGAAATATTACATAATAGCTCGAGGCCTTACGTAACACCTAACAAAGAAAAAAGCTACAAAGACTTTTTAGTACAAATTCTCCAAATATTTACGCATTATCACCCGTTAATGTGCGCCAAGATGAATGGTTTAAAATTACCGTGAAAGATAAATGACTAAATTACCGATGATCATAAATCATACGGGCCGGGAACGCAGGCCTGCTGATTAAATTCTATAATAAATGTGTTTTGAGCGCAAATTATAGTTGCTCACCTGAAGGGTTGAAAGGTACACATATTTAACCCTATATACTTACACTTATGTCTGTAAGTATTTCTGTGTGGATTCAAAATATAGAGTATCATCACCCCTTTGCATCTCATGGGTGTCGTAAAAGGCGACTAAAGGCGCAAATTGTGAAGGACAACTTCACTGTTTGTTTGTTTTTAAAAGGACAACGTCCACATTAAGAATAAATCATTTGTCACGGGGGACTTTACAAACATACAAGAAACGGACACAAAGAACACACAGCTTCAGAACAACAATTTCTGGATCACACAAAGTTTTGTCCCGTGTGGTGCTTGAACCTACAACATCATTTGGCGCAATAGAGAGCGGTGTGGCGTCCGCTTAAGCTATTTGGCCAACCGCCTCCGCCGCCCGGTTCGCCGGCGGCGAATTTGGTCCGAGTAGAGATCGTCCTCCCGGGCCTTCTCCGCCGTCTCCTTCCGCGAAATTACGTCTTCGCAGAAGGTTGCGACCGCGGTAAAACAACTGTCGCTACCGACCATGGAGCGTATGACGGTCAGTAGCGAAAGATTTACTCCAATGACTGCAGTTAGGACCCCACGCTGTGCCGCCCAGGTGGAACAAATCGCTAGGGAATGCTGAGCCGAGTTTTCACTGCAGTCGCAGTGGTGAAGGGAGAGACTCAATATAATAATAATATCTAAGAATATCTAGAAAACAATAACATCTATAACTGACACTAGAATTTAAAAAAGATGTGTATTTTGTTTTTCCGATTTTGGTTCTTAAAATAACTAGTTTTACTTGTGCACGTCGTATTATGTCGTTTTAATTATTCAAATTGTCTGTCATTGCATTATTTTTTTCTTTTTTGCAATTTATGTCTATGACTGTTAAAATATTGTTATAAAAATATATTGCTTAGTTTATATAAGAAATTAAATTTGCACACTGTTAGATAATGGCAGGATCACGTATAACAGTGTTATTAAAATGTCTGTACGCCCACGTTGCTGCAAATAAATGATTTGATGATAAAAATAGCCGAAATGAATGTATTCTTGTCAATTTTTTATGATATTGAAGAGAATTGTGAGAAATAACGCAAGTATATCTGCTTATCGTTAAGGGTTCTTTTTCTTTACGGTTGGCACTGTTAATGTGTGTGTAACTATGTGGATTGGTAATTCATCACTGCTAGTGAACCTAGCCTACCTGCGACTATGTATGACTGTGACTGTGTCAACGTTAAGTGTATTTTCATAGAGCTGATCGTGAACTTATTTGATTGATTTAGTTCTACGTAAATATAAAATATACACTCAGCTTGACAATATAACTAGTATAAATTGTATATATTTTTTTTTATATTGCCAACATTTGACACACAACGTCATCTAGCTTCAAACTAAGCAGAGTTTATGCTATGATAACTAGACTGACTGATGGAATACTTATATACTTTTTTTTTGTAAATACATACATACTATACATAGAAAACACCCAAGCTTCGAAACAAATATTTGCAGAGCATACAAACATTTGGTTCGACCCGGGAATCGAACCCGAGACCTCAAGCATAGCAGTCGCCGCATTCATTACCGCTACACCACTGAGGCAGTTAAAGTTAATTTAAAATGTGCTTTAATTTTATTTATATATGTAGTATAGGTATTACCATACTTATTTGATAACTAACAGTCCAAATGCATAATTCACCTATTGTATTAACAGCATATTTGGTCGGAAACGATCTCTCTCATTTCATTCTCATTTTCTTCAAATTTAAAACGATATTCAAGAAACTTAGCAAAGTTTAAGTTAAAAATAAAAATGAAATCATTCACAGTATAGTGTACGTAGGTATTCACAGTATAGTTACTGAAAACAATTCACGATTTCACCGCAGTAAGGAAACGGAATTTCTGCCTCGTTCAGATGTTCAACAGTAAAGCCACTAAGAACTTCTTACAAGGATTCGAAGCACACATGCAGGTATATGTGTAACCGCTACGTGGATATTTCTCACTATAAGAAGTAGTTTGAATAAGTAGAGTATAACCTTAAGTTTTATTGGAGTTATTGTTTTCTTTTGTCTTAAAATAATATTTTTAAATTCATGATTATTTCTAATTATTTATTTACTTTCATGTTTTTGTATTATTGTAACTAACATTGAACAAAAATTTTGTTTTATTTGATATTTAGGAAATTGTAGAATATCTATATTGTCATCATTATGTGCACGGCGTGGACTGTGATAGGCTGATGGCCTATCGCAGTCCACGGCTGGACATAGGCGTGTCCCATTCTCGATCGATTTTTGGCTTTTCGTATACAACTCCTGCCAGCCATCTTGTACAGATCGTGACTTTACCAGGCCTCTGGCCTACACTGCGTTTGCAGAGACACGATCTCCACTCTAGAACTGGTTTTTTCCAACGGTTGTCGGTTCTGCGGCTAATATGGCCAGCTCACTGCTACTTCACCGATATAACAAGTTTTAAATGTCTAGATTAACATTTAATGTTTGTAGATGTTAGAATGTATGCATGTATGCAGGAACCGTGAAACAATATTCATATAACAACATACAATTTGGTTTCCTCGGATAGTGATAGCGTATACGATCGTATGGGCGTAGCACAGCCGTTTCCGTTTCGATCGCCTGGTCGAGTCAAGCGTTTGTGTGATCTTTAAATATTTGTTTCGGAGTTGAGGTTTTTTTTTAGTAAAAAAGATAACTCCCGCACTAGGAATAAATCCTGTGTCGCGGTGGACTTTACGAACATACATACAAAGTATTATCCCATGCGTGGTTTGAACCTTCAACGTTGAGCACACCAGAAAGCGGCGAGGTGACCACGTAAAGCACCACACCATCCGTGCAGTCAATATGTATGTATTTGCAAAAAAAGTAAATATGTATTTATTTCATTTATTTGATACCCATAACATGAAGTCTTGCATAGTTTAGGACTAGATGGCGTTGTGTGAATGTGGTAGAATATTATTATTATACAATAACTTTTGTTGTGAAGCAGTAATAATTGTGAGGATTTTATGATTATTAAGTATCACATGAGTGGACGTGAAAACAATATATGTGTTTAGGCAATGTAAAGAAAATGAGAACGTAGGTATATTATATCTTTATGTATCGTTTCGCTAATGTCACTTTCTTAAATTTATTTAACTATTCCTTAAAAATATATAGAATCGTAATAAGTCTATGCGATGTTACAAAGTCAAAGGATTTAACGAGACTAAAACTTGACATAGATTTTGTTGCGTATTTTTCCTTTACTTTTCCGGAAAAGGGCATATACAAATAACATTTCGGTGTCAGAGGTATCTTAAAGAATATTTTACTGTGACTGTGACTTAACTCAACATCTCACATCGGAAATACATGTTTATAATTTATTATTTTTATGAAAATATGTATTTTTTGCTAACAATTGATTTATATTCGAGATAGTTTTTGTATTCTATAATGTCGTGAGAATACTATGATACATTACTATTATAACTTCAAAATGAAACTAAATTCTTGGGTTTTTGGTTACCTCATATCTAGATCGTGTTTGTATTTAATATTTTCAGTACTAAACACTGAAATATTATACGGCGTAGTGGTTTAAGCAGTCTCCTCAGCGCCTTCAATCCTTACGGCAAAATACTTTGTGTTCAAAATCCACAAAATGTGTGCTTGTAAAATCTCTCAAGGCACAAGATAATGCATGATGAAGAAGTTGGCTTTAAAAAAAAGATATGGCGGCATCTGTTACAGACATCTCTCAAAGGTAATTTCACAAAATGGTGTTTTATTATAGAAAAACTAATAAACGAAGTTAGAACCACAGTTCGTATCTTTAAATAATAGATTGTGTGATTCGCTCTCAGAGTCAAAGTTAGTAAGACGTGTATACCTTAGGGTGTATAGATGCAGAACTGATTAATTCCACTTGAATAAAAGAGTAACTAGTTATTTATTAGTAATACTATCGAAAAGATAAGTTACTTTGTGTGAGAATGCCTTTTACTTACTTTTCCTTCAAATTTTTCGCAAGGAACATTGTGTCTTTATCATTTTCGAGATTGTTTATTTTATCTTTAGAAAATGAACCCGCTGGTAATAAATAGTTCTCAATTAAAATGTACAGCCAGTCTGTTATAATAGTTATTGATTAAATATGAATTGGTTTTGTCTGTAAAACCGCCTGTAACAAATATATAGTATACAACTATAACTCTTGAATTCTATTCTTGCTTTCTATCAAGCACAGTAGAGTCACAGTGACAGGTTCTTAAAATAAAAAACAAATAAAATAAAGTTCATACTAGTGTAAATCTATCAACGCTTAAGTTATGGTGTAAATATGCAAATTTTTTTTTTCATAGAATGAGAGAAAAAAGAAAGGTCGAGAGGCAGTTAAAATTGTTTTTGAATTTTCCCATTAATTATTTGAAGTTCGTTGTAAAACTCACGTAGGTATATTTTATTCGAATGAATGATTCAACTGCGTTGGTTTCGATTTAAACCGCAATTCGATCACGCGCTACGGTTTCAGTTTCTGTTGCAAATTAATAATTCCATGGCTTCTCAGAATCCTATTTAATTGAAAATGTTTTGTTTTCAGAAGCAATGTATACGGTAAAATCTTACTGTTAAACTAAGCATAATGTAAAACCAACAGTAACATGTTAGAATATCATTTCTTCATCATTTAATTAACGGCTTGCTCATTTTGATTACTTCAGTAAAATTTATAGTACGCGACTATTTGATAGTATAATATACAATATGTTATAATTTTAGTACTGAAAATAGTTAAAACAAAATTTATGCTAGAAATGTAAGTCATAAAAAAGTGTGGTTTAAAAACACTTACCAGAAATCCATGTGCCATTCCATCTAACAGGTTCCAACTCTTCGGTCAATAAATCTTGGATTCTTAACCTTCTCCCTTTCACTCTAGGACCCTCATCAGGTGGTGTAAGTAGTACGACAGATGTGACAATTAGCGCTAGAACTGCCACGATTACTAGCAAAGCGATCAGGATGCCGCGCCAATTCCGCTGGTTCGGACTGCCGACAACCAACTTCTGAGAACAAGTGGAAAATGATTAGATAGATCGAAGGTTTAAGGGTCTAAACACCTTAGTTCTGTAACCTATAAGAATACCACAATACAATATCTTCAAATAATATACCAAAGTGATCAATAAACACATCTACCAGCTACTTTATTTACATATTGAATTTAAATAAAAAATCCATGAGAATTTAATAAAAGAAGGTGGTCTCGGAAGCATTCTGTATTAATTTTATTTTTAAAATAAGCACATGAAACTTTATTTTGTTGTTATTCATCCGCTTACGGTTCATACATTAATTACATAAAAAATCATGATTTTAAGAGGATATGAGGCAGGCAACCCGTTTCCAGCGTAAAAGGCTACTACAACATAAACTTAGAGTTGATAACGGGTAATTTAGGACGTCTACTTATATAGTTCTACGCCCTCTGTCATGGAAAATTTAGATTGATACTACATTGCTTTTAAAAGGCTTTGTACATACATTTAAACGGAACAGTTTACGGGTTTCAATCAACCAATTCAGTTGATAAGTTACTTGCACCACGCTCTATGATATAAAAAGTTTAATTGATTTTATTTGAAGCATACACACTGAAAGTGGTACAAAATCTCGTTCACAACTTATACACTAGCTGTAAGTAAAGAATAATCACACTATCATATCTAAAACAGCCTAAATAAGAAGATTATCCTTTGAAAGAATAAAAAAAAAAAATTGCATTCTCAGTGTTTGAGGCGAACACCGCGCTATACCAAGTGCATCCTTTTCGATGCAGCATATTATGTTCAAAGCTCAGAGACGAATTTGGTATTACAAGTGTTTTATACTGGGGCCTTTGTTGGTGTGCTCTAAATAGTGCTTTGTAGTGAGGGACGTTAACTACTCCTAGCCAATTTAGCTATGCTCAACGACATCTCTGCGTTACGGAGCTATCGTTAGCAGAAGGTACGTTATTTTTATACCTGTTTCTACCACATATAACATATAAAAAGCTCTTGTATATATTTCTATCGATATTGTTGTCATTTTATATTGGCTACAGTATGTAAAAATAATATACAACTTGTTCTGACTTGCCTACGATTTTATTATATGCATAGATGATAAAATACAATATAGTTTTTTCTGAACCTGAAATAGATAATACGAATTATAACTTTCAGTTTTAAGCTTTACAAATGTACGGTAGTCTTTCGCTTATTTAACTGCACGGACATTGACAGATTCATTTAATTGCATGGATGACGTAGTTATTTAAGCGGTCACCATGTCACCGCTCCGTTTTCTACTGAACAAAGAAAGTAAATAATAGAAAAGAAAGAAAAATAAATTTATTGGGCAGATGAACAGATAACACTTTAATTGTTAACAGGATTTCTACGCTTATTGTAAAGTACAAAATTTACAGTAGCAATAATCCAGAAAAGACAATTCTAGTTCAATTACTTTCAGGCAAAGACGGACTGAAGTTATTATAAACTGGTGGCAGATACATACGAATTCAAGCAATAACTTTAAATATAGTTTACAGTGATACTGATCGTACTTTTAGATCTTGGGAACTAAAAAAAGGGACCTCACTTATACGAATTTGCCCACGACTACATTAGTCTACGCTTCACCACTGTAAATAAGACACAACTCAAAAGGAAACAAAGAAGAACTTAAATGAATACATTCATAATAACCGTGACATGTTTGAAAATTTTCCTCATAAAAGCACAAGCTATGAAAATTATACTAACGGTAATAAAACAACAAACTAATTGTATAAATACTTTAATAACCGTCCTCTTAGATAAACAGGACGACGTTCAAAAAGAGTAACAGAATTTGAAAATCGAAAGAAATAACATCTCACTCATATAAAACAACTAGAAAATGAAATAGAAAATTTGGAAATTTCAAAGAAAAAAGAAAATCTTGAAAACGCTATATTAAAAATTAAGAAAAAGTTAAACTTCCAACATGCAAACACCACGATTAGAGACATTCAAATGATGACTATTTTGAAACTTTCATGTCTTAAAATTTATTGTCGTCAGGTTTACATTTGTATTAACTAAGAAAAGTTTCTTGTCATAAGTAAAAAACTTAAAACAACAGGAGAAAACTGTTAACTATTTTTGTTTAGTGGACCAGTTGGTCTTCTAGTGTATACTAGTATATACTTTTCCGTTCACCTTACCCCCAATGGTGGACGATTTACGTTGTGTCAAATTTAGTCATGCTATGTAAACATTATCTACAAAAAATAGGGGGTTAGAGATTCTCTAATCCGTGTAGAGAGAGATCAATCTCAAACAGTTGTAGGACAATATCCCGTCTTGACTATTTTTTATAAACTAAAAGTTATCATAATGTGTTGCTGTGTTTGTTAATTATATTAATATGTATATTGCATGTTAAATGAGTTCTTTCAACGTATTTTTCACTCATATATTGTTATATTCTACTACACAATGCACACTTCAAAAATATTTTTGTTAGACTGTAACCTCACTTCATTTAAGTGCTATAATTAACATCTATGGTACATATATGGTATGGTTTTATAAAATTAGATGTTACTTGAATCTTTTCTGTGAGTAATCAAAACTTTGGGCTTCGAGCTTGTAGCCCGATGCATGAGGAATAGAAATAGGCTTCATAATGAATCACACCAATTTCCTAATAACGTAACTCTATACGTTAGATACAGAAACTTGTTAGCCTACGAAAAAACACTTTTCGATAAGTTTGATAAAGATAATGAAAAATCTGGGATACCATTAAGATAATTACACCCAATTTAGCTGTGACAGAATTATATAACTATAAATCCTATCCATCAGATAGAATCGATTGAGAAAGTGAATGAATTCTTTATAGCAGCGAGCAAAGAAATAGTTCAAATTGCTTTACGTTTCTCAAACTTGCGCTTATCACATTTTTACACAACCTCAACTAAAGACAATTACTTGTAGTTCCCTTATATTGTTTGATTCAGATGAAACAGAAACGAATCAACTAATGGAACGCGCAACAGGATAGAATTCCATATCAGACTTCTTAAAGACGCCTGCCTACTTATAGTTCCTCGTTGATCCATATTTTTAATATTTGTTATAAACAACTGAAATTGAAAAATAGTTTCCTGTTATGTTGAAGAAAATAGTAGTACTTGCAATCTACAAGTCAAGACCGAAAAATCGTGTCACAATCTACAGGCCTATTTTTATTTTACCGCCAATTTTTAAGATCTTAGAGAGATTAATAAACAATAGACCGGTAAACAGCTTTGAAATGAATAATCTTATCCCCAAGCAACAATTGATGATTTTAGAGCTAGAAAATCTACAAGTGATGCAATATATGACTAACAAGACTATGTTATTCGTAACATGGTTGAGAAAAAAATAGTTATAGGTCTATTCCTGAATTTAGCTAAAGCCTTTGACTCAGTCTCTACGCCACTGCTTTTTGAGCAATTTGAATGTCTAAATATAAGAGGAAACCAATTAAAACAGTTCCCTGAAACACTATGATATATATAGTGTTTTCAATGTGTAGAAATAAATTATTTATATATTCAGGTACGGACTTACCTAATAGTGACGGTATGCTTCAAGGCAGTATCCTGAAACCTAGTGTTTTTTTGGTACATATAAATAAACTCTGTAATTTAGACTTAAATTATAAAATACACTCATGATATAGTCTTACTGGTTTCTGCAGATACTTAAAAAAAACATTCAAAGCAGATCAACATAGCTTTAATATTGTAATATACAAGCTTTAGAGCAATTTCTTGAGCCTTGACTTTACGAAGTGTAACGTAAATATTCCCTCGACTGTATGCTCATTAAAAGCTCAGAATTGTTATAATAGCATAAAATGTACTTGTCCTGATGTATTGACAACAAACACTGTGAAGTAATCGAGAGTTATCATCGACAATAAGTTGTTCTTCAAATTACGTATCGATTTTGATATTTATACCCAGATCACGAAAACTTATTTTCATCTTCAAAAATCTTAGACAAGTGGCTAAGAGAAATATGATGAGTGTTGTATAACTGTTTAGGGTCGAGTAGAAAAAACAGTCCTGAAACTATTAGAAATAAATCAAAGGGCCGTACTCAAGGTTAGTTCATTTCGATTTTACTGATATTTGTTTTGTCACCTATCGAGATTCTTACGGTCCAACAGTTATTTGTATTGCTTACGTTAATAAAGCAACTTTCTTTACTGAGGCTTCAAATCGGTATGGAAACTAGAAGATGCGAAACTGTTCCAAATCATGTTCGGCCTCTTTTCAGATATGTCTGCGGTAGGTAAATATTTTAGTTTTCTGGGCCCTATTATAATAAAAAAATTATATCATAATAAGCATAATACAATCTAAACAAAAAAAAGTATCATTGTAATATTTGAATATATACATAATTTATCGTATGCGGCAACAGATTTTTTTTTAAATGTACCACAGTAACGTCTGTAATCATTCTCTAGCACTCACAGAGAGGGTAATACTATATCCACAGTTTTAAATTTACAGTGTGATATTTAAATAAAAATTATGATAAGTATTTGCTGTCTAACATTTACTATAGCAGAAGAGTGTGCTGTTGTAAATGGCTGAAAGAAATCCCATGGATGGATCGAACTATGCAGGACAATACCACTGAAAAAGAAGGAGAATTTGAAACAAATCTTGTACCAACCGGTCTGCCAAGCCAAAACATCCTTCCAAATGAGAAAATATGTCCAGTAGTGGACTATTAAAAGCTGTTGGCGATGAAGATGATTTCGATGATTTGAAATTATTAATTCGAGTAGTACATTATCTTCTTGTGCGTGATTTGGCAGTAGTGGGTTCAGTAATAACTGCATTTGCCTCCTGGACAACATCTACTGTTAATGGTGATGATGTTGTTGATAATGTATGAGTAAATTTATACAAGTTTCAAATGAGTGCGGGGATTAAGCGGGTGATGGAAAAAGGCTACTTAAAATACATATAAATTACATTTGAATACATTTGTACATGTATATTTAGTGTAAAAGTATATTTAAAAATATATCAAATAGAAAAATAAATGTTAATCTTCAAGTCTATCGTAGTCCACTGCTGGACATAGGCCTCTATTTAAGCAAAAATTTTTTGGCTTACTGTACCACGCTGGATACGTGGGTTATGTAAGAATTGCTTTAAGTTTTTTTCGTTTCGTTAAGCTTTAAGAAGACAGCTCCCGTACTAGGAATATTTCTGTGCCACGGGGGACTTTACAAACATACTTGAAACGGACATAAAGTATTTTCCCATGCGGAGTTTGGAACTATAATACTCACGAGCATTAAGGAGCGGCAGGGTGACCGTTTAAACCACCACGCCATCTATGTAATTAAATATATTTGTCCTTATTCTCCAGTATACATAATTTTTTGTTATTTTTATATTTGTAATGGAATAGGCGTTTGTCTTCCATCTCACCTGATGGAAAGTGTAGATATGGACGAAGGTGGTACACGCCCATCCAGAAGAAACCTGTTCACTCTACTCTTAAAGGCTCCAGAGTTCAAATCATCAGGAAAAATAGACCCAGGCAGGTCGTTCCAAATCTTGACGACTCTGACTAAAAACGAGCTGTCACACCGTTTAGTTCGATTTTATTTCGACTGTATGGATGAAAGTTTGCTCCTTTAGTCGGCTCTTATTTGCGTGTGGAAGCGTTTTCAATATTGCTTCATGAAAATGTACAAGACAGATGTCAGGTAACCCAAAAAAAAGTCACTTTAGACATTATACACTAAGTCCGTAAATTGAGTACTCAGTAAAATTAATTAATCGTTTCCTATTTAGGTGACATATAAAACCCGTATATTCAAAAATCAAGCTATTGCCGTCCACTACTGAACGAAGGTCTCCACCAAGGAGCCAACCATCCCAGTTTTGGCCAATTCACATCCGTCCGCCGCCAGCCACTTTCTTCAAATCGTAGGTCCATCGCGCCGCAAGACGCCCTTACACTACGTTTGCCCAATCGTGGTCTCCATTCCAGCACACTTCGGTTCCATCTGGTTCGTCTGGAGACAACCGGCCCACTTCCACTTCATCGTACTGATTCTCCATGCGACGTCAGTAACTCTCATTCTCTGTCGAATAACCTCGTTACGAATTTTATCAGCCACAGAAACACCCAGCATCGCACGCTATATCGCACGCTCAGCTACTTTGAATTTGTGGACTAGTCCAATGGTGAGTGTCCACGTCTTGGCTCCGTATGTCATGATGGGTAGGACACACTGTTCGTATATTATTGTTTATTATTTTTTTTTAAGATATTGTCAATTTGAATTAAATCCTTCAAATCACCACCCATTTCATTACCTTCTTTCATGTAGGAAAGAAAGTCCATCTTGGACAGAGTATTTGAACTTCGCAGTTGCTTGTTGATTGCTAAGACAATAAAATATTTATGTAGTGCTTAATTTTATATCTCAATTTAACAAAAGAAACGGCTATCGATTTCCGTTTTGTGGCAATCAGCTTGACAAGACAACTTAATGACTCGATCTCACATTACAAGAGTAAGAACCAAACACGTTTTATGTCCGAACGTAAAATTCTGTGGTGAATTTCTGCCGCTAGCGTGAACAGAAATATATTTAGCAACAGTTTCAGTCAATGATTTCTCTATCTTTCTCAAACAATGTTGGTCAAAATAGTAAAGTACTAGTTTTATAAAACATAGTTTATGTAAGTATATCAGTCAGTTTGTTCGATGTTTCACGCAAAGATTTAAAAATATGAAGATATGTATGTACGTAGATGTATTTCTTTAGAAAACGGTTAAGAATATACCAAAAGCAAGATGACGAACTTATCTTTTAAAAGTTTAAAAAATAACGACTGCACGGTTGGCCTAGTGGTTTTAGCAGTCGCCACACAGCTCTCTACTGCGCTGAGTGTTGTGGGTTCAAACCTCACATGGGACAACACTTTGTGTGATCCACTAATTGTTGTTCTGGGTCTGGGTGTTCTTTGTATCCGTTTCTTATATGTTTGTAAAGTCCCCCGCGATACAAGATTTATTGTTGTAAATAAAGGCGTTGTAAATAAATTATTTATTTATTTATTTATTTATAACTTTATGCACAAATACATGCATCGGCGGACTTAATGCCTAAGGCATTTTCTGCCAGTCAACCGATTGGGCGATGCAAAGAAAATATGAGGTAGGTGCACTTAAGGATGAGAAGTAATTGACAGAGGATTTAGTATATAAAGACTAGTTTGACAATAAATAAGTAAATATATTATACGTTAACACATAAATATATAATACATACATGTATAATATACATACATATACCTCATACATAACCGTATATACATATTACTATAATTGGCGTAGGTCTGCAATTTGTAAACCTTTCATTAATAATATTAATAATATAATTATTAATTAATTTAATACTAACATCTCATCGCTACCACCAAAAGCCTTTAATAGTCTAGTGCTGAACATAGGCCTCTACTTAGAAAGGAGGTTTTGGCCTACTATGCCATATTGGGCTTATTCAGTTTTATTTCTCTTTGAATTGCTGTTGTCTTGGTAGTTTATTCTTTTGGTCGGCTCGTATGACACCCACAGACCATTCTACCGATTTAAGAAACGGAAGAGGAATTCTAAGTGAGGGAATTGTCAGTCGCGTCGACATTCCACATTTGTCGTAGTCAAGTCATAAAATGTACCATCTGATATGGTGGTCGACCATTTTATGACGTGTTTTGTATTTCATGAAATGAAATGGTTGGTCATATTATACTGGGCTGATTAAATCAATGAAGAAAAACAGTATTTTTCGAAATATACAGTCAAACATTAGTTCTTTATAATATTAACATTAACTGACTCGATGGCGCAGTGGTATCATACGCGACTGCTGTGCTTGAGGTCATGGGTTGGATTCCCGGGTCGGATCAAATGTTCATGTGATCTACAACTATTTGTTTCTGAGTTTGGGTGCTTTCTATGTATCATGATCATCATCATCATCTCACCCAAAATATGTCCACTGCTGGACATAGGCCTTCCCCAAGGTTCTCCACAACAACCGGTCCCGTGCCGCCCGCATCCAGCAGCTTCCCGCGACCTTCACTAGGTCGTCGGACCACCTTCTATGTATAATATGTACGTATTTACAAAAAAAAGTATTTATGTATTTATATCACTTTTCTAATACCCGAAAGTACAAGCTCTGCTTAGTTTGGGACTAGACGGTGTTGTGTATTAGATGTCCGAAATATTATGTCCGATATTGCATATACAGTTTTGCTAATGTGATTAAGGTAACTTTGAAATATATGGCATTTATTGCAATGTCCCTTTGTTAAATTAAAGAGAATAAGGGCATTTTCTTTGCTACATTTTTTTTTATAAATTGTAAATTGAAGTAAAATTTAAGTGACATCAAATGTAAAACACACATTTTCACACATAGGCGATAAACGCCAACGTTTATTGTTTATTTTACTTCGACTAGCGTAACAGGAAACTTTGGTGGTTGTGTTTGAGAAGATTACTGTTACTAGCGACTGAACCTAATCGGATTGTGTGGCAATTTTGGGTGTTGTGTGGATTTTGGCTTATTCCTATTTCGTTACTCTGAAGTTGTTATATTTTAATTTTTACTAATGCTGCAAGTCCTATTCAGATAAATTTTCATAAATTTATTTTTCACTAGTTTTTGCTCGCGGCTTTGCTCACGTGGAATTTGATCTGCCCCATTAAGTTTCACAATTTTGGTCATAGTACCTTCCACATAAAAGCTATATGCTATTGCGGACGTTTATTTAGAACTATTCAAGACAAACAATTCTACGGTACGTCACCTTTGTGTAACTCTAATAGTTTAGGCAGCATACGCCAAAGTAGCTCTCAGGGGCCAAATCTTTTTGCCGGCTTAATTGACATGTATCATTATATTACGACCAAGATTACATTAAATCATTACAAATTGTAGCCTATATGTTATTTCGATGTATAACCTACATTCGTGCAAAGTTTATTTATTTGTAATATTAGTAGGATTAGAAACTATTTTATACTATACAAGATAGATGAGCTACCGCTGAGTGACCTATGGTAGCTATTGCCTACTTGCAATTTAAGAGATATAAGTCTGCTATTGCCTTTATCGCCCTCCCTAATTAAGTAGAAGGGAGGTTCTGGTAACCTCACCCACACAAAAAACAACAAAACGATTGTTTAACACCAGATTTCTATTAGGCCGTATTGACACTCCAGTGAAGCAAGCCCATATGTGCCGACGAATCACTGTCAAGAAACTGATACTATACATTCAGATTAAAACATAATAGACATTACACCACAATTTTGAACCGAAGTTATAAAAGTTTACCTCAGTTGCTGTTTTAGATGCACAGAACTTAGTCAGCAAACATTCAATTTTAGCCATTTCTAATAGTGTTAATTAAATATTATTAGTCCCCGCGACACAGGACTTGTTCCTAGTGTGAGCGTTGTCTTGTTAAAAACAAAATCATTTTGGATAACAATGTTGTTTGGTATTTGGCGGTCACCTGTTGCTGAAATCAAAAGAAGAAGAAGTTATATGAATTTCTTTTTATTATTTAATTCAGTTCACCATTCAAACATGGTATTTTAGAATTAAACACAACCTTTACCTATAAGTGAAATAGATTAAAATGTGACTTTCAACCTTTTGTTTAAGTACATGAAGTAGAATTCTACCTGGCAGGGACCTTGAACTGCTGAACCCTAACTAAAATTTAGCACCGTCACGTTTACGCAATAACAGAGTTGAGCGTCAATGTAAGATGATCAATTGCTTTTGACGGGGCTCGCACGTAGCGACGGTCCCACGCACCCTGACGAGCGGTAACACGGCTTAGATTTCGCGATAATAGGAGATAATTTATTATGAATCTAGGTTCAGGTGGAGATATTGTAGACGACGGCAGCGATCTTAGAAAAGAACGTCTGTTTAGTTAATGATTGGAGCGTGAGTCGATTTTTCTCTTGTAGTTATTTGTTGTAGAGTAGAAGAAATTTCTAATTGTAACTTAGCTTAGCAAGAGTTATTATTTTTTAGGGTAATGGCTCCTACACAATACCGGCATAGTGTGTAGGAACGTTAAGGTTAACAACTATATTGGTTTTTAAATAACTTGCCACACTTACATCATACTGTAATTTGCCACATAATGACAGATAAAGACTACGGAGTATCATCACCCCTATTGATCATGTCGTAAGAACCGACTAAGGGAGCAAATTTCACAGGATAACAGAGCTGGAAAGAGAAAAAAACTTGACACGAACCCTATTCCGGTCTGTTTGGCTAGCGTGGTATTTCTAGTTCCTAATATATTAAATGATACAGCCTGTTTGACATAAGATCGTAAGATAACATGTAATCTACTATCTGCCTGATTATTATCACGTCCAACGATTACCTGCTAACAGTTAATACAAAGATTCAGATATCAAGGGTTTCAGTATGCGTTTATTTTAAATGTGAAACTTTCGTGACTAGTGAACATTGTTATTTACACAGTGTTATGTATTTATATGTTTCTCTTTATATTCATATCGCTTTCCGTGTGGTGATGGATTAAGAATAGAGAATGTCACCACCCTATTCATCACGTGGATCTCCTAATAGTTAGCAAATTACGCTGGACAACAGAACTGCGAACAGAAGGCAAACTTGAAACAATATTTTATACCAGCGCGTCTGGCCAGCGTAGAATAGTAGCCTAAAACCTACTTTCTAAAGAGTCGTAAGAAGTAACTGAGTTTGTAAACTACTCAGGACAACATCACTACAAAGAGAAGAAAACTTGAAAAAATCCTGTAACAACCCGTCTGGCCAGCGTGGTATAGTAGGTCAAAACTTCCTTTGCTAAGTGGAGAAGGAAAGGAAAGGCCTATGTCCAGTAGTGGACTGGTAATGTCTGGGTGGTAATGGAATGTCACCTCGTCTGGAAATCAGCTTTTCCGGAAACATGTATTTGACCACCGATGGGGACTCATTGGAAATGTGGCAAGTGGCTCCATCTTATTGAAACCATATGTTACGATTGTAGCCAGCAAATTCCAGTAGTATCGGTTGCAAGAACTCCCGTAATATGTTTGCGCAGGATGTTAGATTCAAATATTAACGAATTCTTGGCCTACCCTATATAATACAATATGGCTAATATGGCTACATCTATAGTCAATATAACTGCTTAAAATATTATTCATACTTAGTTAAGACTAAATTGAAAATGAAATTATAATTCTCAAAAGTTTATGTATTTATCTTTCAGCTACATCAACTTGTTAAGATTATTTTAATTTCAATTGCTTATCAAAACTTACAAAGCGACTAAACACAAATATTTTTGTTTTGTCATTAAAGTACTCCAATTCCCACACATTAACACAGTCATGAAAGTACTTGTGTAAAAGTGGTCACTTTAGCAATGAGTTGCTAAAATAAAGTACTAAATCGGCTTTTCAGCTACAACACAACGTAAATACAGAGACAGATTAACAGATGGTGTCAAACTGAAAAATTTCCTTGTACAGAACGTTAAAATACAGGTAATTTAAAGCCATCAGCATTTACAAGGACAATAACAGATATTGTTTATTAATGATACGGTTAGATTCAAGCTATATGCATCAACCAGCAATACCGGCATCTGAGGTCAGTTTTAAATATTAAAAGTGTAAATTCGGGATCGTATTATGGTTTATACAGGTTCGGTCGGCATAGTTCAGTTCTCTGTGGTAACAATATTGTTCAGCATACCACACAGATATGATTATTTAATTATTTACTTTGATAAATACTGAATAAGTTGTAATTTAGAGCATACATAAAGTCCCTGAAAGGGTTGGCAGTATGTAAACTTAGTTCGATTTACGTAATAAAAGGCAAGACTCTCTAAGAATACGATAGGAAAATTGGGAGTATGTTCCAAGGAAACGTAAAAAGGAAAAGGAAGTTGCTTACACGGATACATTGGAAATGTAGGAGATCACGTGCCTGACTCTCAAACTGGTTGTTGCCGGTAAGTTTATTTTTATTTTAATCTATTTCAAAACGAGAGTTTCTCAATTCGACTGTTTTTTTTATATTTATTATCTCATAACTTACTAATCAATATATCAATTTTGATGATTGTTTTTGTATTTGAAAGCTGCTGCTTTTCATGTGGTCCCATTTAAATACACTAATGGAAAAAATTAAGGGATCAAAAAAAAATTCCAAATTTTTGGGCAGTTTTCAACAGGCCGTAACTTCGAGAGAAATGGTCGTACAGGAAATTAAAAAAAAGAAAATTATAGTTCCAAGTGTCTAGTTTTTGGATTCGATCTTGAAAATTTTATAGCCTCCCCTGTTTTTGAGTAATCGTAGAAAAACCAGCAACAAAAAAACTTTTAAAATTTTTTTAGTTTTTTTTTTTGGTCTACGGACGTGGAAAAAATTGTTTTAGCTTAACCACTATAAGGATCGGATACCTTGTTTATTTAACTTTAATTTGCTTTTTTATACAGCCTGATTTGCCCACTTCTCGCCGAGATATCGGTTTTCAAATGGAAAAGGATCCTTTTGCCTTTGATTATCGATATTTCAGCAACCAATGATTCCACAGAAATTTAAAGGTGGGTTTCAAGAATTTGAAGAAATTTTACTTAACGACTGGCTATAGTTTTTCCGAAAAAAAAATTTTTCTTTCTGTCACATGATTTTGAAAATGCAACAAAAAAAGGGCTTTTGCTAGTTTTTTGGAAAATCAAGCACTGGATCGAAAATATTGAGGAAACCACTAATGTTAAGTGTGCCTTTTACAGTTCAATATGTCTACAAAAACCCTACAAATAACCAAATTATTCCAACAAGCCATTTTTTTGTTTCACTCGATTGAATTTTTGAAAAATTAAAGGATCACGTTATTTGCTCTGAAAAGCTCATAATTTTTAAAAATGAGAAAAAAAATGTTTTTCCGAGCTTTCCCACAATTTTGTTCCAGAAAGTGTTTAAATTAAAAAAAAGAAGGATTCAAAAAAAAAAAAATTTCTTTTAATTAAATTAAAAAAAAAAGTTAATACTCCCAATCGAATTTCAATCTTTTTCATACGCTTTTCGGTGATTGTTTTTTTTTTACTTTTCGTGAATCCTTATCTTTTAACTCAACAGTTTTTTTTTTTGAACTTTTTTTTTTGAAATTTAGCACTTTCTGGAACAAAAATGTGGGAAAAGCTAGGAATTTTTTTTTTTCCGTTTTAAAAATTATGTGCTTTTCAGAGCAAAAAACGTGATCCTTTAATTTTTTCAAAAATTCGATGAAGTGAAACAAAAAAACGGCTGGCTGGGTGAATTTGGTTTTTTGTAGGAACTTTGTGGATTTATTGAACTATAAAAGGCACACTTAACATTAGTGATTTCCTCAATATTTTCGATCCAGTGCTTGATTTTCCAAAAAACCACCAAAAGCCCTTTTTTTGTTGCATTTTCAAATTCATGTGACAGAAAGAAAAATTTTTTTTTCGGAAAAACTATAGCCAGTCGTTAAGAAAAATTTCTTCAAATTCTTGAAACCCACCTTTAAATTTCTGTGGAATCATTGGTTGCTGAAATATCGATAATCAAAGACAAAAGGATCCTTTTCCATTTGAAAACCGATATCTCGGCGAGAAGTGGGCAAATCAGGGTGTATAAAAAAGCAAATTAAAGCTAAATGAACAAAGTATCCAATCCTTATAGTGGTTAAGCTAAAACTATTTTTTCCACGTCCGTAGACCAAAAAAAAAAACTAAAATAATTTTAAAAAATTTTTTGTTGCTGATTTTTCTACGATTACTCAAAAACCGCGGAGGCTATAAAGTTTTCAAGTTCGAATCCAAAAACTAGACACTTAGAGCTATAATTTTCTTTTTTTTGATTTCCTGTACGACTATTTCTCTCGAAGTCACAGCCTGTTGAAAACTGCCCAAAAATTTGGAATTTTTTTTTGATCCCTTAATTTTTTCCGGTAGTGTAGAATCTGACAAGTAGTTTTACAGTTAACCGTAATAACGCACATTTAATTGGCTTTGATGAAATAAAAAATATACGTAGCAAAAATAGTACGATAACTATTCTGAACGATTTTTTTACCATTAAGAAATTAATGGTACAACTACACAACTGTACACACTTCCTACCGACCCTCGTGCTTCTAGTCAATTGCCCCCGTGTGTGCGAAATTATGTTGTTCCTATTGTAATGTTAACCTACGTTGGTTAACACCGACTCTTAATATAACAATAATTGTACATACACGTATAATACAAAGTTATGTTATTTTCCTTTTTAGTGCTTTTTTGTTTGAGATATGTTCTGTTTGAAGTAAATTTTTTTGTTAAATTTTTATTATATTATTTGAATATCATACCTTAATTATTGCTCCTAATAATGACTAGATTTTCTAGAACGACAATAAGGTACATTCCAGGATCATTAGCGTGAACGCGTATTGTTTATGACAAGTTATAAGATATGTGACCTTATGCGTGAATAGGAAACGTGACCGTTGACATTGCATTTTTATAATACACCAGATATATAACCTTGACAGTGTAATAGTGACAACGACAGTGACAGTAGTAGTGGCAGTATGACAGTGTCAGGGACAATGATGGTGACAGTGTGAGATACATACGTGTTAGATAAACAAAAAGTAACATTACAGAATAATTACCACAATACCACAACCGAACCTGCTTAAGTGACTCTACTCTGACTGTAATAGTCCGAGTAAAGTCGCTTTGGCAGGTTCTATATTTATTATATATATACAACGGCGCGCTGATTATGGATTAGTTTTTATTATAAATTAACTTATTACTAAGTAACGAATTATTTTAATAATCATTGATTTTTTTTATTGGATTGTAGTGAATTGATTCTTTAAGCGAAAATATTAAAATAATGTTATTGAAATAAGAGCGGTAACCTCGAATAGAGTTGTAGGTGGCGCCACGAGTAATGGCAGCAGTCAGTTTTTTTGGAGATGGACAGCTATCACGAGGTGCACACATGCCAACCTGCCTGTTCATCTATGCGATTTTATAAAAAAAATATAACGATAAAATAATGAGACGTTGAACAATATAAGTGTGCCCTTATTTTGAAAGTTCCTGTTACACCGCCCACGATGGATAGCTACAATCAAGACCGCTATGACGTTTTTTTTCTGACTATCTGACATATATATATATATAATGCACCTTGTTTACCGGTACCGATATATCCTTTCTGAGCCTACTGGTTTTCTGATATTCCCTGCTCGTATATTAAATACCAAAAACGAAAGCAGTTTTAATAGCCGGTAACTGACTCCGGTGTAATAGCCACTTTGGGACGTTAATGGAGCGTTATCTTAACAAGTGCCCCTCTCCGATGTCACTCTATTACAGAGTTATCTCACCCTACAAACCTTTTTCGGATCGTCACGACTTTTTCCGCTCTAAAAATATATATTGTTTATGTCATGGTCAAAGGAGTTTTTGTATAGTTCTTTCTTTGAAAATATTCTGAGACGGATTATCCGTAACAAATAGGGACGTAGGGAAAAATAATATTTGTTTCAGCAATATACTTTTATAACGATGTTGATCATTAATAATAGTGAAGTTAAAATAACAATGATAAGTGTGTGAGTACACTGCCACGATGACTGTCATGGTCAGGTCAATACAAACCATTCATTCCCATCGCTACAGTATACGCTCAACTTCAAACGCAAGTTTGATATTTAATGAAATATTTTACAACACTGAAGTCCTGGTAAATTGAAACAGTTAAAGGATTTTGTAATACCTTTTCGTTGGACATGAACAGGTTAATATATTTAGATGTGTTTAACCGGTGTATTTAGAGTCATTAACGTTCACCCGAGCTACCTTTAGTATATATAGATTTATCTAGACTTGTCTTGTCTTGTCCAAATTGACACCCATTAACTGATATCCAAAGAAAAATAGGTTTTGCAAACGATTGTTATGTTGACGATAACTATAATTACTCCTTGTAATAGTACATTTGACATTGCCAATACATATATACCTCTATACTTTTTGAGGGCCTAGTACAATAAAACACTGTAATTATGACAACGAAATATTAAATGAATATTCTAAAATTATTCAGGTTAATAAAAAAATCATATGAACTAATCTAACAAAAAAAAAGATTATCATCTCTAAAATACAGTACCAAGTTTCACAACTTGGAAGACCGTCATTTGGTTAGATACTTGCCAATATAATAAACTTTTAGCGACGCGACGACGAATAGAATTGTCTAACCACGTCTATAAGGGTCAAAGTTGGACTCCTATCGGCTATCCGGTGTGACATCGTAAAGGAAATACTTCGACTGTGTGACGCACCATTTACTATCAAAGTGTCACTATTGATATAAACGTCTGTAGTGACACGAAAACTATTTTGGGTTTTTGATGTTCTAGTATATTATAGGAGTTAACGGGTAGCTTTAGTATTTAGAGCTTAATAATGATGATGTAAAGTTATTTCTAGGCTAGAATAAATATAAAAAATGATTTAACAGCTTTTTTTTTATTTTTAGAGTCTGCCAATGTGACTACTCTGCCTGATGGAAAGTACGAATATAATTCAATAAGTTTTGGTCCCTGTACTCATTGTAAATGCCTGCAAGGCAATATGGTCACCCATATTAAGCGGCCTAGTGACATGCTTTTTCACGCCCCACTTGGGGACGTAAAAGGCATAGTAGTCATTGTGGCAGTGTAATGTTCACATACTTACTACGATAACTGTCACCCCTGCATGAATGAGCTCCTGGTCACGCACTCACCAATAAGACACGACAGCACGGATGCTGTCGCTTTAGGTTGTTCTTTTGTCCGGGTCGAGTCGACCGGTTTATGCTGAAATCAGCGTGGCTCTACTAACTAACGAATCGACCTACAATTTCTTTTTCAACCACGAAAGTGTACAGTGTACAGTGTCATTGTACAGTAGTGTTTGTTACAATTTATAAGAAATAATAGTATCTAAAATAATTATATTAACTATTAGTATTGGTTATATGCTTCTCCCTTTTTTTACGTGTGGTCATCAAACCTGGGTTTGCGGCGCAA
The DNA here is from genome assembly GCA_949316085.1 of Hypercompe scribonia. Taxonomy (NCBI): domain Eukaryota; kingdom Metazoa; phylum Arthropoda; class Insecta; order Lepidoptera; family Erebidae; genus Hypercompe; species Hypercompe scribonia. Next base: position 11,777,760 of record OX438986.1, read on the forward strand.
AAGCGTTTTGTCGGAATCAGACTAACTACCCCCTACAGTGTGCCACTTTGCACCTGAGATAGGAGGAAAGAGCAGTGGGGCATGGCTGCATCGCAAATCTGCATAATCGTATCATGAAATGACCAGCCTCATGTGGACCTCATGTGTTGCGTTGAAGGCACAGTATCAAGTTCTTCAAACTATTTTAGAAAACCTTAGGCTCTAAGGTTTTCTAAAATAGTTACTCAAACTCCGCTTAGACAGAAATACACACGTATATAGGGACCCTTGTCTCGTAGCGACAAGGCTGGAGGAACGTATGTAATGGGATTTGCAGCTACAACAACACCAATCGACCACTGTGCCATGACTTGGAGGAAAAGATTCTGCGCAACAGCACAGTGATTTAGGTCCATCTGGACACGAAGGTTGGAGGCTTAATCCATTATCGAACCGTCTCTACAACCTCCTCCTCCAAATTATAAGGCAGAAATTAGATGCTCTCCTAACGTACTTCTTTGACCCAGCATTTTGACATGTATCAAACTATTGATCTTCTAAGAATGCCTTCGCTCTACAGCATCCAGAAATCTGTTTTCCCTATAAATCTTTTACATATTCTTAGTTAAGCATGAATATATTTCTCACACTCAAGATACGGCCACTCTTTCTACAAAATTTCATGTGGTGATAGAAATTTTTATTGCCTCATAACTTTTTATTTGATTGATTCTTACCTAAAAGAAAGTTGTTACTGAGTTACGATAAATTAAGAAACAATATAGCTATTACACGCACTATTAACGGGCCAAACCTCTAAACTAGTATCGTTGTTGACATAAACAAACCTAACGAGACGAAAACATCCTGCAGTAACTAGCGTCCTAGTAACTAGCAATATGTTCCGATACGACTGGACATTTCTTTTATTAATCCTGGCAAAAATACTAGTTACTGACTGTAAGTTTGCCTAAAGCCTTGTAGGTCAATAAGGTGTCATTAGGAATGATTGTAATTTGACCATCAGGCAATCTTATATACATTTAATAATGAATGATCGAGTGCAGGTCGATACTTTTATTGTTAAATTAATAATATAAATTTTAATATTAGATAAAGGAATCAAAGACTGTACCTACATTACAGAATAGACGAGAAAGAAGTCATCCCCACTTTGCTGCTACGGGACATGGACACACGTAATAAATATTAATAAACCTATGAAAACTATAGCTTCTAAGTATCTAAAAATCAATAGTTAGTATCAATAGTTTAGTTACCATAAATTAGATATTTCTAAGAACATACAAATAAAAGGTACTCACATATTACACCAAGACACAGAAAATAGGATCGTGTTCATTACACAATTGTTCGTTCTGGATAAGAAATATTCTCACAACTGTCATTTAGCAGTTAAGATCAATCGCGAACCGATAGACCAAAAAGCCCATCAAAATATGAATGAGTAAATATTTTGTAACATAAGCAAACTGCTGAAATAGAACAATAATTCACGTCTTGCGGTAGAGGTTACAAATGTGATAACCATTGTTCTTAGGTCAAGAAACTTGGAACAAGAACAAGCAACTTGAAGGCATTTTACCCAAAAGTTTTGCCAGTCACTTTAATGTAGGAAATAGGCTCGCCACGTATTTGTTGTACGCGTATAACTTCTAATATTTACGTAAATGACATCATGCGTATAACATTATGAGGGTTGCAAATAAATAGGGTGGTGTTTGAATTCATAATAATCTCTTGTCGAATTTCTTTCTACGAGACTTTTTCCGAAACTAAATTGGGGTCGACTTTAGGTCTATTACGATACGGGTGGACTGTGATCTCTTTACGTGGAGCGACTGACATAAGATCTTCACAGCTACTGGGAGCGATGGATTAACGTACTCTTTAATCCATGCAGGGGTCTCAATGTATTGAGAATGATCACCTATCCATAGATTGACCTGGGATTATTTTGTAACAATATAGGTGAAATCGAGTCCCTCTACCAATGATAATGACACCTTATTGATCTACAAGGCTTTAGCCAAAGTTATAATCAGTAACTAGTATTTTTGCTATGATTTATAAGAATAATAATCAAAGAAATGCCCAGTTCTCACATTTGTAACCTCTACTGCAAGACGTGAATTACTGTTGTATTTCAGCAGTTTGCTTATGTTACAAAATATTTATAAAAATAATGATAACAGAAATGTCCAGCTCTCACATTTGTAACCTCTACCGCAAGTCGTGAATTATTGTTCTATTTGAGCAGTTTGCTTATGTTCCAAAATATTCACTCATTTATATTTTGATGAGTTTTGTTGGTCTAGTGGTTTGCGATTGATATTAACTGTTAAAGGACTTTCGTGAGATTATTTCTTACCCAGAAGGAAAAATTGTATCAGGAACACGTTCCTATATTCTGTGTCTGGGTGTAATATATTTATTATTCGTATATTATTAGTATTTAAACTATTGATAAACGGATTTTTAAACAACCTCATTCTAATAATATCCGCTGTACAACAATCTAACAAATAAAAAAGGTTTATTGGATCTATTTATGTATTGTTATTTACTGTAATGTAGAGAGTTTTAGATATTAAAAAGCTATAGTTTGCACAGGTTTATTAACATTTCTTACACTGACAATATCGTAAAATTAGAAGTGAAAATAACTTAAGTGTGTCCACGTCCTATAGCAGCAAAGCGGGGATGACTTCTTTCTCGTCTATTCTATAATGTAGGGTAATGTAGGGTGTTTGATTCCTTTATCTAATATTGAAATTTATATTATTAATATACCAATAAAAGTACAAAGTACACTCGATCATACATTTTTAACCTATTATAGGTAGTACCATCGAAAAATTTAGAACTTTCTATTCTGATTACAAAATGTATTTGTTAATACAGTAAGAAAAAATAATGTGAAGCAAAAACCGAAAATGTATTTATTCTAGGGTCTGAATCAGCCTGTTTGTATGACGGACAAAAAAAGGTTTAAAAAATTAAAGCCAGTTTTAAAAAAAAATTGATAATCTGGTGTCCTAAAAATATGACAGTGGTAAAAATGGGTTAAACGATGCCTGCTCGGTGGCAGTGTAAGTGCACACCGAGCCCGTCCAACCTTTTCCACCGCTGAGCGGAGGAACTCCGACCCTAGACAGGGTCCCACCATCGTGATTTTTTACCGAGGTTTTCCTCCTCAATGCTCCGAAGAGCGAAGAACCAACAGAAGATCCGACAGACACGCCCTGTTGCACCAAGTCTCGGCCGAATTGTCGAAGAAAATGGTTTCCCCTTCGGGCTAGAATATTAGCCGTTGGCAGTGATGAACACCATCGCCAACGTTACCAGGGTGCACCACGTGGAGGTTTTCTACCCAAGCACACCACCGGTTTTAGACCTCCTCTAAAGTGTGACAAAAGTTACAAATAGTTTCTGTCGCCTCTACGCCCTTCGTAAGTCTGTAAATTAAAACGTGCCTTCCTAATCGACACGTTTCTACTTCTCTGCATAATCAGTTGTGGTATTAAACTGTATGTTGTGTAGTAATAGCTCTGAACATGTGGAGAACGTTTCTATTGTTTGTCGTCATAAACGGAGTCAGCGCTAAGATAGATGAAGATGACCCTAAAGATATGGGTTCCATTGGTACGTAATTTTTTTTTCATGTCTATATGGCAAATGTAATTGTAGATTGTGTAAAATGCTTGCTCTAAAAAAATCTAATTTCAAGAAAACTATAGAGTTTTTCCTATAGAGTATAAGATATATTACTTTGTTCATATTATTTTTATACAATGACCCAAATTACTTCTGGGAGTGATTTCGTGAAAAACAACGGAAACTTGTAACAGGAACTATGGGTTGATTGACCAACAACAAAAAAACTGTCTAAAGTAAAATATTACTTACTCCTTATGTTAATTAATTTAAATGTGACATTCACAAAGAAAACATTGGCAATTGTTGAAATTAATTAATTGCAACACTGAACAACGGCATCTATCTTTTGATATGTAGAAACACATCTTTCTGTATTGTGTATTGTATTGTGCACTGTTTTTAAATAATAAAACAATATTTTGTTCTGGAGTTATATTTTCACTAAACATTTTAACATTCCATGACCAACAATAGTTATTTGAATAATTTTAAAATCACCTGTAAAATAGATATTTCTTATTTCTTTTTTAGTTAATTATACTTTACAAATGTTATATTTAACAAACTGCAGAGTATTTTTTTCGTTAAACATAAATTTGATTGAAAAAAAAACTTATACAAATATTTTAAATAAATAACAATATTAATACATATTTTTTTTTACGTTTTGATAAGCAGTTTTATGGGAATAAAGTCAATTAATTTTTACCAAAGTCGTAAACATATAGTCTCAAATTTGGGAAGTACCATTTCAACACTACGATTTGTAGTTGAAAAAGTTTAAAATATTTATTTTCTTTAATGAAGAATTAGCTGTGGAACTTCAAACTTTCTGCCACAGGTCTATAATATTATCGTAATACGTCTTTTCTCTTTCGTATCCCACATGTAGTTCTATACCTCCGCTCACATCTGTCCCCCCAAAGGGGTAGGCAGATTTATTTATTTATTTATTTATTTATACATCATGCACTTTATGTACATAGGCGGACTTAATGCCTAAGGCATTCTCTACCAGTCAACCTTTGGGTGATGCAGAGAAAATAGGAAGTAGGTGCGTTTCAGATGTTGAAAAGAAGAAGTAGACATATACAAACTTTCATATTCTAAAATTAATACAAATACATGAATACATACATATACATACTTAAGTTGATGTAAGTCTATATACATACATACACAAATAAATATCATAACAAGTATAAGATGATAATCATGTATTGGTTGATTCTACCAGCTGTTTCAGTAAATACTGCTTCACTTTTTTCTTAAAAGTAAAAGCGTTGCTAGCCATCCTGACTTCGAGGGGAAGCTCATTCCAGAGAAGAACGGACTGCACAAAGAAAGATGAGCCAATAAACTCAGATGTATGGGAGGGGCAACGAAAGAGAAGATTCTTAGAAGACCGAAGCTTTCTGTCGTGATTGCTACATAAGAGTTGGAAATAAGAGTTTAAATATGTTGGCGAAGATGGGTTATTAGGTAAAGAGAATAGAACAGTGAGCGCGCGTAATTTTCGGCGTAGACGAATTGGTAGCCAATTGAGCTGCGAACGGAAAGAGGATACATGGTCATATTTACGGAGATTATAAACAAATCGAATGCAGTTATTAAGAAGACGGTCTAATTTATCGAGAAGATCTGCATTCAGGTCGTAGCAGCATACATCACCATAGTCGATTAAGGGGAAGATAAGAGTTTGCACAAGCATAGTCTTGGTTTTTACGGGCAGGAAATTTCTCAGATGATTTAGAGCCCGAAGTGTCCCAGTAACCCTCCGGCACTGTTTTGCCACTTGTTCACGCCAGGTTAGCGTGCAATCGAGGTGTAAACCTAAATCTTTCACCGATCCACTCACAGGTATGATAGTCCCATTAAAAGTAATAGCCGGGACAGTTTTAGTGTCTACTCTGTTCATCGACCGGTGACTTCCCACTACGATAGCTTAACATTTTGTGGGGTTCACAGATAAACCAAACCTTTGAGACCACGTGTTGATTGTTTCCAGATCGTGGTTGATCATTTGTATTGCTATCGAGATATCTTCCACTTTACTCTGTCAATAGAGCTGTAGGTCGTCGGCATACAGATGATACGCACAACGAAGTTCCAGGGACAGGAGGTTAATATACACAGAAAATAATATAGGAGAAAGAATGCCGCCTTGAGGAACACCAGAATCAAGATCACACCAGCTCGAGGAAGATCCATCGACATGAACAGATTGCTGGCGTCCCTGAAGATATGATGAGAACCAAGCTAGTGCTTCAGGTGAGACCACAAGATAGGAAAGGATAGACAGGAGTATATTGTGATTGACTGTGTTGAAAGTATTAGAGAAGTCAATTAGTACCAAAACAGTAACTTCAGTGTCTTGCATACCTGCCTTGATATCGCCAACCACTTTAAGAAGAGCAGAAGTAGTGCTATGACCAGGCCTGAAACCCGATTGAAACGGGCTCAATAGGTTGTATTTGTAGACAAATTCAGAAAACTGTTTGTGCACACAGGATTCTAGGACCTTTGAGAGGAAAGGGAGGACGGATATTGGTCTGAAATGGTTGGATCGCACATTTTACTCGCTGTAATTTTAGTCCTGCTTAAATAATTAATAAGGGATAAGCCTCTCTTCAAAACAGTGTCTATTATATATTGCGTGACATGAATTTCTGTACTTGACTTTCTTATATTTGTACACAAGAAATAATCCGAGCATGTAACAATAACTCCTCACGTTTGTATGAAGAACATAAATGTAAAACATAAATATTATCTATCAAGATTAATTGTTTTTAAAAAAAAAACCGTGCTTCTCTTAATTTAGTCTATGAAAAACTTTATAAGAAACCATATTAAATTACCTAAATATTTAAAAATATAACAATAAACAACCTTCTGGAATGTACGTTTCTGCTTATTTACTCATTTTTAGACATCATTTATATTCCGGATAATTAATACCCAACACCTTCTAATTTCAAAATAGCAGAGCTAGACTGACTAGAATAATTAAATACTTTTTTTGTAAATACTCGCATACAAACATTGGATTCGTCTTGGAAACCAAACTTGAGATCTCAGTACAGCAGTCGTATACGGTACCACTGCACCGATTAGAACTTAAGTACATTCGCATATTACCCGACCCGATCGATACATTTTCTTAGCGTGAATTTACTATAGTTAAATAAGAAACCTTCTGAACAGAAACTAAATAGTTTTAGAAGGTTAAATCTGTTAAATCATTCAATATGAGTGGGTTGAATAGTAAACTTTGAATGAATCATCGCTAGCTGCGAAATTTCTGAACTGTCAATTTGGCACTTTGTCATTTCAATACAACTTCGGGACGTACACGAACCGTACTTAGCACATATGTGTAGATGTTTGTATGTAGTTAGTTCAATGTGGCCAATATTAGCTAGCAAGCGATAACATGTTATGAAAACGAACTAATGTTTAACACAAAACATTGTTTGTTGACTTTCTAACCAAATGGTGTTTTGGATCCAAATACATAATAATTCATTATTTATTTATTTACGTATTTCAAGACAATAACTGTTTTTTGTAAATTATACTAAGTATGATATCGGTGTGGTTGACGGATTAAGAATACAATATTACCACCCCTATAAAGCTCACGGGAGTCGTAAGAAGTAACTTAGTTTGTGAACTAATCAGGACAACATCACTACAAAGAGAAGAAAACTTGAAAGAATCCTATAACAACCCATCTGGCCAGCGTGGTATAGTAGGTCAAAACTGCCTTTGCTAAGTGGGGAATGAAAGGCCTATGTCCAGTAGTGGACTGCTATGATGATGATGACAAAGCAAGTCAATGTATTCTTTTTCGGTTACTACAAAGTTTAACAAGATGGAGTGTTTATATATTTTTACGACATAAGGATCACATGAGCAAGTGTATTTAATGGCGAGTGATTACCACTATGGAAATATATATATACCTATAGTAATGTTAAAAAGTTAATGAGTTTGTTTACTTGATTTGTTGGTTACACACACTGATTCAGGGAATACTGATTTAAATTGAAAAATTCTTAAGCATTAGATAACCCATTTATAAAATAGGGTGGGCCACGAAATGTTATCTTCATTTGAAAAATCGTGAAAAATAACCATTTGATATATTAGAAAAACTGTTTATTTGCTAGATTGCTAATTAGGTTATATTTATTTTTTAAAAATTACATCGTCTAATGACCACCGTTTCGACGTTTGCACTCTTCTAAGCGAGCACCGAAATTTTCGAATACTCGTCGGCAAAGAGACCGCGATATCACCGACATCTCTTCGCTGATTTTCTCTTTTAGTTGACTTAGTGTAATTTCGTTTATTTATGAAGATACGATTCTTCAAATAACCCCTATAAAAAAAGTCTGCTGAGTTCAGATCTGGACTTCTGGATGACCGTGAAATATCACCTCGTCTGGAAATCAACTTTTTCGCAAACGTATCTTTGACTACCGGCAGGGACTCATTGGATATGTGATAAGAGGCTCCATTTTGTTGAAACCATGTGCTACAATTGTAGCCAGCAAATTCTAGTAGCATCGGTGCCAAGAACTCCCGTAACATGTTTGCGTGGGATGTTAGATTCAAATGTTTACGAATTCTTGGCCAACCCTATATAAGAGAAGCTAAATAACATTACACTAGTACCAATAGGAGTCGAGCATCAATAAAAAATGTTAAAAAATTACGCCAATTTTATTCCAAACACGAAAACACCAAGTTGCGTGAATCACTTAATATATTGTAACAAATAACTACTCGTATAACTTTCAATGCCATCAATATTTTATGTTACAATATATTATGTTGTAGAAATTAGATATCAAGAAGAAAATATAATTATACACACTTTATTTTTGCTCGAAAATGAATAAAGATCTTAACGTCAACTTAATCAAATATCAAGCGCTCTTTTCACATTCATCTCATAATCGCAAGATCAAATAAAATACTCGAAAGCGTGCAAGTATTTGTTTAGGATAACGAATTTCCGCCCTGTTCTTATCTTAATAGAGATCATTTTTTTATGAAACAATTTTTACTCAGTATATAATAAAGAAGTATATTTAAGAGAGGGAGAGACATGCTTTAGCAAGAAAAGGGCGACTTGACCAGCTTTCGACCAAAGTCTTCGTTAACTTATTTATGCCCAGTGGGTCGAAAAGGACCCAACAGTCATATGTTACAAAATACTAATTTTCATTGAGTACTGTGTTATAAATTTGAATTACACCACTACTTCTAAGTAGTTGAAGAAACCAGTTTGATTCTCACAGAGACAAATGTCATTATTTAGTGATTTTCTATTGCAAAATACTAGTCCAAGTTATTGCATGGTCATTTCACGGAAACATTTTGCAAACGGGTATAATAAAATATAAGCATACCGTGTGTTATTATATTATATTATTGTTAAAATATTCTTTTAGCAAATGAATAAGTGTATTAGAGATAGTTAAATAATAAAATAATAACAATCACAATCATTTTTTATGATCATCAATTAATAATATATATAGTTTATATAAATTATGAAAATGATATTATCTAAAGTTCTGAGCATGAGTGGGGTAAGTTATTCTTTCGTCGTTTTTCACTGAGTGAACAAAGTTATCAAAGCTCAAAATCAACCCGAAGAGGAGACTCACAACGACGAGAGACTAGGGCAGGGTACCATGCCATTCTTTTACGGTGTAGAACAGTGAGAGATGCCATAGTATCGTACCCCAAAGGTGACCCTGGTCATCCCAGGATGTACTTCAGTCGTGGGATACGGAAGGGAGGATTCTAGAAACCACTAATGCTTTCCTGAAGCTCCTCCAACCGAAGCAAAAGCCGAAGGGTTTAATAAGTAGACCAACCGGTCTAGCTATTTAACCTTGAGGCTCTGAGCGTGTGTGGGATACCTGAAGAACCCAATAGATCCCACACACGCCTTTCGTCTTCCCACGAAGGGTGTGGCGCGAAAACATTTACAGCAAAAAGAAACAAAACCAAAAAGGTGTCCATAGACGGTAGTTACTTACCATCAGGTGAATTTTCTTCTCGTTTACCTTTTATGCTATTAAAAACACAATTGTTTTATGATTTGATCGTATCTAAAAACTGTTAAGATTCTATTGTTATAAGGTCCTTAGAACTCTACATTATTAATGGTAGTTTTTGTAGTTATGCTTGGGACAGAATAAAGAGTCTAAAGTAAAAAATTACCGCAGTACGCAAATTTGGTACTTACAGGGAGTTTAAACTGAGAGAATGTCTAAGTAGGCTATACGATATGGAAGGAAAACTTGTCAACTTAGTAAAGCTTAGTGGAAAGTTTCCAACACGATTATCTTTAACTTTTAAACTTTTACGCTCCATGATATTATAATCATGAATGTATTCATGGAAGAAATGGATAGGCTAAATCATATCACATTACAAGAAGTAGTCCGTGAAAGAAAATGTAGAGAATGGGATGACTATGAAATATTGCACATTTAAAAATTTTTGAAAACGGTAGGCAGATGTAGATGATGATGTAATCGAGATAAATATTAAATAAAAAATAAAATAAAAATAACCTTTCTTCTACTATCAAGCTGTCAATAATACACATCTTATTATTGTTATTATTTTCATGCTATTAATTATAACCACATTCTTTTAACGTACTTTTATCTTACTTACTTACTATTCTCTTATATGGTTTTTTTAATTTTTTTAATGAGAACTTATAATTGACTTTTAATACATTTTTGAAATTATTGTTTTAATTTCTGACATTCTGTAATTTTATTTTTATTTCTTACAATAGTATTTTACTTATCCCTTTATACTCAATATTGTATTAAAAATAAAATTATTATGTTTTAACATGTTCTACATAATCGTCGCCTCTTCGCCGTAGACCTCCCTCAACACTTTCCACTGCCTGTCTCTGGTTATCGAGAAAAATATTACATATAGATATTGAAATTCCCTGACGGTCACAGGTAGCCTGGTAGAATTAAGTTCAAATATCAGGTACACATACATAGACACTAATATTTAAGACCGAAAGTTGAATCTATTTTCTGTTAGGCTTATTAATGATATACTGCGAAAATTCTTATCATGACAGTTATGACATCGAGAGTAGATGGAAACTGAATTTTGAAATATTTTTTATAATGATGTGTGACCTTCTGGCTTTACATTCAGCATAATAAACTAATCGATGAAAATAATAAGCGTGATAACGTGTTATACTTTCTACATTAACCACTTGATACATTTACTCTCCATACAAATTTGACATGTTAACCTTTACAGAGCTGCCCACACACCGTGTCTTAATCATATAATGTAAGCAAATGTGTGGGTGTAAGTTACATTTTTGCTAAGACTCAATTGATCATCTTGTAAGTACTCGAGTTGCGGATATACATAGATGTAAGGTAGTTTGTTGTTTATGCTTTGTGTACGGCAATCACTTGGATAATAGGAAACTTTAAGTCTCGTAAATAAATTGCAGAATATCGTGCACGTCATGTGTGCACGGTATTCAACAATTTATTTTACAGGTGGTAGAATAGGGGCATCGGTGGAACTGATCATCATATACAGTCTTGTTTTTTTTTTGCTATATTAAGAGCCTGTCAAAGTGACTCTACTCTGCCTGATGGAAAGCATGAATAGAATCCAAAAGTTGTGGTCGCTACACTCATCGCAAATGCAGACAATGCAGTATCGAGAACTACACTATGGCGGCCTAGTGAGATGCTTTTTCACGTCCCGCTTGGGGACGTAAAGGGCATGACAGTCATCGTGGCAGTGTAAGGCTCACACAGTCACCTGCCACCCCTGCATCAATGGGCTTCTGGTAAGGAAATCTTGTCAAGCCAAGCCTTGTCGGACCTATAGAACTTCACTCACACACTTCAAAGACCGGCAACGCGTTTGTCACTAACAGATAGTCACTTTCCATCAGAGATACGAATGCTCGTAAACCCTTTTATCATAAATAAAGATACGATGCTGAAGAAGACAAAGAGTACTCGTCTTTATAGATATCATCATATACCGTTACCCTTGTCACTTACAAACACATTAGCCAACTAATAATTAATTATCATATTAGAGGATACTCCAAATTTGTTCTACGGCAACACGCTTCAGCAAGTGTTGAGACGAGAGCACCAGATTACTTCTAAAAACTTTTCCAATGTAAACGTGCCCTAAGCTGTCACAAAAACAGTAACAACGTTAGTTCTATTAACTCCACTTTATCTGCGGTCTCGCAGCTGTTACGAACAAAAACTACAACCTATTGTTAGTTTACGAATACGAGAATGTTCACGTCTGTGGTTAAACTGTTAACTAATTTTAAGGTCGGCATTACAGAATATTCGTTCAGATAATCGTGTGATTTTAATTAGTATTTACTAATCATTATTTACCATCTTAGAGATAAATATTTATACGTGTTTGTATTATAAGTACATGATGATGATCTTTATCTAAACTTATGACAAAGCTGTTAAAAATCATGTATTATTTTGTAACCTGGTGATAATAGTACCTACTATATATCACAGTGTCTTTAAAGCTTGTCAGTGGGTACAGTAACTACCTACTAACAAACTTGTTAACGTATCGTAACATGACAAATTGTAAATGCATATGCGTCAAACTAATTCAATCAGACTGACGTGGCTTCACGCCACGATAACCGATCCTGTACTGGCCGCACACAACCCATATCCATCCTACACCTATTACCATGTCATGGGACCACGTTGTTTAGTTGAGTTTATCCATGCAAGAAACTATACAAACCTTTTCGTTTCCCTTATTTTTCTTTTTAATAAAAGACAACTGCCACATTGGGACCGCATTGGGGGACTTTACAAACATGCATAAAGCGGACACAAAGAACACCCAATTTGTGGGTCACACAAAGTATTATCCCAGGTGGGGTTTGAACCCACAAAACTTTAACATAGTAGAAAGTGGCGTGACGACAGCTTAAACCATTACGCCATCCGTGCAGTCCAATTAAATTATGAAAGTTTTAACATAAAACTAACCATCCTCTCAGTATGAAGATCAAAGTACTGAATAATTCCGCAAGGTTAATTTTAAGTATTTGAAAAATTCCACAAACGCTTACTGAGCTCACTCGCAAAAGCGAATGAATTGTACAAATTTCGGTTAACAAAGTTTAAATGTTTGGCCGCAATTTTCCACAGAACCATCCCCGTTTATATTTAAATGTATATTATATACATACATGTGTATGTTATATGTTCTTTTTTTGTCGTGTTATGCTTTGATTTTCTGAATTTTTCATTGAAGTATGCTTGACTGAATGCATTTAGTTAATACAACGGCCAGAAATAAAACCTTTAAAAAATGAATAAATAATTTAGTTGTACAAAGAGTTACTGAGAATTCAAGATATCGATTTATATACAGTTAGATTTTTTTGGTCAGGCTATTTTCTCACTGGTCTATTGTTTTATGCACACAATAAAAATGAAATATGGTTAGTCACGCAATGTGCATCCATAGAGTGGGTTGTCCTATTATGAAGCCACTGACAATGTACTGTAACTTTTGTGTTTTTAGTAATAAATTTCTATTTATTACTATTGAATATGTAGCACGCGAAACGTTTTTTGACGCTTCTGATAATTACTACTCGTAAAAGGTATCATATTCGCTTTAGGGTATTTATTTCTTTCCACTACTAGTAATTATTTAGAGCAAACAAATAAAGGGCGAGCGAGATTCATCATCAGAATCATTAGAAACAGCTTAAAATAGTTCTCTGTTAGACATAACCCTCTCTTTCCAAGTTTTAGTCTACTGTACCACATTGGCCCGACAAGTTTGCCTCCTTTTTGCGATAATGTCGCACTGTGTAGTTTATTTTCTTAATCAACTCTTACGAAACTCACTGGATGAATAGAAGTAGTGATACTCTGTATTCTTAACCCATCACCTATACGTGTGATATGTGTATGTATGATATGTGAGGTTACCAGAGTCTATGCGGCTGTTGCGTTGTAATTGCCTATATGAGGCGATCTTCGCTAGTCATGGACTAAGTCAAGTTTACAACTATTTAGTTTGAATATAAGAGCTGTAAGTTCAGAACTATCTTCCTTGAGTTTCAACTTTCTACTTATTAGAAATAGATCGAAATCCCCTTGCTTTCACTTTCAAAACAGAACATATAACCCAAGAAGTCTGCCAGAAAATTAGGTATTCCCAATGTTCAACCTATTAAGATAAACACGCTTAATATTATCAACACTGTAACAAACAAAAAGGCAGTTATTCCACCCTTACCCTTTATAAATCAAATAGAATACTTGCCGACTTTGATTATCTCAAAAACAATATATATTTCTAAGAGACCTTCAAACTAGAATAGACCTTATTTGTGTAGAATAAAAGCGTGTTTAGTTTAAAAGTGTCTAGTAGCAGATGTTAGGAACACTAATGTCGGTGAGATCTAATGACATTGCTGGGTATGACCTCGTGTAAATACCATCGACTACAGTAATGTTCCAACCTAAATAGTTTGGAATATGTCCTGTCGAGTCCAATATTGGACATGATGTAATGGGAAAGGCGTCAATTTGTAGAAAGTACCTACAGTCAAATATTTTTATGATTACATTTCTAAGGTCTACTCTGTTGATATTTGGAAACAGTTTGGAAGGGTATGAAGATGGCTATTTTCAATTTCAAATCTTTTGATAAATTATATTCGAGCATAAAATAGTAAACAGTAACAAGATCTTTTTTTTTCTAGTGAAAGGAAAAATAGTAGTAATCTAATTTTCAGTGACTACCACTGCTCATGGACGCCTGCTCATACAAGCTCATTATCACAAGTGTATTGCCGCCATTTAATTGCCTTCCATCGTACGATTAGAAGTAGTGAGCAGGCGGTCTCTTGTAAACTCTCTACCTCTTCTTCTTCTTGTAAAAACGCTTTAACATCGATTTCCTGTAAGAGATATCAGCGCAGTCGAGTCGTCGTTTATATATGTAGTGTTTATTTAGAAACTAAGTTATATTATATTATATATAAAAGTTCGACTGTATTTGAAGAATTTACTCTTACTGTATCAATCATTTCTTTTAGAAGCAAAAAGTTTATTATTTATTATCACATTTTGATGACAATAGGTAAATGTATCCCGCATAAAATGAGAAATATATCACCGTGACATGCAATCAATATAAATCATAGGTCTGATCGTACCACACACTGTTTTTCTTGCGATTCACATAAATAAATGTGTTATACGACATCGTAAAAGAGTTCGGGAAAACAGTACAGATTTTTACTACGAAACAGGTAATTTACAAAGTGTGCATGTGAAATGTACTTGAAAACACCTTCACCATGTATGATTGCAACAAACATGTTATATTTAGAAGTGAATTTTTTCATTGAATCAATTAAAAAAAAATCTTTAACCCAGTTCATACAGATCGAATTTTGAAACGAAAAAACATAAAAAACAATAACTGCGTAGCTAATCACCTCCCCCCCCCCCCTTTTATTGAAGTCCCTTGAAAAGTAAATAGTGGCACAACGATATAAATATAACCATATAACCATAGTTTTTTGTAACACCGCTTTTTTTTGTTATTTTTTTCTGTCGTCGGCTACGAAATGAGATCCCAAGACATGAAGTCGTAAGTACATCACATCTAAACATTAATTATATTTCTTTTCAGATGACGATTTTGACGAGAGTGTCGAGCACATAGGAGCCATGGTAACTCAAGTCTACCAACACCCGTATTCTGTTTCCCTGTTACTAAATGATTCCTATATCTGCAGTGCCATTGTGTTGAACAGCTACTGGGTCCTGGTTTTGTCTAAGTGCTTCGATAACATAACGTCGTAAGTATGCAAATCCTGGGTTTTATGTGCGCCTAGTACATTAGATTGTTGATGATGCGTTCATACTACAAAGGAATAGGGCACGGTTCTGTACTCTACATAGATTAAGACGTGAGGAGAATCATAATATGTTTACCTTTTTAAGGATGTGTCATAAAAAATAAAGGTTATAGGAAAAATAGTAGCTATATAGTAGTAATTGGTTATAAATTTGAAAAGTATAACAAATATAAAAGTAGCAATATTCAGCAACGAGTTTTCAGTAGTCCTCACTATTAAAAACAGTGGTATCATTACTAAAGTTATTACCATATTACTAACTATTTATTAATGATTTTTGAATATTGGAAAGTACCTAAAAATCAACAATATATAAAAGAAAGTTAAGGTCTTAATATATATATAAGGCCTTAGAGGTCACATAAAATCATTGGTCGTGCACCTGATCTCTCCCCGGTGGTGTCTTAATAGCCCTCACATCGGATTATGAGAGTAAGGGAACAGAGAGTACGTCTGTGTTTGCGCACACACTTGTACACTATAATATCCCCTCCACAAATGGCTGCGCCGTGGACGACATTGACTAGGAGTACACCATCATCACCACGAAATGATCTTTATACATTAATACCAGAATTATTAATATCCCTTTCCATCAGATTATATAAAAAGTGCATTTACATAACTCTATTAAATGTTATGGGTCACAGTTAATACAAAAACTTAATATGACAATTGTTTAACTTAAGAAAAGCTTAGGTTATTACTTAAATTTTATGAATATTGATATGATAAAATACGGCTAACACTGAGGGTTAGAGTGAGAGCTGAGAAGTTTGTCTGTCGCTGCCGTACGCATGAGAGAAAGGGAAGCCAGGCTGAGTGGCGTCGTAACGCGTTACGTAACAAAATGGTCTGCCCTCCGATAAGATATTATCACTTCAAAAATACATTAAGTAACATAATACTATGTGGAAAAAAAACTGTGACCTACTCGTATCACAATACAATGTGTACAACATTTCAAATTATACTACCGTAAAGTTTAATATTTACTATGAGTTATGTTCAAACTTCGGCAACTAGACGATGTCTAGGTACTTGTTATTACACTAGTAAATTATCTTATAGGACTTGTAGGACCCATACGTTACCTAATATCCTTTCAAAACTTAAACTTATATCTACTAAATGTAGACTATTTGGTATTGAACTACCAGTAAACGGAAAACAAACCTCTTCGATTGTCTGTGCGCCTAGTACTTGCTAATTTGTGTTTAACAACTTTTTATATTTGAACGGCTACGTAAAGGTATGGTAAAGATAATAAGCATACTCATAGCATATTAAAAGTACTAATGAGTCCATTTTTGAATAAGTCCAAATCCGAAGCAGTTTACCCGTACACTGTAAAGAATTATGTGGTTGATAATTTAAACACAGAGCAGAAGAATTCAGATAATCTTGACAAAGTCAGGACAAAGAATAATATACATCTGCCACTCAAAATTTCTTGAGTTATAAGTATCAATGGGTTACTCACTAATCATCAGGTTATTTCTTCCTGTATACTATAAAAAGGGTAGGTCTTAGTGTGCAAAGCTGAGAAAAGAATATTCTGGCAATTATATTTAACTGCAAGAATGGCGTTGTAGTTTAAGCGGTCGCTACGCCACTCTACTGTGCATGTGGATTCAAATCGCACATGGGACAAAACTTTGTGTAATCCACAAATTGTTGTTCCGAGTTTGGGTGTAATTGGTGTCCGTGTTTTATGTTTGTAAAGTCCCTCGCGACACTGGATATATTCCAAATGCAGAAGTGATTTTTCTAAAAAAAATTTTATTGATATTAATAGAAGAAGACAGAGCGGGTGTAGGCTCCCCTATAAGGTAATCAGACAACATGGTGACCGGCTCGTTGTAGAGAATCTTGGGGGAGGCCTATGTCCAGCAGTGGACATCTTTTGGCTGAAATGATGATGATGGAATAATAATAAATTGTTGTGGTTCTCGCTACCACAACTAGCCGCCTACAGGCTGAATATAGATGAGATGGAAAATTCTGGTAGATTCCTCTTTAAAGAGTTTAAAATTACATAAAACCTTCAGTAATTGTAAAAAGCGGCTTAGAAAAATAAGAAGAGCGACAAACAATTATTGCAGTCTAAAAAATGGGAAAATTAATACTTTAATGTGTTTAAAAAAAATTATCGCTATAAAGTCTATATTATGTAATAACTTAAGTAATTCTTCTATAATTTTTGTTAACGAGTATACTAATAAAATACATACTGTCAGTTTTACTGTAATCTTTTTATAGTACAAAGACGTTTTACCAACGCTTTCTAGAAGTAACAAACATTTTATGTTCATTGTAATAATGACATATTTATGTAAATGTTCAAGGATGACAAACTCAAATTATTTCCGCAACGGAAAACTGCGTTTCCTTGATTGATTAATGTTTCATGGCTGTAGGCATTTATTTTCGATGTCAGTTTTTCTTATGTAATGATAAATTTATTTAATAAGTAAAATTTTGTATATTACGTACGATTTAAACGTCGTGACCATTGCAGAGCACCATCTTTAAAGAAAACTCGTTTTTTTTAATTATATGTAATATTATTCTCGTTAGTCTAGCGGTTAGCGTATGCGACTGGCGAACAAAAGGTCTCGGGTTCGATTTCCGAGTCGGGTCAAGAAGTGTTATTGAGTTTTCTGTTTAGAGAAATACTTAATATCTGCCCAGAGATTGTGGGTTGGGGTTTAACCCCCGTGCCTTGGAGAACACGTAAAGTCATTGATTCTGCGCTGAATTTCTTTGCTGTAGTATCAAATAACCGTTCCATCGGATTGTGAGAGTGAGGGAACAGGGTGTGCACCTGTGTTTGTGCGCACACTTGTGTACTGTAATATCTCCTGCGTCTCCATTTAGATTGGCCGCCGTAGCCGAAATTGGCAAAAAGTACATCAATCTTATTCAACAATTATTGACCAATACAAAATCTTTATGGAATTCTAATAAAGGATACTAATGATGTTTTTATATAACAGGTATAGTCAGACCAATCTGACTGGCGGAGCCTAATTTGTCCCACAACATTCTTTCTACAAAACTTCTAAATTGCCTAGATCTTGACTTGCGGGGGTTTGATGGCAGTAGCTCCACGTAAAAATCGACACTCAGCCTTAACAGACTTGAAGCAAACCCGACTATTCACGTATCCCCAAAGATGCCTTTAACACTTTTGTAACAAGATGATAACTGAAACATTTCATAACCATCTCTTTGTAGTAAGTGTTAAGAGTAATTATGTTAACCATTTACGACCCAAATTAACTACTCGTATTGTTACTTTATGAATAGAAGTAATGAAGTAATCACAGAAGTTTCTATATAATATTTGTAATTGCTCGCCTCGGATATAATTCTAACTACAGTATTAAAAATATAGCTGACCAAGCTATATTTTTACAAACTTACGTAACAAACAAACTTACATTTGTATTTATAATATTAGTAGGGATTGCATTCATTTCTGATAAAACTGGAATGAAAAGAATGAAAATGTAGGTGATACAATATAAATTGCTTCTTCAAAGTTACTTCGCCGGTATGGTAGCCATCTGCCACGGAGATCGAGCTATATTTTAGGAATAGTAACACTCGTATATCGAATTGAATGTGAGCTTATCTTTTTTACGGACTGTAACCCGTCTGGATAGCGTGGTAAAGTAAGTCAAAGCTTACTTTTGGATAAGAGACCTATTTCCAGTAATGAACTTTTGTATGCCGTTGATGATTAGGCCTATTGCCAGCTGTAGGCTGTTAAAGGTTGTTAAAGATTACTCGTAGGTCAATGTTCTTCAAACGTCAAAAAGCAAACAGTTATATTCACTATAAACTTAATACTGATACAATTTAATAAAACGCCTTATATTGTATCAAACCAATATTCTCTAATCTTATTAATTCAGAGCGAACCAAATCACCGCCATTACAAACAAGGCCATTACCACATTTATCTGACCTGTTAATTCTCAAGTAGACGATACTATTTACGTAAAATTAAGCTGACATTACGAATCCTTCAGCATTGCAAATACAACCAGCAGATTCTTCTTAGTAGAGCGGTCTTGCTTTTGCGCCTTTCTAAGTAGCAGGAGAAAGCGAGATAGGTGTATTTGCAGAAACTGTTAAGTTAGACATTGCGAACCAATTTACCTTTTCAATTGCTTTCGTGTGGAAATGGAATGTTTACAAATATTTAACCTTTTACTAAGTTTATATGTGGTTATTTTATTTTAGAGTTTTAAACTCCAAATATGAAAAATACTAAAGCTCCGAGATCTAAGAAACGGACGTCAGTAAGTGTCTTTGAATGGCCTCTTGGTAGTAGTTAGCGATCCTAACTGCTAAAGCAAACGCCAGGGTTTCCACTAAGGATAAATAATTATTTATTTCCACGATTCTATTTTATTATTTGGGTGTAATTTACTTACAGTATGCAATATCAGAAATATTATAAGCACTTTTATGGACAGTCTGATCACCGAATTTAGTTTACTGTGAGATAATTTCGTGTTATTATCATCTTTATAGCCAGTACGCATCTCAATATTCTGTATATCTCGAAATGGACTACTTATACGTTCGTTTTCTTAACTAATTGCTACTATCCAACCTAATATACCATGTTCGTTGGCGCCAATAACAGTCCATAACAATATACTGGTGTCTTCACAAAAGACATTCAAAACTATGTACTACTTGTGCTTACCCCCTTTAGTTCAACCCTGCGAGTCTTTTCCCCAAATTAGATTTAGGTTCAGCGTCACATCGATTACGAAACAGTGGAACTGTAAATTTTTACGTGAAGTCACTACTGTCATACCTACAAAACCCGAGTACTAGGTTAAATTGAAGTTCCGTGAAAAGCAATATTGGACTTTTTAGGGTTCCATTTACCGATATTCCGATGGCCATCGAAACAGACGTCTTAACATCCTCTCTGAACCACGTACCCAATTTAGTTTAGTTTTGTTTAAGTTCATTTATGCTAAATGGATGATGGACATAAAAAAAACAATGCAGACAGGGAGGCATAGTTATTATTCTGAAGCTGAAATAATGACTCAATTGTGAAATGTTTCGTATAATGTGCTGGATATCTGTCCTCATTTCCATTTGCGTCATAGTGAATAAAATTCTGTTGCAGAATCCAAAGAGTTTATGAAATAACTAGACTATTACTTTTCACTTGCTTGTTCATGAAATGTTAATTTAATATGTAAACATTGTCCATCATTAATTCAGATTTCCCAACAACTTTTTATTGGATGAACGATAAGTTATTTACCTTAGCTAACGAAAACTAGGGTAACAAGCACACAAGATTTCATCAGATGAGTAGCTAGTTACCCTGTAAAGTATAGTGAAAATAAAAGTATCCAATATATGTATATGGATAATTATCTTGTACATTTAAATTACACGTGTCTAGAAAACAACCTAAGCTCAGCTTACATTGTGGGTTGTACAGTCAAGAATAAACATACTTGAATAAAATCTTTGCAAATATATATATTTATATATGTGTTGTGAGTATTAAATTATAACCCCTGACGTACAACCGAATGTTTGCGGTTGTTTGAACTAATATTATATATTCTATAGTAACTTACAACTATTATCCTTAAAATGTAGCTTGATTTCTGTGACAAATGGGTACGAAACCGACAAAATAACTTTGAACATGTGATTTAGTATCACCCACATTTTGATTCTTTACGTGCCAGTTTTATGACAAATGAAATACAATACATTGTGAATATAAAAATTCACACCTAAAATGTACATCGTAAGTTCTAAATTGACACTAGTGACAACTGTCACAAAGATGATCTAAGTACTCTTCATTATTTGCATTATTTTTATTCTACTCATGATATGACAACACACTGTTATAAAATATACCAATTTAAAAATAAAACTGCACGTAATGATGTTTACCTGACCTTCAGTATCCTTATGCCCATTTTCTTAGCCAGTAACCATCTTATCGCAAGCTTTCCAAAAGATTTACGTCTTATAATAAACCAGGAAACTGCCTACGAAGTCTGGCAATAATAGCCTTACAAACCACAAATCGCCCAAAAGAGCTTTTCGAAGAGGCAAACCTTGTATATTGGCGAATGTGTTGTGTACAGATTCAATATTGGATGGCTGTAATTTGGTAGTGTAACGATACCAAATTATAACCACTTAACAATATTGATTGACCAATAATAAATGAATTAAATACTTTTCAGGCTTTCCATAAGGTAGAGTAAAGTCACTTTGACAAGTTTTTAAAACAGAAAAAAAAACTTTTTAAATATATCACCAACTTCAATGTGCTTAAAAAAATACGATGAATTGTGTTCTTCGTTTGATATTTTTTACTCAGCGGGGGTAGGGAAATATACCCTGTCAAATAAAATGAAATATTCAAATTAGTTCATTAGTGACGTGAAAAATTTACCGATTTTATTGTGAATTGTATTTGTATAATAATTATTACTAACGAACGGCGATTAAGACCATTAACTGGTATTACATAACTTAGAATTGTCCGAGGTTTTGACCACCGGCTGTGGTCACAGGTGGATTGCTTCGTTGGTAATAATTACATACAATGAAATGAATTCCCGTTTAAAAATAATTATTGATTTCAAATCACATCATTAGCAGTCTTATACAGTCCACTGCTGGACATATGTAGGTCTCTCCTTAGCAAGGAAGTTTTGGCCTACTACACCACGCTAGCCAGACGGGTTGGAATAGGGTTTGTATCAAGTTTCCGGTCAATGGCGCTGTATGGTGCACCGGTGTGGGCGGCGGCTCTGACCGCCCAGAATAGGGCTCGCCTCTGGCGCCCTCAGAGGATATTGGCGGTTAGAGCCATACGCGGTTATCGCACCGTATCGACGGAGGCGGCGTGCGCCTTGGCCGGAACTCCGCCGTGAGATCTGGAGGCGGAAGTGCTCGCCGAAGTTTATCGGCGGACGGCTGACTTCCGGGCGGATAGCGGCATACGGCCCCCACCCGAAGAGATACGCGAGTGGCGTGAGGCTGCTCGTCGAGCCACAATGGCTCGTTGGTCGTTCCGGTTGGAAGCTCCTCGTGCTGGCTTTGCCTTCGTGGAGGCTCTCCAGCCGGTCATAACCGAGTGGGCAGGGCGGCAGCACGGGACCCTTTCCTTCCGACTGACGCAGGTCCTTTCCGGGCACAGTTGCTTCGGGAAGTATCTGCACTCGGTCGCCAGGAGGGAATTGAGTCCCGCCTGTCACCACTGCGACTGCAGTGAGGACTCGGCTCAGCCCATGCTAGCGGTTTGTTCCGCCTGGGCGGCACAGCGTGGAGTCCTTACTGCAGTTATTGGAGGAGATCTCTCGCTACCGGCCGTCATACGCTCCATGGCCGGTAGCGACAGTTGTTTTACCGCGGTCGCAACCTTCTGCGAAGACGTAATTTCGCGGAAGGAGGCGGCGGAGAAGGCCCGGGAGGACGATGTCCACTCGGACCCAATTCGCCGCCGGCGAGCCGAGCGGCGGAGGCGCACATACCAGCGCCTCATGCCGCCTTGAGTGTGGCCGCGGGTGGACGGGACGGGTTTTCCCCTCCATCCGCTACAATGGCCAGCCGCGAGGAGACGACGTCCGGGTGTGCCGTACGTCGCGTAAAATAGAGAGTTTATCCGCAGATGGTGCCCGAGGTAGCGGGCAGGCGCTAGGAGGGATCTGGATGTCGTAATAGCAACGGTTCCCGGATCCTTCCTATCTCAGGCGCAGAGTGGCACACCGTGTGGTTTTAGTCGGTCCGATTCCGACACACCACCCCGCCGTAAACCCCGGTGGGGTGACGGCCCGAGGGGGTTTCCACACGTTAAAAAAAAAAAAAAAAAAGGGTTTGTTTCAAGTTGGGGTGCTGAGCTAGAAAACCTCCACGTGGTGCACCCTGGTAACGTTGGCGACGGCACTGTTTCTTCCTGTACCATTTGGAAGAGGACATCACCGCCAACGGCTGATATTCTAGCACAAAGAAGAGGAGGCCATTTTCTTCGGCCATTCGGTTGAGGCTTGGTCCAACAGAGCGGGCATTTTTGTCGATTCCTCTGTTGGCTCTTCGCTCTTCGGAGCAATGAGGAGGAAAACCTCATTAAAAAATCACGGAGGTGGGACCCTTTCATGGGTCGGCGTTTCTCCACTGTCAATAGTGGAGAAAGGAGAACGGGCTCGGTGTGTACTCACACTGCCGCCGAGCAGGCATTGGAAGATTTAATCTTCCTGCCACCGTTGTCACACCGTAATCCCGAATCGAGTGTCGTGATTTTGTCTCGCGACACTAATCGGTGGCGAGGGTCTTGGCTTAGCCGCCCGGACTGCGAGGAAGAAAACCTCTTTAAAAATTTACCCCGAATCCCGTGTTCTGGTGCGTGACCAGGGGATGCATGGCTGATGGGTTGTTCAGTCGCAAGCGCACCCCCAGCCGAGGCATCTGCGGACCCCTCGGTTGGGCATAAATGTACGCTTGCCCGGGTATTAGGGATCTCTGCCCGGGTTGACCTTTATTC
Organism: Hypercompe scribonia; assembly: GCA_949316085.1. Taxonomy (NCBI): domain Eukaryota; kingdom Metazoa; phylum Arthropoda; class Insecta; order Lepidoptera; family Erebidae; genus Hypercompe; species Hypercompe scribonia. The sequence goes on from OX438986.1 coordinate 11,801,972, forward strand.
TCCCCATCTCGTGGGTTCAACTATGGAAACTGAATTAAACAAAAAAAATATAAAAACTAACGAAGGAAAGAAGGAGATAGATAGTAGGAAGCAGAAAAGTGCAAGAGCGGGCAACAATTTCTCCGCCAACGACGAGGAAGCATTAGTTGGGATGCCTACCTCGGTGGGGCTCCCAGAAGTTATTACGACTGCTGGGAGCCGAAGAACATCGGAGCGATAACTCCAGTGCGAAGGAGGACACACTGGAGCTTATGGAAACGGAGCTCTGTGACAGCCGGAAACGTGGACGCTCCAGGGATGACGGCAGCGATACGTCTCAGGAGATGTTACCTCCCAAGGTTGCAAGCAGCCGTAGAGGGAGGTCACGAACTCCGGCTTCGGTCCCGTCAGGCTCCGTTTTCTGCAAGGCAGGAGCCTACAGAAGAGTCAGGGCGGACGGCGAAGCATTAGCGGAAGAGGAGGTCGCAGATCTCCTGCTTAAAATCAAGGAGCCGATGGTAGGGAGTTCTTTTCTCCAAACACCATAGTCCATGCAGGAGAAAGCAAACGTGGCGGTGGCCATCATCCACAAAGTGGCCACCAAGTCTAGTAACCTTAAGGGCTGTTTTGTGAAGGCCCTTAAGGACTCCTCTGCCGCTATTACGGGGGTCGTGGAGAGCCTTATGGGAGACATGGCTCGTCTCCAGGCAGCCAACGAGCGTCTGACGGGGCAGGTGACTAAGCTCAGTGCTCAGTTTGCTCAATTCCGGGCAGATCGCCCCGAAAGAGAAGGCTCGCCTCCGTCACAACTTACCCCCTCTTCCAATCTCGGGGGTATTCCTGATGCCCACCTGTGCCAAATCACGGACGCAGTTTGGCGCATGATGGACGGGCGTCTCGCTGGCCTGGAGGCGAGGCTGCCTCCGGCCCCAGTTGTCCGACCGCCGCTCGCGGCAAATAGACCTAAGACCGTATCGGTGCCATCAACGCCTCCCGTTGCGGGCGGTCGTGTGTCCTATGCGGCGGTGGCGTCTGTGTCTGCCGCTCCTGCGGTTGCTCCGAGGGCACGACAGGCGGCTAAAGCAACAGCCAAGACAGGTGCACCGATGTCAGGGCCCAAAACGGCGGCCAAGTCTAGAGCGGAATTCCCTCCGCTCTCCACTCCAGCCGCTGTACCTGGCACCTCCACGTCTGCTCCCCCCATATCTGCCCCTTCCACGGATGGTTGGCAAGTAGTCGGGAAGACTAAGAAGTCCCCAAAGCGGGGTAAAAAGGCTGCTCAAAAAGCAGCCTCTACCCCGCAGTCACTATCGGTGGTAGTGGCCACTACGAAGAGGCCGCGCAAGCTGCAGGTGCCCAAAACCGCGGCGGTGGTGGTCACCGTGTCACCGGAAGCGGCTAACGGCGGACTGTCTTACGCGGTCATCTTCCAGAGGGCCCGGGCTAGTCTCGCCAATGACATCGGGACGGAAGGAATCAGGTTGCGCCTCGCTCAGACGGGAGCTCGTGTCCTAGAGTTCCCTGGAGCCGAAGGTGCAAAGACGGCTGATACGTTTGCCGAAAAGTTGCGGGGCATGTTTGCGGCCACGGATGGTGTTAAGATCGCCAGGCCTACCAAGTGTGCAGAGTTGCGCATCTCGGGCCTGGACGACTCCATAACGGCTGAGGATGTCCGTGTTGCAGTGAGAGAGAAGACAGGGTGCAACGCGGACAACATTAGGGTCGGCACCATCCGCCTCGGTCCAGGAGGGCTTGGCGCAGTGAAGGTAAGCTGTCCCGTAGCATCGGCCAAAATCTTGGGCGATGCCAGTAGGCTGCTCATCGGTTTCGTGAGCGCTAGGATCACAGTCCTGGCGGCGAGACCGATGAGATGTTTCAAATGTCTGGCATCGGGACACACACGTGCCAAGTGCGCCAGCTGTTTTGACTGCAGCGGATTATGTTTCCGCTGCGGTCGACCGGGGCACAAGGCGGCTGAATGCTCTGCCGCTCCTCACTGCCCGGCGTGTGCGGCGGGTAACAAGCCCGCCAATCACCAAATTGGGCAGGGAGGCTGCAAACCAATCGACCCAGGCTGCCTCTGATGTCGTTCGCATGTCGGCATCGTTGCCCATGGAGGAGGTTGTAGAGACGGTCGAGTAATGGCCCAAGTCTCCAACCTCCTGGTCCAGACGAACCTGAACCACTGTGCCGCGGCGCAGGACCTTTTCCTGCAAACCATGACACAGTGGTCGATCGGTGTTGCCGTAGCCGCGGAACCCTATTATGTTCCTCCCCGTCCAAACTGGTTGGGTGACCGGGATGGTTCCGTGGCAGTCGTTGGCTCCACGGCGGCTCATTCCCCGCCCTTGTCGCTAAGAGACAAAGGCACTGGATATGTTGCTGCCGAGTGGGGGGGGATCACTGTATATGGTGTATACTTCTCCCTCAACCGGAGTTTGAACGACTTCGAGGTTTTCCTTAACAACTTGGAAACCTCGATGCGGCGTCTAACGTCTGGGCATGTCTTAGTGCTGGGGGACTTCAACGCAAAGTCCATTGCGTGGGGTTCCGCCAGGACGGACGCTAGGGGCGAGGCCGTAGAGGAGTGGTCAGCCTCGGTGGGCCTCTGTTTACTAAACAGGGGCTCCACCAACACGTGCGTGCGACAGCAGGGAGGGTTGATAGTGGACCTTTCGTTCGCTACCCCTGCCCTCGCCGCACGAGTAAGGAACTGGCGTGTCCTGGAAGAGGTTGAGACGCTCTCGGACCATCTCTATATCCGATTTGAGCTCTCCCGGTCCCAGGACGCCAGTAGGGGTCACGCGGCGCGGCGTTCTTTTCGCTTTCCGCGGTGGGCTGTAGCCAAATTAAATAGGGACCTACTAGAGGAGGCGGCCATTATTCACTCTTGGCTGTCTCCGCAGGCCCCGACTGAAGAGGTCGACATGGGGGCTCGTCGCTTCTGCGAAGCGATTGCACAAATCTGTGATGCGGCCATGCCCCGCATCCGAGGTTGCCGGCCTCCACGGAAGGAGGTTTACTGGTGGTCCCAGGAGTTGGCGGACCTCCGTGCGGCCTGTACTCGTGCCCAGAGGTCCTACACCCGTAGTCGGCGGCGACACCGCGAAGAAGGCGGGGAGGACCAGCTTCATGAGGAATACCGAGAGGCGCGGAAAACTCTGAAGCTGGCCATCAGCCGCGCCAAAGAAATTAAGAGAAAGGAAATGCTGGAGGGTCTCGATCGTGACCCCTGGGGTCGCCCCTATCGTGCGGCGCGACAAAAGCTCCGCACGTCGGGCCCCCCCCTTACAAAGATACTCCAGCCCAACTTCCTGCGGGAAGTGGTCGAGGGCCTTTTCCCGCAGCGGGCGGAGCACACGCCCCCGTCGATGGCCTTCATGGTCGAAGACGACGGGGTGAACGAAGACAATGTTCCGCCCGTCAGGGAATCGGAGGTAGGGGCGGTTGTTCTACGGATCCGCTCTAAGAACACCGCCCCCGGGCCGGACGGGATACCTGCCCGAGTGCTAGCCCGAGCCCTCGAACACATGTCGGACCGCCTCAGGGAGGTCCTGGACGCTAGCTTGGCGTCCGGACGCTTTCCTGAGTGCTGGAAAAGCGGGAAGCTGGTCCTATTGAGGAAGCCGGGACGGCCAGCCGAATCGGTAGCGGCCTATAGGCCCATCGTGTTGCTGGACGAGGCGGGTAAGCTATTTGAGAGGATACTCTCTGCCCGCATCGTCCGGCACCTCTGCGAGGTGGGCCCCGATCTGTCGGACACCCAATTTGGTTTTCGGGCGGGGCGTTCGACGGTCGATGCTGTGCTGCGCCTGAGGGCCGTTACCGAAGAGGCAGTGAGCTGTGGCGGCGTGCTGTTGGCGGTGTCGTTAGACATCGTCAACGCATTTAATAGTCTGCCATTTAGCTGCATCAGGGAAGCCCTCCACTACCACGGGGTGCCAGAGTACCTGAGGCGGCTTGTGGCAGACTATCTTGAGGAGCGTACCGTCATGTACGAGGACCGAGACGGTGTTCTGAGGCGGCAGCTCATGTCGTGCGGTGTTCCACAGGGGTCTGTCCTCGGACTACTCCTGTGGAACATGGGATACGACTGGGCCCTTCGGGGTCGTCTTCCCCCCGGGCTGGGCGTAATTTGTTACGCAGATGACACATTGGTCACGGCCCGGGGAGCAAACTTTCAAGAGGCGGCGCGCCTGGCCACCATGGGTGTCTCTCTGGTGGTCGGGCGAATTGAGGCGCTGGGTTTGCGGGTGGCCCTGGACAAGACGGAGGCCCTTTTGTTCCATGGGCCCCGTCGTGGTCCACCCTCTGGCGCCTCCATCGTGGTTAATTCGGTCCTCGTACCGGAGATACTTCATCTGGGCCTGATCCTCGACGGCAGGTGGCTCTTCGACGAGCACTTCCGACAGCTTTCTCCAAGGCTGGTCGGCGCTGCTTCTGCCCTTGGGCGACTTTTGCCCAATTTGGGTGGAGCTAGCGTGGCGACGAGACGGCTATACACGGGGGTTGTCTGGTCAATGGCGCTGTATGGTGCACCGGTGTGGGCGGCGGCTCTGACCGCCCAGAATAGGGCTCGCCTCTGGCGCCCTCAGAGGATATTGGCGGTTCGAGCCATACGCGGTTACCGCACCGTATCGACGGAGGCGGCGTGCGCCTTGGCCGGAACTCCCCCGTGGGATTTGGAGGCGGAGGTGCTCGCCGAAGTTTATCGGCGGACGGCTGACTTCCGGGCGGGTAGCGGCATACGGCCCCCGCCCGAAGAGATACGCGAGTGGCGAGAGGCCGCTCGTCGAGCCACGATGGCACGTTGATCGTCCCGGCTGGAGGCTCCACGTGCTGGCTTTGCCGCCGTGGAAGCTCTCCAGCCGGTCATCGCCGAGTGGGCAGGGCGGCAGCACGGGACCCTTTCCTTCCGACTGACGCAGGTCCTTTCCGGGCACGGTTGCTTCGGGAAGTATCTGCACTCGGTCGCCAGGAGGGAATTGAGTCCCGCCTGTCACCACTGTGACTGCAGTGAGGACTCGGCTCAGCACACGCTAGCGGCTTGTTCCGCCTGGGCGGCGCAGCGTGGGGTCCTCACTGCAGTTATTGGAGGAGATCTCTCGCTACCGGCCGTCATACGCTCCATGGCCGGTAGCGACAGTTGTTTTACCGCGGTCGCAACCTTCTGCAAAGACGTAATTTCGCGGAAGGAGGCGGCGGAGAAGGCCCGGGAGGACGATATCCACTCGGACCCAATTCGCCGCCGGCGAACCAGGCGGCGGAGGCGCGCGTACCAGCGCCTCATGCCGCCTTGAGTGTGGCCGCGGGTGGACGGGACGGGTTTTCCCCTCCATCCGCTACAATGGCCAGCCGCGAGGAGGCGACGTCCGCGTGTGCCGTACGTCGCCTAAAATAGAGAATTTACCCATAGATGGTGCCCGCATTTGCGGGCAGGCGCTAGGAGGGATCTGGATGTCGTAATAGCAGCGGTTCCCGGATCCCTCCTATCTCAGGCGCAGAGTGGCACACCGTGTGGTTTTAGTCGGTCCGATTCCGACACACCACCCCGCCGTAAACCCCGGTGGGGTGACGGCCCGAGGGAGTTTCCACACGTTAAAAAAAAAAAAAGGGTTTATTTCAAGTTTTCCTTCTCTTTGTAATCATATTGTCTTGCATACTTTGTTCCCTTAGTCGTCGTTTACGACACCCACGGGATTAATAGGACTGGTAACACTATGTATTCTTAATCTGTAACCACACGGATAACCATTAATCACATCAACAAAAATCTCATCAACAGCCATTAATAGCTGGACAATCTGCTGGGTTCTCATACCACTCTGGCCAAATGAGTTGATAAGGGATTTGTTTCAAGTTTTCTTTTTATTTGCGGTGATATTGTCCTGGGTAGTCCTCGATATTCATCTCTTAAGACACCCATGGGATGAATAGGGATAATGACACTCCGGATTCTTAATCCATAGAATAAACATTCAGCTGTTGTAGAGTTATTTTCAGTTAATACGTATAATAACAAGTCATTACTGTCGTACTTTTAATTTACGGAATAGATAGGTACTTTTTATTACACACCATAACTAGGAAACATACAATGTAGAAAACAAACAAAAAAAAACGTGGAACAATAGGCGGCCTTATCGCAGTCTGCGATCTCTTCCAGGCAATCTTTGGATGGACTATTTTATATAGTATCACGTAGCTTATGGTGCACATTACAATTCACATATAATAACTACCATTACATAGTATAACTACACATACATACATACGAATACAAATTCATACACTTACATATATAAGCATATAGGATAGATCTCTAAGAAAATATTTTATAGATGAACTAATCAAGACTGCACGGGTGGTGTAGTGTTTTAAGCGGTCGCCACGCCGCTCTCTACTGCGCTGAGTGTTGTGGGTTCAAACCTCACATGGGACAACACTTTGTGTGATCCACAAATTGTTGTTCTGAGTCTGGGTGTTCTTTGTATCCGTTTCTTGCATGTTTGCAAGGTTCCCCGCGACACAAAATGCACGCGTTGTCTTTTTCAAGAAAGAAAGAAAGAAATAAAATGTTACATTTTTCATTAACAGTAACCTATTAAATTAATTGTATCCGTCAATTGTAGTTACTGATTGAGTCGTTCGGTTTTAATTCTCTGAATCGATTCCCGTTTAAAATAAATATTTCTTCCTGATACATATCCATTTATATCAATCTGCGTTTATGTCTCTCTATAGGTTATTTAGTACCAACAGGTCAGTCATCATTACATTTATCATTTTCATAATCTTAATCACATTACCAAAACATAACCTAAAAAAGAAAAAAGAACTGTAGAGCGTTAAATAAATCACGTCGCACGGATGTAGTCACGATTTATAATCAAGTCACAACAACAGAAAACGATGCCTTTATCCTCTATGGAAAGGTAAACGCTTAATGGTCGTGGCAATAATGGCGGCGTTATTTATGGCAAGTTTGCCTATAATTTTATATACAATAGTTACAACTTAATATTGTGAGCTAGGGAGTAATTTGTCTAAAGTATAACGCTGTGTCTTCTGGGGAATCGGTGATAAAAATTTACAGTAAAGATACTAGCAACAGTCTTCAAATAGAAGCGATATACAAGACAAATATTTAAATTTTAATAGTTGTGGAAATTAGTGTATCCTTGTTTACATATTACATAAGAAAATAAAGTGTTAATTATATTATTTATCAGTCGTTTGTGGCCTTCTAAGCATCGCGATATTAAATGTCCTGGGTAGTCATAACTGTAAGAAATTTAAATTCGATCAACCTGATGGTCTACTAGTTAGTGACTGACAGCTAAGCTAGAAGTAGGTCGTGGGTTCAACTCTTACCCAGGGTAGATAATTGTGTGATAAACAAGATCTTTTGGTCAGTATCTAGTGTAATTAACCTGTAACTGGTAGTTTTCCGCAGTTTCACCTGTGTTTATTGTTAAAGCAGTGTTCATCATCCGATTTCGTTCACAATACACTAGAAAATGAATTTTTGCCACAACTTTTTCACATGAATTTTTAAAATACCTATTAAAAAAAAGTTACTCTGCTCTGCGGTGGAGATGAATTCTAAAAATAATACATCACAAAAATCTGTTCGATCTTTCATGAGTTTTAAATGGTGTGTTAATTGTTTACATATTATTATACATATGTATTAGAGTAGAGTACATAAAATTATGATCTGCTTATCAGCAGTTTGGTTACCATAGTACAGGTACTTCAACTCTAGGTCAGATTGTAGTGTGTACGATGTGTAAAATTTTGAAACATAACATAATATAACATAAAATAACAAAAAATAACATAACATAACATAAACAACATAACATAATATAACCTAAAATAACAAAACATAACATAAAATAACATGTTATTATTATTAAATTCACATTATTAATCTTCCAGTTTATTAGCATGGATTTAACTTATACCTAATAATCTATTCGACCCCTCGAACTTAACTAAATTGCTTATATTAAAAGGGACACCCTATCAATCGGTGCTCTTCAATTATATTTTAATTATCAAGTAATAGAACAACTTCACGGTTTATTGTTGGATATATTTACGGTTCGATTTTGTTCAGTGAGTTGAATGATCAACCAATATTGAAAGAGTCCTTATTGGTTGAGCAAAAAAGATTTTGAACGTGAAAAAGCCTTTTGACCTGATATCGAAAATTATTTTAATAACTATATTGAATGTACTCAACGTTGGTTCCATAGAGCTTCGAAGACAACATTTCAACTCTTTTGTTTTTATTTTTCACTTTAAGTGCCTACCAAAGTGACTCTATTCTGCTTTATGGAAAACATCAATAGAATCCATGAATTTAGATGCGGAGTTTACAATATTAGGGACAGTGTTTACTCTAACTTACCAGATTTAAATATTATTATTATTATATTTTGTTAATTAATAATTGAAAACTAAACAGAAAACTCTTAGAACTGTAAGATAGCTGTATTTATCGCACAGGAACCCTTCAAGAGACTGCGGGTGTTAACAATCACGTACTATATTATACAAACTCACTCTCTGAACTTTTTCTCATACTAAGTTACAGTTGACTTTTCGTCTACTATGAAATACGATCATCAAATAATTTCAAAAACTTACAATTTCTATTTTAATCTACTTTTGTTTACAGTGACATCTTATCATCGTACATCGCACGCAAGAATCTGGCGAACTATACGATACGTGGTGGCAGCTCATACAACCACAAGGGAGGAAGTTTGCACAAGGTAGTTTGATTTTGACAGTTTTCTTTTTTATTTGGTTTGTTTTAGATGTCAGTGTCACGTCAATTCAATACTTTGATATTAAAACTATAAAACTTTCGTTTGTCTTCAAAATTATCAATATAACTTTTTTTTTATATACTTACAATGGTACATAAATGTTTCAAATATCAAAACAAAATAAGCAAATACTGATTTCAGAGGGCTTTCACTCGGAGTGTACATAAAATTTTTACGACAGATATTGATAGGTAATGTAGGGTTACCGCGGGGTAATGTAGGGGTACAAAGGGGGTTACAAAGGTTATTGTGTAATGAGGCGGCTATTGCCTCGTTGTTCTAGCGGTTAACATATGCGACTGGCCGCTCCAGAGGTCTCGAATTCAATTCCCAGGTCGGGTAAAAAGTGTTATTGGGTTTGTCTGGTGAAAGAAATACTTTATAACAGCCCGAAGTTTAAATCTGATCTTTCCCTGGGCACGTGGAATAGCCATCCCATCGGATTTTAAGAGTGAGAGAACAGAAAGCGCACCTCTCCTGCGTAGCTCACTGGTCTCCGATGAGACTGGCCTCCGCTGTAGTCGAGATTGGCTAGGAGTACAAAATTAATGAGTCGGTTAGCGTCACCTCCAAACTGTGTTAAAATACATCACATTAGATTTGATAGATATTAAAATAATTAATTAAAATGCAAATGTATAACATCTGAATGTAATGTAAATATAACAATGCTAAGCGCCAAGACAAAGGTGAAACTGGATTTATAAACTTATTTTTCAATTTTTGGAAATAACATTTACTAGTAAATTTTTAACAATATTATATAAATTAGTAGCACAATTAAGCTAGGGAGTGGTTTGTCTAAAGTGTCTAAATGTTATATCTTTTGAGGAATCGGGAATAAAAATTTACTTTGTAAGATTTACAAGAAAATTTTTAAAAATCATTAAGGAGACAGCATACGCAGCTACTTTTGCCATCATATTTATGATATTTTTTCCATTAGGTCTTTTTCTAAATAACATTATTGACAACACAAACCCTAGGCAGAAGCTCCCGAACAAAATAAAAAGAAACTGAGAAGACAAAAAGAGCATACTTTTTCTGTCTAATGTTTATATTTAGATAAATATCTATGGTAATTTTACGGAAGCTTCCTGTTAACCAGAAAACTTTACTGTGGATTATCCCTTTTTGTCTCACAAAGCTGTTCCCCTAACTTAAGTCGCTAAGCACCTCGTTCCTTGCTTAATAACATGTAATTTATCACAATATTTATCGTAAAAAGTTAAATTGACTTATTAATTGTTAGTTACAAAATGTCGTCATTCGCAGTGAGTATAGCGACCACCGCTCTTGAATTCTATTCACGCTTTCCATCAGGCAGAATAGAGTCACTTTGGTAGGTTGTAAGTAAAAAAAAAAGTTACCACTTGTAGTAATACGTGTCTATACACGAAATACCAAAAAACAAATCGTCCTAGACTGAAAACCGACCCCTGACACCCCACTTAATTTTAGGAAAAAAGCTTCAGAGGTAGATGGACAAGGGACATGTCATATCTATGTAATAGAGTAACTAACCCACACAGTTTCATTTGTATCTTTCAAACAGAATATTTTTTGATGCAATTCAATCATTTAAAATATTTTTCATTGATGGTTTCTGATCTTGGTTCGGCGCTATTGATCGTAGTGTGATGTATTCGTATCTTTAGCTTTTCTCGGTAAATGAGCTATCCATAAATATAGTTACATTTTTATTCTTAATCTGTGTAGTATTATATTTTACTGGTGACTATCGCTGCCATATTTCCCTAGGTAGGGATTGGCAAAGTGCCAATGACACTAGGGCTCTAGTGTTACATATATTTAAAGGCAAAAGTGTCCAACCAGTGTTTGAACACTCAGTTCTATTTCGCTTTTTTTAAGAAACTTTTTTTGAACCTACGACTCCATTTATTTATAAGCCCAACAATTGCTAAATATCTTGCAGTTAATTTGATTTGTAGAAACCTATTCTCTGTTTAGTATATAAATCGAATATTCTAAATATCGTCGATACTAAAATCTCATCAGCGACCTTCGTACGTCAGAACAGACTTTGTGAAGTTATAGTTGAGAACACTCTCCATCAAGCTGCCATATAAAGAAATAAATGAAATGAAATCGATCCATCTATTTACGAGATGACACGCACAATTGCAAAAATATAAACAGCATATTTATAACACTTCTCCTATTTTCTCCGGAATTGAAAAATTAATTACATGTGTATTAGTAATACTCCTCGGTCAATGAACCTTCTAATTTCAAATTCAACTCGAACTCACAGTAAACTTTCTCATAATGTATTTAAATCGAGAACCCAACCTAAACCTACCGGGAATAGCGAAAACCGAGGAATAAATGGACTAAAAAGTATTTGAACCAGTTTTGCTATGTCATACACTGATTAAATTAAATTATTAGAGTTATTAAGGGATTATTAATATGCTGAGAGAAATAAGAGACATTTAATATGTTCTACTGACATATATGATTAAGTATCAATCTCCAATTGCGATAGAAATCCCCAAACATGCAGTAAGCATTGAAAAGATCTTAATATAATTTGGCATAAAATACTCCGATGTTTCTCGAACATAATATAAGGAGTAAAATCAGAATTACCTTGTGTTACCTTATTTCTCTTAGTAGGTAGATGTTAAGAATCGGAGAAAGTATGTATTGACTGACGTGATCAAAGTAATATTTCGGCCTCATAAAAACGTTATTTAATATATTATTTCATTGCTTTTCACCGAGTGAAGATACCGGAATTAAAGGAGGTGGGAGGGATACTGAAATTTATTTTAACTCTTAATGGATTTATGAGGAGGCCCGTCTGTATCTGTACCCCTTTTATATCATAAAAGACTATTACTAATGGTCTAGTTTTAAAATCTAATTATATATGATTGTGCAACTTGCTATCGATTATAGACAGATCCAACCAAATTTCATGTGTGTGCTTGTATTCAGTGTATCCTATACTAACATATTCAACAAAAAAAGTATTATATTTTTACAGATTAAAATGGTTATAAACAACTTTGATCATCACGTGTCCGTCGCCAAGTTGATAAATCCATTGGAGTATAGTTCGCAAATTGAGAGCGTGAAGCTTCCCAGCGCCGAAGAAGCACCTTCACTGGGTTTTTTGGCTTCTATCATTGCATGGACGCCTAGTGGGGTAAGTAATATCTTAACTATAAAGCACTTTATATCATTTAAAAGGGAAAGGAAATCATTAATGATAACTCAAAAGACTAATTAAAAAATAAAAGGCGTTAAACAGAAAATTTGACAAGTAATTAAGGTAAAAAGTATCTATCAATTTGATTATGGATGCCTACTCTTATACGATATGCCTTCACCAAAATATAACTAAGTATTTCTTTCAAATAAATTAACAAAATTATTAAGCTGTTGCACAGCTTTTATCGCGGGTTTCGAGCGCGGCGATTGAATCAACAAATTCCGTAACGAAAATAAACCTAACACCCCCTCCTCCGACCGGCACAGTAATGCAGCATTGAAAGCCGTGCATCGTCTAATGTCGTTTCAGTTCGGCACACTTTGGTATGGTGTTTGTGTGCGTACGCGTGTAGACTGTACGAAGCTCGCACGGATCGAGACGAGCTGCTCCGAAATATTATAATTGCACAAGTTGAAAAAAAATGCTATGCAATAGCCTTACCGCGGCAGTCCCCAGTTGTTCGGAGTGAATGGTTTACAGCCAGGTACATATTAATTAGAATCTCAGCCGTAGGTCAATCTACATACTAAGTCCCATTAGACATAGTCTAAAACTTGATAAAACGCTTTCATTAGGACACAACACATCTATGAAAAAGATAATTTAAACAGAATGTAATTTCCCGCGGGTGTCGTAAAATGCTTACTAATGCGGTTAAACTCGCTATGTACGTATTGTTTGATGATTTATTAAACCAGAACAACAAATATTTTATGGTTTTTTTTTAAATACCAATTTGAGAGTATATCTTATTTTTATTTTTATAGAAACAATAAAATAAATGAAATACTAGAAGTAGTTCCATCCACCATTTAATAGTTAAAATAACTTTCCCTTACTGCTCTGGTAATGTGATACGCTTCTTGGTCGATTGAAAACACAGCAGTTTATAATTCAGATTGTAAAGATCCATGACCTAGTCACTTGTTGAACTTCGAGTTAGCCACCCTCTTCGTCCTCACTGTCGTCTTCTTTTATTGACAGTTACCGCTCAATTACCTCAGTAGCGCAGCGATTGTGAATGCGACTGCTGTGCTTGAGGTCTCGGGTTCAATTCCTGGGTCGGATCAAACGTTTGTATGATCTGCAAATATTTGTTTCGAAGTTTGGGTATTTTCTATGTATAATATGTATGTATTTACAAAAAAAGTATATGTCTTCTATCAAACAGTCTAGTTATCATAGCATAAGCTGTGCTTAGTTTGAAAGTATATGACGTCGTATGTCAAATGTCCGAAATATTTATTTAATTTGATTTCTATATGGAACTCAATGGTACGTCTACCTGTAACAATAAATAAAATAAACTATTTATATGACTATTGAAAGTTTATGTTCATAAACATTGTGTTCCAGCATATGAGGGCGGTAAATGTTCCGGTTATAGACCCATCCATCTGTGAAAGGAACTCCAAGATGTTGCCTGGACATTATGTCTGCCTAGGAGGAGTTCAAGATCCTAACAGGCATTTTTGTAGAGTAAGTAAAGTTCATTTTTAAAATTAATATACTATCCTAGGGCAATAATTCTGGCTTACACAAAGTATGTACTCTTCCGTTGACTGTTTCGATGGCGTAGCGGTAGCGAAAGCGACTGTTGTGCTTGAGGTCTCGGGTTCGATTCAAGGGTCGGACTAAATGTTTGTATGATCTGAAAATATTTGTTTTGCAGTTTGGGTGTTTTCTATGTCTAATATGTATGTATTTACAAAAAAAAAGGAGATAAGTATTCTATCAGACAGTCAAGTTATTATAGTACAAGCTCTGCTTAGTTTGAAACCAGATGGCGTTGTGTATGAAATGTCCGAAACATTTTTTTATATTTATTAATTCTGCATCCAGTCCGACTTGTAACTTTAAATGATAATAAAAATAACAACTTATTACACATATTACCGTCTGATTTTAAGCTGTAGTCAAGGGTAAAAAATGATCACGTAAATATAAATGAAAAAATAATAACTTATTGAAAGGTCTTTTAATATTCAGGTTATAAATAATCGTATGGAGACTAAACAGACTTATAATGTAACCACGTTACATTTCGTCTGGTATAGATTTAGCGTTTCACTTTTTAGTCACATAAGTGATACAAACAACTTAAGATGAACTTCGTCCCATCTCAAAACAAAATCATCAAACTCAATTTCCTGTTCAAAGTTACAGTTGAGACTGAACATTAAACAGCGATTAGGCAAGCCGAAACTAGGGCACGCCCTTCAAGTAGGTACTTGAACAAAATGATTCTTGAACATCTGGGGTTAACAATTGGGATCTAATTTGTTCTATAATTTTGTTCTAATTATGTAGTTACTGAAACAATCGGTAGGTATGGTTTGGTTATACGAATGAGGTTGCGTGTTTTTTATTGGTGAAAGGTAAATAACCTTAAATAGGCTTTAGTTAAAAGCAGTATAAATTCGATACCTTTGCGTGTTGAGTACATAAAAAGGTAGTCAAAAGAACGGTGTATGTTGGTGTAAAAACATAAATCTAAGTTAAGTGTATTTAAAAGTATAAAGTTGCAATTCGATAAAAGGTTCAATGAAACCGAAGAGAAAAATAGACCGCGTTTTTATAATAAAAATAATGTTTACGGTCATCTAACACACAATGCCGTCTAGTTTCCAACTAAGCAAAGCTTGCACTATGAAGCCTACAGTGACTGATACAATACTAATATAATTATTATATATTAAAAGCACCCGAACTCCGTAACAAATATTTTCAGATAGCACAAAACATTTTTGGTATACCATTTTTTATTAACAAGGTTCTATATTTATTATTTTTATTATTTATAAGTCTGTGTGGTGATGGATTAAGAATACATAGTGTTTTACCAACCCTATTCATCCCGTGGGTGTCGTAAAAGGCGACTAAGGGAACGAATTATGCAAGACAACATCGTTACAAAGAGAAGGAAAACTTGAAACAAACCCTATTCCAACCCGTTTTGTCAGCGTGGTATAGTAGGCCAAAACCTCCTTGCTAAGGAGAGGCCTATGTCCAGGAGTGGACTGTTAAAGGCTATTGAAGAAGAAGAAGATATTTCTTATTTATTTTAACACTGTGTAACTGAATCTTAATTAAAACGTGTACTAATGAATTATTTCAAAATAAATTGCCATAACACATTGTTACACAGTTCATCAATCATTATTTTGCGCGCGGCTTCGATTTCGTTAAAAGTTATTTGTATCCTTCAGAAACAGAACTTTTTCTGGATACAAGATAATTTACATCGTTTTCTGTTCTTCTAACAACGTATCTGAAAAATTATATTGTGAACAGTTGAGTAATAAAGCGTGAAAATGTATCGAACAAAGTCAATCGCTATTTCAATTTATAAAACTGTTTAAGTTAATAGTATCTTCTGATCAAAATACAATATTATGACCCCGGATGCGAGAGCGGGGCGTCAAAAAGCATCTCACTAGACTGCCATAGGTAGTAAATGTCGCCATACTGAATTATCTACATTCGTAATGAGTATGGCGACCACCACCCTTGGATTCTATTCATGCTTTCCATCAGGCAGAGTAAAGTCAATTTGGTAGGCCAAGAATAAAAAATAAAAATAATAATGTATAAAAAAGTAGAGGTTTATCGATTCATATAATATTTCTTATTATCATTATGCCATCTGTAAACATTCATAGTCACTACTGCAAATTCTTAAAAGAGAGTTGTTTTTTGAGTTCATATGAAATAAAAATTAATTGCATAACATTTTTCTAAATCTTCATAGACTTTTAAAGTACTATTTTCTCTCTCTTAAATCTTAATCTTAAACCCTTTCAAAAACTTCAGTATTGAATCGTAAGCACGGTATCAACGTACAAATAAATTCTCGCTACGAAATGACAATTAGCAGTCTCAAAGCAGTAATGACGGGAAAAGATTTTGTCCTAATTGTATTCGCCTAATTTCTCCATTTAATCCAATGATATAATTACTGGTATAATTTACTCAAGAATAGAAAAGAGACGTGGTGGACATAAATTACAGTATCTAGTACCCAGGTCTATTTATTGAGTTGGTGAACTTTAAAGGTTTTAGAAAAATAGGGTTCTGAATTTTGTTGATTAATTGCCTAATTAATCAAATTTAAAGTACGATCAGGTACTCTTGTTATTTCTCTACTAAGCTGTTTAAGAAGGTGGATTAAGATTAGCAGGAAATAATTGTTAAAATTTATTGTTGAGAACTCGGTGTTCTCTGCGATTTTGTTTCTGTTAACTTAGACTTTGCCTGTACACTGAGGTGCCAGTGAAACAACAGGTGCTGCTTTCTGAAAGAAAGATGGCGTATGTGATGTTTTTATATAGTATATAAATCAATACTATTAGAAGTATAACTATTTTTTTAATGAAAATTAGAATCATGCGTTACCTACAAAATCAATATTCCAAGATTAATCTTCATTTTAAAATATTAAAGGAATTATTGTTTTTTACCAAACTTTATTTAATAGACCAATTCTTTAGACTCTCCATCCGCTTGATTTAAAAACCAATATATTATAATAATTTAATGAAAACTTTGATTCAATAACTAAAACAGTACATATTTCACTCTGTGCCTCAAGGGAACAAATTCGCTTCATTTAAGGATAAAAATAGCGGGTATCAATTGTGATTTAGTCTTCCTCTTTAGGAAATTTATCGCTCGTTGCTTTCATTGACTATATTGAGTTTCAGTTTGATATACTTATTCAAATTACTTTAAACGATTGTGTATTTCTTGAGACTTCAGGTTTCCTTACATTTCTTTTTCAAAGTTTTGCCAAATTAATATAATAATTGACTTGAAAATAACCATTAAGTTTTTCTTATTATTTATTCAACAATTATATTAAGAACAACATAAAAAAAAAACCTTTTTTAAAAACTTATTGAGGTGATGGTTACCGTAGTTAGTGTTGGAAGCCTTACACTGCCACGATGACTGTCATGCCTTTTACGTCCCTAAGCGGAACGTAAAAAAGCATTTCACTTGGTCGCCATACTGTAAGTCACCTTACTGTATTGTTTGCGTTCGCAATAAGTATGATGACCACAACTCTTGGTATCACTTAGTCACTTTGGCAGCCTTCAAAAGTTATTAAAAATAATAATCATTTGAGTAGAGCTAAGAAACCACAATAGCGTTCCTGTTAATGTAATCTAATACAGTGTACTAATATTTTATCTCGTCTTTTTTTGCAGAGGGACAATGGAGGAGCTGTAGTTCAAAATAAAACATTAATAGCCGTTGCTTCCTTCATCAACACCTGCGCTCTCTATTCAAAAACTCACGCCTTCCCAAAAGTCGCCTCTTTCTCCACATGGCTATCCTCCATTATTTGGGATGAAGAAAGTCAACCAACGACTACAACTGAACCCCCTGTGGAATCAGTTGCAACCGTCAAGGAACAGTCAAAGAATGCAACTGAAAAAACACGCGAAGTACCATTTTATGATCCCAGCAAATTCATGCTTACATTACCTTTCGACCCTATCAATGTTCCTCTAGAGCCGGCCGAAGATAATTCTGTTTTGCCGAGAATGAGTCTCTATGAGTCTTACTTACAAAGTATGTCTAGAAACCGACAAGGAGCCATGACTGAGCCGTCCTCCACAACGGTGAAACAAGAACATCTCTCGACGAAGATTGATCTCAAATCAGCACCTGTGGCGATGCAAGTTCATAGGCATATGATGCCTAAGAGATATGACTTTGATTATAATTAAACATAGTTTAGTTTTTGATATAAACTCGTGAAAATAAATGCTTGCTCATAATTTCTATTTTCATTGAGTAAGTTAGTTTATAGAAACACACAGCATATTTTTTTTGCACTACTTGAATATATGTTTTTAAGGATCTACCAAAGTGACTCTATTCTGTCTGATTAAAAGCATGTATAGAATCCATGAGTTCCGGTCACTATACTCATTGTCAATATAAGCAATGCAAGCTTTTTAGGCCCCTCTTGTGGATTTGAAAGGCATGACAGTCATCGTGGCAGGGTAAAGCTCACACACGTACCACGATTACTATCACTCCTGCATCTATGGACCTCCGGTCTCGCACTCTCCAACGAAACACGACAGCACTTGTGCTGTCGCTTTAGATTGGTCTTCTGTGAGAAGGTAGTATGCTCCGATCGAACCCGCCCGTCTTGCTGAAACCAGCATGACTCTACTATCTACTAAATTAATTTAAAAACACATTGACATTTCAGTATATTACAATAACAATGCCCAACTAATTTTCACTTCTAGTGTCTTAAGACTGTAATAAATAACAATTTCAAGTTATGTAAGTATAAGTTATAAATTATACGTCACAACTTCGAATACCTACTATGCAAATTAAATTCTTCATACATATTTTAGAATTATTGTGTTGCACTATAAGGATATAGTGGTAGATATATAAACACGCGAAGAGAATTGATTATATGCAGTTTTATAAATACTTTGCTTATATTAATATTTTGAAGGTTAAATTCACATAGTAAAGTTGTTGAACCATGTGTTACAGATCACAACTAAGCGATTAAACTAAACTACACTTATCTTGTATATATGTTGATCTCTCATTTATAGAATTTATTTATATATCTATTTAAGTTATCATCATCATCATCATCAACAGCCTTTAACAGTCCACTGCTGGACATATACCTCTCATTAGCAAGGAGGTTTAGGCCTACTATACCACGCTGATCAGACGGGTTGAAATAGGGTTTATTTCAAGTTTTCCTTCTCTTTGTAGTGATATTTTCTTGAATAATTTGTTTCTCATAGACACCTCTTACTGCACCCACGGGATGAATAGGGCTGGTGATAATACATATTCTTAATCCGTCACTACATGGACGTTAAGTTATACTGAGTAATAAATAAGTCATACAGAACTTATTGAATTACAGTTGAAATTTGATAGCTAGGCGATCTCTACTGTATATTAGTTATTGAGGCAAGGAAAACGGAATTAACTGTATGATTCCTTACAGGAGAGTCTTAATTTTAGTTATATATTTTTATTATAATGCGGTGATGAATTAACAATTCAGAGTGTCATTATTCCTATTGATCCCGTAGATGTCATAAGCTATGGGAGGTATGCAGGACAAGCAATGTAAAGGGAAGAAAAATATATAACAAACCCAATATCAATCGGTGTGGCCAGCGTGGTATAGCAGTCGAAAACCTACTTTCAAAGGAGTAATTAACTATTAAAATCTGTTGATAGATAGACAATTACTAACTCACAAACTATAAACATCATACGAGTATAACTGGGTTTATTTGACATTTACTCTTCATACTTCAAACAACGTTTACAATATTCACGCATCCGGACGTATCCTTTGAGACCTAGTTCATTTTTATACAAACTCGTAAACAGTAATATAGCTCCATCCATATTTAATAATACTGATGTTTATTCAGTCTCGTTCGCTCCCACAAGACTGTTGCATTCATTAATATGGAGATGTGTACCGGTGCCAAGTTATTTGATTAATTGACGTTTTCCTAATAGTGAAATGTTGAGTCTTTTACGTTCAGTTTATTGATACACACAGTATAGAATAAAATTAATTAAAAACAGATCGATTAAAGTGTCCGTGTGTCCGTGTGGTGGCGGATTAAGAATACATAGTGTTACCATTTCTATTCATCCCATGGGTATCGTAAGAGGCGGCTAAGGGAACAAATTATGTAAGAAAAAATCGTTACAAAGAGAAGGAAAACTTAAAACAAACTCTATTCCAACCCGTCTGGCCAGCGTGGTATAGTAGGCCAAAACCTCCTAGCTAAGGAGAGGCCTGTTCAGAAGTGGACTGTAAAAGACTGTTGATGATAAGTTATAAAGATAAATTCTTGACAATGTAGTAGCCTGAAGAATCCAAAGTCTTGTTCTCGTATATTCGTGGTACAGTCACTAAGACAAGACAGGAACTAGCCTACAAAGGTAATAAAAAATATAATTAAATCCTGCTTCCTAAATGAAGTCGTTTTTTATTTCATACAAAACTTAAAAAACTCGTGAAATGTTACATTCTTATCGTTAAACTACTTACGCTTTAGACACAACTAGTTCTACATAACATTCAAAACTAAAGACTAGACAATCAAAGGTCCTTTTGTTAATTGTCGCATAGCAAAAATATTTTATTAGATGTATATGATATATATATACATAAATGCCCACTTTTCGCTAGAGTTTTGGTCTCAAGTAATAGGTAATAAGTCTATTGTCATTGATCGGTATGTTTTCTTTGTCAGAACCTCGTCCGTCGATTAGCAGGTGCATCACGTGCAACTAAGGATTCGAGGCATTAAGTTCTTGGTGGGAACCCTATGTCGATATCTATGTCGATCGATATTGTCATATAAATAGGGTGTTTATGAGTTCAGTTCAAACAATTCCACCACGGCCCAAAAATTTATGTAATAGTAAAAATAAATACCAATATATTTAAACTTCCAAACAAAAGTAATAACTAGACTAAAACTATGGTTTCGCATTCGCATACACACCGAGTCGAATGTTTAAAATTTTCTTTTTCTGGCTAAGTAAATATTCTACAACGCTCTCATGGAATATGGCACAAATTAAAAGGCCAAAGCCCTATAACGTTTGCGTGTGTATGTTGTACCTAACTTTTTTTTAAGAAATTATGAGTAGAAGTCACTATATACAAGCAGTACAATCTTCATGAGATTTTCTCACGCTAACCAAGCATATTTATAAGAAATTTTGCTTGATTATTATACAGAAAATCTTATTACAAAAATATGTATATTCACTTTCAAGTAATATGCATATTGTGCAATAAGAAAAAAGTATTCTTGCGATATCATTCGCAAGAGTTATATAATATTGTATTTAGTTAACGTATAGTTCATACAGTATCGTACCGTAGTAGTATGTCGGTGTGTTGACAGATTAAAACATGGAGCATCATCACCCCTATTCATCTCATGGGTGTGTTGAAAATCGACTAAGAAAGGAAACTACGCAAGACAACGGCACTATGAAGGGATGGAAAACCAGTAACAAACCTTGTGCTCGTCAGGAGAGCATGGCATAGCAGGTCAAATCATCTTTCCTAAGGCTTAAAGGTTATATTAATGATGACCACTATGTTATACTTACATATATAGATTAGATTACTCACCCTAGTACTAAGGTGCGGTACGTAAAAAACAAAGTTCAGCCGTATCGCAATAGACTTTAAACCAACTCTAACAAAGTTCGGTAAAAAGACTCGTTGAAAAGAAAAAACTCGACGTTAGTGACATCTAATAACCAGATTTCAAGTAAAGCAAGAATATCTAACTATAAATGAATATTAAAAAAACTAAATTTAGAAAAACGGTAAATGTTTCCTTTCATACTAAACGTTCAATTATACGACAGAAAATACTTTCAGAAAAATGCCGACGTCTAAGCGGGTCAGGTCTCAAATGAAATCTAGAACAATCAAATATAAATGGAACGTTACAGAAAAATAAATGAAAAATATTAAAAAAGTAAGGTCTTTTTAAAACTGCTTATTTCTTAAGATGCTAAAACCTCTGAATAAATATCTAAATTTTGTCGCTATAAGATAATATGATTGAAGTTGTGGTAATGTAAAATCCTATTAGAGTTTAACACGACCCGGTGCACTTGGCTGTGGTCCAAACTTGCTTGTTCCGATATATTTGTCAATTAAAATAGCTGGTGTCGCTACCATTACTTAACGGATTTTGAGGTCATTTGGTTTATACGTATTACGTTAATACCACTACAACTGTTAGATATGAGGACTCTGAATAGACATGGAAAGCTACAGTGTTAAATTGATACAGGGGTGATAATTATCAAACTAGACATTGCTTTACATTGCCACGATACCACGATAACTGTCAAGCCTTCCACGTCTCCAAGCGGGGCGTGAAAAGGCATCTTACTAGGTCACCATACTGCATTGTCTGCAATCGCAATGTGTGACCACAACTTTTGGATTCTATTCATGCTTTCCATCAGATAGAGTAGAGTCACTTTGGCAGGCCCTTAAATAGAAACATAAACAAAATCGAATAATTTCACCAGTTGTTGAGTGGAGACTGCTTCTCGATAAAGGTGGTGTAGAATGCCTAACGGCCAACTGGAGTGACGGTTGATGATACAAAGAATTGAAGAATCATATAAGTGACATGTAATGTTAGAGGCCTACTTCCAGCAGTGGAGTACGATAATGATTCAGGGTCCAGGTCATTATGAAAAACTATTTAAACAGTTGATCTGCATATGACGAAACCATCGACTATACACCAATGAGGTTATATACACTAATTGTAGTTCTTGAAACTTTATATATGTGTTTTAACATTGTCTACCTATAAACACTGCAAATATTATAAAGAGTAAAAATAGTTGGTAGACATCTAATTAATACTTATGTACTAAGACTTGGAAATTAAAGACTCACTAGAGTAAAACAGGTGTTGGGAAAGGTACATAAACATAAACACAACACTTGACCCATCGACAACAGATCGTATTTATGGACAGTAGTGCTTGAAATTTACTCTATGTATGGTTTTACTCATTCAAGGTTTTAAAAGAGGTGAATCAGAATCAATCGTTACAAATTTATGAATGATTCATAGGCCCACCGCCATAGAGTGGGGACCTTAGGTGGTGGATTAGTTGCTGCGGTCGGCGATAGGATAATTTGTTGCGGCCTGGTCGCAAAAATGCGATCGGGTCGCAACAAATTATGACAACTGGACTGATAGGTGGGGAAGCCTTTGTGACCTCCCCAGGATAGGGTTTCACTAGGCGCGGCGAGGGGACCTGACATAATATAATCCGGTTCCCCTTCAGAGAAGGACGCCTGAGACCGGCTACCGGGGTGGATTTTATTGGAAACACCAGGTACTCCTAGTGCCTGCGTCCCCGAGGAGCCGGCGATCCGAAGGGATTTTCCACCCCGACAACACAAAATAAAAGGCCTAAATACATTAATTTAAGTGAGCTTAATGTTAAATATAGTATTAGAAAACATCTTACTAATGTTATAAATACGAATGTAAGTTTGGTTGTTATAGTTTCACGTGAAAACTACTCAACCGATAACCATGAAATTTTGTATACATGTTCTTGGAGGTATTAGAAGTAACGTAGGATATCTTTTATTAAAAAAATAATATATATTTACTTAAAATGATTTGTTACGAAACTTAATGTGGCAGACCAAATTCCACGCGAGCGAAGCCGCGGGTAAAAGCTAGTAACTTATAATTCACTTTTAACTTTACTAGTTTTAATCTTAACTAAGTCATTGTGCAGATTATTGATTCTTGGATATAGGAACTATGATTACCAGAACTTTCTACTAAAACTTTCATACACCGCTTAATTAAACTTGGTTGACAGTTAGGTAATTACTTTTAGTATTTGATTATACATATTAGACATGTCAATTTGAATAATCACATTAGGAAATACATACATACTACACATACACTCACGTCTTTATCCAAAAACGGGTGATAGTAGCACGCTAAAACGTTCGTATTTCGCGGTCCACAATTTTAGTCCCTTCCACTTACGTATTTATGGGCAGTTAGACACTAACAGGATTATATTATCTAACAGTATTTTGTCTTCATATCTGAAAAAGAGGCAAACCTACGCACCTAGAGTTCGATACAGTCGGTACACTTACCGTCACAAATGAACCGCAGTGACGAATGGACAGTAATGATTTTCAAGTAATAAGCATGTATTATAAATATTTGATTGAAATAAGTACAAGTACTTACTTAATATAGCAAAGAGTAATTATAGACTACACTGTAACGTTTTTGATTTCCTAAATTCTTCCTAAACACATCCAATGTAAATATTTTCTTGAACGATTTGGGTATATTATATTTAATTTGACAATATAGCTTTTCATGATTTCTCAGTCGAGCTACAAATATTTTAGTGTTAAATTTATAAAGTTGTTACATTTACTAATCAAACATACATAACATGAATTTTCATCGAGCACTTCCCATTTCATTCTCAACGAGTTTTATTTTTTGAAATATATCATTTACAATCACAAAACTATACATACACTCAAGTAGGTGAGCATACCTACCTGGCGGCTATAGCTAATTATTTCAAGAATACGTCACAATACTGTCGAGACAATATTACGGCGACATTAGTCAGCAGATATATTTTTGAATAAATATACTTGCAAATTTGTAAATACATACATATTAAAAACACAGAACAAAGGGTCATACTCATCACACAATATTTGTTCTGTGTGAATATCGAACAATAACCGAAAAAAAACAATGGAACTTGATGTAAAATCTACGTGAACAAAAACAAAATAAAGACGACATTTTTCTTGCATTAAATATGTCCCTCGACGCGTTTGATTTCCACTTCATTTGTAGACGATCAAATTCAAATATTCCATAATTAATTGGGAAACGAGAACGAAAGCAACGACCCGGGGTCAACGAATAAGGTTAATGATCACTAACTTATTTATAAGTTTATTTATTTGTAAGCTCTGTTTGGGTTATATACTTGTAGAACAAGAAATACAAAACAAGTCTTCGAAATGTTGTAGACACATTTCTGATCTAGATTTAATATCACAAGCTCTGCACAAGAGTTCACATCTGCTCTTAGCTGAGAAACTGTGAACTCATCTGCAATTACTAATAATGCAACAATAAACCGCAATATTCTGTAATAAAATTAAGACAGAAAACTAACAGCTCTTTATTTACTGAGTATGATCTTAAAAATAGAGATATAACTAAGAAGAAATAAAAGAAGCCATTTAGATGTAAGTAATCTAAATTTTAAAAATAGATAAACTAATATAGTAATATACAATCGATGCGGTAATATCAAAACTCTAAACTTTTCGCTTTTCAACACATACAATTTTTCACACATGAATTGTTACAATTAGTAGATATTACATACCTTTAAATTGTGTATTGATCGCGCTAATACTTGTATAAATAGTTAAGCAGCCGTTAGGTTACTGAGGCTATTTGCATGAATAATGTTTCGATTAAAAGAAATGTCAAAGTATTTAAAAATAAAAAATCTGTAACCATATATTCCAATATAGGTCGCTTTTATGTAATCACACTCTTTTCTTCCACGAAAGTTTCGATACAATGTAATACTACGTGAAACTTAAAAAGTTAAAAAAAACTTAGATTGGCAAGTGTCAAGCTAAGTTTTAGACGTCCGGTATTCACCGATCATCAGATGATTAGTGATAATATTTTCCAAATCACACTCAGCTTTCAGTGGTCCAAAATTGTTCAGTTCAGCATCAATACGGAGCAATCTCTGTAGCTACTGCGGTCTTAACAGAAAGGTCCTTGAATTGCTCTCAATAGGATTTTGCTACAAATTGCTTACGACAGACACTAATGGCGGCGCTGACATAAAATCGATCACCTTTTCAAATTGTTATTCTAAAGGCTGAAGATTTCCTTTTGCTATAAGTGGTTTTAGAAACTAGTTTTTATTACAATATATATTCTCTTTCTGATAATATTTTCGACGGCTGCTTTTTCCCATAAGTATTTTCTGTAATTGGAACTACGTAAAATTGGATACAAACTATAAAAACACATGTTTGATTCACACTGCTAACGGCGCCACTAAACTATACTTTAAATGTCATTAGACTTTATAACGCACAGTTCATTGACACACCACAGTGTAAGAATATGAGTTATATTTCCTTTTATTGCCGAGATTCCCACCGTTTGTTTGAAAAGGAACTAAAGAACTCTTTGAGTTGTGAAGCAAAAACAAAATCTTCGCATAAGGTCGCACAAACACACGCGCATCAAACCGAAAACAGATAAAATAGTGACAAGGTTCTAGAAGATTATTTTGTGTTTGTTTGCTAAACAAAGTTTTTTGTTGACGTACCAGGATAAACTGATGGTATTAACTGAAGTTATTAACGGAAAACTTTGGACTGATAAGTGGAGGAGCGATCCTTATAATCTGTCACGTTGAAAATGTTACTGTCTCTGTTTATAAGAAGTACGAGTAACTAAAGATGACTACGCGGTTAGCCTAGTGGTTAATCTTTACTCTCTACTGTGCTGAATGTTGTGAGTTCAAACCCCATATAGGACAACACTTTGTGTGTTCCACCAATCGTTGTTCTGAGTCTGGGTGTTCTTTGTGTTCGTTTCTTGTATGTTTGTAAAGCTCCCCGCGACTCAAGATTTAATTCTAGAGTGGGTGTTGTCTTTTATAATATATAAAAAAGAAATTAACCTCCTTAGCAATATACAGTAATAAGGAATTATTTAAAATTACTCATATGACCTTGAATAGAATTCACTAAATTAAGAACGAATACAGCTTACATCGGTTTTAGCGTAAGTTTACTGAAACTTACATTGAAACCGATGTAAACTGAAACGAAAGTTTAAAAAGTGATACAAGAATTTGATTTAAAGTAAAGAAAATGGACTTTTTATCTCATAATTAATTTTCTCTATTCATTTTTAATATCCTCTATTTACTGCCAAGTTTTGCTTGAAGGGTGAAGAACTCAAGTGTGGTTAAAGTCGACTTACAAATGAGCTATTAAATACGCGGTTTTGTGTATATTAAAATTAAAACTATTATTTCTTAGCAGTGGAAGATAACACATGACGGTTAAGAAGAATTTCTCATGTCTTGTAAACTGGCTTATTAAGAGATCATATTTAAGTTTTGTCTGTACAACAAAATGATTTTTTTCTTAATTACTCTTATTTTCTTCATGGTTAGTAACAAAAACGAAAACAAAAGTCTTTTTTAATATTTTTTTTCTATTACACATACATAAAAATCACTCCTGTTTCCGTGGAGGAGTAGGCAGAGGTATATTGACTGCCTCGGTGGCACAGCGAAGGTGAATGCGACTGCTGCGCTGTAATTCTCGGATTCGATGTCTATATAACTTACAAATATTTGGTTAGAAGTTTGGGTGATTTTTATATATGATATGTATGTATTTACAAAAAAAAATATTTAAGTATTCTATTAGTCAGTCTAGTCATCATAGTGCAAACTCTGCTTAGTTTGGAAGTAGATGGCGTTGTGACAATTGTACGAAATATTGATTTATTTATTTTTATTTATTAAGCACTCATATTTTGCCCGTGTTTTCGTCTCATATAATAGA
The DNA here is from genome assembly GCA_949316085.1 of Hypercompe scribonia. NCBI lineage: Eukaryota > Metazoa > Arthropoda > Insecta > Lepidoptera > Erebidae > Hypercompe > Hypercompe scribonia. Next base: position 11,829,258 of record OX438986.1, read on the forward strand.
TGGCGAGCCTGTTGCAGCTATTCAGAATATTTTATTTACCAAAGCCTCATCCATCGACTAGCACGTGCATCACTTGCAGGTGATGTTGGCTTAGGGCCCTAAGTTCTTATTGAGAACCCTATGTGCCCCGCTATTTTAATATAAGACAGGATAAGAACTTGTAAACATGCTTTAGCAAAAATCCTTTCCACGCGATAAAACTGAAGTACGTAGAGGTTTAATTACTTGTCAGAAAAGAAAGAGTGAATTTTTAAATCAACACAACCACGACAGTGGTTTAATTTCATCTACTGTTTCAACATTGTCCTCTACTACCTTTTCTAGCTTTTTAATTGGTCCATAGCGTTCTGCACGATATTGCACACGTAAGCTATCAGCTGAATAAATATGTGTCGTGTCTAGTGCACAGTTCCGGGAGGAAACTAGATTCTTTTGCGTCTATATAGAAACAGTTATGAGTGCTGAAACGAGCATTTAACAACTAAATACTACCAAAATTGAGATGGATTTCTTAACGCTGAATCTCGGTATCTCTTTTGGCAATCATAATAATTTTCTACACAATTAACGCTAAAAGTAACTCAAGATAGATTACACGATATTATAGCCGTAAATAAACATAGCATATTTAAACTGTTGCGGGAAGAATTAAAACTATTGCGGGAAATCAGAATAGTTACCTCTCACTTTGTTATCATAATTGAAGATATAAGCTCTCTTTCGTAGCAGGATCGTCATAATATGACACTTTATAGCATAGTAATAATTGTACATGAATGTGTCTATGTGTATAATAAAATTATCGTATAGGTAGTAGAGCAACGCTGGTCACAGCACCAACGGGACGGCTTGACAGGGGCAGTACTACCCTCCCACAGAAGATCAACCTAAAGCGGCAGTATCCGCGCTGTCGTGTTTCGTTGGTGACAGTTGTCGCGGTAAGTGTGTGTAGTACAAAGCCACGATGACTGTCATGCCTTTTACGTCCCCAAAAAGGGCGTGAAAAAGTATCTTCCCAGTGCTTATCTATCTTGTTTTACTACCGCCATAGTGTGGGTCACCATACTGCATTGTCTTCATTCGCAATAAGTATGGTGAACACAACTCTTGGATTCTATTCATACTTTACATCAGGCAGAGTAAAGCCACTTTGGCAGGCTCTTAAAATAAAAAATATCTATCTTTGTACGTATATATATTCATATATTCCTAGGTTTTATTACATGCTTCTTTTTCTTTCTTTTATGTCTATATTTTCTTTCTGTTGACCTATCTTGAATTTGCATCATCATCACCCAAACTGATAGAATCTATTTCTATGTATGTTTTTTGTATAGAGTATCAGTTAAATATACTACAAGCAGGGGCTACTGATGATCAAACTGGTGATTTTTGCACGTAGTATTAGTATTGGAAGCACCGTTTTCATGGTATAATAGTACAGTCAATGTACCATAAGGCGGCGTGCTTTCTCCTCTAATTTTCTTTGATTTTATCAACACCATCACTAATGATCTGTCTTCTTTCTACCACTTATACACAGATGAAATATACATTTTTATTATTTATTTAATCATTCACGCTGTGTGTACCCATTACTTTGTAATATATAATTTCTATATATGTATAAATATTACTTTTACTTCCTTTTCCTTTCCTATCCACTTTCTAATATATTAAGCACTACTTCACACTTTTCGCTCGATGTGTTTTTTTCCATTCAATGGTTGCCTGTAAGAGATTATCTTCGAGCTTCAAGCTATAAGTTATCGTTGTAATAAATCTGATGTACCATAAATTATATTAGAAAGATTTATTGTTATTAGTATACTTTCTACTTCATCATCATTATCATCACCATTATCATCTCAACCAAAAGACGTCCACTGCTGGACATAGGCCTCCCCCAAGGTTCTCCACAACAGCCAGTCCCGTTCCGCCCGCATCCAGCAGCTTTCCGCGACCTTCACCAGGTCGTCGGACCATCTTGTGGGGGAGCCTACCAACCCTGCGTTTCCCAGTACGCGGTCGCCACTCCAGAACTTTATGGCCCCATCGGCCATCGTTTCTGCGTGTAATGTGCCCCGCCCACTGCCACTTAAGTTTAGCAGTTTAACTTTCTACTTAGAATATGACTATTACTTACATTACATTACACTTCACTTTATTTGCAAATGATACAGACAATCACATATGTAAGTGAAGTATGTAGGTAGTTTTGGGTTTGGCTCAAAGAACCCAAACCCAAAACGGCCTATTTCACTTCCACACTACAATTTGTGCACCCGGAGTAGTCGTAAAAAAACTTGTCCCGACTAAATCCACATCTTGCGCTCCCTACTCAATACGGCGCCTACGATCCTAACATAAGGCTGAAATTACTCACTATGCAAATTAGGATTCCCGTGGGATACCGCGTTCGGAACCTTGAGACTAAGATATTCAATATAGTAATATTAGCTTGGTATTGAAGTAAAGGGTACATCACAATTTATGAGAATTGTGGGCACAATGAATATTAAGGAGTACAACACAAGGCCTCTATCGGATTGCTCATAGTAGTAGTTATAATAAAACAATCAATTTGAATAGTATGGACATTAAACATTGACAGAAATTTAAATGTTAAGTAACGTGATATAAATACGCCTAAAATATTAAATTAAACGGCTTACATTTTGCGAACGAGTTGCTACACTTCTACGTCTAATGTAGAACTAAGTTTAAGACTTACATGAACTATATTAAAAAATCAAATCGAAATATTGGTTGTAACTTACAGCATTGGAACATTTGTATACACACATGGCATAGTACAGGTACAGGGCTTGACAGTCATCGTGGCAGTGTAAGGCTTACGCAGCTACCACGATAACTGTCACCCCAGCATCAATGGTGCTCCGGTCTCACACTCACGAACGAAACACGAGAACACGGATGCTGTCGCATTAGGCTGATCTTCTGTGAGAGGATAGTACTATCCCGGTCAAGCCAGCCGGTTCGTGCTGAAACTAGCGTGGTTCTACTACCTATACACACATGTATATAAACACTTACATACATATACAAAAATTAACATTACCCCATCATCTACTAAATAATATGCCTACGATATCTATTTACCCATGACTGACGTGGATGACTGGCCTCAGTGATAAAAAATTTATCCAATTTTACCTGATGTCAAGCCGATGGCCCGCCAAGTAAGAAATTCTACGCATTAAGCCCACTTCCAATGGAAATAGAACATTAAGATATTGAATATCATAAAAATAAAAGCATTTACTAACGAACACATATATTTTGTTGTTCTAATAACAAAATACGTTTTTGGCATAAGTTTTCAATGTCGCATACGTAATTTTGTTTGTTGTGCTAATACAATGAATAGCCTTGGCAAATACTCTGAAGATTCACAAAGTCTTTGGTTGTGAAGTCGTTTAACAATGTCTGCCTAGTTTCAGAAGGCTTCTTTAGATATGCGTAGACAGCCAACAGACGTATGTATTTAGGTAAAAGCTTGTCAATGTACAGAGTAAAAGCAGAAGTCCAACTTTATTACCTTGTAATGAAAAAATTGATTTATCACTTTTTTGATGATGATATTAAGTTTTTACAATGAAAACTAGCAATCAGAAATTACTATTGTTTAATTGAACCTATGTAAAATGAAACTTGTTTTTTTTTTAACTACTGATAAATAAATAAGCATAGTTTAATAATTAAAATTATAAAGGATGCGAGGGTAAATAAATGCACTTACAGCATCGTGGGCGGTAAATGGGAAAGTGCTAAATAAAAACTTTAATCCAACTATGTGAAAATGTCAAATATCTACCTTGACCATTTTTGTAGCTATGGCTTTCTGGATTAATTATGGTTTCGTCCTTTTTAGGTTCTTTTTTTATGCAGTCGGGATTATAGTTTTTTTAAACTTTTTTAATGTTTGATAACTTTTTATATTTCCTAACACTTCAAGGAGATGATCTATAAAATGCGTTAAAATTATCATCCTTTTGCTTAAACAAGTATCAAAATTTGTCTATTCTGAACATAATCCTCAAGGATGCAAAATCTTAATCAGAGTTGAACTTCTATACCTTTATTGTCAAATGCCGATCTCATTTCTTCGGAACGTTCCGTCAGAGTAGAACAACGTTTCACCATTAAAGTACTTAACACATAGGAAAACCATATTTTATGCTCTTTCTAAGATATTTACATGTCTTCGTGCAGAATTACTTACATTAAAGGACTCAAGGTGATATTAAGCTAATATGGATTGTATAATTCGTCATGACTTTATTAAGTATCTCGTTTGCTTTAATGGTAGTCTAACTTCTTTACATATGGAGATTAAACCTGAGTATATGTTAAATAGTCAAAATAATAATAAAAAATGGTGTACAATAAATGAAATAATATGCCTAATAGCGACATCTCTTAGGTATATTATTTCTGAATGTTCTCGTCTTGATAACGGTGAGTATTTGCACAGGCACAACTAAGTAGCCAGGATCGTACACCAACAACTTGCCCTTAAATACCAACTCGTCAATTTTGAAGTGCCTTACTGCAGGTATGTGTCCGACCCAGTTCTCGAGAATGATTGTGCCACGTTATGTTGGGACCGATCTATTATCACAGATAGGACTATTGTTGCCAATAAGCCTCACCTATATCGCCGTTCCTCATGACGAGGATCTCGTGAAACTAGGCAAAGCCTGTACTATGGTAACCAGACTGCTGGTGACTATGCTTATACATTTCTAAATACGTACATATTATAGATAGATTACACCCAGATACAGGACAAATGATCGTGCTCATCACACAAAAATTTGTCCTGGGTGGGAATCGAACCCGCGACCTCTGGCTTAGTAGTCAGGCCACTAACCACCAGACCAACAGGCCACTTTATAGTATATAGGAACTAGCAGTTTTATGTTTATAATCATGAGTAGAATAGGCTTTTGCCTTGCTTACTACACCGCTCTGGTCAGCCGGATTGATATAAGTTTGCTTCAAGTTTTCATTCCCTTTGTCGTGATGTTTTCCCGCGCAGTTTGCTCCATTAGTCGGTAAGATCCTACTAATGGAACACACACACATGACAGCAATAGCGGTGATGACACATCATATTCTTAAGCTGTTTCCACAAGGTGTTTAAATAAAAAAAATAAAAATCAATGACGCGGTTTATGTAAGTACTCACTAATGTACATGATATACTCGTATTATTAAAAAGATGGCAATATAATATGACGTTATATATTATATTATATTTATACATATACATATACAATGACCATATATAAGAGTAATTAAATCCAGTGATAAATGAATATTAGACATACCGGCATGTCAACTGTTGTTCATCAATTATACACATAGGGTTACAGCATTGTATTAATAAGCTTTATTAATTTTAATTAGATTTATCTTATTCCGTGTAATATAGATTAATTTATTGTGACGGCAGACAGAAATAAAGTTATAAACACGATCAGCATTAAATTCAGTAATCCTCTGCGCTGTCACAAAGGAAATGTGGGAACCTATCAAAAATAAGTTAAAGGATGCAAGATATATTCCTAACGTGGAAGTAGACTTTAAAAAAAATACTATTATTATAAAGCTGTAGAATTTGTTTGTTTGATTGAACACGTTAATCTCAGGCACTACTGGTCCAATTTGAAAGATTATTTCAATGTTTTATAACCCAAAATCATTACGCTGTGGCCAAAAGAAGCTTTGTGTATCAATGGAAAATATTGTAAAAACGGGGTAAAGGTTTCTTCTTAGAGCTTTCATTGCATGTTTTTTGTTTTTTTTGTTTTGTTTTAAGAACCTGTCTAAGTGACTCTTCTTGCACGCACGAATTGAGAATTGTGATCACTTTACTCATTGCGAATGCAGGCAATAAAATATAGCGACATACTATGGTGGCCTAGTAAGATGCTTACTCACGCCCCACTTGGGGAGGTAAAAGAAGGATGACGGATGACAGTCATTGTGGCGGTGTGCGGTTCACACTCTTATGATTGTTGTCACCCCTGCATCAATGGGCCTCTGGTCTCGCACTCACTAACGAAACACGACAGCATGGATGCTGAAATCACAGTCTGACACAGAGGGTAGTACTGCCCCGGTCAAGCCGGCTCGTTTGTGCTGAAATCAGTGTGGCTCTACTACCTTACTCGGCATGTGCTTTGAATGGTTAAAGTTACTCAAAAAGAACATATGAAAGAATTCTTGAAATCGAAATGCGATGAGCACAGTCATTTATTTTGTGTCAGTAAGATTAGAATTACAATCAGTATAATGTGGAATTATTTGCTTCTGTCAACACATTTGGGGGTTAAGATTAGAAGAAAAAGAAAAAGAAAAAATGTTTGGGTTATAAAATTTTACTCACTTTAGACCTTGTATTTATTACATGTAGAAATTTATACTCCAGATATCTTACGTTTGAAAAAATCGATTTTCTTAATGCTTAACTTAAACCAAAAATTCACTGGAGGCACTAAAACGTTAATTAAGCAATACAGTAATCGACGATTAAATTGGATTTTCGTTACAGTTCAAATATAATTTGGCAACCCTAACACACTAACGCTGCGTTCGGCGGAAATTAATAATATCCCGAGTCATGTGCTATATTTGAACGTTTAATGTGTGAGATTACTCTAGTTTCCGGTTAAAGGATACATAGCCGTTATATATACGCTTATATTGTTTCCTAGTAGTTAGGAATATCTTCAGATAACTCGAAATTCTCATGAAACGTCACAAAAACCATAATAGAAATAAGGAAGTCTTCTTGTTTTTGTCGTCCGCCATTCAGCCTGTTGGGCAGAATTAGTCAGAAAACCTTAGTTTGTTTATTTCTTACTCTTACGCATCTTTAGTGCTTCGTTATCCATCAAGAAATTATACTAAAACGGTACCAGGGATAAAATAACATAGATGTGTATCATTCAGAAAAAAATACTGACGCAATGAATATGAAAAACAACTTTAAAGATAAGATAAGATAAATAGATGTTATGATAAATTGTAAATATAATTATAATTAACATCACACCATCTAGTCCCAAACTTAGCAGAGCTTATACTATGGGTTCTAGACAATTGATATAAAAAACATATTTACTTATTTTGTTTATTTTACAAATACATATTTATTTATTTTGTTTGTGAATACATACATATTATATACAGAAAACACCCAAAGTTTTGCAACATGCTTTCAAGTGAATCTTAATCCTTTCACATCTCGACAATATTAAACCTAAAAATACGAATATAATGAAACGAATACCATTAAAATAAAGTTGATTAAATATTACTAAAAGACTGTTAAAGAAACCTAAACGATGGGTATTCAGTAATGAAATTTCCATTAAAATGGTACAGTACACTGACAATAATGCGTAATACTTCGTTTAATTACATATTAACTTTCCAAACAACATGTTGTGCCTTGTTCTTTCTATATGAAAAGGCAGTATTATAAGAAAATGATAAACAAGGAGTTTATAGATGGTTCGTATATATTTACAATTTATTTACTACACGGATATATCCATAGGTTTCTTCTCACATATTTACTAAACAATTCTGTTGTGACTAACTACCATATTTAGGTGTACACATAAAAAACAGCTGCCACTAACTTCATCAGATGAACAAAGAATAATGTTACAGGTAAATAAAAACCACAAACCACCCCATAAAACTTTCCCGTTGCTATCAGGGGAACATAGCAAACGAATAACAGTAAATAGTATGGATAAGGATTTATTTTCATACGTGCTCGAGCCGCGACGGCTTTACGAAAAACCTCTTACTACGCCTGACAGCCTGGTAGTCTGAAAAACTATTTGTCGAGGTATAAAACAAAATCTCTATGTTTTTTACGGTTCTCTGTATAAATCATGTGTGGTCCTTTGAAGCACTTTTTCAATTCACCGTTAAACAGGCACCACGACTTCACGAATGGTGTAGTAGTTTAAAAGGTCGCCACGCCGCTCTCTATTACGCCGAGCGTTGTGGGTTCAAATCCCACAAGGTACTACGCTTTGTGTGATCCGCAAATTATTACTCTGAATCTAGATGTTCTTTGTGTTCGTTTTTTGTATGTTTGCAAAATCCCCGCGACACAAGATGTATTCCTAATGCGGGCGTTGTCTTTTCAAAAGGAAGAGAGAAATGTATTTAAAAAGTATGTTTTTTTTTCTGAGCAAACCTCGAAGAACGAGGATAACTGCCAATTTTATCGCAATGTAACGAAGATGCCATATAGTACATCAACAGTTTTTGTCTAATTTCACTAAGTTTGTGCATTATGAAATGAATGGTGCCTCCCTGTCAATCATACAACAAACATTCGATTTCGATGTATATAACATTGATGTGATTTTTGTTTCTACAGAAAGTATGATTAAAATTAAGTATTTGTAGTTATGTTCACGAAAACTTGACTCACTTATCATCCAATGTGTACTTACACATAACTTCATTCCTTGCTAGACATTATGCGGGATAAGCTTCGCTTAAAATTTCTAATGAATTTGTTTTTAACTTTAGCGTAAGTTGGAGTTTGTCGAAATTTGTTGTACTGTGCGGTAGAATGGATAACACATTATTTATACAAATGTAGACGTTTGGTAAATACGGATTTTCGGCTCTTCCTTCCTCTGATAATCAGTCAAAACCTGGAATTCGTTACTAGCGCACGTTTTTCCTTCCCACTGTGTTGCTGAGTCCTTGAAGTAGAATATGAAAAAGCATCTCATTAGGCCACCATAGTGTGGGTAACAATACTGCACTGTCTGCATTTATTTTCATGATTTCCATCAGGCAGAGTAAAGTGAATTTGGTATGCTCTAAAATACGTGCTTAGTTATTAGAAAAAAAAAAGAAATTGTCATCATTATCACCATCGGCCTATTGCAGTCCACTTTAGAGCATAGGCCGCTCTCAAAACACACAACAAAATCCGGTCTGCTGCTTTATGTATCCAGTTGCTACCAGCCTTCTGACGTCAGTCGTCCCACCATGTAGCCAGGGGCGTCCCATACTACGTTTGCCAAGACATGATCTCCACTCTAGAACACTTATAGTTATCGGTTCTCTGACATATGTGACTTTAACCTGCTAACTTTCAGAGCTGTATCGGTCGGCTTGATTCTCTGACAGGTCATTTCATTCCAAATTTTATCTTTTAGAGAGACTCCAAATACAGCTTTTTTCATGAGTGACTTTAAGCTTATGGACTAGCACTATAGTCTAGTCAGAATTCGCGTAGGCACCGTACGTATTACAGGGAGGACACATTGCTTGAAGAAGTTTGTCTACAAGCTCTGTGGTTTATCTGACGGAAATATGTGTAAACTAAATAAATCATCTTGAAAGATTGATTAAATAAAAGAAAATTATTAATTGGAAAGTTATACTAGGTAGACTATATATATTGTTAATAATGTTATCCTATTAGTATTTCTCTGAATAATTACTCACAAGTTTACGCTGTAACTCTTTTCTATAGAAAAATAAAAGAGAAAACAACTTATGTTTTTTGTAAAGTAATGAGGTCTAATTTCTATAATTAATAGCCACAGCTTAAGATTTACGTCTCAATTGCAAGCATTCCATAAATTAAAAAGGTTATAATTAAAACATTAAAGCCAGCTGGCAACACTGCGGAACACTTTAGAGGGTGCTGCTCAATACAAAAGAAAATTAGTTTTATAACGATTTCAAAAGATTTCTAAAGGAAACGGTTTGTATGGCACTGCTAGTTTCCAAGGAAATTGGATTAGTTTTTGACTAGCGTTGAAGACGACGTCTACTAATTCCTCGATCTTTTATAAATTGAGTTTAACAGAAGTTCATCTAGAAATGTTGCATTGATACGTAATTAATTCAAATGAAATGCAAGATACAAACTTGTAATCAGTTCATCCGTTAAATATGGATATAATCATCATCATCAACAGCTCTTAACAGTTCACTGCTGGACATCGATCTCTCCTTAACAAGGAGGTTTATAAGTACTCAAACAAGTAGATAAAATAAAAATAAACACATACGCATATTGAAAAACATTTTTTTTTTTGAATTCAGCACACCCAAATATTGTAATATTGTCATGAAATCTTATTTTGTTGAGTAAAAACTTTGTACGGCTATAAATCTTACTGACTGTAGCTAAAAATATACAAATGGGCCTGTTTGTTTGTGTAGCAATAAGGTATTCAGTGGAGGTACAAAGTGACCTCTAAAAAACCGTCACTACAAACAAACCCCGAAGCTAATTCATTTTCCATTTCGCTTCCATAAACAACTAACAATAGGTGTTCCCGCGATAATTGTATACATACACAATGAAATTAAATATACAGGGAGCTCATTGTGTGAGCTTTTTGAGTGGAGAACAATGAAAATGGTAGACATTTCAGTAATTAATGTGTTTACAATCTTAGTTTTTGTAATGATAATCCACGGCAATAAAAATAGGTTCGTTGGCTATTTTATTAATTCGGAAAAAACTATATTATGAAATATATTTTTCGTCAATCATGCATTTTATTTAGAAAGGCTGCAAAATTATATTCATGGTTTATTAAAGATAAGTAAATATTCATAGTAACGTGTATATTTCGGGAATGGTCGTCTAAATTTGGACCTCCCGGGGGCACTTTTTCAAGGAGGAAATTACTTACTGGTACACTTAAAACCGTCTCTGGCCACCGATATGGTCTTGAGTGAGTAAGAACTACAGTAAACATAAATATCAGATGCAAAAATTTTACTCTAACGCATTTATTTATCGGTTCAAGCGTTTATTTATAATCTCTTGGTCAGCATATCCTCAGAATTATGGAAAATTGACGTAAACATTAAAAGAAAATTGATAAATAGGAGTTTAATGCAGACTAATTCAGTAGAACGGTTTTTCTCATTTTATTTTTTTTTTAATGACAACACCAGTATAAGAAATAAATCCTATGTCGCGGGAGACTACAAACATATGTACAAGAAACAGACACAAAGAACACCCAGACTCAGAACAACAACTTGTGGATCACACAAAATGTTGTCCCGTGTAAGATTTGAATACACAACACTCAGCGAAGTAGAGAGCGGCGTGGCGACCGCTTAAACCACTAGGCTAATCGTGCAGTCATATAAATATCAGATGTTAATAAAGTAAGAATATATAGACATATCATGTTCACATTTGTATTAGAAAAGCCTTTTCGTATCTACTGTGTAATATATGGCGACCGCTGTCATCATATATTTTTTGAGAAGCCAGCTCTGCCAATCGAGGTACAGTTATTCGGCGTTTAGATAAAAACGTAGCTAAATAACAGACTCACTTTGTAATGTTTATTGCCTTTTGACTGTACACTTTTCTTGAAGACCCTGTTGGTCTAGTGATTAGGGATTCTGACTGCTGACTGTGTCGTGGTAAAGGTGAAACGTGTGTAATTATGTGTTCTGTGTCTGGGTGTAATTTATGTAACATATAACATGCATGTATTTCGAAAAATATAAGTACATTTGTCAGCAATCTGTCAGCGCGTCCAGGCGCTGTCTAGTTATGGGTATGACGGTCATGTGTAAAATATTTCAAGTTACTAAATAAAAGGTGTATAGATATATTAAACTTACTTTGAAATACAATATATATAATTAGAGAAATAGTAAATGCTCAAATTGGATGTATTCGGCTACAACTTAAGTAAAGTTAAGATGCCAAGGGAAATGTCGGTTTAACTTCCTTTAAACTTTTTTTTAAATAATTGACTGACCTGACCATAGAAATTGTTTGTTTAATTACAGATGTATTGTATTACAACTTGAAATCAATTAATTAATATGAGCCAATGAATAAATAATTCATTAACTTACTTACACTTAACTACCTCGGTGGTGCAACGGTACTGATTGTGACTGCTGTGCTTGAGGTTTGATTCCCGGGTCGGACCAAATGTTTATATGTTTCGCAAATATTTGTTTCGAAGTTTGGGTGTTTTCTATGTATAATATGTACATATGTATTTACTGAAAAGAAGTATATAAGTATTCTATCAGTCATTCTAGTTATCATTGCATAAGCTAAGCTTAGTTTGAAACTAAATGACTTTGCGTGAATATCCGAACTATTTATGTATGTATTTTTTATTTACTTAAAGCTACTTCATTAAATCACTTACTTAAATTTATTGAATTAAACCTGTCACAATCATTTCAAACATCTATTATAATCCTCAAAACTTGAGATTTTATTCTTACGTAACACTTAAACACGATACACACACATATAAATACAACACTAAAAATATGCATTCAATATTAATAATTTTTTTTCTCAATCAAAATTTCTATTTTGTCATTATAATGAGAATCCATTAAAACAATGGATACATAAATAACCATTAAATGTTATCCACACGATCGCGTGCGATACGTGGCTCAACAAATTGCCATTATGTCACACACTACATACATATACTAGACCATTAAAGCAATCAATAAAAGTTATCACAGCCTATGATGTATTGATGTAATCGTTTGTGACATGAGCTTGAGTACTTTAGCGGCTACTGTGTGATAAATATAAGAATATATCTGTACACTATCATGGTTAAAGTGTAATCCAATATTGGTTAATCGTTTTGTATACCCAATGGCTTTCTAGTATGACACTAAGTTGTTAAAATTTAGCTTTGGCAATAGCTCAATTCAATCGTGTAATTTTCTTTCCGAAACTACCTGGTTGAGTTACAGACGAATGTAAAGTGAATTATGTAAGATTCAAACTAAGCAGAGTTTGTGCTAAAACAGTTAGATTGACTGATAGAATTTTTATTATATACTTTTTTTTTGTAAATACATACAAATTTTAACCTAAACCCAAACTGCGAAACAAATATTTGCAGATCACACAAACATTTGATCCGACTCGGTAATCTAATCCGAGACCTCATGCACAGCAGTCGCATACGCTATTATGTAATATTAATATAGTTTTACTTATAGAAAATAAATAAATAGCTGGTAAATCTGAGTATTTTATAGAGCACTACTTACTACTTAGGGAAAACATGCCTGACAAACCGTTGGTACTAAAAGTTTGTATAAACTTTCGACGCTAAAATGTCTCCAAAATAAGGAGGATTTGAGGGACGCTGAGTAATAAACAATGAATGGTTGTAAGATATATTTTTTGTGCCAAGATTAAATATAATAATATCCTTTCAAGTTCTAGGTAATACTCATATTACAAATAGCCCTGTTATTATAATTATTTATTGATTTAATGTTCTTTTTATGCATTATTAATAAAATCTTTTTTTATATTAAATGAGGCAAACAAAACTTTTTTTTTTGACATGTCTATGTCAGTACTCTATGTCTATGGACAAAATAGCGTGTACAAATACTTGTGTATGTATGTGTGTGTGAAATGCATGGTAGTGTGTGTAATGTTTTATTTATTGATTTAATGTACTTTATAAGCATTATTATTGAAAAATATTAGCGTTCTGCACTTCTCCTACACATAAATTATAAGTGTGCCAAATTTTATGCTCCTGCGTCCGCGCAATTTTCGTAAAAAAGTGTCCTAAGTTTTTGCATCACGTATTAATATATAGATGATTCAACATCAGTTAATGTTTTTGGCTACGTTTGATGAGACACCAGGTCTGTACTATTAATCAAAACGGAAAATGGTTGTTAGACTGAAAAGTATTACATACTAGCTTGTACCCGTGGCCTCGCTCGCTTGGAATTTGGTCTGCCACATTAAGTTTCGTAACAGATCCTTTTAAATTTTTTTTAACAGACAAAAATCCTACGATATATCATCTTTGTGTAACTTCAATGGTAGGCAGCGTACGCCAAGATAACAATCAGAGGCCACACTTTTTGCCGACTTAATTGACATATATCGATATATTACGACCAAAATTACATAAAATCGTTACAAATTGTAGCGTATATATTATTCCGACGTATAACCTATATTACTGTTAAGTTTCATCCAAATCCGTCCAGTAGTTTTTTCGTGAAAGAGTAACAACATACTCACATACTTTCGCATTTATACTATTAAGTAGGATATAGGCAAACTACAGTGAAATAGAATTTATGAAGAAAACGTAAAAATTGCTTTAATGGAATGAATGCTAATTGCTACTAAGTAAATGTTATTTATTAAAGTACATAAAGCATATTTCACTTTTAATGTCTAAAAGGCAGTAAATATTTGAATTAATTTTCATAAAGGCCCACCAACTTCGAATTGAATAAAAAAAATCTATGCCAAGGTGATGTAGTGGGCGCTCTAGTAATATTTTAAATGATGTCTTTCTAAATTAGTATTAACATTTAGAGATGTTATGATTGAAATTTCTATATTATTCTTTATTTTTTGTGTTTAAGTATAATTTAATAGGCAGCGACTGTAATAAATTCTCTTTAGAAATAACTTTATTTTATCATTACCTTTTTGTAACGACTTAATTTATTTAAACTAGCATTCTTAAAAAGATGTCGAATGCTTAAACAGTTTATTGTTTCACTTTACTGTTTATTATTACGTTTTTCAATTGTGGATTCGAGAACATGTTTTCTAGATTATTTCTTTAGTTTTTGTACCGGTTTATATATCCACCTGGTGTATTACACCGTGGCAAAAATAGTAACGGATCAAATATTGATCTTTGCTCCCTCGAATGAGATCGAACTATGTGTGATATATATGAAACGTCTTGGTTGTAGACTATCGTCCGCATAACGCCCAAGCCTGACCACTTATAGCTAAGAAGACAGTTAAACTAATATACATTTTTTTGTGTTATGAAAATATTATCTCGGGAATTAGTGCAACTAGTAGGTATTAAATATTTCGAAACTGCACAAAATTTCTATTTTAATCACCCTCTTTAATCAAGATGTAAGTGAATCACATCGAATCTTTGTTTACAATCGCTAACGCCTATATTCTCTTCTACATTAGCTAATATTTTGTTTTGATCATGGCATTTAGTATTAGAATTTGTATAAAGTCATATATATTTCTTAGTTTTCTAATAATATTTACCTTTGTAGAATGTCAACTTGTCTAGAAGAGCAAGTTGTAATAGCGTTGTCACAAGCAGATTATCCGCGCTGCCAATCTATTTGTTTCGAAATAATAAATATATAAAAAAATTTTTTTGACTACAGCGGTAGTCATACGTCAAAATCATACTACGATTTGGTGCCTACCAAACCGTATATACACTAGCTTTCGAATGAATCGAATTAAAAATTACCTCGTCGTCGAACGCATCAGGATCCGCCATCTTGTTTTGCTATCAACAACCACTTAAGGATGTCACTAGCACTTCACTTACACTTTATGTCACATAAGTACCATCGTCTACACAGCTCACTTACACCATCTGTAACAAAAGGAGCAACAGGTTAAGATTATGATCACGACATATCAACATCCGTACTTGTTTGTTGTGGGATACACCAAAGATATTTTGAACTTGCAATACGACTCTGGCCAGACTGGTTTGGTCAAGGTTTGTTTCAATTTATCCTTCTCTTTGCAACATTGTTATTCTGTAGTGTATTCTGTGTTTTAGCTGACTAAGAGGCTAACTACTAGTCGACATATGTAGATATCAGTATAATAAGAGTGATAATGCTACGTATCCTTAATCCATCACCACACGGATATTAGATTATAAAAAAGATAATCTAATGCTCGTAATTCCTACGTATATTTTATAATATATGTAGGAATTACGAGCAACTACAAGAGCGTTAGTATTCCAGTCTGAGACGCTCCAGCTCTTACATTCATTAGACATCACTTCAGTTGTTATTTTATATCATCTGTTTAATTATTTTTTGACTGTTTGATAATTACCTACCTTATAATAAATTTGGTTTCTAAGAAAAAATCAGAAACTATTTATATTCATATCAAAAAAGTTCTTTATAGGGTTATGCAGTCTGTAATGATACAAATAATTATTTATGTACTTAAAACGTAGTAAATAGATGGTATTTCAAGTTAATACAAGCCAATTGAACAGATCCATTCAGTCCTAGAAATAGCATGCAAAATCAACAATTTATACAGTTATTCGTCTACAGGTCAACTTTTTCTTTTGTTTTAAAGACAGCGCCCGCGCTAGGAGTATATCCTGTGTCACGAGGGACTTTACAAACATACAAAAAACGGATACAAAGAACACCCAGACTCAGAACAATAATTTGTAGATCACGCAAAGCGTTGTCCCATGTGGGGTTTGAACCCACAACACTCGGTGCAGTAGAGAGCGGTGTGGCGAACGTTTATACAGCTTGGTCAACCACGCAGTCACGGCTATGAATGAATCTTATTGAATTCTTGTATCATTTATTATTCCTACAACTCTTCACTTGTAAACAATTCCTTAGTGAAATAAAAAATCTGCACCAGCCACCAATGTGAACACTTAGTTAAGAGCAAAGTCTTTAGACCGCTTGAGATTTTATGGCATTTTTTTACGCACATTGTGTAAGAGTTATTTTGCAACCGACTATTTCTTGGTATTATGTGCAGAACGAACCTATCTGGGTTCCTTATATTATCACGTCGACTAACATCTTCTGCAGATAATTAGGAGTAAATACCTTAGGGTATTGCTTAATAAATTTTTCTATCTCTACTACATAAAAACAAGCCAAAAGGAGTGTTTTTAGTTTGTTAAAATATAGGTGACATGATACGTCTGGTAAAATATAACATATGGATTTTATGTATTTTTTTGAAAATATACTGAACTGCTGACATATTGTCTTATATCAGTAAGTAATTCATTTTGAAGGAAAGATTCGATATATGCAAAGCAAGTCGTGTTTACCCTACTTTGGTTTACTGTTTTTGCTAATTTATAAATAGCGTGTGATAACGCTTTTTTTTTTTTTTTTTAACTTGTGGAAACCCCCGCGGGCCGTCACCCCACCGGGGTTTACGGCGGGGTGGTGTGTCGGAATCGGACCGACTAAAACCACACGGTGTGCCACTCTGCGCCTGACATAGGAGGGACCGGGAACAGCTGTTATTACGACATCCAAATCCCTCCTAGCGCCTGCCCGCTCACGGGCACCATCTGCGGATAAAACTCTCCTTTTAGGCGACGTACGTACACGTACACGGACGTCACCTCCTCGCGGCTGGCCACTATAGCGGAAGGAGGGGAAAACCCGACCCGTCCATCCGCGGCCACGCTCAAGGCGGCATGAGACGCTGGTACGCGCGTCTCCGCCGCCCGGTACGCCGGTAGCGAATTGAGTCCGAGTGGAGGTCGTCCTCCCGGGCCTTCTCCGCCGCCTCCTTCCGCGAAATTACGTCTTCGTAGAAGGTTGTAACCGCGGTAAAACAACTGTCGCTACCGGCCATGGAGCGTATGACGGCCGGTAGCGAGAGATCTCCTCCAATAACTGCAGTAAGGACCCCACGCTGCGCCGCCCAAGCGGAACATACCGCCAGCGTGTGCTGAGCCGAGTCCTCACTGCAGTCGCAGTGGTGACAGGCGGGACTCAATTCCCTCCTGGCGACCGAGTGCAGATACTTCCCGAAGCAACCGAGCCCGGAAAGGACCTGCGTCAGTCGGAAGGAAAGGGTCCCGTGCTGTCGCCCTGCCCACTCGGCGATGACCGGCTGGAGAGCCTCCACGGCGGCAAAGCCAGCACGTGGAGTCTCCAGCCGGGACGACCAACGAGCCATCGTGGCTAGACGAGCGGCCTCTCGCCACTCGCGTATCTCTTCGGGCGGGGGCCGTATGCCGCTACCCGCCCGGAAGTCAGCCGTTCGCCGATAAACTTCGGCGAGCACTTCCGCCTCCAAATCCCACGGGGGTGTTCCTGCCAAGGCGCACGCCGCCTCCGTCGATACGGTGCGGTAACCGCGTATGGCTCTAACCGCCAATATCCTCTGAGGGCGCCAGAGGCGAGCCCTATTCTGGGCGGTCAGAGCCGCTGCCCATACCGGCGCACCATACAGCGCCATTGACCGGACAACCCCCGTGTATAGCCATCTCGTCGCGACGCTGGCTCCACCCAAATTAGGCAAAAGTCGCCCAAGGGCAGAAGCAGCGCCGACCAGCTTTGGAGAAAGCTGCCGGAAGTGCTCGTCGAAAAGCCACCTGCCGTCAACGATCAGGCCCAGATACTTCATTTGGGCCTGAACCGGTACGAGGACCGAATTGACTACGATGGAGGCGCCGGAAGGTGGACCACGACGGGGCCCATGGAACAAAAGGGCCTCCGTCTTATCCAGGGCCACCCGCAAACCCAGCGCCTCAATACGCCCGACCACCAGAGAAACTCCCGTGGTGGCCAGGCGTGCCGCCTCTTGAAAGTTCACTCCCCGGGCCGTGACCAATGTGTCATCGGCGTAACAAATTACGCCCAGCCCGGGGGGATGTGACCTCGAAGGGCCCAGTCGTACCCCACATTCCACAGGAGTGGTCCTAGGACAGACCCCTGCGGAACACCGCACGACATGAGCCGTCGCCTCAGAACACCGCTTCGGTCCTCGTACATGACAGTACGCTCCTGTAGATAGTCTGCCACAAGCCGCCTCAGGTACTCTGGCACCCCGTGGTAGTGGAGGGCCTCCCTGATGCAGCTAAATGGCAGACTATTAAAGTGTGATAACGCTTACTGTAACCTTTTTCAATTTGTTATTTTTAATCCAAGTGATTAGTGTTTGATAATGTACATATGTCCATCATAACTAGTGTCAAAGTCTACATTGTTAAGGTTGTTTTTAGTATTTGTTTTAGACATGTTCACCTTGAGATTATTATCGTTTAACCAATTAATAAATAGAGTCACAATTGTATTGTGTGATTGTCAGGTGTTGTGAGTAGATATAAAGGTTCAATAAGTTATGTTACTTCTAAGATATATATGATTGATGATGATGACGTACTCCTAGTCGATTTCGGCCATGGCGGGTTGTGTCAATGGTGCCAACGAAGTAGAAGATACCAGAGCACACAAGTATCTGCGCAAACACAGACATCCGGTTATCCAACACGACAGCGGAAAGATCAAGCGTAGCATCAACGCCTGTACGTATTCTCAGACGCACGGAGGGCTTTGACCCCAACTTCCAAATTTCAGACTATTATTAAGTATTTCGGTAACCAGAGAAACCTAATAACACTTTTGGACTTGACCAGGGTATCGAACGCGAGACCTCTTGATTGGTAGTCGCATACGCTCACTGCTAGACCAATGAGGTAGTTTAGACCTATACATATGCTATTAATAGATAAAAAAATGTATCAACTCTTGTTTCTTGTCAATGTGCAGCTAATATCGATAAAGCATAAATTACAATTCGAAACAATCTAATAGCATTGCGAAGCAATCTTATTCCAGTTTTTATTGGAAAAAATAATAAGAATGTGTTTTATTCTTTTAATTTAGTAAATTTTCTGAATTCTTGAGCGTCTTTCAGTCTTCATAACATATTTCAGTAATTGTAAAGAAAACATTTTATTAGAAAAGATCTAATATTAATTTTAGAAGCAAAGTGGGCAGTCTTACTTCACTTTACTACTAAATATACAATTTTTGCGTAAGAGGCGCCCGACGTAAGTACTAAATCATTCGTCCAGTCAAATTCATTATGGAAACTCCACTTCAATCTTGTTCACTTAAATGGCAAAATGATCCATTCTTCATTCTACCGTCGAAAATGTCTGCACAAATTTTCTTTTTATTAAATTATTAATAACTTAATCTTGTGATTCTTTTATTGATGTTATATTTTTTTTTAAATAGAATCTTAAATGTTTATGTTTCCGTTATGTGCTTCTACGACTATCCCAGTTTATTTTTACCTAGGAGTAGGTAGTAGAGTCACGCTAATTTCAGCACGAACGGGCCGGCTCGACCGGGGCAGTACTACCCTCCCACAGAAGACCAACCTAAAGTGTCAACATCCTTCATGTCGTGTTTCGTTGGTGAATGCGAGACCGGAGGCCCATTGATGCAGGAGTGACAGTTATCGTGATAACTGTGTGAGCCTTACACTGCCACGATGACTGTAATGCCGTTTACGTCTCCAAGTATGGCGTGCAAAAGTATCTCACTAGGCTGCCATAGTGTGGGTCACCACAGTGTATTGTCTGCACTTACAATGAGTATGATGACAACAACTGTTTGGATTCTTTTCATGCTTTCCATCAAGCAGACTAGAGTCACTAGCAGGCTCTTCATATAGAAAAAAAACGCTGGTTAAAAAAAAAGTGGCAAGAATTCTCCTGAAATATAGATTCTGCCATTATTTATCATTTAACATAAAACACATTTGACAGACCTGTTGGTCTGGTGGTTAGTAATCCTGACTGCTAGCTATTTTATCTGTAATATGTATATTTTTAGAAATATATAGGTATGCTTATCAGCAGTCTGGTTACCATAACACAGACTCCGACAAATTTGCGATTAGACTGCCGTGTGTGAGATGTGTGAAAATGATTATACTCGAATCGTTTTTAGAAAAATCTTTGAAATATACAGTATGGTGATGGTGTGTGGCGTTGCTATTATGAAAAGTTCAGGTCAGAAATAGTACTATCAGACTGTTCCTAAAATCTAACCTCTTAACCAATTTCACTTATTTAACTTGGAAACTTCAATCACTGCTTGCAAAAATATTTTTGACCGCAAAATTGTAAAATTCAGATGGAGTCCAACGGTTTCAATTTACAATTTTATTATTAAATGATTAACATAGGTTTAAATAGCAAGTATTATTGTGCGAGTGTAAATGCCAACCGAATCCAATATATCATCAACAGATGACTGAGCTCGCAGTTGTCAGTTGGTATATTTTTAATTACATTTTTGTGTTGGATCGTTACGTAACTAACTACTTTATCAACAGGAAATTCCTGCTAACAAATATTTCTCTTTTTCTTATAACCCAATGGTTGTTTAGTAGAGAATCCCTTGAGTACTAAGCCTGTTTCTGTATGAATTTGTACATTGAGTAAAAAAAAAAAAGATGCTTCTAACTACATGCTGAATAATTGTTGTGAATTATAGAAATATCTCATAAGAGTAAGTTATGTAATTCATTTAAGTGTTTTTAATAAATATATATCTACATAATACCAGAAATGAAGAGGTTGTTCTTCGATTCTCACACTTATCTAACTTCACGTAAGGTACCCTTCGCATCGTCTATGAAATCCTATTAAACCGTGACGTATTCTCTTGGGGCAATCATAACAAAGAGGTCACAATCAAAACCCTAACTAAAATAAACCAAAGAAAATTAATTTAAGATGTCTCGAGAGGCGGTTTGAGAAATCCGGGGATTAAATATTGAGTTGTTTAATTAGAAAGATTTACACGGAGAAGACGTAACTGTTCCATTTACTACTTAAAACTTCCGCGAGTACCTTTTTAGGTAGCTAAGCACATGATCTTACAACCATATCTATGTACACCTACGTGTGTATATCTACATAAATAATAAATGGGAAAAAAGGAAGGAAGGAGTTTCCAGAGGCATATTTAATTACCACGAGGTTGACGGCAATAAAATTGCCTTCTTTACCTCCTATTAGAAATTATCTTTATTATATATCCATATTCTTTGATTTAGAAATCAAAATTAAGAAATTGAAATTTCCTTAGAAGGGAAGTAGAATAGATTGAAAATAAAAGACGATTGCTTATATATATTGGTTTGAGAATACAACTAAATATATACCTTTTGCAGGTTAACGGTATAATTCGAAGAGATTATGCAGAATCCATCATTAGTTTATATCTGTCATATTATTTTCAATAAGATAATATCACTTTGGTGCACTCTTCCTACTTACATTTCTAAATGATTATTAATTTATGTGAAACTTCTGATGACAAGAAACGATACAATAATATCATTCTTACAATCAAGCGATTTTTGCGTTATTCTAGTAAAGACAACATGTTCTGAAGAGCTGTTCTTGCTTGACACTTTAAACCTGTATATTAATCTGTTTAAACCGTAATGCTTCTGACGTCACTAACTACACTACGATAAACTAACACTTCCGGCATGACTGAATTGTAAAGCGATTCGTAATTACTAATTATTATGTCAACTATAATTCTGTTACATAAATGATGTTAGCTCTTAGTACCATAATTCTAAAACGTGCTCATTAACAACTCAAACGTATCGAAAGACATGAGACTAATAATGTAATAGGTAGATAATGTTCATTAAAATTTTTTATCGTTAGGGTACTTTTTTTGAGTGACGAAACACTACATACAATGAAAGACATTTTTATACATAATAGAGCACGTACAAGAAAATGTTTATATGAAAAAAAATACCTACTGCACGCTCTTAGCAGACTGTGGCATCCAATCAAAATAGAATTACTGTTGTAGATTAGGTACAATTAAGGTTTGATTACCTAAACGAAAATAATAATTATTTGTCCTTGTTTGAATCTTTCGTACAACTCATTGTAACTTTGATAGGACTAGTAGGTAGGTAGGACCGTAGCTCTACGTAGCAGTTACGTATTCGTAGCACATCGAGGTAGCAAAATGCACGCTGCGAAGCAGTGTAACTTTTTTCTAAATTACAGTGAAACAGCTTAGCTTGAGATGCTCAATAAATAAGCTAAGCTATAAAAGAATTATCGATGTATTATTCATATATATATATAATACATCGATGTGATGTCTTATATATATAAATAAGATATGTGGCATCGATAAATTGAAGATCATCATCAACATCATCATCAAGCCTTTAAGAGTCCATTGTTGGACACAGGTTTCTCCTTAGTAACATACAAAAATTCAACAAATTTGTTAACTTGTGAGTAAGAAATATTCTCACAATTGAAATACGAGTAATCGATGACGAAACAATGAAAAAAATCGTCGTAATTCTAAACTATCAAATAGCAGTAATTTAAGAGAACAAAGTTTGATAGACCATTAACAGGATGACATGATAGACCAAAACTGCTGTCAAACGCTGTCAAAAAAAAATGTCAAATTTGTAAAAGCATTCTATAAAGCCCTCGTTAAAAACCATTTAACAATAAATAGTAGGCGTGAAACGTAAAAATAATGAAATGAAACAAAATCTGATTTAAAAGAATTCTGTTTACTTTTTCATGGTCACGTATCATTAAGAGTTATTATCTTGTATATCATTAATTATTCAAATATTAATTTCTGCTTTCTGCTGTTTTTTAGAGTCTTTTTTTTTAATTTGAATATTAGGAACAAATAACACGAACCTACTTAATAAAAAATATTTGGGCTTGAGTTTTACTAGTATTCAGAGCAATAAGCATCAAAAAGGTTATATTGATCGATAACACAAGTACTTGTTGAAAGCCATTAGATCAATAGGTCTTCATTACCGAAACTCAATTTATTTTTATAAATTGGTGTAACCTTTTTGTTAAATGATAATGTACAGATTCCCCTGAGAGATTTGAAATTTTTCGAGGGTTCTTAAAAAGCTTTCTGGGTTTTAGCATTTTTGGGTTTTATTAAAAAAGACAAACACATCGTAACTGGATTCACTAATGTTTCCTTTGCAATATCTAAATATTCAATAAAGTGTGTTAAAATTTAAAATGGTTTTATAGGTATTTAATAAGTATAAAATAGACTGCACCCGTATAAATAGACTTTCGACCCTTGAACCACTAGGCCAACAGCCTAGTGGTTCAAGGGTCGGAACACAGCTTACTATTGCGCTGAGTGTTATGGGTTCAAACCTTTGTGTGATCCACAAATTCTTGTTCTGAGTCTGGGTGTTCTTTGTGTTCGTTTCTTATACGAGTGTGTTTGTAAAATCCTTGTCAAGTGGAAGTTGATTGATGGCTCAAACTCCCCGTGATGATTCAGAATGTAGGGAGTAATACCGAGTCAGTGGCAATTTTATCCTTCACTAAATATAGCCAGTAGTTCTAATATAGCGCTCTCTTAAAAAATTACTGTGTACAATAGTGTACTTATAATAGATAAGTAAGAATGTTTGTCACCATAAGTTGTGGTTAAATAAACGTTATTTTTGTCATTATTTATGTGTATAAAAGCTGATTATGAGAATGTACCGTTTTTATGAGGTGTAATGTTTTATTGAGAACCACAAAATATGAATATGTATATACGCTTATGTTTGTACTTTTAATGAACACTTTTATCGATAAATACATATGAGTACATTGAAATAAAAACTGTAATAACATTCTCACACATCTCACATTAGGCAAAGCTTGTACTCAAACTACTGATAAACATACTTATATATTTCTCAATACATATTATAGATAAATTACACCCATATAGAACAAATAATAGTGTTCATCACACGAAAAAAGATATTGGTGAGAATGAAACCCACGACCTTCGGCTTAGCAGTCATGACCACTAGTCCAACAGGCCGGTTAATAAATATTCTGATATTCTGATAACGAATGATCTAGTTTGAAAGTGTATTGCTGTTTTGACCACTCACTAAACCCCAGTAGGTAAGGCACGATATCCTCTCCATAATCATGTACTATGATATCCGAATTTTTCGCGTCTAAAACCGTGACTCCTTGAAACTACTGACGTCTTAGATCCATGAGACATTTGCTATATCTCTTACTATATTACCCCTGTCTCGGTGTTTTATTATGTTACATTTAACGATTACATTCACTAAACAGATAAAGCTATTTTAGACAGGTAGCTAACTTTATAAGAAAAAAAAATTCTACCATGACATATATTGCAACGACCTTTGGAATAGTGGCCATATAAAATAAGATTCCAAGTAAGTGACATGCAAATTGTCATTAGACTTTCATCAACATTTAGACGTTTAATAACTTCAATCAAATGAATAATAGCGTGCAGTCTCAAAACTTAAATAACAATATAAAAAAACTACGACTTTGTAATTAAACATTGCAATGACGTAATGATTGCATATCCAACTCTAGCGCACCAAGTAAAAAGTTTTCCTGAACTACAACAATACCTGGCTGCAGTATTAAAATGAGCTCACGTCAGTTCTATCGCAAAACTTATTGCTACTTCGAACAACTGAATGAAAATGTATATAATGACTTTACTTTAACTGCAACGTTCATTATAAAAAATCTTAGTAAGTAAACTTTGGCTTGGAGAACAGGAGAAAATTTTAAGTGTCAATAAATTAGATAAAATTCGACCTACATTTAAGTGGTAGTTAAATGCATTTTTCAAAAGCAAAAGAAAATTGAGGATGACGTTAATTCATTTATAAAAAACCGTGCTTTTTTATTTCTAAAAGCTCCTGAGTTCTTTAGTCCTGAACGAGACAAAAAATTGATTAAAACCGGTTTCCTACACTACTCGTGGTATTAATTCCAGTGAGCTAATCCATAGGTTGGTCAAGATAAACACCACTCACTTCACGATTAAACAAAATAATATTTTCTAAAATCTGAACAATATACGATAATATTCTTGTAGCAGTTAAACTATGGTTCATTATTAGCATACGGACTAAAAACAGAGTAAATATAGCACATTATCACTATGCACTTGCCGCGTATATGCGGTGTACTCTGTAGAGAGTATGTTATAAATAAGATCAAAATATCAGATAACATTACGCTACCATTTTACCTCCTGCTGTCATATAAATATTCCTTAAACTGCATTACTTGTGAACTCATTTCTTGCTTATTAAAACAATAACTTACGTAAATGCTATTCATATTTATTCAAGTTCAAAATTATTATATTTCGGCCCAAGTCCATATAGTGTTAGTAACAATCTCCTCATGATATATGTTATTAATTTGCTGTATTATTAATCTCAAATATGCTGTATCTATACAGCATATTTGATATTAATAGATTAATAGTAATTTAGCATTGGATCAAAATATTATCAGAATGATTTGAAAACTTGGTTACTTGAAAGTGATTCTACCAGGTATGTGGTTACTCACAATGGGCTTTTTTAAGAAAGCTCAAAGTCACTCAAAAAGCAATAGAGAGGACAATGCTCGGCCTTTCAGAATTAAAAATGAGGAGATCCGTAGGTGAACCAAGGTCACCGACGTTGGTCGAGAACTTGTCAAACTTAAGTTTCAGTGGGTAGGGCGCATTGCTCGCAAACAAGACAGTGGATAAAGCAAAAAGTTTTGTGGTAGCGACGACGTTCTGCAAGACGGAATGTCGGTAGGCCCACTACAACGTGATCTGACGACCTGGTAAAGCTTGCGGCGAACTTTTGGGTGCAGACAGCACATGATTAGTTGTTGCGGAGAGCCTTGTGGGAAGACTATGCCTAGCAGTGAACGTCTTTCGGTTGAGATGATAAAAATAATGATGATGACGATTAGCCCCCTCCACCGCTCTCCTAGATTTCCCACAAGCAAAATCGATGCTCAAGTTGTCAATTTCCTGGCCAGACAATTTGACCGGTTCTTAAAAAAATGGTTTCCATTGTATAAAACTATTCTGTTCTTCCATATATATTCGTAGAAAATAAAACAATCTTCGCACCAAACACATACTGTTAATAGTCTTACACTATAAATATACCGGAGGAAGTTGCAAGCACCGCATAACAAGTCAAAGTTACTAGCCACCACCTGATGCATCGATGGGAACTTCACGTAAACAACGTGTTGGTCTTCGTATTGTGTACACACTGAGGCTTAAGAGACTAATTTGTACCACAGTGTATTTAAAATCAAGTATTCATAGACCGTGTTACACGTCTAAATAAGTATCTGCTCGCTATGAATTATGCAAGAGTAAGTCAGTGTCAGAAATCCATTTCCATTAGTGTTTAAAAAATAAAATATTTATGTATGTAAATGTTAGACTAAAACTGAATATTCAGAATATCTGAAACTGTTCAGTATACGTGATAATGCCCTTATAAGTATCGACATTATTATATATTCCACGAACAAAAACTGGAAAATCGGGTGACACCAGAAAAAGTACTGAAAAGTTACATGCATTCCTATTCCAGATACAAAATTACTTGCGATTTTGCTGGCACCCTAAGTAGTCATCTTGGCAATCTAAAAACTGATGTTGTGAGTTGAGTGGGGTTGTTAAATTTTCATCTATCTACTGATATTTACTGATAACTTCTACATAATTTATATGTATGTATATATATATTTAAAAATAAATAAAAGAAGCTTAAATGTTAATAATATATAAAAGTTTGTACTTCCTCGACACTGCTCCACCGCTCATATTTGATACTGTATTTCTCTAATGCACTAAACAGTCTAATTTATGTACGTATTACTTTTGAGATATAATGTGTTTTGATGCGATAGCCGCGCAAACTATATGTTTTAATGTTTGCATTCTTCCAAATAAGCACCGAAATTTTTGAATCCTCGTCGGTAAAGTGACCGCGAGATCGCTGATATTTTTTCTTTTAGTTAACATAGAGTATTTAGTTTGGGGTGCTTGGCTAGAAAACCTCCACGTGGTGCACCCTGGTAACGTTGGCGATGGTGTTCATCACTGCCAACGGCTAATATTCTAGCACGAAGAGGAAACCATTTCTTCGGCAATTCGGCCGAGACTTGGTCCAACAGAGCGGGCGTGTTCGTCGGATCCTCTGTTGGTTCTTCGCTCTTCGGAGCATTGAGGAGGAAAACCTCGGTAAAAAATCACAATGGTGGGACCCTTTCTAGGGTCGGAGTTCCTCCGCTCAGCGGTGGAAAAGGTAGGACGGGCTCGGTGTGCACTTACACTGCCACCGAGCAGGCATAAGGAGACGTAGTCTCCCTGCCTCCGTCGGCATATCGTAATCCCGAGTTGGAGTCTCGCGACTCCAATCGGGGTCGAGGGTCTTGGCTTAGCCGCCCGGACTGCGAGGAAGAAAACCTCTCTAAAAAATTACCCCGAATCCCGTGTTCTGGTGCGTGACCAGGGGATGCATGGCTGATGGGTAGTTCAGTCGTAAGCGCACTCCCAGCCGGGGCACCTGCGGACCCCTCGGTTGGGCACAAATTTACGCTTGCCCGGGTATTGGGGATCTCTGCCCGGGTCGACCTTTCTTCTCCCCATCTCGTGGGTTCAATTATGGAAATTCAAATTAAAAATACAAAAACTAAGGAAGGAAAGAAGGAGATAGATGGTAGGAAGCAGAAAAGTGCAAGGGCGGACTTCTGTTCCAACGACGAGGAAGCATTGGTTGGGATGCCTACCTCGGTGGGGCTCCCAGAAGTTATTATGACTGCTGGGAGCCGAAGAACATCGGAGCGATTACGCTCCAGATCTACCGCGGGCGGAAGCTCCAATGCGAGGACGGACATGCTGGACTACATGGAGACGGAGCCGAGTGACAGCCGAAAACGCGGACGCTCCAGGGATGAGGAGAGCGATACATCCCAGGAGATGCTACCTCCTAAGGTAGCAAGCAGCCGCAGAGGGAGGTCGCGAACCCCGATCTCGGCCCCGTCAGGCTCCGTCTTCTGTAAGGCGGAAGCCTATAGACGGGTCAGGGCGGACGGCGAAGTTTTAGCGGAGGAGGAGATCGCTGATCTCCTGCTAAAAATAAAGGAACCGATGGTGGGGGATTCAGTTCCTCAAACACCATCGTTCATGCAGGAGAGAGCGAATGCGGCGGTGGCCATTATTCACAAAGTGGCCACCAAGTCGAGTAACCTTAAGGGCTCTTTTGTGAAAGCCCTTAAGGACTCCTCTTCCGCTATCGCGGGGGTCGTGGATACCCTCATCGGGGACGTGGCTCGTCTCCAAGCCGCCAACGATCGTCTGACGGGGCAAGTGGCTGAGCTCAGCGCTCAGTTCGCCCAATTCCGGGCGCATCGCCCGACAGAGGATCCGGTCACGTCCCCGTCTCAGCCTGCCCCCTCTTCCAACCTCGGTGGCATTCCTGATGTCCATCTGCGCCAAATAACAGATGCAGTATGGCGCATGATGGACGGGCGTCTGGCTGGTCTGGAGGCAAGGCTGCCACCAGCCCCTGTTGTCCGGCCGCCGCTCGCGGCCCATAAAGCGAAGGTTGCATCGGTATCAGCATCGCTTCCCGTTGCGACCGGCCGCGTGTCCTACGCGGCAGCGGCGGCGGTCTCTGCTGCTCCTGCAATTCCTACGAGGGCACGGCAGGCGGCCAGGGCAACAGCCCGGACGCCTGCACTGAGGTCAGGGACCAAAGCAGCGGCAAGGGCTGGGGCGGAGTTCCCTCCGCTCCCCACTCCAACCGCTGTATCTGGCACCTCCACAAGTGCTCCCTCCACATCTGCCCCTTCCACGGATGGTTGGCAGGTAGTCGGGGGGACTAAAAAGTCCCGAAAACGGGGTAAGAAGTCTGCACAAAAAGCAGCCTCTACCCCGCAGGCGCCATCGGCTGCGGTGGCTGCCACAAAGACGCCGCGCAAACTACAGGCGCCTAAAAGCGCGGCTGTGGTAGTCACCGTTTCGCCGGAGGCAGCTAGCGGCGGGCTGTCCTACGCGGCCATTTTCAAAAGGGCCCGGGACAGTCTCGCACGCGATTTCGGGACAGTAGGTGTCAGAATGCGCCTCGCCCAAACGGGAGCTCGAGTCCTCGAGTTCCCTGGGGCTGAAGGTGCTAAGACGGCGGACACAATTGCCGAGAAGTTGCGAAGTATGTTTACGGCTACGGATGGTGTCAAGATCGCCAGGCCCACCAAGTGCGCAGAATTGCGCATTTCGGGCCTGGACGACTCCATAACGGCCGAGGATGTCCGTGTTGCAGTAAGAGAGAAGACGGGTTGCAACACGGACAACATTAGGGTCGGCACCATCCGCCCCGGTCCAGGAGGACTTGGCGCAGTGTGGGTCAGCTGTCCCGTAGCGTCGGCCAAAATGTTGGGCGACGCCGGCAGGCTGCTCATCGGTTTCGTGAGCGCTAGGATCACAGTCCTGGCGGCGAGACCGATGAGGTGTTACAAATGCCTGGCATCGGGGCACACACGCGCCAAGTGCGTCAGTTGTTTCGACTGCAGCGGATTATGTTTCCGCTGCGGTCGACCGGGGCACAAGGCGGCAGATTGTTCTGCTGCCCCTCACTGCCCCGCGTGTGCGGCGGGTAACAAACCCGCCAATCACCAGATTGGGCAGGGGGGTTGCAAACCTCCCCGCAGTTCTCGGCAGGCGTCAGGGGCTAGCCAGTCGGCCCAGGCTGCTTCTGACGTCGTTCGTGCGTCTATACCGTCGCCCATGGAGGAGGCTGTAGAGACGGTCGAGTAATGGCCCAAGTCTCCAACCTCCTTGTCCAGACTAACCTGAACCACTGTGCCGCGGCGCAGGACCTTTTTCTGCAAACCATGGCACAGTGGTCGATCGGTGTTGCCGTAGCCGCGGAACCCTATTATGTTCCTCCCCGTCCAAACTGGTTGGGTGACCGGGACGGTTCCGTGGCAGTCGTCGGCTCCACGGCGGCTCATTCCCCGCCCTTGTCGCTAAGAGACAAGGGCACTGGATATGTTGCTGCCGAGTGGGGGGGGATCACTGTATATGGTGTATACTTCTCCCCCAACCGGAGTTTGAACGACTTCGAGGTTTTCCTTAACAACTTGGAAACCTCGATGCGGCGTCTAACGTCTGGGCACGTCTTAGTGCTGGGGGACTTCAACGCAAAGTCCATTGCGTGGGGTTCCCCCAGGACGGACGCTAGGGGCGAGGCCGTAGAGGAGTGGGCGGCCTCGGTGGGCCTCTGTTTACTAAACAGGGGCTCCACCAACACGTGTGTGCGACAGCAGGGAGGGTCGATAGTGGACCTTTCGTTCGCTACCCCTGCCCTCGCCGCACGAGTAAGGAACTGGCGTGTCCTGGAAGAGGTTGAGACGCTCTCGGATCATCTCTATATCCGATTTGAGCTCTCCCGCTCCCAGGGCCCCAGTAGGGGTCACGCGGCGCGGCGTTCTTCTCGCTTTCCGCGGTGGGCTATAGCCAAACTGAATAGGGACCTACTGGAGGAGGCAGCCATTATTCACTCTTGGCTGTCTCCGCAGGCTCCAGTCGAGGAGGTCGACATGGGGGCTGGTCGTTTCCGCGTTGCGATTACGCAAATCTGCGATGCGGCCATGCCCCGCATACGAGGTTGTCGGCCTCCACGGAAGGAAGTTTACTGGTGGTCCCAGGAGTTGGCGGACCTCCGCGCGGCCTGTACTCGTGCCCGGAGGTCCTACACCCGTGGTCGGCGGCGACACCGCGAAGAGGGCGGGGAAGACCAGCTTCATGAGGAGTACCGAGAGGCGCGGAAAACTCTGAAGCTGGCCATCAGCCGCGCCAAGGAAATTAAGCGTAAGGAGATGCTGGAGGGTCTCGATCGTGACCCCTGGGGTCGCCCTTATCGTGCGGCGCGACAAAAGCTCCGCACGTCGGGCCCCCCCCTTACAGAGACACTCCAGCCCAGCTTCCTGCGGGATGTGGTCGAGGGCCTTTTCCCGCAGCGGGTGGATCACACACCCCCGTCGATGGTCTTCATGGCCAGAGACGACGGGGGGAACGAGGACAATGTTCCGCCCGTTAGGGAATCGGAGGTGGGGGCGGTTGTTCTACAGATTCGCTCTAAGAACACCGCCCCTGGGCCAGATGGGATACCTGCCCGAGTATTGGCACGATCCCTCGACCACATGTCGGACCGCCTCAGGGAGGTCTTGGACGCTAGCTTGTCGTCCGGACGCTTCCCTGAGTGCTGGAAAAGCGGGAAGCTGGTCCTATTAAGGAAGCCGGGACGGCTTACCGATTCGGTGGCGGCCTATAGGCCCATTGTGTTGCTGGACGAGGCGGGTAAACTGTTTGAGAGGATACTCTCTGCCCGCATCGTCCGGCACCTCTGCGAGGTGGGCCCCGATCTGTCGGACGCCCGTGCGTGGTTTTCGGGCGGGGCGTTCGACGGTCGATGCTGTGCTGCGCCTGAGGGCCGTTACCGAAGAGGCGGTGAGCTGTGGCGGCGTGCTGTTGGCGGTGTCGTTGGACATCGCCAACGCATTTAACCGTCTGCCATTTAGCTGCATCAGGGAAGCACTCCACTACCACGGGGTGCCCGAGTACCTGAGGCGGCTTGTGGCAGACTATCTTGAGGAGCGTACCGTCGTGTACGAGGACCGAGATGGTATTCTGAGGCGGCGGCCCATGTCGTGCGGTGTTCCACAGGGGTCCGTCCTCGGACCACTCCTGTGGAATATGGGATACGACTGGGCCCTTCGAGGTCGTCTTCCCCCCGGGCTGGGCGTAATTTGTTACGCCGATGACACATTGGTCACGGCCCGGGGGGCGAACTTTCAGGAGGCGGCGCGCCTGGCCACCGTGGGAGTCTCTTTAGTGGTCGGGCGCATTGAGGCGCTGGGTTTACGGGTGGCCCTAGATAAGACGGAAGCCCTTTTGTTTCATGGGCCCCGTCGTGGTCCACCCCCCGGTGCCTCTATCGTAGTCAATTCGGTCCTCGTACCGATTAAGGCCCAGATGAAGTATCTGGGCCTGATCCTCGACGGCAGGTGGCTCTTCGACGAGCACTTCCGACAGCTTACTCCAAAGCTGGTCGGCGCTGCTTCTGCTCTTGGGCGACTTCTGCCCAATTTGGGTGGAGCCAGCGTCGCGACGAGACGGTTATACACGGGGGTTGTTCGGTCAATGGCGCTGTATGGTGCACCGGTGTGGGCGGCGGCTCTGACCGCCCAGAATAGGGCTCGCCTCTGGCGCCCTCAGAGGATATTGGCGGTTAGAGCCATACGCAGTTACCGCACCGTATCGACGGAGGCGGCGTGCGCCCTGGCCGGAACTCCCCCTTGGGATTTGGAGGCGGAAGTGCTCGCCGAAGTTTATCGCCGGACGGCTGACTTCCGGGCGGGTAGCGGCATACGGCCCCCGCCCGAGGAGATACGCGAGTGGCGTGAGGCCGCTCGTCGAGCCACGATGGCTCGTTGGTCATTCCGGTTGGAGACTCCACGTGCTGGCTTTGCCCTCGTGGAGGCTCTCCAGCCGGTCATCACCGAGTGGGCAGGACGGCAGCACGGGACCCTTTCCTTCCGACTGACGCAGGTCCTTTCCGGGCATGGTTGCTTCGGGAAGTATCTGCACTCGGTCGCCAGGAGGGAATTGAGTCCCGCCTGTTACCACTACGACTGCAGTGAGGACTCGGCTCAGCACACGCTAGCGGTTTGTTCCGCCTGGGCGGCGCAGCGTGGGGTCCTCACTGCAGTTATTGGAGGAGATCTCTCGCTACCGGCCGTCATACGCTCCATGGCCGGTAGCGACAGTTGTTTTACCGCGGTCGCAACCTTCTGCGAAGACGTAATTTCGCGGAAGGAGGCGGCGGAGAAGGCCCGGGAGGACGATATCCACTCGGACCCAATTCGCCGCCGGCGAGCCGGGCGGCGGAGGCGCGCATACCAGCGCCTCATGCCGCCTTGAGTGTGGCCGCGGGTGGACGGGACGGGTTTTCCCCTCCACCCGCTATAATGGCCAGCCGCGAGGAGGCGACGTCCGCGTGTGCCGTACGTAGCCTATGTAGAGAGTTTATCCGCAGATGGTGCCCGCTTAGGCGGGCAGGCGCTAGGAGGGATCTGGATGTCGTAATAGCAGCGGTTCCCGGATCCCTCCTGTCTCAGGCGCAGAGTGGCACACCGTGTGGTTTTAGTCGGTCCGATTCCGACACACCACCCCGCCGTAAACCCCGGTGGGGTGACGGCCCGAGGGGGTTTCCACACGTTAAAAAAAAAAAAAAAAAAAAAAGAGTATTTAGTTTATTGATGTAATAACGATTATTCAAATAACCTCATAAAAAGAAGTCTGCTAGGGATAGATCTGGACTTCTGGGTGGCCTTGTAATGTCGCCTCGTCTGGAAATCAGCTTTTCCGGAAACATGTCTTTGATCACCGGCAGGGGCTCATTGAATGTGTAATAAGTGGCTACATATTTTTGAAACCATATGTTATGATTGTAGACAGCAAATTCTAGTAGCATCGATCTCAAGAACTCTCCTAACATGAGCGCGGGATGTTAGATTCAAAATGTTAACGAATTCTTGGCCCACCCTATATTTATTCAAAGCGTCAAAGATTTTTAATACCGATATATATTCGTATAAGATGTTGTTAGCTTAGATAATTACGTAACAACTTAAGACAGAAGGTCCGTTAAGTAAGGACTGAATAAATTAATAACTAACTTGGTATTACATGGATCTCGCAATTTTTAACGGTGGAATAACTGAGTTGCGAGACTTGGTTTTTTTGATAAGTATTGTTTTTTAAGGGATTCATTTTTCAGAACGGAAGTGGACAAAGCACTTATAGTGCGTTTATTTATAGAGCTTACTCCGTAAACGTAGTTGATGATACGTGCCGCTTGTGCCACATTGCTGCCACGGCGCTACTCGTGTTCCGTAATTATTCGAACTTTTAACGCATCCATGATAACGAAAACTATTCAAATGCTATGAAAATAAAAAGCTTATTTGTAAACAAATAACTAAATTTAAAAAAGAGTCAAATATTTTAAAATAAGATCAATTTAAAATTAGAATAACGTGTCAAACAAAAAAAATTGAATTGATCTGGCCAGTATACGAGAACAAATACAATTAGAATTTCTTGAGTAAAGGTCTATTATTTAAGACTTTATAAAATGGTATCCCACCAGGGATCAAGCTACCAGTGATTATAATATATTAACCTTTTTATTTTCAATAATAAGAGGATAAATATGTACTAAAGTTTACACACCCACATCACTGTGCAATTAATTAACATGTTCGTAGACACTGTAACTAATGGTAAGAATTAACTTGAGTTATGAGCACCAGTACCCAGTAGTAAAAATAATACAAAGATAAATAGTTTAAAATATTAATAACAGTTTTATAATTAAATAATTAAAAAAGAAAAATATTAAAAACTATGTTTATAATGAACTTATATATAATAACATGCAATACAAGTGCGCGCATGCATTTGTATGTGTGTGCGTGTGTGTGTGTGTGTGTGTGTGTGTGTGTACGTGTGTGCTTGTGACTGTGAGATACCTCCTTACCTTACTACACAGGCGGCATCGAGGAGGATTGCCTTCTGCATCAGATTCTTAATTCAGCTGCTTAATGTGAGACTTATTATTATAGTGTTATTTCTTAGGTTTTCCCTTATTTATGCATATAAATGTTGCCAGCCCACACCTTAAATTTTAGTCATATCGAACTTTAGGACTCGAACTCTCAACCACTTAGTTGGAAGGAGAAGTTTACACATCTAAATTTACACTTCTCAGACTTCAGAAAGTTTCTTCGAGGTTCTGATGATCACAGCACTCCCCAGAGGAAGCTATACAAATGTTCTAGTATAGGGTCATTTTGAAGGGGCTTTTCACCTTCATTCTGAAGTCGAAATATTCAAAAAATGTATCGTCTTCGTCTTAATAATGTTAATATCATCTTTAGGTAAATAATAAAACTGTTAGTATACATCGGAACTTTCCTATGAAATCTATTTCATTTTATTTCCATGTTTACGAAATATCCAAAAACTGTGTATTTACGCTACAGCACAGCTGTTTGATACTTTTCTAAAATATTTTTATAGCTAACTGTGTAATACCCTACCTAACACCTTATCTACCGTCAAGTGATACCAGCTACATAGCCGGGCAGTGAGATGGGAGCCAAATTGGAATTCGAATTAATCTTTTTAATTTTAAGAGCCTGCCAATATGACTCTACTCTGCCTGATAGAAAGCATGAATAGAATCTAAAATTTGTAGTCACCATACTCATTTTAAGTTACCTTGTTTACATAACAGTTAATTCCATAAAGATAATAACATGTTGTGGAAGGCAATAGTTTAAAATTTAATATTCTAGTATATTTTTAATGCCTTACTTCACAATGTTTAATGATTAAGACAATTAAGAAAATAACTACTAAAACTTTAGAGTATTACGAGTCTGCCCATGAATCGTAAATTGTTGCAGGAATTACTTTGTTAATTGAAGTAACTTTTGACTTAGCGTTATCAATTTAAAGATCAACTTGTAAGAAGTCTGTTGTTGAATAATGTAAGACATTAGAGCGATACTATAGATAATTACTGAGTTAGTAACTTGTTTCAACACAACTCTTTATTTCTTTGATGTTTAAACAGATACTTTGACTGCCTCGATGGCCAACGAAAACGGCTGCTGTGCTCGAGGTCTCGGGTTCGATTCCCGGGTCGGACCAAATGTTTGTATGATCTACAAATATTTGTTTCAGAGTTTGGGTGTTTTCTATGTATAATATGTATGTATTTACAAAAAAAAGTATATAAGTATTCTATCAGTAGGTCTAGTTAGAGTAGTACAAGCTCTGCTTAATTTGAAATTAGATAGTGTTGTGTTTTAAATGTCCAAAATATTATATTTTTATTAGATATGGCTGTATTATTAGATTTTCCTTACAAAGAATTTCTAATAACTACTCGGAGTGTGAAAGTTGCCGGTGTTCCATGTCTCGGAAAGTACGTTAAACCGTCGGTCCCAGTAGTCTTGAAAATTTATGGCAGTCGTTACGTGGAAGTCGTCAATTCACTCTCAGGGTTGCGGAGGTCTGATGCCAGTCACTCCGTAGAAAGCCTGATATTCAGGTTAAACCGATAAAATTAGTAGTCGAACTAAATAATATTGAGAATAAAGTTTAAACAGTTATGACTAGCATAGATAAACCGTACTTTGATTAAAATGAATCAGTTTGGCTGGAGTTGATGCAGGGGTGACAGCTAGCGTGGTAACTGTATGAACCTTACACTGCCACGATGACTGTACATAATCTCCTTCTTAACAAGATTGAAAAATCGACTTATCGATAATTGGTTCAGCTTATAGTCCAGTTGTTATAGTATACCAATATAATCTAAATATGTGTGTATGTGTATATTTATGTATATTTATGTGTGTTTATGACGTATGTATTGTATGTGTTCATGTACATATATGTACTCGTGTATGATATATTTTCATTCTCAATGTAACCTCTGTGCGCCTCCCTTACAATATTTCTATACCATTCTAAAGTTGACTGGAAGAGAATGCCTTGGGCATTAAGTCCACCGAAGTACAAAGTGCATAATATAACACATTTTTCGTATTTTTCTTACATCTACACCGTATCCCTTGCTTAGTACGATATTCTCTAACTTATGATTGAAGATGGTCGGTACAAACTTTAAGCATTAATTTTCCTCTGATAGGTGTGCAGTTCAAACTTGTTCTTTAGTACAATAGACAAGACAAACTTGTACCGTAGCAGCCGAGCCTTCGTTAGGGTCCTCGACATGGATTTTAGACTCAGAGCAATTGGAGAAAACTTCAATGTTGACCGTTTCAATCTGAAGTTTATGGGTTAAAGTTTACTGCACTTCATTTTAAGGCAAATATTTATGAAGTTGCACTAGACGGCTACTAATGGGCTTCTAATTTAGGGATAACGCAATGAGTAACTGCATCATGCTAAATTGTTCCTTTGCCAAATTACCAAGTACATTCCTATACTTTAGAAGAAAGTGTATCACAGAGCCTGTAGTAGCCAGAAAGTGTATTTTGGTTTTAGGTAATATGGTAATATTATATTTAGCTTTATTATCAACAGCCTTCAACAGTCCACTGCTGGTCATAAGCTTCTCTATAGCAAGGAGGTTTAGCCTATTTCCTATAAAATAACATTACAAATTTCAATCTACACCTCGTTATTTACATACCTACATTATTTAAATGCAGATATAATAATTTACTTTTAAAACTGTGTCAGCGATTTTAATGCACCTGCATGAGGACGAAATGTAATAAACCGTATTTTTCATTCTTTTAATTTGTACAAACAACACCAGTAACACAAAACTGTGATTCGTGAAGTATTTTTGGCCAAAATAAAATTGACATTATAAACGAGGAGAGTTTGGTGAGACTCAGCTCTTACTGTTGGAATATGGAATCAACTGAAAGTTTACTATTTTGATTCGGCCACCACAACAAGGAGTAAAATTTCACTTGGAAGAGATGATAAATCTCAAAAGGAGTATTTACTATACAATTGGTTTGTTTAAAGAAATAAATCCAGAAAAGGTTTCAACACTTATTGCCAAAGAACTTCAAAAATTATCGCCGCTCACCTTTGACCATATCGATGTGTTTAGGCTGTTAAGAAATCTATTAGTGTTGTAAACTTAGTTAAATTGTATTGAAGAAAGTTATAAGCTTATAAACAAATCGATGAATGGTTAAAAAATTGAACTAGCAGAACTAAATTTTATATCTACAAGTGGTTTACAAAATGTTAATATTGACAAAGGAAGTATACGAAAAAGTTGTTTCAAGGAATCGAATGCGTTGATTACTAACCCACCTCATTGTACAAAAGACTTTATTAGTTCCTTTAAAACTGTGAATGATATCTTTGAGAATAATCGTACGTACGTACGTATTGATATTTCATCCATCCTACTCACTTCCGATCCGAAAAACAGTAATAACGTCATCAGTCTGGTGTCATCACATAGGCATCATGTATACCACAAATCTCTGCAGTCTAGTCACACACGTCGATAATAACCAAAAGAAATCAATGGAAGGTTATCCAGAGAAAGAGGTCGAAATATTATTTTGACAGCAGTAGAGGAAAAGCGGCCCGGGAACCAAATAAGTTTACCAAAAATAAATTTTCTAATATAATAATAAAAGTGATATTACCGATTATATTAGGTCTAAGACACAGATAAAAAATATTTTAAAGAAAATTCAAAAGAAAGAAGAGAGAAATTACAAAGATTATAAAATTCTTGTGCCACAGTTTAAGCCGGAGGTGTTAGATGATTATCTTTGGCCAGAAGCTATATCATTTCGACGCTTTATGTATTTTTAAAAAACAATAAATTTGACAGTATAAATAACACACAACTGTGACAGTATAAATAAAATAAACAGTGTCATAAAAACAATCAGTAATTAATACTCTTCTGTATTTTAACTGTAAATCGGTTGAGAGATCGCTCCAGTATGTACAAAAATTATGTAAGGTAGCAGATATTGTAGCGTTGTTGGCAATCTGGCTTCTTTCTCGTGACATACTATTCCTTGGCACTACTGATCAAGACTTTGGCCTACACTGTCATTCGGTCTAATGGCAGAGTATCACTAATGTGGCGCTATAATGATTTGGCAGAGGTGACAGTAATTGAGTGTAATAATCGACGTATTAGTACAATTAAAGTGACAAATGATGGACACGTTTTTATTATGGTCTTTACCAACCATAACCAATAAATACGGATCGGCTATAACGAAGAGCCTTGTCAGAACGTTACTAATACGGCTAATATGTATGTATACCAACACTATAGACTTTCTGTGAATAAATAAAGATTATTATCAATTTAAAATAAACCAAACAGCATGTAAATCCCATAAATGAGATACAACAGAGTTTTGTTTTTAGAAAAGAAAAGAAAACATTTATTTTAGCCGAATTAAGATTTTCCCATTCAAGTCGTTTTGGAGAGTAATAACATTAACATAACATATGTAAACTCTCTACGACCAACTGATATGATAATAGAACAGCGCGCTTGAAAACTAAACAACGTCTAGTCTAAAAAGTAATTGCGTCATGGGCGCTCTCTCACTTGTCAACTATCTCGTAATGAACTAACGCTGTACTTACCAGGACTCCACGATGTTAAAACATATTAGTATAAAAACATACGTATGAAATTTAGCTTTTTTTATTTTACTAGTTCTTAAAAACAAACTTACATTTCACTAACATGAGAATATGTTTTGTTCTTGATACACTCGACATAATATACAGTACACATATTATAGAGCACTCAAACATTAAAATATGTAACAAACTGAAAATTTAAAATTTTGGCGGTTACATTTTCATTAACACTTTGATACTAATAAATTAAAGAAATATGCGAGTACTCAATTCATCTACAATTAGAGACGAATATACCCTCGGACAGGTGCTGGGAATACGAAAAAAAATATTTTAGAGTTATATGATATGATTCATAGCTAAACACCATATGAAAAAAAAAAATGAAAACACAAAAAAAAAGTCACACTATAGACATAATATACACAAATAAATAAAAATACGAGAAACAAGACGTAATTAACAATTATTTTTTCTGAGAGACTTCTAATAATAGAATAGAATAGAAAAAACTTTATTGTACTATATGTTTTTCTGTAATTTTTACAGATTATAGACAACAGCATGTTGGTTGAGTGACCACACAAATGGCGGCCTTATCGCTACCGATGGAAAAACTGGACTGTAAAAACACGAAATATACAGTGTGAGAATAGAATAAATAAATAATAGTTTAAAAAAACTAAAAAAACACGCTTTTATTGCTAATCGAACTAAAAACTAAAAAATAATCTTTAACGACAAAGAGTCTAATATTACAGTAGTAGAAAATTATAATAAAATTTAAGTTATTAACAGAATAATTCATTTCAGAGTAAAAATCATGGGTGCTCGATATTTTAAATATTACAATCATTCTATTGGCAACTATCTATGAGAGGATAGTTATGAATCACAGTAAAATGCACCCCACGCTTGCCCCAGCAATAAAAGCTTGTTTTTTTAATTTCTTTAAACTATTATTTTTTTATTTTTTAGTCTGTGACAAACTCATAAAACTATTATCAAATTATCGCATTGTTATCGGTCCTTGAGACGTGTGCAAAGTTTCAAGTTGATCAGATTTTTAGAAACCAGTGAAAATTAAACTCAAAGATTCGTTACATACATAGATACAACCCAAGCTAATAAAAGCATGTTAAAAAAATAAATAATTTAAATTGTAAAATAATTCTAATGATTCATATAAAAATAAATAACAAAAGAATTATTGAATAAAATACACATTAATACAAATAAACAAATACTTATAATAGTATAGCAATAAATTCAAATACAAATAATATTATTCTTACACCGTTCAACGCTAAACATGAATTGTACTGTCCAGTTTCTCTGAATAGCTTCAAAGAAGTTAAGTCACACTTAACAGAACATAACAGAAGTACTTCTTTTTTTTTTCTTAACTCGTGGGAACTCCCTCGGGCCGTCACCCCACCGGGGTTTACGGCGGGGTGGTGTGTCGGAATCGGGCCGACCTAAACCACACGGTGTGCCACTCTGCACCTGACATAGGAAGGATACGGGAAGAGCTGCTATTATGACATCCAGATCCCTCCTAGCGCCTGCCCGCCACCGCGGGCACCATCTGCGGGTAAACTCTCTATTTTAGGCGAAGTACGGCGCACGTCGACGTCGCCTCGTCACAGCTGGTCATTGTAGCGGATGGAGGGGAAAACCCGTCCCGTCGACCCGCGGCCACACTCAAAGCGCATGGGGCACTGGTACGCGCGCCTCCGCCGCCTGGTTCGTAACGTAACGTACGTAAGCACTAGAGTAACGTCTTGGTCCAATAAGTTGCCTAAAGATGTTGCTATAGATAACTCAAATGCTATGAATTGATTTCTTATTACCATTTGTCCAAAGTTAACAGGTGTAAAATCTCTGACAAAAGGAACGACACAATGTCACTTTAATATCTGGGGAAGACTTACAGTATTACCTACAGGTCATACCATCTATGATAAATGAGGCTCTCCGTTAACACTCAATATCGCTGTTTATTTCAGATCGTGAAACTAGTTAGAACTAGACACATACATGAGTCTTTCTAGCCTTAATTATTTCCAATATTATTTGAGATCGGGTGCTAGCTTAACCAGTTTTACTTGAAAATCAATTTTCTTACGGAGAGATTGGCGTCGAAGTTTTAACAAACCTGAGGGCGAAAGGCATTCGACTGAATTTTGACTTCCCAATAACGATCGCCATACCGTACTTATCCAAGCTCGGACGTGCTACACTGCCAAACTAATATACGGGCTGTAATTAAGTCTTTTTTGTAAGAAAACTCAACAACACTTTTGGCCCGACCAGGAGACTGAAACCGAGATTTCTTGATTAACTGTCACATATACTGACCGCTAGACCACCGAAAAAGACTACACATATATGAGTAGGACGCATATATACATGAGCCTTGATTCGGCACAAATGGGTTGTATCTACCTGGCCTCATAGAAAACCGTAATTATATTAAAAATCCTTGTTTTTCATTGAGTGAGTGAAGGCAGGAGCCAAATCCTCCCCTTGATTGTGGAGAAGCAGCATCAAAGGGGCGATAACGCACTTATCACTGTCGAAGTAAAGGTTTCGTGGGCGGAGGCTTTCACTTACCATTAGGCACGACTATTTGTGTGCCTCCCTAAATTTAGAAA
Organism: Hypercompe scribonia; assembly: GCA_949316085.1. NCBI lineage: Eukaryota > Metazoa > Arthropoda > Insecta > Lepidoptera > Erebidae > Hypercompe > Hypercompe scribonia. Next base: position 11,871,668 of record OX438986.1, read on the forward strand.
CTATACCTTTTAATACGAAATAACTTTCGAGTTTAAGATGACTGTATGGGTGGTATAGTCTTGTGGTTTGAAACTTTACGTGGTATCTTAGTGTGATTTGTGTGATCCACAAATTGTTGTTCTGAGACTGTTGACTGAGTTCTTTGTATCCATTTCTTGTATGTTTGTAAAACCACTCGTGACGCTATATATAATTCTAATGCGGGAGTAGTCTGTTTAAAAAATAATATATAAAAAAATTACACCAACGATCAAACAAAATCTTCAAAGAACAAATTCGAAAATACTCATTCTTAGATGTAATAATTGAAATCTGAAATAAAAATCCAATAAAGTGGATTACTACAAAACGATCGTCTGTACCACCTGTCTTAGATTTGAATTATGGGGCTGAGTTTGAACAGAAGCAGTTTTAGCAAACCACGTAGTTCTGTGTAATAACAGTTACGACATAAAATTTCCACACGGGTGTAAGCCATATTCAGAATCAATGATTCATAGCAATGTTATTAGTAATAGACCTCTTTATTGTACTTCATTATATATACGTTTAGAAACAGGCATTTTTGTCGTAGGGTTAAACTCCGTGTTCTCTACAGTGTGTAGGGTACACGAGTTCTATATGTGTACGAGTTTTTTTTTTTTATATTAAGAGCTTGCCAAAGTAACTCCATTCTGCCTGACGGGAAGCGTGAATAGAATCCAAGAGTTGTTATCACCATACTCATTACAAATGCAGACTAGTCCCTAGACGCCAAAGTCATAGACTCACTTGCCACGATACACGGTACCCGAGAGATTATTCACAATCCAAATTTCTTTTGATTAAACTTTCAATATTACGTAAAACCTAAAATGTTGCCATCATTAATCAAATCTGTATTATGTAAAAAGGCATATAACTGCCTGTTAAACTGGGGTATATTACATTCGCTGCTTTATTACATTTTCATTCCATTATTACACGGCATATTACATGGTAAAAAGTACGGGTTCATAAATATCAATTATTTAGATTTACTTTTATCACCAACTAAAATAAATAAACCAGTTATTTGAACACCGAAGAACGTGAGAATGAATGATTTTGACATAGTGAGATTTATCGGCTGCAGAACATCGCGAAACTCCTTATGACTACTGTTTGCCTAGAACATACTCATTGGAAAATGATTGATGGTGCGTGAGGCAAACAAGGAAAAACTTTGTCCAATCATATATTACTTTATTCGTAAAAATCATTGCTGCACTACATCGTAGATATGGAGTAAAAAATATAACATAAATGATGTTTGACTGCGCGATTGGCCTAGTGGTTTAAGCGGTCGCCACGCCGCTCTCCACTTCGCTGAGTGTTATGGGTTCAAATCCTACATGGGACAACACTTTATGTGATCCACTAATTGTTGTTCTAAGTCTAGGTGTTCTTTGTGTCCGTTTCTTGTATGTTTGTAAAAGTCCCCCGCGACACAGGATTTATGCCTAATGCGGGCGTTGTCTAAAAAAAAATTAAAGAAAAGAAACAAAAATAAGCTTATATTTATTATCATGCACACAAGTTGCCTACGCTGTTCCTAATAGTTTCAGGTATATCTGCCCTATAATACGTTAACCAGATAAAGATTGCTAATATTATGTGGTTTTTTCCGTTTTTTTTTTTAATTTTTATCTAAGATTTGTGAAACCGAAATCTGTAGTTTTTTGGCATATAAGTCGAATATAGTCTATCAGCGACTTTCTCAGTAAATGATGAAACTGGCCTTTAATATCGGTTCATGTATTATTCAATCCTGGTTGAGTTTGTATCTATTTTACTTACACGTTATAAAAAATATTTTGTTTATTATTTAATTTCAATCCCTCTCTCGTAAATAAGACTACACCCATAACTGCCAAAAGGGTTTTATGAGAAAGGTATTTACATTATCAAGATAATTCAGTCAATCTTTATTAAACGGCCTTCTTTATTATTTTGTCACAAATGTATCGTTTTAGGTGTGTTCCTAGATGGATCAGTTTTCTCATCAATAGCCTTAACTAGTCCACTACTAGACATAGACCTCCTCTTACAAAGGAGGGTTTAGCTTACAGTACCACTCTGACGAGTTGATATAGAGTTTGTTTCAAGTTTTTATTCTCTTTGCAATACCGTTAGTGTTAGTTTCCTCTCTTAGTCGAACCTTACAATACCCACAGGACGTACAAATGTATTCATTCCGTGGCTATCATAAGAGGCGATTGTGAGCCTAGGTCACGCTCTCCGTATTCTTAATCCGTCACTACATGAAAAGTCACTAGCGAGATACCCACTAGCGCAAATAGCCTATAACAGTCAAATTGACCACATGCTTGCTTTCTTATACAGTTTGCAAAGAAAATTTAAATACAGCACAGATAATCAAAATAAAATAAACAATAGGAAGAGGATACCTAAGCAAGAGTTTTTGCGTGATACAGGATTAGCGTACAAGACAGTAACTATTATAAAATACTGGTATTATAATGGCCGACTATGAGCCGAGGTGATATTCTGTATTTTTAATCCGTCACCACACAGAAATTAGCTATAGAATAAAATAAAGTTACAGAAATATCTGAGATGTTCACTAGCGAAAATAATCTACAACCGTCAAATTAACTACACGCTTACTGTCTTATACACGTTACAAAGAAAATAGATATCCGGAATATCATCTGATTCAAAATCTGAATATGCAAACATAATTACAGTTTATATTCTAAACTTCGAGACGTGTAATCCAATTCCTAAATTAGCATAAATATTGGTTTCAGCGAAGATTCTACTCCTAGATGAACATATAGTGTAATAGTATCATGTTATAGCTTAAAAAACATGGCACCGTCTGTTTTTTATAAATTTATGTTATTTTTGTGTAAATTATGCAAATGTGGATAATGCAAAAAATCTAGTTACAAGAATAGAAATGTGGCATTTTTGCTGTGAAGGTTTAATAAAAGACCTCTCAAGTACTATTTGACTAAGCCAGAATGCGCCGTGTGATAGTGTAGTGATTTAAATATTCATATCTCTAAGTAGTGTAGCGGGGTGTAGTTTTTATATACATAATAACAACTAATTCTTAATATCACAAAGGATATAATATATATAAGATAAAATATTTGAAATTGATAACCCAATCAGAAAAAAAAAAAAATTGCTGGTACTTAAATAGGATAACTAATCCTATTACCAGTAACCTCTGGAGTATAATACGTATATAATTTAACTAGTAACATACTAGTCAGTTCTAGCCGAATCTGTTACCAGTCTGAAATATGGTAATTTCAAAATTACAATTTGCCATAACAGACTGATTTAATATGAAATTGGTCCTAACAATATTAACTGTTTCTGAAACATAAATTGATTGCCTACGACATCTCGATATCTATTTACTTTTAATTTAATTGAGATAACAACCAGTTCCAAAGAGAGGTCTATTTCGTGTTGTTTTAGGACTTGAGAGCCCTTATACTGGCATTATAGGATTTATCAATTCTATTCAATGATAGTGATGAATTACTCATTGTATCAGAATACAACAGTGAGGAGACTTCCACATGCAGCGCAACCAAAGGTAAAATACAGCGCCATCTACCGAATACACGCCACATTACGGAGTAAAGAACTACGGAGTAATTACTAATCCTGTATCGCGTTATAGGAATTGTCGAGGCGCTTAGCAGATACAAAACAGTTCAACGTCAATTATAGGGATGCGAGGTTTGATCACCTCGGCGGACCGGAGGAATTTTTACCACACACATCTTTTACCACACAAAAACTATACAAATTCATTCATCATATGCGTATTAATATTACTCTCTCTTACCATTAAATGTTGGTGATTCTACGGAGAAACTTATCAAACAAATTTTCAGTCTCCTGTTGGGTTATTTTTGTTGCGAAAACCGTGTAACTGCGGGCAATAATATTCCTAAAATCAAGTAAACAAGTCTTCACTATTTATGGAAGAGAATATGTCTAATATCTCTCCAACACTTAAGCTGTTAAGTATAGCTACTATATTAATTTAGCTGTAAGTTTTCGCATAATTGTAAAACAAATAAAAACAAAAACACTTCGAAAAGGAAACACAAGCAATAAGAAAATTTTCTAATTCGAAACAATAATTTCTGACATTAACCCGCTCAACTGAATCAATAACAAAAATCTTCAATTTTAAAATATTAGTATATAGTATTAAATATTTATTATATACTAGTACTTTAAACTAAATCTTTGCGAAATACAAGATTAGTATATAAGACAGTAACATTATTATAAAGTATCACAAGAAAGTATTCTTACTGAATCGAGCTTTATACTGTCAGATACACTAAAACAGTAGCAAGTGTCAGTTCAGTTTTATAAATGTGCAGGAAACAATAAGTTATCTATTATTGATAATTAACATTCAATTTAAAAGGTTAATTAACAATAATGGACAGCGTTTTGCTCAGTGAGCTGTGTCTAATAAATAACTAATTAATGCTTTTGTATTTTTCTGATACAAAATATGTTACCGTACACCATAGAATACCTACAGGAAATAGTACAATTTTTGGTCTTTGTCACTTTAAAACTCTCTGGACAACGGACACGGATGTTTTAGTGTAAAGTGCGTTATTGTGCATTTTAAGTAAGCTGTTGAACAAAATACCTAAATTGCAGAAAAATAGTGTACATTTTTTTCTGACTCCACAGGTGGTGTAGTTTAAGAAGTCACCTCGCCGCACACCACCCACTGGGGTTTACGGCGAGCGGTGAATCGGAATCGGACCAACTAAAACTAACCCGCTAGCGCGGGCACCATCGTCGGGTAAACTCTATTTAGGCGACGTACGGCACACGTGGACGTCGCGTCCTCGTGGCTAGAAGACACTAGCGGATGGAGGGAAAAACTCGTCCCGTCCACTCGTGGCCACACTCAGGGCGGCATGAGGCACTGGTAAGCTTGCCTCCGCTGCCCGGTTCACCAGCGGTGAATCCACCGCCTCCTTCTGCGAAATGGCGTCTTCACTGAAGGATGCAACCGCGGTAAAACAGCGGTCGCTACCGGCTACAGAGTGTGGGTCTAGGTGTTTTTTGTGTCCTCTGCTCGTTGGTTGTAGACAAGTACTGCATATCTCCTAACCGAACGTCAGTCTTTGAGTCTATATTAGTGTTTGTGTTCATTGTCCCTTTCACCCTATATAATAATATGAAATGTATCAAAAAATATCTGGCTTCATCTAAACTCTCCCAACCTCAGACACTTACAGTAACACTTGCTTATTTCACTACAGTACTGGATTAGATATAACAAAGATGAGCTAACTTTACCAATTCTAATGATCTTTCACTCTTTGGATTCATGAAAAATACAAATGTATATATATTACAGTATAAGTGTAGTACGCCTTCTCACTCATTGCCGCACAACCTAACGGTAGACTGGCAGAGAATGCCTTTGGCAATAAGTCCGCCATTGTACATCTTGTGCACAAAGTTAACACGGATGAAGATCAGAGCATGGACGGAAAATATGGATGTAACTGCATGAAACTACAAGTATAAATTGTATTTATATATGCGATCTCAGTATCTGGACACAATAGAATATCTTGCGTGAATACATCTGAATATATAAATTTATCTGCCATTTCTGCTCCAGTACACTTATTACGTGGGTGCTAAAAATAGGTGACGTCAGGTTTATAAGCCTTTTGATGTGTGTGTACAAATGTATATTTATGTAACTAACAATGCTAATGGAATTTCCGAGATAAGCTTTTTTTCTTGCAGTATTTTAGGATTACATTGAATTCATCTCTACTTTAATCTGGCTCAATTATGATAATAATGCTATTTACTGCATGCTTTAACACATATGGGTCGAGTAAGTGAGCGTTGTTTGCTGCATGCTTAACAAATGTGGGTCGACTGTGCGAGCGCTGCTTGCTGCATGCTTTAACACATTATGGGTCGAATGTGTTGGTGTAATGCCACGGCCTCACCTAAATCTATATCAAATTATTCTTTCATTACTTTTTGACCGAGTGAGTGATATCATAGCTCAACTTCTTTTACCGTGGGGAATATCCCTAGTCCGTGGATAGAGAGTTCTTAAAAAGCAACAACTCACTTGTATCTCTTAAGATGCATGTGTCCAAGAGCGATTATAGTCACTTTTCACCAGATGAACTGCCTACTTGTTTACTCTGTCTATCATAAAAAAAAAACTCGTTCATAATATACTTTAGAATATTCGATATCTAAAATGTTATTTACGATATCATAAACCTAAAGATATCTCTGTGATTACTTTCTCTCGAGAAACATTTCCAATCACGCTGCTGAAGTTATTCAACTTTTATTAAAGCAGCGGTACAAAATAAAAGTATGTTATACTTAGAAACAATTTCCTTTAGAAAAAATGTAAGTGTAAGAATATCTTTGAGGCGTCCCTTTATAACTTAAATATAGAATATTATACTTTTTATCTCAAAGAAATATGATTCTATAGCTTGTACTTGAAGTACATTTTTATTGTAATGAAAAGAACGTCTCAAAATTACTGTTATAATACGCTTTTAGTAGTATAAAGTGAGCACTGAAAAGCTTATTTTAATGTACAAATAGCACATCTTCAACCAAGTCTGTATACATTAAGCAATAAATAATATTTAATCTCCTAATTAAATGTTTTCCCACCTGCCAACAACGCAAAATGCTCAGTAACGTACCAAAAAACTTAAAATATATCTTAATATAACACAATAAGGTATACTTTCGTTTGTTTGCTTTAAAGATAGCCAGGGTCAAATTAAAGCCCGTTAATTAATAATTTGATTTTCGTCGAGGGATAAAAACGTCCGTAATGTAATGTTGGATGTTTTGATCCCATGCTTGGCACAAAGATTGGCAAGTTTCAGAACTACAACCCACACACATTCTTTGGAGTCCAACATTGGATCCAAGTATTAACACTGATATAAAAAGTAACACAATTTTTAAAATGACCCGAGCGCCGTGATTTAATTATGTAAAGGTAGGAAGTATTTTTTTTAATATTTATGGTACAGTCTGCACACTAACTAGCTTAAAGTAAAATTATATAAAAGTACATTTTAAGGATTTTAAAAAGAATATAAAGGACTAATAACCCTCCCTGTTTTTTTACTTTGCCTGTTTAAACGCTGATAACAAAATCGAAAACCAAATTTGAATTTGTTCCGTTTAGTCTTCCTTTTAAACTGTGGTAGGTCATTAATCCTACTTTAGACAGTAACATTATTTTACCCTTTTTAGGTCACCTGACGCAAAACCATTTGATCCCAAACTAGGCTGAGCCTTTGTAACCACACTGCTGATAAATATACTTATAGACGCAAATTCAAAATGACTGAGAAATTGTTCTTATTTTTATCGTCTTCTTATTCGAGCTTTTAACGTCTTAGCAATCACTATGCTTTGCCGTGGGTGCAATATGGCAAAACTTTCTCCATTACACTAACAATTCTATTCAACCTATCGCCGTCCACTGCTGAACGAAGGTCTCCCCCAAGGAACGCCAACCATCCCAATCTTGGGCAGGTTTTGGGCAATTCGCGTCCATCTGCTGCCAACGACCTTCTTTGAGTCGTCGGTCCATTGCGCCGCAGGGCGTCCTACACTACGTTTGCCCAATCGTGGGATCCAATATGACAAAACTTTCTACTAACTATTACCAGACAATGTACTTAACAATAGTTCCTATAATTAATAATTGCTTAGCCAGAATTCAGTTGTCAGTATTAATATTATCCAGACAGTATAAATTTGGCAATGGGGTTCTTGGTGTACATTATATACGAGGATATATTATTTTTACTTGTTTAGAACTGTATGACTACTCTACAATGAGCCTAAATATTTAGGCTTACGAAAATAAGTGCGTGTTTTCTTATAATAATAAACTAAGTTTACTACTTTGGTTGAAAAAAATCTATTATGTTAGTAACACAACTGAATTTTTATAAGTATTTGTTACTGTATGTTTAGTTTAAAGACATAGTTTGAATGTCAGTCGAAGGTCAAAGTTTTTGTTTAAATTCATTCATTTATATTGTAGTTGCCTTCTCATAGTTGCTGTTAGAGTTTAATTTAGCTCATAAACGACAAATTTCGCAGAAATTATATTACCTATTTGACTTTAAGGATTCATTAGTAAGTACTATAAATAGGTAATATAAGTAGGTAGTTAGATCACAATGACGTAACTACCCGCTTATAAATAAAACAAAAGCTATTCTCCAATTGCTCAAAATTCAAACACTGATATTAATAAATAATTTGTATTGTTTCAATTGCTAAGAACTTGAAAATACAACAAATAAATGTTTGTATTAATTATTGTTGCTGTTATACTGCTTCTACGCCTCTGTTGTCCTGGTACTCTCAATATTTTCCCTTTGTTGAATAAGTTATTGGAGTGCTGTAGCAACGGAACAAATAGTTATAGCTGAACTTTTGTTTGAGAAAGGATTCATTCAAAGTAATTCTACAGCAATTTATTTTATTTTATATTTCTTCGACTGACTCACTGACTTATTCTTTAGTTTTGTTAATATGAAAGAAATATTGCCGTTTTTAAAGATTTTGCTGCAAAATTTCAGTTAAGTGAACATTTCACAACGTTTTACAAAATAATGATAATATTTCAAGTCGTTAAAGGCAGAATTCAAAAGAGTTGTAAAGTAAAATTAGTTCTTCAATGATAAAGATATATTATATTAGTTACATACTCTTTATTGCCAAAAAATACACAAATTAAAAATATATTTGCTTCAAATATACAATGGGCGATCTTATCGCAGTCTGTGATTTCTCAGATGAAATCAGGATAAACGTTAATAATAATAGTTCACAGATATATATACATAGTCTTTTTTAGTAATAAGCTTACTCTTGAAAAAAATAAGGACAGTATATCTTGTAGCACCGACGTGGAGTATCGCCTCACCCCTTGACACAGACTCACCGTCAAGATCGAATGTGGTCAGTAACACTAAAATACCTACGTCACAAAAGCTCTACCCTACACTACTATAGTCCAATATCATAAAATATTTATGGAGATTTCTTAAAAAAACATTTAAAAAAATCTACTGCAAATTGCGTGCATGGTTATTATGAAAACCGTAGTGTCACGTGTACGTTATAAGACTAGTACTCTCATTAAAATTCAGTAACGGCCTTCCTAAGTGACACGGAACAGTCAGAATCTCAAAATAGCTTGAAGGAGTATGTGAATACGCTATACCTGTCTTACCTTGTCTTGCCGTATGTTAATTAATATTCACTTTATAACTCTTCAACTGACTTCCACTTCACGGCAAGAAATTCTAAAATTGTATTTTCCCATATTCAACCCACGTGCATATGTGTTTCACTCACATTTTATGTGACGGCAAGATAATAATTACTTCAATACACTGTATATCGGTCACATGCTAAGTGTTATAGGTTCGATTCCCATGGGACAACAGTTTGTGTTAACCACAAATTGCTGTTCTGAGTCGGGTCTTCTTTATACCTGTTCTATAAATGTTTATACAGTCCCTTGCGATACAGGACATATTAATAGTGCGAGACACCCGCACCAGGAATTTAGTATATTTTAGTTGAAAGGATATACACGGATTATCCGTGTGGTGATGGATTAAGAATCCATGGTGTTACCACCCCTATTCATCCCGTAGGTGTCACAAAAGGCGACTAAGGGAACAAAGTATGCAAGACAACATCATTACAAAGAGAAGGAAAATTTGAAACAAACCCTATTCCAACCCGTCTGGCCAGCGTGGTATAGTAGGCCAAAAGCTCCTTGCTAATAAGAGGCCTATGTCCAGCAGTAGACTGTAAAAGGCTGTTGATGATGATGATGATGATGAAGTTGAAAGGATGACTCTTCTTATAAATTATTTCTAATTTTAGGGCTTAGGGATCAGCAGCCATTCACTAACCCACATAAATTGTGATTAATGTAAACTACACCTCACCTCCAGTTATCAGAGTTCAGCAAATGGACAATCAATATACTGGTTTATTGCGTTCAATAGTAACGTTTATAAAACCGACACAGAAGTATGCGTAAATAAATGTTTTGTGTGTTTGTTTGTTACGACGGCACGGTGTAATACGTGGGCGTGGAAACTGTAATTTACCGACGAATGGAAAGTTTTTTTAATCAGTCCTTATCTAACAAATCGACCTTTTATTTGCTATTCAACTAAATGCCTATGGCGCGCCATCAATGTGTCAACAAATTAGAATAATCAAATAAATTAAAACTTTTGAAATACTACTATAATCTGTATGAAATTACTGTGATCACGGCAGACGATTTCATATGTCACAATTCAATTAATGGCTCATACCTGCCTGTATCTCTTTAGAGTGGGATCCAGACGAAACGTGAAACTAGTGTCTTCTTGTTTCCTAAACAAAGCCACAGATGTTAAACAACTGAGACCATACGGAGGATAACAACACTTTTGTATAAAAATTGTATTAAAAATCTTTCGTTCAAGAGTCTCAATAATACTGCAAGTAATGACTTGTAAAGACAAAAGCCTGTCTGGATACTATCACTTTAGGAAAAACACTCTTGGATTCTACTCATGACTTTCATCACGCATAGTAGCCTTTTTGGTTTAGTCATAAAAAAACATATAACAACTAATACCTCTGTTCTGAGTCTCTAAATATTCAAATTAGTGACCTATGTAAATACACAGTATTACAAATTGCTCTTAAGCATTTCTTCAGTATCATCTACATGAGTGAATTCGTGAAATAATAATATTAGTTTATAGTTCATAATTCTACTTGAGCTTGAAAATTCACATTTTTATCTATTATGATCCGAATATATTTAATTTTTTTAACTGAATACAACTCATTACATTTAAGGCAGTGAAATGTTTTGATTTAAACAGGTGCTAATATGAGGATAATGTCTCTGCACGGATTATTATTTTTTATGTTGAATGCTGTTTCGAGTCTTTGACATTCAGTGAAAGACATTGCTGTTTAGTCAATTAGAAACTCGGTCCATACAACTTTGAACACGCCAATACGTCTCATTTCACGAATCACTTCGAAAAATAAGTGCAGTATCGTGTGCAAATGTGATGGACCCTCCCATTTGTCAAATTAACGGGAAGGAAGCGTGTACCAGGAAACACGCGCTATTTCATTTGACCGATGAACGCACGCAATGTTAGATGTGAGATATTATCGTATACGGCTATAGTAAGATTGTGAGTACCTCGTGAGTCCAGTAGTAAGCGTATGCGACTGTCAATCAAGAGGAGTTAGATGCCTGGATCGGTCCCAAAAGTGTTGTTCGGTTTATTACAAGACATTCCTAATTATAGAAGGATATTGACTAGAAAAACTGATAATTTTAATAACAGATCAGTGGTATACTATTTTTTTACTTTTAAATATATTTTATGTGTGTATTTAAAATGTTTTTTTAGTGTAATAAAGAGAATAATAATTATCTTTCGGACACCTGACACACAACGCCATCTAGTCCAAAACTAAGCACATCTAGTACTATGGATACAAGTGATATAAATATATGTATATATACGTTTGTTTTGCAAATACCCACATTATGTACATAGAAAACATCCAAACTCCGAAAAAAATATTTGCAGATCATATAAACAGTATGTATGTGGCCCGGGAATCGAATTCTAAACCTCAAGCACAGCACATAACACAAGCACACTACCACTGCACCATCAAGACAGTCATTCGTATTCAAGGAAAACTGGTTAAACTAGTAGCCGATCCTCATTCATATTGGGTATAATAAAGTCTAGGAAAGAAACTTACTAAAGTCTAAACGACTTTAGTAAAATGTGCTCGTTCAAAGTAAGAATATTTCTTGTTTCTTGTTTCTAACTTAGAAAGTGCCCGACTTTGAGGTGAATTATATAAAATTATTTATAAGTGCCTCAATGTAAAAAACATGAGCTGCTAAAACGTCAAGTTTGTAGCCTCAGCGACTCAGGCTCTGCGTTGACAAATCATTTAAACAGTCAAGGCAAGTAAATATGCATATATTAAGCAGAAAGAAGAACCTCTATCATAAAGCTAATTCAAAATGGCTACGCGTTATCGTTTGTTTTTTGATTTATCCAAAATTATTCTATCAATTCCTTTCTCTGTAAACGCTTAAAGAGGTTCCATCGAGATATATAACACAATGACGAGAATAATCCCGGGCAATCATAAATATTTGCTACGAAACCCACTCTGCATAATCCTTGAAGCTGATAGATCTCAGACAACCGCGACTTTGAATATTTTACACAGATACATAGTCTAAAATATGAAAGTCTATTCGTTGGGGTACAAGTTGTTGTATATGAAAATAGCTTTTTGACCTTTTCAGAAATTCGGTGAGGGATCATGGCAGTGAAACAAGATTCTATAACTAAACTCTGTCAAGTGACCCACGCGTATATCCCTAGTTTGAAGTTTGTAGCTTCCCCCAGCGTAGGGTCTGATTAAGCGTGATTTGGATACAGAGATCTGAAATCACACGGTTAGGATTCTGCCCAGGTTGGGGAGTCTAAGGCCAGTCGTCGTCTACTCCTGCTTCCTAAAGGAGTTAGAGATCTGAAAAGTTTTTTCACCTCGTCGGGTTATGTGTCCTCATTTCTACAGAATTAGTAAATTACAGTGAACCAAACAACTGTGTGTAATTCCGTTGTGTATCAATATTTACCATACCACTCGTTTACCTCCAATGAATGTTGCCAAAGAAACTCAACTAAAACTTGTATCATAATCACGTTATTGTTCGTGTTGGCTAATGCAGCATTAACTATAACGATTAGATCTCGTGATATACGTGTTATTTCATTTCTAGTTTTCAATATAATTTTGCGAGAATATAGCATAAATATTACTCAGGTATCTCCTTTGATTGAATTAGACCTTGTTTTTCGTAATATAATAGTTTCAAAAACCAAATAATTATCATTAAACATAGAAAACATCGAGGCATACTGAAGGAATAACGTACTTTATTAAATAATAGTTCTAGTAATCCTCTCGAGTTTATAGGTGAAATAAAAACTTTCACTCGAGAGAAAATCTATAGATCTATTTTATTATTTAAACATTTAAAGGGTGATGCACTCCTAGCTGATTAAGACTACAACGGCCAGTCTCAACAGAGACCAGCCTATTACGCAGGAGATATTATAGTGCAAAAGAGTGCGCGCAAACACAGGTGCACTCTCTGTACCCTCACTCTTACAATCCGATGGAACGGTTATCCAACACGACTGAGGTGAGATCAAGCGTAGGACCGACGGCTCTGAGGTACGGAGTTAAGACCCCAATTTCCAAATTCCAGTCTGTTAAGTATTTCGGGAACCATAAAAACGCACTAACACCTTTAGGCCCAACCCGGAAATCGCACCTAAAACCTCTGAATGGACAGTCACATATGCTAATGTAATAACTACATACGATATTAATATTTAGACATAGTAGCTATATCTGTATGAGAAGATAATGAATTGCTTGTATCAAACAACACTTCAGTTTCTAGATCTGGCTCAGAGTGTTTCTACACTGAATAAACAATTAACAGTTGATTGTATTGCTATATACGTCATCGTTTAAGCTTCAAATATCAAACTGAATACGAGTAATCAACACAGCATGATCAAAGTGGACTCCTAAGTCCAGTTATAATGGAGTTAAATATTAACAGAATTGGAGGATTTCGAATAGATTTGCAGATGCGTCACCAGTGGGCTACTTGGACTTATATGATACTTGTGATGTAGGTACGTAGTGTGTTCTCAATTAGTAAAGTAAAGAATGAGCATATGGGAAAAGTTAAGGTATACTAAATTTATTTCAAAACTATTATCGGTAACGAAATAATTAAAAAAAAAAGCAAATATTTTATTTATTATATTTGAAAAAAAGCTAACACTTAAAAGTATGTTAACGATGTGGCGACTTCCACATACAGCGCAAACAGAAAAACATACTACATCGCCATCTAACCAAGATAGATTAAACTACGGAGTATAATGAACTACGGAGCAACTACTAATCCTGTATCGTGAAGTAGAGATTCTCGTGGCGTTAGCATATACACGACATCCCAACTTCAACTGTTTGGCCACGGCCCACCAGGCATGATCACCTCGCTTGCTCGGAGGATCCTCCCTTTGTGTTGGAGGGACATGACACATGTCACTCTACAGTGGTAACCCCGACGTGATTAGAAGCAGTCTCAACAGTAGCAGCGTCACAACCATAGTGATGAGCGGTAATCAAGTCGCAGCCAGCCGCAACCTTGGCCTTAAGGGGGTATTCTGGTCTAGAGACATAAATTTTAGGTCATTTTTGGAGTGTTGTAAAAAAAAAGCAATCAACATTTTTACCATCCATTTTTTTATACATTATTTATTAACATTAGAAGAATACAAAAAAAAATTAAAAGGTCAAAAAAATCCAAAATTCCGTTAATTATTATCAGCTGATGAAGTGGGGACTCTCAAAAATTTGGTGCGTGACCATACCCACGATTTTGACCCTCCTAGTAATCAGAAACCAAAAAAAAAATAAGATTCTTAATCTATAATAATGTCACAATGTCTGGAACTAAGGAAAAAATGGAAAAAATTTTTTACACAATGGCGACTACCTAAAAAAAAATTTTTTTTGTACCACTTTTTTTAACTTTCTTCAATTTTTTAAAAATAGTAAAAATGAAAATTTGGGGATAGGCGTAGTTCCGGACATAGACAAGTTTCTGAAGAAGACTCTCTTAAAATTTCAAGTAAATCGGTTCGGTAGAACCTGAGAAATCGTGGGTATCGTATTAAAAAAGACAGTTCTGAGAAAAACGCGTTTAAAGTTTCAAGTAAAATTTTTGCAGTCTAAGTCATACAATTATATTTTAAACTTACATTTATTTAATCTGCCATTCCTGCTGTATACATTGGACCTTAGTCGACTTCGAAAAAACTATTTTCGGCATTTCTCTCTTCCAATCGAGCAGTTCTGGCCTCCTTTGATGCGATGGATGTTCGTATCTCGGAGCGGTCAATCCGGGCGTTGTCTCGTTTGACGGCAAATGCATGAGCTTCTGGACCAATTTTTACACCCATAATTGTCATCATTTTCAAAATCGGAATGAAGCCTTCATTAAAAATACACACAGCAATAAATGTAGCAATCTCAATGATCTCAGGTTAGAATTAGTTAGAAATCAAGTTAAAATTCAACTGTTAGCAGCTGGATGTAAGCGAATACTAAATATAAAAGACACAGGTCACCTAGGGTTATTGTATTACAATCTATATAGCCCAACCGGTTAGTATGCCAACTCAGCAAAGTACCTATATCTCCGAAAATAATTTGAATTTTGAAAAATCCTCTCGTAGACATATTCTTAAATAGTTAAACTTTGAAAATATGAAAAAAAAATAAAATCGATTTTTTCTTATTTCTAGACCAGAATATCCCCTTAACAGGGATACCACACGCAGGTAGCGACCGTTCTATTCTGGCTAACTCTACGGCTTCATCGACGTCTAGACACAGCAAACTGCACCTACGGTCCATGTAAGCAGAGCATCTCTCGCCCGTCTACACAGCAGCCCCAGGCACTACGATAATAAAACTACATGTACCCACATAAGAATTTTTCAATAATTTTTGTTTCATTTTATTACTCCCAATTAGTCCCACTCGTTTTGAAAAATTATCCAGACTGTTCTTCAGCATTTCTTCCAGATCATGCAGAGATTCCGCCAGGACGACCACGTCGTCTGTAAACCGCAGATGTGACAGGTATCGGCCATTGATATTGATTCCCCGTCCGTTCCAATCGAGCGTTTTGAAGACGTCTTTCAATGCATTGGTAAATAGTTTCAGAGATATAACATCTCCCTGTCTTATCCGACGATGCAATTGGAGTGGTCTCGTACTTTTTTCTTGTACTTGGACGATAATTGTTGCAGCTTCATAGAGGCATCTCATCACCTGAACATATCGGCAGTCGACCAGACATCTCTGCATAGATTCTAGGACAGCCCAGGTCTCGACGGTATCGAAGGCTTTCTCGTAGTTCACATACGTTAGACAGAGAGGCTGGTTATATTCCTCCGTCTTTTCGATTATTTGCCCTTAAATATGTATGTGGTCCACGGTACTGTAGCCTTTTCGAAACCCAGCCTTCTCCACGGGTTGGAAGTCATCAAGTTTTTGAGCAAGACGATTCGTAATAACCCTCGAAAACAACTTATATACATGGTTTAGGAGTGAAATTGGGCGGTAGTATTCAGTAGGGTTTTGTCTCCTTTCTTGAAGAATAGCACTACCACGCTCTTACTCCATGCCTCCGGTTTAGTGCCAGTATGAATGACGGAATTAAATAGCTTTGAGAGTTCTACTAATATAGGTATTCCATCGGTTTTTAGGAGCTCTGTTGTAATTCCGTCTGCTTTTTTTCAAATGTAATTCCGTCTGCGTAATGTTGTTGTTAAGTTGTCCGAGTGCCATTCTAATCTCAGCCAGATCGCTGTCGGGAAGCTCATCTGAGAACTGGCGAGTCAGTCTAGCGCGCGGGTCATCCGCGCTATGGATTTCGGGTAGGCGGGTTTATGAGGTGTATAGATCCTCATAAAACTTTGCGACTTCAGCGAAAACCTCAGACTTAGAGGTGACAGTGACACCTTGTGCATTTTTAAGTTTAGTCAGATGACAAGATGAGGAACTTGACACATAACTATTTCTTTTCAATTTTTCACTTAGAAACTACTAGCCAAAATATAAAGACCCTTGTATTTTTAAACTCCTTATAACAGATACTATTGAAAAAAAATATAACATATATATCTTTATATCTAGGTATTTAAGGAAAAATTTACTCAGCATGCAAAAACATTCCCTATTTAGCATACCGTGGAAAAAATATTGTTTCTTTTAACGTGTTAAATCCGATGCTACTTAAACAAAACGCGAGCTAATAACTTTCTATTACTAATCCAACGACGTAGCTGTCATAAATTTCCACAACAAAAACGTTACAACATTAGCCAAATAGCCTTAAGAGTCGTTTGTTGAACTGTTATATTATTCATAGTACCAAATCGATAAAGGTTTACTTCATGATTAGTGTAAAGAGAATATTAAAGGGCTCCTAATCCTTGCGGTGACAGGTACGAGTTTAGTGTCGAAGTGAAATGTCGTGCGGTGATCCATGGGAGTCGGTCTTAGGACCGCTCCTGTGAAACATTAACTACGATTAGATGCTGTGCGGTGCATTCTTAGATAGTGTCACCGTCACGTGCTACACGGACCACACACTTGTGACGGCTTGTGGCAAAACGCATCGTGAGGTAAACGCATCCTGAGAACCATGGCTGGGGTTGGTCTAGTCGTGGAGCGAATCCGGTAGCTGGGTCTCGAGGTGACTCTACATAAATGCGAAGCCTTGTTCTTTCTCTGGCCTCGGAGAACACCACCCGATAGATTCAGCCTCATAGAAAAAGGCATCGGCATCGCATCTTCTATGAGATACGTGGTACTGTACTCGACGACCGATACAACTTTGGACATTACCTCCGAAGTGTGGTCCCCAAGTTATTTGGCGCAGCGCGACTATTAGCACGGTTGCTGCCAAACATGAGGGGGCCCGATAACTCCTACAAGAAACTCTACGCAGGGGTTCTGCGGTCCATTACACTTTATGGGGTCCCAGTATGGGCAGAGGTCTTGAAGTCCAACAATGTTGCGCTACTGCAATAACTTCTTCTCTTCTTAGGTGGAACGAGCTACGTTAGGGTTTCAGGGATTTCCTTTCTAGAGTGCACCCAGTTCCTCGGTTATTAGTGCCTGAGACAGGACGATTTTTGGTTGATTTGAGACCGATATAACCACTAACCGGTAGTATCAAAGTGGATAGCCGCACAGACAAAAAAGGTACGAGTATAGTGTATTTATTTGTTTGTAGGATAAAGAATTCAGTAATATATTATACTTCTTCTTTATGCGATGAACATTTAGTGATGATGAACAAGTCTTCATACAATAAAATAATGCCAACATTTGTGCTCGGTTAAAATATTGCGCCATTTTCAGTGTTAGTTTTTTGATAGATACTACTTTCCTGTCCGGTAACTTCATTTCTGGTATATGCAAAATAGCCAATCATATCTCCTGTTAAGAAGTTCAAGATATTTAAATATAGAAGGTAATTTAGAATTAAACCAAAAGTTACCAGGGAGTCAAGAAAACCATAATGTTTTTTAAAACTATAAATGCATAGTAAATTTGGAGTCATAATACCTATGGTTATCTAACAACAGACAATAAGAGCAGATGGAATTTTTATCCCCAGATCATGCAGAGATTCCGCCAGGACGACCACGTTGTCTGTAAACCGCAGATGTGACAGGTATCGGCCATTGATATAATGGCGACGACACCGGTGGAAATTCGGTATAAGTCCGAACAATTCCTCATGTAGAGAATGCAGCTCTACGTATCGCCAAGGGGTCAACACAATCTGAAATATCGTGACGATCGACGCTTCGATACGCTGTCTGTTGATATTCGAATGTTTATTTTTTCGCTTTTATGATGTAGAAATTCATACTCGCAATAGACGAGATCGAAAAAGAAAAGTTTTCAAATAAATCAACTTACACATTATTGGCGTTCCGCACTTACTGGTCGTTTCACTCGGGCAAAATTTGTATGTGTAAAATGTGTATACTACTTAATAAAAATTATTAGGATTATACTCAGTTTTGTTAAAAGAAATCAAAGCTAGTGAGAAAATTAGCTAACCGTTCTCTGAAATAAAAAATGATACTGGTTTCTGAAGTCGAATATAGGTCGCAATCAACCTACTTTAGCAAAAAAAGACTGGAAATAACGAACCTTTGCCCCACAATAGTTTCATGTGTTTCTTCTAAAACACAATATTTTCGTGCCATGATATTGAGGCCACAAAAACAACTACAACAATTGTGATCGCACGATTAATCTAATTTATTTAATAGTTGGTATATATGAAACATAATCCAGAGAACATTATTGGTCAATTATGTTCGAGTAATTAATTATTTAAATAAATATAAATAAGTTAGTCAATGTTAAATAAAGCTCATGATGTGGACGCAAATGATACTTATAGTATTTAGTTTTAAACTGCAACTCTGTTTGATATTTCGTGTATGTTTCGGTCTCCATTGCAAATTAAAACTGAAAAACAAAAGAATGTAAAAATAACTAGTTTTCAGTAAATAAATAAATTTTGATCAATAAGAGATTATTATTCTTTTTTTTATTTTAAGAGCCTGCCAAAGTGGCTCTACTCTACCTGATGGAAAGTATGAATAGAATCCAAGATTTGTGGCCACCATACTCATTGTGAATGCAGACAATGCAGAAGGGTGGCCCTCACTATGGTAGACTTTTTTTTTTGTTTTTTTGTCAGGGTGGAAAATCAGGAGCAGGAGCCAGGAGTATGTGGTGTTTCCACTAAAAACCACCCCGGCGGCCGGTCTCAGGGGCAACGATTGCTGGCGGTGTCAGATCTCGTCTTATTTCATCGACTAGGACTCCGCGTTCAGATACCCACGCGGGGCAGTCCTCCAGCGTATGCTGGGCGGAGTCTCAGTCGGCTGCGCAGTGGTGGCATTGTGGCGTCTCCTCGCGTCCGATCCTATGCAGATACTCACCGAAGCAACCATGCTCGGTGAGTATCTGTGTAAGTCGGTAGGTGCCGCGACCTCCCTCCCTACCTATCCATGCTTCGAGGTTGGGCAGGACAGCACCGACAGCGCGTTGGCGTGCATTTTGCGATTGTTCCAACCGCGCACGCCACTGCCAATGCCTGTCGGTGAGCGTTTTGCCGCATTCCGAGCTCGTCCTGGTCTTCCCCGCCCTGACCCCGGCGGATGGTGCAAGTTTGGTCATAAACCCTTGCATCCATGTTCGCCAGGATGTCGAAAGGCGGGCAACGTGCCAGGACTGTTGCCGCCTCCGACGAGATGGTGCGGTATTCTCGTACGATCCGAATGGCCGCCACCCGCTGCACTTCATTGAGCTTGGCTCGGCAGCGGGAGGAAGCCGATAGGCGTTTGGCCCATATCAGCGCTCCGTAGAGGGCCATGGATCGCAGCTAGTAAGATGTTTCTTTACGCCTACTAGGGGACGTAAAACGCGTGACAGTCATCGTGGCATTATATTGCACACACTTACCACGAGAACTGTCATCACTGCATCAAGGGGCCTCCAGTCTCGCACTCACCAACGAAACACGACAGCACGCATGCTATCGCTTTAGATTAATCATTTGTACCAATTCACAGGAAAATGGCAAACAATGAAACTAAGTAATTCCATATACTTCAATCACATCGCCGTGCTCATTTAAGTGGGACCGACGATGACGACAAAACCCGCAGGACATCCTACTGCAGCTGAATAAATCAGATAAAAAGTCTTGCAATCAAAATACATTGAATAAAACATTTGAAAAATATAACAAAATTGTCAACGATCAACAGTGAATCACAAGGCGTGAATTATTCAGGGATTTTTGTCTCTTTCTCATCTGTATAATCCACGTATATTTGTCTCAGTCTCGCAAGTTGCTGAACAGGCCTTAAATGCTTGTTGGACAGACCCATGCTTAAAATTTCAAAACATTTACTGTTAAATATGATTAATGTTCATTAACGTCAAAAGTTTTGCTTATAATAATTAGTTATAAATAATTTAGGCTTATCAACACTATTTATAGGGATTTGAAATATGTACAGATGGTATTTCACTGGACACGTGCATTCTCAGGACAAAAAGAACCCCAAATAATAAACCATTTCATAAAGTATCAATTTTATTTTGCCAACGTAGTACTTCAATAATAGGTAGACATAGTTAATAATTTTTTTATAAATGATTTAGAGATTTTAATGACGTGTGTATTTCGAGTCCAGAGTCCAGACCGTTTCAAAGAGATGAGTGTAAATATTTTTGTAAATATAAATACTACTCGTAAATGTACTTATTTCCTTAGTACTAGACATCTATTACAATATTTTCAAAGCTTTAGATCACATCAACAGACTTTACATCATATAAACAGACAAATTTAATAGTCCTCTGCTGGGCATAGGTCTCTCCTTAGAAATATTAATGACCTAAGATACCACACTGACCAGGATTGATATAGGGTGTTTCAAGTTTACCTTCTCTCTGCAGTGATGTTTTCATGTGTAGTATGCTTTCTTAGTCGCCTCTTACGATACCCATGGAATGAATAGGGGTGGTAACACATCGTGTTCCGTCACCACACGGATATACTATATATTTAAAAAAGTTTATTAAAGTTAATCTGGGTCACCGCGATTTGCAGAACTAGAAAAATCAGAATGATTAGTGGGTATTATATACTTTGAACTTCGTGATAATTCAGCCAGGTTGCACCGTGGCCACAATCTGATTCTTTACTATAATATAAGTACAATTTTTGGATTCTGTTCATCTATTCATGCTTTCCATCAGGCAGGGTAGAGTCACTTCGACAGGAAGCATCATAAAGGTAGACCTCTCACAATTTCCTTTTTAGCGGCAACGGTTCTCGCGTGCTACGTCACGAACTGTCACGAAACCAAAATATATTTACTAAAGAATCTAAGCTGCAACATACTCTATACTCCAGTGTCTATAAGTTTATCTATCTAGCATTAAATAGATATATATTTGTAGGTCTATAGAAACTACAATGAGTAGATTTAAGTGAAAAAAAAGTACTTTCTTCTTTCTGTCTTGTAAGACTTGTTGTTCTAATGGTAAGTGATTCTGGCTGTTTAGCTAAAAGTCGTGGGTTTCATTTTCCCTCAAGACAAGAAATAGTAATGAGCAGATGATTTGTACTATATGAATTTATTTTATCTATAAAGTGTATGTATTTAGAAATATATAAGAATGCTTATCAACAGTCTGCTTATCACAGTACAGGTTGTGCCTAGCTTAGAACCAGGTGGCCGTGTTTAAGTTGTGTCGTGGTATTGTTCTCATTTCTTTTTATTATCGCAACTTGTACTTTTAACACGCTTTTGTTAGCTTCAGCTGTATTTTTTTTTGTTTGCAATCAACTTACGTTAGCGTGTTTCTTAGTTTTCTTAAATTATGTGCTTTTTTTAAAAAAAAAGCAACTCCTGAAATAGGAGTATACCCTGTATCGCGCGTGACTTTGTAAATAAAAACCTAAAAAAAGAAAACCTAGACTTAGAACAGTAATTTGTGGATTTATACAGAAAGCGCTGTCACATGCGAAGTCTGAACCCACAACAGTAGGAAAAGGCATGGCAACCGTTAAAACTACTACGCCATGCGTCACAACAAATTAAGACAAGGCTCATTTGCAAAAGATGTTTGAGAGTCAAGTCATGAGTGAACTAACAGCTTGTTTCAGAGTTCAGTTAAAATAGTTTTAAAGAAAAACAAAGGCCATTTCGGCTTCACACAAGCCAAGTTCTAATATAATGAAGTTCAACGTAGGGTGGTCACATTGGCAAACGGCCAATATTTGATGCAGTTAATTTTGTACTTACATACCGAACAGTTCTGAATCTATTGTTTTAACACAACTCTACGATAAAAATTCAAAAAGACCTAATTCTGCAATATAAATTTTAGTATCGACGTACTGAATAGCTTTTAAACTATGCTGTTGTGATGACCGGACGATATAAACCTATAAGGTTCGAATAGTTTTTGAACTATACAATATGCCAATAAAAGTATAGTTTGTTAAAAAGTTTTATAATACAAACAATATCACTTTAATTAACCCATTATGACCTGAATTAAGTAAGGGTCTTAGAATATATATTCTAACTAATTCGCAAAACGCCATTTAGTCCCAAATCAAGCAGAGCTCGCACGTGCGTACAGTACAGCGATTGATATAAGTACATATATACATACATACATATATTTTTGTAAATACATACACAAAACATCCACGTCAAATCAAACATTAAATGTTCATGTACACAAACGTTTGACTTAAGTGGAAATCGAACCTGCGCACTCTTAGCGTAGCAGTCCGTTATACAAACCAGCCATCATTTGATAGTTTGTTGGTATATTATTGTTCCTTAAGTTATTTATATTTTTTAAAAGTTAAACTAACAAAACCATGAACTATTTTAAATGAGTTAGGCAAGTAAACCATAGCTTTACGAGTATATTACAGACTCGACTCGACGAAACAACCATCTAATGAAATAATTTTTATCAGTGTATCGATTCTTGATTTATGTAATATTATATTATCAGGAACAGAACAAGCAAAGATAAATTGCTTACACCTGTCGAGTCCGGCTTAATCATACTCATTATACTCATTATAGGTGCCGGAGCCTTAAGAGGATGTTCAAGTTTCAACTATGATTAACTAACATTGACACACAAAGGCAGTAAATAACACAAATCAGGGGCACATATAATATGTAATTAATAATAATTTATATTATAATTATTTAATTTTATAATTTTTATTTGTAACAACAGAGACAGACTCTCGACTATACAAAATTCAATTCATTGGCAGCTAACATTAAAGATTTTATGAAATCCGTTCGCCTACTTGGGTCTCCCGTCTTGGAAGATGGTTTTCAGTGAATTATAGATGACAAAATTGAAAATTTTGGTGGCTTTTTGGATCAGATTATCTATCGGACTTAAAATTAATGTCAATTCGGATTTTACTACTATTCTTTATTGTATTTTTGTACCTATTTTTAATATGCACTTCAGTCATCATCACTTTGGAAATATTTATGACTTTTTAAAAAAAATTAACAAAATTATTCAAGATACACACGCTCAACAGTCTGAATGATTCTAAGCTTCATAATAAGCTTGTGTACCCGAGTCCCGTGGCCGTAAATGGCGCTTCTATCGGCATTTTGCAAGAATTCATCTACGCCGAGGTAGATGAGCTATCCGAATCGACCGGCACAACTTCGATCGGGAGACCGATAGTAGAATTCGTCTAGGCGGGGCTGTGTACGGTACGCTACGTCAGATCTTCGAGTCGCCAATACCGCAATCATTAACGACCCAGGTACTTAAGCGACCGGGGCAGTACCAACCTCTCACAAAAGCCTCAGTATCAACCTAAAGCCGGACTCGAACTAACCAAAAACCGCACGCCGTCTCAGGTACTAGTAGCTAGGGGACCAGGTACACCCTAGTAAGGAAATTCCTGGAACCCCGACGTACCTCGGGCCACCTACGGCTGTAAGTGACTCCCTCCTGTATGGAAACCTCATAGTTTCTTTACTGCAAAGTTCGACCATACTCCCGCGCCTCTTTGCGCCACAGATAGAGAGCTGTTAGGGCTCTCGCTCCCAAGTCCCATGGTGGAGTGCCGACCAGGAGACAAGCCACCTCAAAGGAGATCGTGCAGTATCCCCTTATAACCCTGATGGCCAGCATTAGCTGTGGTCATTGCAGTAACGCTATATTACTGGCCTTCAGGACCTCCGCCCATACTAGGGCCCCATAAAGGGTCATGGACCGGACAACTTCAGCGTAGAGTCTCCTGCAGGAGTCATCGGGTCCCCTCATGTTCGGCAGCAAACGTGCCAATGCACGCGCTGCACCAACTAACTTGGGGACCAAACTTCGGAAGTGATGGCCGAAGTCCCATCGGCCATCGAGTACGTGCCCCAGATGCTTTATAGAGGGCTCGAGGACGGTGAGGGTGCCCTGATACCTACCAACGCCGTCCATGGATATCTGCTATTCTTGAGGCACAAGTCACATCGGGAACTTAGAATTGCTCGAATAACTTATATATTTATCATCCCAAAATACGCGCCTTGACTGAGTCGCATAAAACAAACTATAATAAACTAAACTATTTTATGTCATACCTGTCTAACAACCCAGATAAGTGACACTTTTATTAATATATAATCAAACACGCGAAGTTATACCGTTACAATATTATTTATTGTGTAATGTACAAATAACTATGTCTACGGGAATTAAGAGTTTAGATCTTAAGTCGCAGAATCGTAACAGACAGGGCTACTTGCGTAATTATAATAATATAAAGATTATTTGTGCCCACATTTTTATCTACCACGTCTAACCTAAACTACAGTGTACACGAACTTTTACCTATCTTGATTGATTAAAAGACAGCGTATTGTGACCTTGTTCAATAAAAATAGAGGTTTATAAAAAATTAAGTTTACCGAGAAAGTTTGATAAGTGAAATTCGATTAATCATTACATTCCGTCGATAGTTTGACAGTGTGGCTTGGTGGAGCAATATAAACGTTCCGATGCTTAATAGATTAACCCGAGAATAGGTATTGGACTTTGAAACCTGATCAATTAATTTTAGGTAGTAAATAAAATTACATTGATTTCCTATCGATTTTATTAACGTGTTTCTCTCCTGCTATAATCCCGGGTCCTTTAAGCGGGCCATGAAAAACATCTTTCTAGGCCGTTATAGTGCGGGCTACCATGGGATCTCTCCCTCGATCAAGTTGTCTTAACGGTTGAGCATTTTCACGAATTTTCTTGAGCCTCTCTTAGGGAGACTGTGGTATTACCATCATCTCCCTGTAGGACGGAGCTCGGAAACTCAAGAGAGGCATCTTGTTTCGACCACTCTTGTGCCTGCTGTAAACAGACTGAAATTCCGACGCCCCACCACAGGCTGTCGTTCTCGTCAAGTTGCGGCGCTTGGAAGACCAAGAGACCCCGAAGAAACCCCGCTGTTGATGGAATCAGGGCTACCAAAATCAATTCCACAAACACAAAAAGGCCGTTATAGTGCGGATCACCATGCTACATTGTCCACATTCGCAATGAAGATGGTGACCAATACTCTTAGATTCTTCTTGTGCTTTCCATCAGGCAGCTATTAAAGAAAAACATTTAAAATGCTAAAAAGTCATTTTTCAATAGCATAAGACATTTATTTGTGCAAAGAAGAAATCTTACGATCTGATATTAATAGCCTAAGTACCGAAGAAGATGTAAGAGAATTTTGTAACAGAGATTATTTTTGTTGATGAGTCCTACAACAATCCACTTTCGTCTTTCAATTTACCTAACAAATGTAGTGGTATTTTTATTTGTCTACAAATAGTAGATATTTTATTGAATACTATTTAATGAGTTAGCTTTTATTTGTCTGACATCAAAACCTTGGTAAAAGTAATGATCTTCGTTTTCTACTACAAAATACCATAATTAATGTCTAAACTGTAAAAAATTATAATAAAAAATAAACACAGTTAACTAAAACCCATTAAATGAATGAAAAATATAATTTAAAGAAAGAATACGAAAGTGATAAATGCAAGTACTGCAAAACAAATGAATGTGCAAAGTGCTAGAAAAACCTCTAGAATATTAATTCTTGAGTTATGTAGAACATGTCGTAACATGTCTAAGTATACAGAACTGCTTGCATGTAGTAGTAATATATTGTTAGACTATCTAATGGGCAATCGTCGTGAGAATTCATTTGGAAAATAAAGATTGTCTGTACTGTCACCTAGTCTAGTTGTTGATAATTTTAAGTAATTGATTCATGGGTTACAGGTTCAATTTCCAAATAGGACAAATAATAATGTCATGATTATTTGTCCAGGTCGGCGGGTTGGTGTGTTGCTACCTGCCTAGGTGTTTTTCTGTTGTAGGGCAGCTTGTTGCGTCGAATAAGTGTTTCTGGGTCATCGTCGGTATGAGAATCACGCTTTATTAATTTTTAATTTATTTTCTTTGAAAAATCCCGGATGACTTTAGTTTTTCTAGACTTTAATAAATATAAGTGCAAAAAGAAAACCAAAACAAGACCCCAATAAAGAATTTATCTATTAATGCGCAGGAAACGCTCGCTTTTATAGTTATTGCTAATTCTAAATTTAGTTTAAAAAAATAATTTACGAAGGTGTGACAGACAGACGGACGGACGGACGGAAATGACGAAATTCTAAGGGTTCCACTTTTACCGTACAACCCTCAAAATAAAACTATTTCATATTCTTTGTTATTTACAAAGTTTTTAATTAAAGAAAGAAGCCCTAGTTTTATTTAAAAGTTTTGTATGCGGCACTAGGACATTCTGTACCGGTATATGAAAAATAAAATTTTAACTGCAACACAGGCACGACAGAGATACGTGACGACCGAGTGCAGATACTTCCCGAAGCAACCGTGCCCGGAAAGGAACTGCATCAGTCGGAAGGAAAGGGTCCCGTGCTGCCGCCCTGCCCACTCGGCGATGACCGGCTGGAGAGCCTCCACAGCGGCAAAGCCAGCACGTGGAGCCTCCAGCCGGGACGACCAACGAGCCATCGTGGCTCGACGAGCGGCCTCTCGCCACTCGCGTATCTCTTCGGGCGGGGGCCGTATGCCGGTACTCCCCCGGAAGTCAGCCGTCCGCCGATAAACTTCGGCGAGCACTTCCGCCTCCAAATCCCACGGTGGAGTTCCGGCCAAGGCGCACGCCGCCTCCGTCAATACGGTGCGATAACCGCGTATGGCTCTAACCGCCAATATCCTCTGAGCGCGCCAGAGGCGACCCCTATTCTGGGCGGTCAGAGCCGCCGCCCACACCGGTGCACCATACAGCGCCATTGACCGGACAACCCCCGTGTATAGCCGTCTCGTCGCGATGCTGGCTCCACCCAAATTGGGCAAAAGTCGCCCAAGGGCAGAAGCAGCGCCGACCAGCTTTGGAGTAAGCTGTCGGAAGTGCTCGTTGAAGAGCCACCTGCCGTCTAGGATCAGGCCCAGATACTTCATCTGGGCCTTAATCGGTACGAGGGCCGAATTGACAACGATAGAGGCGCCGGGGGGTGGACCACGACGGGGCCCATGAAACAAAAGGGCCTCCGTCTTATCTAGGGCCACCCGTAAACCCAGGACCTCAATGCGCCCGACCACCAAAGAGACTCCCACAGTGGCCAGGCGCGCCGCTTCTTAAAAGCTCGCCCCCCGGGCCGTGACCAATGTGTCATCGGCGTAACAAATTACGCCCAGCCCGGGGGGAAGACGACCTCGAAGGGCCCAGTCGTATCCCATATTTCACAGGAGTGGTCCGAGGACAGACCCCTGTGGAACACCGCACGACATGGGCCGCCGCCTCAGAATACCATCTCGGTCCTCGTACATGACGGTACGCTCCTCAAGATAGTCTGCCACAAGCCGCCTCAGGTACTCTGGCACCCCGTGGTAGTGGAGTGCTTCCCTGATGCAGCTAAATGGCAGACTATTAAATGCGTTGGCGATATCCAACGACACCGCCAGCAGCACGCCGCCACAGCTCACCGCCTCTTCGGTCACGGCCCTCAGGCCCAACACAGCATCGACTGTCGAACGCCCGGCTCGAAACCCGTATTGGGCGTCCGATAGATCGGGGCCCACCTCGCAGAGGTGCCGGACGATGCGGGCAGAGATTATCCTCTCAAACAATTTACCCGCCTCGTCCAGCAACACGATGGGCCTATAAGCCGCGACCGAATCGGCCGGCCGTCCCGGCTTCCGTAGTAGGACCAGCTTCCCACTCTTCCAGCCCTCAGGGTAGCGCCCGGACGCCAAGCTGGCGTTTAGGACTTCCCCGAGGTGATCCGACATGTGGTCGAGGGTTCGCGCCAACACTCGGGCAGGTATCCCATCTGGCCCAGGGGCGGTGTTCTTAGAGCGAATCCGTAGAACAACCGCCCCTGTCTCCGATTCTCTGACGGGCGGAACATTATCCTCGTTCCGTCCCCCGTCGTCTTCGACCATGAAGGCCATCGACGGGGATGCATGCTCCGCCCGCTGCGGGAAAAGACCCTCGACCACTTCCCGCAGGAAGCTGGGCTGGAGTGTCTCTGTAAGGGGGGGGCCCGACGTGCGGAGCTTTTGTCGCACCGCACGATAAGGGCGACCCCAGGGGTCACGATCGAGACCCTCCAGCATCTCCTTCCTCTTCACTTCTTTGGCGCGGCTAATGGCCAGCTTCAGAGTTTTCCGCGCCTCTCGGTACTCCTCATGAAGCTGGTCGTCCCCGCCGTCTACGCGGTGTCGCCGCCGACTACGGGTGTAGGACCTCCGGGGACGAGTACAGGCCGCGCGGAGGTCCGCCAACTCCTGGGACCACCAGTAACCCTCTTTCCGTGGAGGCCGACAGCCTCGGATGCGGGGCATGGCCGCATCGCAGAACTGCGTAATCGCGTCGCGGAAACGACCAGCCCCCATGTCGACCTCCTCGGTCGGAGCCTGCAGAGACAGCCAGGAGTAAATAATGGCTGCCTCCTCTAGTAGGTCCCTATTCAGTTTGGCTACAGCTCACCGCGGAAAGCGAGAAGAACGCCGCCCCGCGTGACCCCTACTGGGGTCCTGGGTCCGGGAGAGCTCAAATCGAATGTAGAGGTGATCCGAGAGCGTCTCAATCTCTTCCAGGACACACTAGTTCCTTACTCGTGCGGCGAGGGCAGGGGTAGCTAACGAAAGGTCCACTATCGACCCTCCCTGCTGTCGCACGCACGTGTTGGTGGAGCCCGTGTTCAGTAAACAGAGGCCCACCGAGGCCGCCCACTCCTCTACGGCCTCGCCAAATTATACAATACTATACCAACCCGTGTCGCCACCGTGATGAAGTAAGACATTTTCCATATGGCCAAGAGTGGACTATGAAAGACTATTGATGATGATCGATGATGATGATATTGTAAATCATCTGAACAGAATTATATGTTAAACAATTGCAACACTCTTGAATTTGTATATAATTACAACTACCTATTCAAAACTATTCAGAACTTCAAACAAATTTAATTGCATGTCGACTATCCGTATTTTTTCTTGAAATATAGGCAATCGAACAGGCAGACCTAACTGTAGTGACTGACTTTGAAGGGGATAGTTAGAATTCGAACTCGCTGACTCGATATAAACTACTAAAACATAGTACAGTTTTAAAAGCAATTAAACTTAATGATATTCCAAAGACACCTCCTGTTTAGTTGTTGAGTTCCATGCATGAAAGCCCTAACAAGGGTAAAATGTACCTCCCCTCCCTGTTACACTCCCTGTTGCTCTAGCGACCCCATCCAATACATAGTCTTAAAAGCTTCCTAAGAATTCAATAAAATACTTCGTGAGTAACAACTAAGATTCATCGAGGCATGAAAATGAAAAATATGCCTGTTTTACGAGCTTCGATGTGGCGAAGCACCGTCGTTACAAAAATATAGCTTTCATTTACTCTCTTTATTACTATCTTAGTTAAGAGAGCACCAACTTTACAAAAAGCTATTACGTGTAATTATTTTGTTAAGGTTTTAATAACTATTAGAAAAACCAAACTTCTAGTAATAAAATATGGTAGATTAAGTAGTCGAATTATTTTTTATGAAACGTCAAAATGGGTAAAAAAACTTGCATCAGATAGAAGATTTATGACGGCACACTTCATTGTCGTCGAAAAAATTTTTTTTATTTATTCGGTCGTCTGCTCCCAAAATAGGTAAAGCCTGTGCTATGGTAACAGATTGCTAATAAACACTTATATACTACTAAATACAGTGTATAGTATAGATAAATTACACCTAGGCACAGCAAAAATAATCGTATTCATTACACAAACATTTATACAGGGGGGAATCGAAGCCATATTATATATTTGTATACCTACCTCCAATATGTAGTTTAAAAAGACATAATATAATTTATATATACACACATATAATTTATATAGTTATAGACATAATTAAAGACATAATTATAATTTATATAGTTGTGATAAATGACGGTTTTCTGAATACATTTCATTTCTACAAAAACCTAGTATAAGTCTAAATATTTACTGCTTTAAATTATAACACGAAAACCTTTTAAAAGTGGAAAGTAACTCTTAAACTATTAATTTAACGATTCCAGTTAAATCTAAAATTAACACAACACTAGGTCAGTCTTTGAAGTTTTATTTCAACACTTCTAAAATAGTTTGAACTTTCAAAGGCAGTCTCCAAACTAACACAGACGACGTCGCTCCGTTTATACGTCAATACTGTTCATTGTTGACATGAATTATCTAATAAATCATTCTCGCGGTCTTAATGTCATAATATAATGCGAAAATGTTATGACCACAATTCATAAATTTATATTATTCAATGTCTCTTGATAACGGTATGAGTAAATGTAGTAATTGAATATGATTCTTATGTCAATGAACCAATGCCTAATTGTCCGTGTGGTGACGGATTAAGAACACATAGTGTTACCATCCCTATTCATTCCATGGGTGTCATAAAAAGCAACTAAGGGAATAAAATATTCAGGAAAGTACCACTACAAGTAGAAGGAAAACTTGAAACAAATCTTATTCCAACCCAGCGTGGTATAGTAGACCCAAATCTCCTTGCCAAGGAAAGCCTATGTCCAGCAGTGGACTATAAAAAGCTGTTGATGAGCCAATGCTTACGTAGTTTAGGTAGGTAGATAGATCAGTGGTCAGCCGCTAGGAGGAGACGTCCGCGTGTACCGTACTTCTCCTAAATAGAGAGTTTACCCGCAGATGATGCGAACGCAAGCGGGCTGGTGATAAGAGGGGTCTGGATGTCATAATAACAACTGTTCCCGGAACCCCTCCCGAGTCAAAAAACAAGTTTCATTTTTGACCTCAAAATCTTCAATTTCTTTGATCTTTTATTTGCCGCACAAAAAGTAACTCTATTTTAACACTCAAAACCCTCATTGAAGGCTATGAGGTTTAAATATGGACTACCGATTGGTTATAGATTTGAAATCTTAACTTTATCCACAAAACACTCATACATCGGAAAGTTATAGTTGGGACTTAGAAAATTTATCGTTCAGAAAAAAAAGGTAAGTTTTGGTTTTTATTTGAGACTTTTTTCTGCTGCGACATTTTGTAGTACTTTTATTACGATTTATTATGAGATTTTTATAACAATAATTCGGAAGACTAAATTAAAAAAAAATAATTTGAATTTTTTTAAACTAATTGAAAAAACTTCAAAATTTACCAAAATGCTGTTTTTGAGTACAACATGTCAAAAGAGAAAAAATAAAAAAATTTTGAACTATCCGATTTGGTATGGAATACTCCTCTACATAAAAGGAGTGGGGGTAAATTTAATGAGAGGTTACATCATATGAGGTTTTTGAGGTTCAAAGCCGTATAGGATAATTTTTATATGGTTTGAGGTTTTTGAGGGTCAAATGTTGATTCTATAGTTCTGATTTTACCCTCAAAGTTGTAAAACCGTCCGTAAGAAGGATTTTGAGGTAAAAACTGAGACTACTTTCTATGTTAAATCCGATATAAAAAAAATCAAGCTGACCCTCGAAAACCTCATTGAAGATTTTGAGGATAAAATATGAATTTACTTTTTAACTCGGGCTGTATCTCAGGTGCAGAATGACACACCGTGTCATTTTTAGTCGGTCCGATTCAGACACACCACCCTGCCGTAAACCCCGTTTGGGTGACAGTCCGAAGGGTTTTCCACACGTTAAAAAAAGGTAGATCGATAGACAGATACATATTACTCTTTTTTGTACACTAGGGTTTACAAACATATAATGTTTGTAATAAAATTAATAACAATTGTGATGTACAAAGGGCAAATAGTATTATTAACAGTGTGTGTCTGTAATATAATAACGAAATGAGTAAAAAACATAAAATATAATAATAATATCCTCACATATCACAATACTAAAGATACGGTTACTAAGTAATTAAAACCGGTTTTTTGTAAGAGTATAACTTCGATAGAGCCAGCTCATATACGCCGAAGCATGTCTCTCGTGTTTAAAATCCGTAACATTGTTTTGATAAAGAGAAAACTGAACATTCAGTCACGAAGAAATATATTTCTACGAGGAATACCAGTAGGGCCTATATTGTTTTCTTTGTATTATAAGACTATAACACAAATAGTAATTTAATAATAATAATTTATATGTTTCTATCCAAAATCTGTGAAACAAAAATCTGTAGTTCTTTTACAGACAATTTGACATTGGTCTATCATGGACTTTACCATCAAGTGGTGAAACTGGCCCCCATAATACTCGAAAATAACAAATTCGATAAGTTTACAGATACTCGAGCGAACATTGGTGTGTTATCTTTATTCGCTATTGTTTAAAAGCTAGTTTAAACCAAACATCTTTATCTATCTTTATTTATCTATATATATATGCTATATAAATATATTAGTAAAATATGAAAATTGTACACATAGTCGAGAATGTTCTTTTGCAGCTGATAAAAGTTCTTTATTTGTTGAAACGATATTTCTTTCCGTCTAACGACTCCGCAGGTTGCCTTTCTTTGTAAATTTAAATTTCGCAAACGTAGCAACGAGCAGAAACTAATTTAAATAATATTCTACAAGCTACTTACTCTATCCAGACATTTTTATATTAAAAAGTTGATTTGTTTGAATTTTGTGAATATAGGTCTTTCGAAAAATAACTAACAGTGTCTACTTCCACATACAGCGATGAACACATTTCAGTGACATCTCGCGAAGATCCATTGCACTACAGAATTACTACTAATCCTGTATCACGCTATGAAAGTTGTCACTCTGATTAATACACAACTTCTCCTCATAACCATTCAGCTTGATTTTAGAACCCTACCTTTATATTGGAGGGATAAAACACCCGTGTCTCAATATCCCATAATGATTTGATCAATATGTTACCAGTATCAACATATTATCGAAAATAGTGTAAGTTAAAACCTCTTGAACTATTTTTAGTGGCAATACTATAAACCAATTTCATTGCTTGCAACGTTTGCAGTTCATTGCAATAAATTCTATCATAAAGTTTTTATGTCATCTAAGAGAACACTTCAACGAGCTATAAAAATATACGTAACCTTCTAAAGTTTGATGATTGTAGGAGGTTGAAAGCTCGCGAACACACATTTAGAGAGGGTCTACATTTTTTTTTTTTTTTAGATAATTTCGAATTTTAAATATGACATATAATATGATAAAAAAATGGATTGTAGATTCAGTAATGTATGGTTTGTTTTGTGACACATTGTCGGCATAAGGGTATACTTCAAAGGTTGTAGTTCTGTATGTTAAAACTGCCGTTCTACTTTACGTTAAAATTTCACTTTAAGCATAACTTTTTCTTGTTTTCGTCTTAAGATTTATATCCCAAAACTCTTATTTGTTTTGTTGAATGTCATTAAAAAAACAAAAGAAAATTATTTTACAGTTATTTCTGTATTTAAACTTTCAGTGGTACATACAACCACTGGGTGTTGTTTATTTTGACTTTTATGAAAAATTAAACTTTTCTTAAAAATCTGAAACTCACAAATTTTATCCACCGGTTTATCTCACACATGTTTCCGACTTACGATTTTGATGATCCAATATTCCTCCATAGTAAAGCTATTTCAATCACATCTCCTGCAATTCCTAGTCTCCTAGTCCAATAATCGGCACAATCATCTCTGGCAGTTCACACATTCGCTAGATGTCGATCGGCACGCATAATTGCGTTCAGCTATTACTGGCGCCGAGTTAATGGGTGAGTGAGTATTTGTGTCAGTACGTTACTAGTTTATGCATTATATATATACTCAGAAAGTCGAACGTCTAAACGTGATCACTTTGGCCAACCAAATTCTTACTAATATTTCAAATGTGAAAGTAACTTTGTCTATTTGTTACTACTCTTTTATAGTTAAGCCGTTAAACCAATATAAATGAAATTCAGCTTTTGATTGTTTTAGAAAAGAGTGAGCGGAACCATAGACACAACCAAATAAATTCATAATTTAAAGAATTACTATAAATCTCTTTGGAATGGTTTGCCGGTTTTAAACGTGATTGATGGATTTCATAAGGCTTCCAACAGCGGCAACTAAAGCGGGTTCTACGAATCGGTAACATTCGTTGTTGAATCTTAAACAGATTTAAATTTCACTTTATATAGTTAACACAAATGAATAGATATTATCCTCGTAAACAATATTATCTAGAAAAATGTTTCCTTTTTTATGCCATACGCAAATGATTAGACGGATCACCTGATGTGACTACGGCGCCCATGGGCAGCTACAAGCCAAGGAGTCACAAAAGAGCTGCCGTATTTTCAGTGTTTCCTCCCAGGATCAGAGTTAATCGGATGATTTGGGCTCCGGTAACTTCACTAACACTTTGGAAAGTCATTAAAGAATTAACACCGATTTTCTGTTACGCCATGTTATAACTCCAGTTAGTAATACACAAATATGTTTATCTCTACAAAATTAGAAGAAATTATATAAACGGTTTAGTAAGATTCAAATAAATTAGGTCATCATTTAAATATAAATGAAAATAATTCATATGATTCCCAGAGCCGTTGAATTTAACATTTTGTTGGTTTTTCAAACAAAACGACTAAACATCATGCGTATTCATGTTCCGTAGCGTGTCTGATGGGAGCTCAAGTAAAGCTAATTTACATGTGTAATCCCTATTACGAACATGTCTCTTATACAACTAACTTTCAAAGACTATTAAAAAGGCATTATACTCTGAAATGTGTTCCTTTAACGGATAAGTTGTTTTAGTATTACACAATATGTGATTTCTTTCGGCATTTCTTCCTAGAATGAGCCTTAGGAAATGCCAGCACCTTCTAGCTGTAAAGTCTCGCGTGTAAAAATGTCTGTGAAGACCAACACAAATAAATCCAAGATTTTTTTTGATTCAATATCAAAAGATAAGATTTAAAGTCTAGAGATATATATATGTATGTATTTATATGTGATAATATTACTATCGATTATTATCATCATCATCAGCCTATCACAGTCCACTGCTGAACATTGGCGTCTTATTGATTATATTGGACAGAAAATCTGATATTTCCAACCTCCTATTTTGTTTTTACTAATGCTGCAAAAATTTTTTGGACAGCCTGTCACACACACACATTTACACTTCACAAACACAACATTAACTTATCCCGCCTAACTTTATTTGGGTCGCCTTAAACCTGCTGGAACTAATTTCTAGTATTTGGACTTTTCAAAAACTGCATTCCTTACAACTCAGCCAGTAATTTCACATGTGATCATTGCGTAAAACATAAAATAAGAACACCCCTATTAAAAATTAAGAATGACGTTACTCACGGTAACTTTCTTTATAGGACTCTCTCCCACATGCCCACCACTGCAACCCCTATACACCAAGATCAACAGTAGTAACACACAAACACAACGAGTTATGATCCTCAAAAAGTCAATTGAAAAATTAAACTATCTTGGAGGCCGAAACAAAATTAATCAAAGTAAAAACTTTGAGAAATTGAAAATATAATCAACCATAAAAAGTAAGTAACTAAAAAAACACTGTTACGAACCAGGCACGATTATGAATCGTGTTAAAAGCATTCTAAAAGCAGACTCAATGCACGTCTGTTAAACAATTAAACCATTTCAGCATTCTGGGTCAGACGTCGTTAAAATGCTTAAGTCGATAATTGAAAAAACAACACTAAGGTAGTTCGAGAATTATTTAACGTCACATTGTGATGTCTGTTTGAAATTAAGTACCTTCGTTCTCGAATATGCTGTGGCTTATTCCATTAGCCCTCTGCCAGTGTCGTGATGTTTTATAAATAAGTAGTTCGCGTGTTATAAATGCGTTAACGATAAACTAGACGGAGCTAAAACAGACGAGACTCGTAATTCGATCCCAAATTGCTCCAATATCATTGATGGGATATTTTATTACTGACCCTATTATATAAATATGATAACGATGATGATCATGATGACAGACGTATAATTCAAAATGTAAATTATACAGATAATATTCAGTACGAGCTAAAACCATACAGTGTAGACTTTTATTAAGTTGAGAATTTGAATTTAATATCTGGTCCATAACTAAATCACTTTATCTATGAATAAAGAATGTGTTTCACTTTTTTGCTTTTCAGAATCTCTCAGCTTCAAAGTCTGGGTGAGAGTAAAGTAAAATATTTTTCAAAAAATGTAACAGATTTTGTACATCCTACTCACGTTCTTACGGACGTGGACGTGGCAGGACGCTAACTCCCCGTTTAGGACAGTCTGTTTCCTTACTAGCCTCTCGTATCCAAAACTATTACTGACCGCTACTCTATTAACACCCTCCAGTAAAGAATTGGTAGCTGTTCAATAAAACGACATCTTGCCACAAAAGAAATCAGTTTCTTGATCGACGAAATGCCGTGTATTTAATTTTATGAAACCAAGAAGTGAATAATTCATCCCAATAAGACAAAGTTATCAGTATCACAGAACACAGAAAAAAAAATCATATAGCTTGCTATAAATGTCAATAGATTATGTTACTATAATCACATGATACGAAGAGATAAGTGAAATTTATTAATAGCATTTTATTGATGAAAATTTACGGATTCAGCGGTAGAGAATGACCAAAAAGAAGATGGATGAATGATGTGACAGAGAATATGGACAAAAAAGGAGTAAGCAGTTACTGACGAATGATAGAGAAGAATTCAAAAAAGGAATGTCCCGTGGAATATGTAAAATGAAAAGTTAAATTATACTAGTTAATAGTAATAGTTATACTTTTTTATTTTTTATTTTAAGAGCCTGCCAAAGAGACTTTACTCTGCCTAATGGAAACCATGAATATAATCCAAGAGTTGTGATCACCATACTCATTGTGAATGCAGACAATGTAGTATGCGGACCCACACTATGGCGGCCCAGTAAGATGTTTTTTCACACCTCGCTTGGGGCCGTAAAAGGCATGACAGTCATCGTGGTATTGTATTGCACACACTTACCACGACAACTGCCGCCCCTGCATTAACGGGCCTTCGGTCTCGCACTCACCAACGAAACACGACAGCACGGATGCTCTCGCTTCAGGTTAGTTTTCTGTGCGAGGGTAGTACTGTCCCGGTCGAGCCGGCTTGTTCGTGCTGGAATCAGCTCTACTACCTATTTGTATATATGAAAACTAGATTTCACTGTACATATATAAATACAGTTAGATCTAGATTTTACAGACGTGTGCGTTATAATTAAAGTAATAATATGTATTTTAAGAACTATTTTAATGCTAACTGCTTTTTACCACGATGGTTGTTTAGCAGTGTAGGGGTTATTTCATTTACATAGTAAGCAACTCTTTGAGTTCACAATTATTGAACTGCGGTATGTAAATACCGCTGGTCGTTCAAAAGTCGAGAAAAAATTTACCTCAATTCAAATGAAGCAATGAAGCTAAGCCAAACGTAAAAGAAGCCTTATTTAATAGTTTTCATATTTACATATGTATGTAAGAGCCTATGTCCAGCATTAGAGGTCTTTGAGCAGATAATGATGATAAGTATTAATTCTTTTCCTGAAAAAATAATGCACACTAAGTGAAAGTCGATCCAAATGGAAGTTTTACGTCTAATATAACGGTTTTAGGTCACCAGGAACGCGACCCAGAAATGTGTAAAGTGTGGAGTTCTGTTCTGCACAGCTCGAAAAATTTACATAAGTTTCCGTAATTCAGTAATGAAAAATTCTTTAAACATTTTTACATAACCAAAACGATATGGTGTGCACCAACATACTTGTAATATTGTATTTAAATAAAAATAAAACAAATGAGGAAATTGTTAACAGCCACTGACACTCGATAATAAACGGCTTATTTGCATCTACCTCCTTGAATTTATGGCAACCTAGTAGCAACAAGGTACATACGTTCAGTTTCTCCACAGGAAGCAATTAACGCTCTCGCACTGTAGACGAGCAAGCTTTGAGCTTAACATTCTTAGATTTTATGCCACCCTGGTACTTGTGTTTCTTTTTATGTAAAACCTTTGCTAGCTTCAAGGTGTATGTGTACACAGAGAAAGAAGTACATGTATACAAATTTTGGTTTTATGTAAATTTTTTCAGCTACCGGGTTCTTTATGTTACTTTTTACTTATGTTTTATGTATTCAGACGGCCACAGCATTCTCAGAAAAGCAAATCGGAATCTTAACGTAATTTAATAAAAAGAAAACTAACAATAAAAAGTAAAATATTGTGACAAAGCAATGAAGGTTTTATGACCAAACTTTTATTTTATAACACACATATTTTGCGTATAATTAACTTGCTTGAAAAATATCATTGGCCTAAAGAGCAGTGTCTACATTTTATCCTATTTTATATTTTTATTTTACTATTTATTTATAACTTATTATGGTAAACTAAACTTTATGTACTTCAAGAAGAATAAAATAAAAAAAATACATAATATTTACTCTTTCGTTATGGATAATATAAATGTCGTAAGACCGAGTAATTAATCTACCCATCTCCAGTTTTTTTTTACTTCGACTGTGAATCGAATAGTTGAGAGGATTATTAGTTAACTTGTTATTTCTTTTTATTTTAAAAAGACAAACCACAATAGCCAAAAAAGTCTAATGACTGATAGATGGTTTGAATATAGATCACAATACGTATACCTAAGTCCGCGTCAAATAGAATACGCGGGTTTTCCACTTATTTACTTTGAAAAAAGAATGTCGTCACTATGTGAGCCCCGAGGCAATTTGCTCGGAACAACAAGAAAAAGCTTCTATAAATAATAAAAGAGTACCCACCTGACTTCGCCCTACAACAACAGTGTGCAAACAGCCTATTTTTAATAATATCCCTGTTTCGCTACCCGATCCTGTGCACTTCACAACCTAGTTTCATTTTATAAGTGGAACACTTCAATTGTCACCTGTATTTATTGAAATTCGAACATGATATATCGCAATTTTGAAGGAGTTTATTGTTTTAATTTAATGTTCGAATTGAATTCGATTGTTCGTATTGGGTGATCGATGCTCCGGCCCGTCTGGTAAGGCCGAGCTCTCGCGACCGACTGAAGTACTCTCCGTCAAGCTCCCCTATTCCCGGTGGTTTTCTTTCAGCTGTGGGTTGCTCACTCTGGAAAATATTTTCCCGAGTATTCTAATGAGTTTTAATAACTTATTGTCAGCCAAAACAACGTTCTCATACTTATTTAAACTGCAACGATTCAGACATTCTCAAAAATTAAGAAATGCCCACACAAAATAATTTTTAGTTATAGAATTTCCGATACATTATTTACTTTATAAGTTCACTTTTGCATATTCTTTGGTAGATAATTTGTTTTCTTGATATTTTTAATGTGTGCTTTCTTTGTGTAACGTCTGCATATTTTTAATGAATATTGCATATTTTATAGTTTGTGATGTTCGTTCACAACAGTATCATGAACAAAGACGTTAAATAAACATAAAAATTTACCCCAAGTCCAGGGTAATTTACCCGACACAGCCTAGTGACCCCGAATCCTTTGTACAATCCACAAACTGTGAGCATGCCTTTAATGTCCTATTGTTTTCTGTTACCATCGCTCGCATGTCATGCCACATATGTGCGTCTCTTTTCTACACTCTGACTTGTTAAACAATTGAAATGTGGAACCATACTTTAATTAAGCATTAATGTCAAATATATTTTTAGAAATTATGGTCTAATTTCTGGACCGATCATGGTTTTTGGATTAACGTGAACCAAATGTCAAATTTACAAAAAAAAAATAATTCTGATATTTTATACTAGATTCCTAAGTATTTTGAAAAATTAAGGATGTTTTAAGATTAGCTGGTGTTGGTACTTTTGATCTAGTGGCTAGTGACTTTCCCTCCTGGTGACCGAGTGCAGGTACTGCCCGAAGCAACCGTGCCCGGAAAGAACCTGCATCAGTCGGAAGGAAAGGGTCCCGTGCTGTCGCCTCCACGGTGGCAAAGCCAGCACGTGGAGCCTCCAGCCGGGACGACCAACGAGCCATCGTGGCTCGACGAGCGGCCTCAAACCACTCGCATATCTCTTTGGGCGGGGGCCGTATGCCGCTTCCCGCCCGGGACCGCTTAAACCACTGGGTCAACCGTGCAGTCCAATATTAACTTATGCTACTTCAACTTTTACGCACGTTGTTACTTGTGTTAAAGTGATTTAGGTCTTCCTTAATTTTCCTTTTTAAAAGACAACTCCGTAGTAGGAATACATCCTGCGTCTGAAGTTTAGAAACATACATGAAACGAACGCAAAGAATACACAGACTCAGTACAATGATTTGTAGATCACACAAACTGTTCCATGTGAAAATCAAACCCCCATCAGTCAGTATAGTACAACTCGTCGAGGTAACAGCTTAAACCACAGCACCGTCCGTGCAGTCACCTGAATTTTAATACCCTTTATCTGGACTAAGCAGACGCGTTTATCCTTTACTTAAAATATGTACAAAAAATATTTATTTTTAATATTGAAATTTTGTGCCGTAAGCAATCCACGTGAAGACTGTCAGTGTCACAATTGATTACTGCTTACTTTTTTCACATATTAAGTTATGTGATATTATAACAATGACAATATATCTCTTTATTGTACACCAGAATCGAGATATTCTCCGCCGCCTGCAAATTAGGCAAAAGTCACCCAAGGGCAGAAGCAGCGCCGACCAGCTTTGGAGCAATTTGTCGAAAGTACTCGTTGAAGAATCACCTCCCGTCGAGGATCAGGCCCAGATACTTCATCTGGGCCTGAACCGGTACGAGGACCGAATTGAGACTCCCGTGGTGGCCATGCTCACTGCCTCTTGGAAATTTTCTCCCCGATCTGTGACCACTGTGTCATCGGCGTAACAAATTACGTCCATACCGTAAGGCAGTTGACCTCGAAGGGCCCAGTCATATCCCATGTTCCCCAGAAGTGGTCCGAGAACAGACTCCTGCGGAACACCACACGATATGGGCCGCCGCCTCAGAACACCATCTCAACCCTCGTACATGACGGTACACTCCTCTAAATAGTCTGCCACAAACCGCTTCCGGTGCTCTGGCACCCCGTAGCAGTGGAGTGCTTTTGTGATGCAGCTAAATGACAGACTATTGAATGCGTTGGTGATATCCAACGATACCGCCAACAGCACGCCTCTACAGCTCATCGCCTCTTCGGTTACAGCCCTCAGGCATAACACAGCAACGACTGTCGAATACCCCTGTCGAATATCGCTCGGAAACTGAACGGGGTGTCCGACAGATCGAGGGTCACATCGTAAAGGTGCCGGACGATGTGGGTGGAGAGTATCCTCGCAAACAATTTACCCACCTCGCCCAGCAACACGATGGGACTATAAGCCGCGACCAAAACAAACGGGCCACCTCGGCTTTCATAGTAGGAAAGTGTTCGGACTGAAACACACATCTAGCTCAAGCCCATTGCAAAGTAATTTGAAGTATTTGAATTTCACTTTTCTCTATACACTCTTGCATATTTTAATATTGCTATTTAGTTTAATATAGTCTAAGTAACATGCCTTATTTTTACATATAATAAACAAACAAATAAATAAATAAAAATATTTATTTGAAACAAAGAGAAAAGAATGCATTCACAGGGGACACATCATCGCTAGTCACAAAACAGTATATATTTCGCTAAAGGTAATGAGACTGTTTATCAAACTAGGTATAATGATGAATAGGAATAAAGGAATAAAGTTTAAGAATATAAATAATAAGAAGATGTAAACTGTACTGGGAAACGCAGCGTTGGTAGACCCCCCGCACGGTGGTCTGACGACCTGGTGAAGGTTGCGAGAAGCCACTGGATGCAGGTGGCACGGGACCGACTGTTGTGGAGAATCTTGGAGGAGGCCTATATCCAGCAGTGGAAGTCTTTTGGCTGAGATGATGATGATGATAATGATTATTTTATTATAATCTTTTTCTGGATTTCTATTAACGTTTTCTTTCCCATTTTCCAAATATACCTATCAAACGTTGAGGTGATAAATTGTATTCTTTAATTTCCCTCTATCTCGTGCCAGATTACAACTTAATCCATTTGCTACCATACCTTAACAATCCCTAAGTTCATTGCAAAATTATTCTTATTTTTTTTCTTTCATGACTGGTCATCTGCTTGACGACAGCCCCCCTTGAGAATTTAATAGTTTTTCGTACTTAACACGAACTCAACGATACTCAGAAGGTAGTTGAAACTAACAAACGTTTTAGTAACTTAAGGTTGTTATCATTTTTGTGCATAAACCCTATTATCAATACAGATGCCCGATACAGCAACACAGCAAAAAATTTATAAAAATAATTTATTTATCTATCGTGGGCATTTTGGTAAAACCTAATTTTTATAAATGTCAATCAAGAGGTTTTTTTAATATTAACAGCTCTATTACTTTGAAAAGCTAACGAACTAAAAATTAAATATAGCAATTTGTAAGCAACACTCCATATTTTCTTTGCCGAAACTCTTAATGTTTTTTCTTAAAACGTGCTTTGTTTTAAGAAAAGTGTTTATAAAAATTGTTAAATGAAATTCTATAATCTTGAACATCTCAGGAATATAATAATAAGCTGAGAATATAGTTAGGCAGTTAACTTTCAATGTGCTGTACTTAGCCCTTTGAAAGGAACTTGTTACATGGTCTATCTTAATATGCATATTTTCATGTATTACGAAGATACACAACCTTCAACTCTTTGTATCATTGTGATTGGGGTCATTGCATATTGTACAAATTTTATCTTAAGTACAAGGTGGGCCACGAATTAGTTAACATTTGAAAAAATCGTAAAAAAAAAACCATTTGAAATACTATAAAAATTGTTTATTTACCAGAAAAACTAATTAGTTGGAATTTATTTTTTTATATTACATCGTCTGTATGACAACCGTTTGGACATTTGCACTCTCCTAACCGAGATTCTTCGATCTCCTCTTCTAAAAGGCGTCGGAAAAGAGACCGTGAGATCGCCGACATCTCTTCGCTGATTTTTTCTTTTAGATAACGTAGTGTATTTGGTTTATTGATGTAGATACGACTCTTTAAATAACCCCATACAAGAAGTCTGCTGGGGATGGGATGGAATGTCGCCTCGTCTGGAAATCAGCTTTTCCGAAAACGTGTCTTTGACCACCGGCAGGGATTCATTACATATGTAGCAAGTAATTCCATCTTGTTGAAACCATGTGTTACGATTGTAGCCAGCAAATTCCATTAGCATCGGTTCCAAGAACTCCCATAACATGTTTACGCGGATATTAAATTCAAATTTTAACGAATTCTTGGACCACCCTATATTTTACGATAAAACTTATCGTTAAACAGAAAAAGCAACAAAACTTTTGCGAACTGAACTTATTTGAAATGAACTCGATGCAAATTTTTCACCTCATTGTTTTGTATAATAGTGTTCTGAACATTGATACCACAATATTCAATCTATGCAAAGTGTTTCATGAAGATAACTCGAAGGATCATTTTGGCTGGAGCATACGTGAGTGCGTACGCGTACACGCAATTTTTGTTGCTGTGACTGTTTTGTCTCGTCCC
This sequence comes from Hypercompe scribonia, assembly GCA_949316085.1. Classification (NCBI taxonomy): domain Eukaryota; kingdom Metazoa; phylum Arthropoda; class Insecta; order Lepidoptera; family Erebidae; genus Hypercompe; species Hypercompe scribonia. The sequence continues at coordinate 11,916,226 of OX438986.1, forward strand.
GATCTATGTATAATATACATGACATAAATTTTACACAGTTTTCTGAATCATTTACATATATACACTAGTTTTATTTATATTTTAAAACTTTTATTCTAACATGACTGTGGTAAATGATGTGAATGTATTTTTGAAAGTAAGATTACTTTGTCTGTTTAGCGATTAATCGGTCGGTTTCGGGTTCGATAGCCTGGTGGGATCAACAGTTTTCTGGGTTTTTCTATAAGGCATTCTTATTGATAGTCCGGAGTATGAAAGTTAGGAGGTGTTTCACGCCTTTTACTCCGTACAAAAAATGATTTTCACTCAAAACCAAATAAACTTATAGTGGACCCCAAATAATGTTGGGAATAATAAAGTCTAGGCATTTGTGAAGGAAGTCTTTCGTGCAAATGAACGAAACCATATTAATCAGACCCTAATAGCAGAGCCACGCTGATTTAATTGTAGGTTGTAGAGCCACGCTGATTTAACCGTAGGTAGTAGAGCTACGCTGATTTCAGCATGAACGAGCCGATTCGACCGGGGTAATACTACCCTCAAACAGAAGACCAACCTAAAGCGACAGCATTCGTGCTGTCGTGTTTCGTTGGTAAGTACAAGACCGGAGGCCCATTGATGCAGGAGTGATAGCTATCGTAGTAAGTGTATGAACATTACACTGCTACAATGACTGTCATGCATTTTACGGCCCCAAGCGAGACGAGAAAAAGCATCTTACTAGGCCACCATAGTGTGGGTTACCATACTGCATTCTCTGCATTCACAATGAGTATAGTGAACACAACTTTTAGATTCTATTAATGCTTTCCATCAGGTAGAGTAGAGTCACTTTGACAGGCTCTTAATATAGCAAAAAAAGATAATAATAAAGTAGATAGTTGAATATATTGTAGCTATACTAAGGGAAGAGACTCTGAGGAGTGACTTATGAGTTATAAGTGTTCACCACGGGCGGGGTTCACTTATACCAAAAAAAAACAAGTACAAAGAAATGCTCATTGCAACAAATTTTCTTAAAAAAATTTCAATAGGTACAGAAAAAGTATTTAGAATTATGTTCGATTACGTTACGTTCGGTGGACCTAGAAAATTTTAATTAGGCCAAAAGCAAAGTTAATAAAGCCAACTTCAATACCTGACTTTAACAATTAGAGTGAATGCTGACAATGCCGCCATTACAATACAAAGTTCCAATTTCAAATATTGGATCGCCCGTTTTATTTTTCATTCTTTGATGCGCAGTAGAAAAATGTTTTTTTTTTCTATTTCTCGGGTACTACGATATTATTAAAAAAAAGGAGGTTTGCACCTTCATAGATGTTAACGACCTCTTTTATATTTTTAAAACGTTTACATTTTGATAGCGGACAGTTTGTAGTTTTCAGTCTTGTGTTGAATTTAAAATTTTAATATAATTTTCAAGATTAAATTCTGAGATGAATAAAAAAGGTTTTACTACCTACGCCTTCGGGCTCCGCCAATGCAAAATCGTTAACCCGACTTCAGAGAGGGTACAGTGGCCTTCTCTATCTTTTTCTCGTGTTATTCCAATCCAGTGCGTCCACGTCGCGGGGCTGGACATGTTTCTCTTTAGTAGACCGGAAAGAGACGATGATACTCAGGTCAATAGCTCTATGGAGTATAGTGTGGAACCCTTGGCTAGGGTTACGGGTGAAGACCTGAACGATAGAGTGGCCGGAGGCAATGTTTGTCAGAACGGCCAAGCCAGCGAAGGAGGCCAGGTAAAAAGCCTCTTTGGCCAAGGCCGTATTTGATTCCTGGTGGAGGGCAGCGGTACCTTAGCACCTTAGTACCTTAGTAAAGCGCAAAGATGACGAATATGATGAATCGTAAACGATTCTCATATGGACTAATAATAGTCCAGTATACAGTCCAGTACTTCCATGCTTTTTTCCGTAGTTTTCCTTGGGAGGCCTGGTTGCCCGTATCTCCATGGCCGGAAGCCAATTAATTTGTCATTGTAGCGCATAGCGTACGATTATTAAAATACGAACGTCACAAAAAAAACATTATTATAAACATAATCTTTCATTTAAATATATTAAATAACTAAATGGATCCAGCTTTAGCTTAAATTCAAAAGGGTGAGATTTGTCACCATTTACAGTGGTTTTAGTAAGTTTTCCGTTCTTGAACTTTCAGAAGCCTTCAATTAAGATAATTTATTAAGAAAATTTCCGTTACAGTAATAGAACCGCGCGCCATTTTAAAGGGTTTAAGACATCGAAAATACTAATTATGATTTCATCGTCTAAATGAGGCTTAGTAGGCGGCTAAAAATGTAAAATGTTTCATATTAATTTTCAATGGTGTTTCAAATAAGATCTCATCTTTTATAGTGAACTCTATCTGAAGCAAAATATATTAGTAATAAGCCGCCTACCTGTTTAACTGTTTTTGGTTCATATCGAAATTATTTATTTACAGATATAAAAGATTTTTTATTAAAATTTTGCAACTTTTAATCACATATCGACAGATCTCTTAGGTACTGTAGTATTATTTGTGTACGAACGTTTTTACAATTGTTTCGAAAAAGACACATAGTGTAAGTTACTGTTGTTAATCGACCTCTGTGGTCATAGAAAAAAAAAACTTATTATTTTTTTAAAGTGAAATTTATTCTTGAAAACCACATTTAACTTAATAACTATAGAACAAATCGTTTTAAATATTTTGTTTAAAATAAATTATCTTCTTAAAATGCCTTACTTTTTTTAAGACTGTTGCAAACTGAAAGTATTCTATATACGCAGTAATTATTCGATGAGTCTTCAAGTGTATTTATATTAGAATATCTGAAGTAATGAACTAAAAAATGCTCTGTCTTTTTATTCAATGTATATATTCAGGACACAATGAACACGTTTCCAAAGATTGGACATTTAATTCCCAGCCCTTCGAAAAAGGCATAGGAAGCAAGGATAATGCGTCTAAAGCTAAATTAACGTGAAAACAAGTTTACACAGACATTGATATACCTTCTTTTAGATCTCATTTGAATTTGGAAATTGAAAGATAAAAATTGCAAATATAAAGAACGTTGTAACTCCGGTTTACGCCGTTCGGAAATGAAAGTGTTAAAGAGCGGATTTCAATCTTTTTGATGCAGAGAAAAAAAGGAGTAGGTGTGTTTTGATTTTAGTACTAGATATATAGGAGAAACTTGAGAGACGAGTCTATCTCTCTCGTTAATTAGAACTCCAGGTCCTAACACATCTAAGGTGAGAATATAAGAGTTAAAGTTATATAAATAATAAAATTATTCTGTGTACAAGAAATATTTGTGGTTCTTTTTAAATTTAACCTTAAAAAATTAAAACAAATATTTGAATTTACGATTGACGCCACATCAAACTAATCGTTTTAGAAAAACAGATGTTCTAGATATCAAACTGTTATGGTTCACATCACAGAAATAAGACGATCACTTTGCGACACTTTAATAAATGGTAATTCAATTTTCAACAACAGTACATTTTCAATATTATAGAGAACGAACAATACACATGTCAACGTATCACAAGTGCAATCAACCAGTCAGGGCGTTACTGCCCCGTATGTGCAAGACATTAGGAGGGAGAGATAGTGCTACGAAAGACACAGGCTTTTGTGAAGCTGTGATACTTTAGTCAAGCAGCTGTGCCGAAACAAATGTTTCAATATTAATATGGATCCAAAAACATCTGCATTTTTTTATTGTACCATTATCTTCAAAGCAACCTTTTAATGCAATTTTTATCAATGTGTGGCTCATTAATCTACGTGCTCATACTGATTATTGTACAGATTACGTCATCATAGGAGTTCTCTGAGATAGAAACTGATGCACGCGGCTACAGCTGACTTTCTCAGTGGTGTATACCGTTTGTTACCAACCTTCGCTTTTGTAGAGGATTTTTCACGCTACATAAATTGTCATTGTATCTAAAAAAATGATCATGCCTTATTCTCTAAGTAAACCAATGTGCCTTTATTCTGATTTTTATCAGACTGCGGTGGTGTTTATCCGGCCCCAATCATCAAAACACCAGCAAATGGCGACCGATAATAATGTAGTAATAAATGAAAGATTTAACCTAAGAGGAATTTGTTTACAATGCTCAAAATGTGCTGTCTAATCGCGGGAACAATTTATGGAAATCCAACCATTCAGTTGTGCTACAAGGCAAAGGGTTCCGCATAAATTTACATTGAAATAACTATTTCGACGGTACGTCATCCCTTAGTTGAATTGTAAAGTTTTATTGGTCCATCTAATTTTGTATCTTCAGGATTTATAATTAAATTAGTTCAGGGATTACTTGTGTTACTACTTGTAATTAGGTGCGTATATTATATTACGTACAGACTAAATCATTAAAGCATGGGTTGTCAGGTTGAACAGATTACATTTAAAAATGGATCTTAACTTCAAAATGTTCGAAAGATAACCATGTTTTAACGTGTCTTGTACCGAAAATTTATAGTAGCCATCCACAACCACAAGATTTTATATCTTAACAACGTATTATATCGCCTAAACACGACATACAAGCCTGCACATGTTATTATGATGAGTAAGTTAAACAGAAATAGTAAGCATAACAATACTGATCATTGGACCTTATTCTAACTACATCCACGTAATATTACGACTTCAGGGAGGGAGGTAGCATCAGCTGCTGACTGTTACTCACTGGACATATGTTATTGCGTCGGTGAGTACCTGAATCGGATTGAACACGAGGAGTCCACATAATGCCCGCGCTACGGAGCCGATTAGAACTCTACCATGAATACATTGGAAAATTGTTCGACCGTGGATGGAACTAAGACGAATAATTACTACCACATTCGCTCGATTTCTTGTGTTACCCAAACCTCTCTAAACTATTGCATGATTATCTTTTCCAAACAGTTTATTAACTTGGTATTCTTTGATGATAGGTTTGTTTTTTTAAAAACACACAAAGGAGACCAACAGACTACCTAGGTTCCTTAATATTACAATGCATACAAGAATAAGCAGAAAGTTGCTGAAAGACCAGAAAAATCTCATACATCAAAAGCTAGTTAAAAATTTCAAGAAATTTGATCAAGATGCGTTAGTTTGATCACTTATAACACTTAGTATATATTCCGTAAATTTTGTATGAGTCCGCTGCAGTAATTTCAATAGTGCAAGTCGAAAACTATCGTGCTACTTGTTTTGCTCAAAACATATGATTTATGTTACGGGGAATAAATATATAAACCACTTAATGTTAAAGAGGACAGTTTATTTGTTTGCCACTGTTATCTAGCACGTACGCCACGTGACCTGCTTCTCTAAAGAGGGGGGAGGATTTTGTTGAATTATAGACGTGTTGATGTGTAATGAACTACCGTAATGCTACTAAATATTTTTGTAATGGGTTTTTTATTCAAAAGTTTTCATATGATCGTTTGTCAGTTTCCAGACAGGGCTATATGCTTTATAAAATGTAATTCAACATGTAAGAATAACAGTATACTAGTAACCTTTGACTTTGTTATTTTAAAAAATGCGTTTACAATTTTCTAAAGTTTTTTTATAACATAAGATATTCTACTAATGTACATTCACACAACGTCATCTAGACCCAAACTAAGTAGAGCTTGTACTATGGGTGCTACGCAATTGATATTATGTATCATAAACATATACACATTATACATAGTGTGGAGGAATGGGTGTTGTGTTCCTTTAACATATAGGGTAGATCCTTCAACCAGGTGGGTTGATCAGTCCTGGTGGGCCCAATTTCATAGGACTGTCAAGTCAGGGACAAAAAAACGTCGTTGGATTTAGTAAGGCCTTGTCAACTTTATTAGCATCAGATCAGAAAAGACAACGAGGCAAGAATATGCCTACGTTACTCATATTTTCGTATGTGTCTTGCTATTAGTTTACGGTACACTTGCATTAGCACGTGATAGAATGATCGTGGGTTTGTTTCTCGGTTCTGGTCGCTCAAATCATTATTGTTTTGAGAAAGATTCTTAAGAAAACATTTTACATTCACTGAACAGTCCTTGAACAATACAGTATTATTTAATTTCCTCAAATCTCACTGGAACAATCAACACAAAAGAAAGACTTAAACACTTATTAAATTTATTTCGTGGAACTTGAAATTCCTGAAATAATTTAAAGCTTGTCCTTTCTTGTATTGTCATGTCTTATTACTCTAATATATTAATATAAGTACCGCAGCGACGGTGTTGTTACACGTTTTTTGCAAAAGATACTTTTATGACAGTTAAAAAATCAAAACCTGAGCTAAATAAAAATATACTTTCTAAATTCAATCATTATCAAGATTACGAAGGAAACGTTTACAGGTTTTAGTTCTATTCTTATTTTATGTGTTGAAACAACAATTCAAGAAAACATTAATGTGCATCTGTCCGTATGCCCTACGTAACCCTACTATGAAGTATTCTTAGCTAATTTCAGCCACAGTCTCACGGTCTCAACAGAGACCACCCAACTATGCTGGAGATATTGTAGTGCACCAGTGTGTTACCTCACTTTTACAATGTGATGAGACGGTTACCGGACATGACCAGGGAGAGATCCGGCACAGGATAGGAGACACGGCTTTACGTGCACTCCGAGGCACGGGAGTATTATCTTAATTTTAGACGGAGTTAAATGGCCTTTATTATTAAATATTTCTGTAACCAGAAAAACTCAGTAACACTTTTTGATCCCACCCAGGAATCGAACCCGAGAACTCTTGATCGGCAGTCGCATACACCAACCGCTAGACCAATGAAGCGAAATCAAACTATATAAGAATTTGCTAGCCTTAGGTACTGGATTCACCATCATGCATGGAAGGAGTACTGAGTCAATGTATTCTCATGTCTAAACATCAATAAAGGCTCATTCAATATTATAGTTTCTACTTCAGCAGGAAACTAGAGTATTTTAGGACAGTATACAGAATGTATAATTGCCTGTTCGTAAGGACAATTACTACCAAAAGATTGGTCCATGAGGCCAAAAATTTCTAGAGTAACGAACACATGCTGAAAAATAGAGCATAATTAGGTAGGCTTGTAGGGGACAAGGTGATCCGGCGACCTGGTGAAGATGGTGAAACCGTCACATGTAGACAGCACAGGAACAGTTGTTGTGGTGAGCCTGAGGGTACTTATATCCAGTGGATGGATCTCTTTCGGACGAGATGTTGTTGATGATGATGATGAAAAACGTCTAAAAGCCTTAAGAACTGCACTTTGAGCTCTTTCCACCTTACCAACCCCACCCCATACTGAGATACAGCAGACAATATGCATAATGATATATTAACTATTTTCAAAATATTTTTGTCACAAGTGTGACATACATTTTCAAAGAAGATCTATATGATAATGAAAGCTATAAGTTTTGTCATTAATGAAGTCGATATATTTAATGTTAGTGGTGTTTTGTAGGTGTTTACAAATAAAAGGCAGATAAGACCTAAGCAAGTGTGGGCCACAATACAAAGACGTTGCTTATGATTCTGCTGCTGGTGCTTAGGATGCTTAGGATCTGTCTCATGAGCCATGAAGACACTCCATTAAAGCCTATATGAGTAATGATTAGCAGTGTCATCAACGAAAGTAACAATTTACAAAATAGATTTTTAGGTGTAACTACCGCATATTCCTTTAAAAGGATTCAGTGAAAAATTTAAAAGCAGCTAATTTGTGATTAAAAGCAGGCACTTCAATTTTATTTATTTGTATTGATATAAAGGTAACTATAATACGTAAAGAAGCCCTTGTATTATCGCTAAAGGTAAGTGAAAAGAAGAAGAGAAAAAAGTTGCCTAGATGAGCGTAATGATAAGATATTACAGCACCTGTGAGTTTATACTCAATTAATATATACTTCATAATATGTAATCCGTGGGTGGAGCGCGATGGTGACGCAAAGTGTGGTATACACTACTTCTGTTTACTATCTGTGTGTGTAAAAATGTAAAATTGTGTTTTATATGCTTTAGAAACTCAAAAATTTTACACTGATTCTGGTAAAGTTTTGGGTCTATGTACATACTTCGTTAAAGAAAGTTGTTGTCTATTTTATCGTGTCAGTTTTGGTCCTCATTTCTCATATTTCAAGTAAAATGTGTCACGGTGAAGCGTGACAGGGTTTAGATAGCTTCATAAAGAAGAAAATTTGACAAAGAAAATTCCAGTTTCAATTTTTAAAAGTGCTTTAACAGCTAAGCAAGCTACTAACGGACCTGAAATGGTTTTTCTTTCTAAATGCCATACTACAATCAAAGGAAAGAATTTTTACATTTTTATAAATATTAAGATTATAAAAATATAAATATACAATACTTGACGTCAACCAACCCCTTCATTGCTCTCATAATTTTCCAACGGCAACTTTAGGATAAATAGGTGTCCTAAAATATTCGTCCGACGATAATAGACTAACCTTCTAATACGTAAACAGATCTAAAATTAGAGTGATAATTATGGGAATTTTAATAAACTTCTCTTAACTTCTCCGAGAATAAAGACGTAGTATATGCGTATATAACTAGAAAGATAGAGTGCAAATTGACAACACATCTACAGCCACTGTTCACTGGCCATAGACTTCTCCTCAGAAAGGAGGTTAACGAGGAGTACAAGGTGTTAAAAAAAATGTAGCAAAGAGACAATTCCCTTAAAGCTATTCAATACATTTAAACGTTATAGTAAAAAAGAAATATTTTTAATAACATTTTCAGCTTTAATATATTTAAGCAAAGTTTTTCTAATACTATAGCCACAAGATAAATAAAGGGTGAGCCACGATTTAGTTAACATTTGAAAAATCGTATAAAAAAGCATTTGATGTATTTTAAAAATGGTTTATTTACGAAAAAGTTAGTTGAAATTTACTTTTAAAAACTACTGTCTAAATTAGGTATGGGCAACCTTTCACATGTCACGGGCCAAACTTTAGTATGCAAATACGTTCGCGGGCCGCGTTTAAAAGTAGTAGGTATATTTTAAAGTAGTGTTGTTGTGTTCATAGTTTTTTGCGATAGATAGCACGGCTTGGCTCGCTCACTTGATTCCGTGAATGTCTCGGCGAGCCGCATCAAATCATACCGCGGGCCGCATGCGGCCCGAGGGCCGGCGGTTGCCCACCGTTTGGTCTAAATGATCACCATTTCGGGGTTTGCACTCTTCTAAGCGAACACCGATATTTTCGAATACTCGTCGGCAAAGAGACCACGAGATCGCCGATATCTTTTCGCTGATTTTTCTTTTAGTTGACGTAGTAATAGTATCAGTAGTAGTTTATTGATGTACGTTAGACATGATTCTTCAAATAACATTTATCAAAAAAAAATTTAAAAAAAAAATTTATCTCAGAAACCAGTATTCAAATATTTTCGTTACATTTTTTTAAAAATCTAAATTTTCTCGAAGAAGACCGTTTTTTAAAAACCACAACCCACACTTAAGTTTGCCTACCTTCTGATGTCTGTTAGCGAATAGCAATTGTTTAAAAGCCAGATAAAAACTAAGTCCTAAAAACCTGCCTAAAAACTATTTTAACTATTCAATACCTTACTCTATCAGACCTTTTCACAGATGTCGATATTCTCTCAGCAGCTATAAACCCGCATTAAGGAACCACCCACATCTTGCCGCGTCCTTTTATCCTGGTACCTTAACATTCACATTAGCATATAAATTAATGTTCCCTAATCGTCGTAACATTTATCTTTTTAACATACGGATGGAATTATCAGGAATTAGACTGTCTTTCTATAGGATAAGGGCGGTATCTTTTGATAGAAGTTCAGTGCCAATGAGCTTTAAAGAAGAGTTAAATGTTTAAAACAAAAATTTTCAAAATCGGTCCACATTTGACGGAGTAATCGGTGAACATGCATAAAATTATATAAATATATACTTAGTCTGGCCATAAATACTGTTACACTTAATTATAAAAAAATATTACATTTGAATTTCGAATCTGTCATTTTTATACGATTGTTCATTGTGTTTTCTCATTTTGGCGCCAATACATTGTAAAATATTTTGCGATATTAAAATGGTGTGGGGTGATAAAGAGAACCGAATCGCTGTGATAGCATTACACAAAGTAGGTATGGAGCCAAATGCAATTTTTAAAACTCTCCATACACTTGGTATTAGTAAAATGTTTGTGTACCGGGCTATTAATAGGTACAATGAGACCTCCTCTGTTTGTGACAGAAAAAGATCTGGCCGTCCACGTAGTGTTCGTACGAAAAAGGTGGTCAAAGCAGTAAGGGAAAGAATTCGAAGAAATCCTGTCCGAAAGCAAAAGATTTTATCTCGGGAAATGAAGATAGCACCTAGAACCATGTCGCGTATTTTAAAAGATGACTTAGGACTTGCAGCCTATAAGAGACGCACTGGCCATTTCTTAACTGATAATTTAAAGAAGAATAGGGTGGTAAAATCGAAACAACTACTGAAGCGGTACGCAAAGGGAGGTCACAGAAAAATTTTGTTTACGGATGAGAAAATTTTTACAATTGAGCAACATTTTAACAAACAAAATGACCGTATTTATGCTCAAAGCTCTAAGGAAGCTTCCCAATTAGTCGACAGAGTGCAACGTGGACATTATCCGACTTCAGTGATGGTTTGGTGGGGTGTTAGCTATGAAGGAGTGACTGAGCCATATTTTTGTGAAAAAGGTATCAAAACATCGGCACAAGTGTATCAAGATACCATTCTTGAGAAGGTAGTTAAGCCCCTTAACATCACCATGTTCAATAACCAAGTATGGTCCTTCCAGCAAGACTCGGCGCCGGGTCATAAAGCTCGGTCCACGCAGTCTTGGTTGGAATCGAACGTTTCGGACTTCATCAGAGCTGAAGACTGGCCGTCGTCTAGTCCCGATCTTAATCCGCTGGATTATGATTTGTGGTCAGTTTTAGAGAGTACAGCTTGCTCTAAACGCCATGATAATTTGGAGTCCCTAAAACAATCTATACGATTGGCAGTGAAGAATTTTCCCATGGAAAGAGTGCGTGCTTCTATTGATAACTGGCCTCATCGTTTAAAGGACTGTATTGCAGCCAATGGAGACCACTTCGAATAAGCTTTTTATATTTTTAATTGTTTTATATTTATGTATTAAACTGACACACTGTAAAAGTAATAAATGTTATTTGCAGTTAACAATTTTCTTTTTTCTTTATTACAATATTTATGGCAAGACTAGGTACAGTGGAACATAGAACTTCCTCCTTTTTTAAAGTTGATTAAAAACTATGTAAAATTAAGAAATACTCAGTATCCCTGTGGAAGATTACTACGATTTTGCTAATTTTTTTGTGTTGGCGGTTGGCAGTGGCGATTGTGGTCGGCATGTACATTTATTATTATTATTACGAGAAGTATTTCAATAGTAGCAAAATTTATGTTTTTGCTAACGACTGAGCAAAGTATATTAATATATTGCCAACTGCCATTCATAATTTCTAAATTTGTGACGATGAGAACTGACATTATAAAATTACAATTAATAAACACAAAATTATAATAAAATACGAAAGATCAAATGCTGAGTAGTTACGACGAAGATTTTACACTTTGTTACTTATCTAAAATAGGTAATGAAACTAAAACTGATTTATTCATAGCCCACAAAATATCAAGCATATGACACTAAAAGTAACAATAATAACAATTTAAAGCAGAACAGAACATCATATACAATATATGAAACACAGATGAATCAGTATAAAAATGTGGGCCAGAACAGTCACCATCTGAACAAAACGCTACACCTGTACTAAGAAATCGATAGAGATGCATTGAAAAATCTCAAACATATCGAGTAATGAGTTTATCGATATCGAGTTCATTGTCACATCAAACAAGCTTGGTTTGTCAGACTTAACTCCCTTTGAACATTTCCCTCGCACGCCTAAATATTGTGTTCTCAATATGACCGTATATAAACCATAAATACCTATAAAAATCTGAGCTTTCATGGCCGAATATATAAATGAATAACATCAATAAAAGTTATAACAGAAAGATTTGCCAGAACGAATGTGCTACCAAACGGTTTCATTTAAATCTATTTTGAGGTAGACCCTACCATGGGTTAAAAGCTGTATCGAGTCGAATAAAGATTGTTCTATTTTGAAAGGAACGCTCCTTTTTCGATTTAATGTGTATCGATGATGGAATAGACATGTAGCATGTGTTCTTGTTGCCAATTACTTTTCGTGTAATTATGGTTTAATTGATCAATTTTAATATAATTTATAGCTCACTATTAAAGCACTTAACTTTTCACTTGGTTTATCATCCCAATATTCAACGCACTGTAATTCTGTTTCAAATCACAGTCCGTTGAATTTTGGGTTGATAAACCAAGAGAAAAGTTAGATTTAATTACATTGAAGTGAGAGAATTGAGTAAAATTTGGTGTATATCAGATTGTAATCCACAATGTAATCGAGCTAATGGTAAATACTAACTTATAACGTACTTATATTACAAGCTAGTGCCACCATAAGTGATATTACATTTGGTGCTTGTAGCCTGGGATTATCTGATTTGCTCTGCTCTCAGAACCACGTTCCATGCTGCCCTTCACACTGCTCAAGATAATAATAGGTGGCGAGCTGTCACTTGCAGAATACTATTAAACAGAGATCGAAACTCAGAATTAAGGATAACGAAGTAAGGAAAAGGAATCAGAGATTAAACTTGATTTATCCTTCTTGCCAACAGAGCTGCTGTCTTATGACTACGCACTTGTATGATAGCTCATTATTGCAGAGATTTGCTAAAATGAATGTGCGCTTGCTTATTGAGATAACTCGCTTCATGCAAATCGTGCAGCAAGACACTTAAAATCCAGTTATTTGAAATATATTGAATAAGTTTGGTACATTTAAACAGCCCACTCACTGTAATTCTTCTCATGTCTTCGAAGTATGTATATCATATCAGCAGCCTTTACAGTCCATTACTGGCCATAGGCCTCTACTTAGAACACACACACGCGAGACGACTTGGTATAGTTTGATTACCTTCTTTTTGCAGTGATACAGTCTTGCATAGTTTGCTCCCTTAGTCGCCTTTGACGATACCCATGGGATGTACTTGGATGATGACACTGTATTCATGTCATAATTCACCACCACACGGATAATTAAATTAAATATTAAGTTACAAACACCACTATGAAATTAAGTATATAATTTAAAAAAAATCTGAATATTTCAAATTTTAATTCGCCTAAAAAAATACCTTGGTTACAATGGTAAGGAAAGACTTGAACCATGAGAGGGCATTTTCCAAGCACTTGATTGAATGGTCCCTGCAGAGTCCATCCATCACTCGAGTATCGGCATCGACGATTTATTCAGCCTTTATTTTGTATTAATGCTAAAGATGCCCCCTTTTATGACGTAAATACAATTTACATAGTATTTGAGACGAATCTTTAAGAGGGTTTTGTTTGTTTTATGTCGGGGTTTTATTTTATGAAGATGTTACATGAAAATCTTTTAAATTACGACAGCAGTTTAATATAAACGATAAATATCATCATCTTTTTAGTTTTTATTATTTTCTTTACTATTTGGTGTCGGTTATTAGCTCAACCTCTGTTACTTCAATAGTAACTTTTCACAACCCTGACCGGTGAAGTAAACTCGAAGGTTGAACTAGTTTTCAGTGTCTTTACCGTGTGGTTTTAGTCGGTCCGATTCCGACACACCACCCCGCCGTAAACCCTGGTGGGGTGACGGCCCGAGGGGGTTTCCACACTTTGAAAAAAAAAAGTTATCAGTGTCTTTGAGGGCACTGACTTTCCAATAACGATTGCCAGAGATGTTCTTAACAACCGGGTCCGATGGCTTAATGTACTCTAAAAAGGTACGGCAAGAAACACCATTAAACTTCCACACTTCGGACTTTTATTTAGAATTTCTTGTAAGAAAAACCCAACAACGCTTTTGGATCGACCCGGGTATCAATCCCGAGACCTCTTGTTTGGCAGTAACATGTACTAACCGCTAAACACACGTGGCGATAATAAAATGGGTTATTTCTTTTTTAAATTGCCAATTCTTCTTGTGGCAGAAATTAAATCTACTACAACACAAATACAAACTATTGCAACATATAGCCAACAAAATAGCAGTTTCCTTGTGACACAACAAAATAGTAGATAATTATTACGAGGCACAAGAACTTCTCCTCCTTTCGAAGGTAAGGCTTATGTCCGGCAGCGGACTATGAAAAGCTTTCGATAATAATGACGATAAGGACTTATCCAAAGGCATTCCAATTTTGTAAAACAAAAAATATATTATGATTAGGTATATCTTAATATGTTTTAAACCTAACGTTCGAAATCTAAATTCATCAAAAAGATGGATTATACTAGTTTTATAGGTACTATTTAAAATTTCATCTCAGAACTACTTTTCTTGGCAAGTTGAACGATTGCATTCGTAATTAAATTATATTGTCAGGTCGAGCAATAAAATAACTAAATATAGTATGATAATTATCATCCAGCTTCACGCTTAATAATAATACTTAATAATTATTATTTTAATATAACTAGAACTATAAACATAACAATAAGTCGATAGTCGATTCGCAATTTACCAACTTCTTTTGGTCGCATCCCTAATTTTGTCACATAGATAAGCGTCAAAGCGGGCCTATTAGACAACGCCATCCACTAAAGTACTTGGCTTTTGCGTTGCTGTGTCGGTAAAGCAGTATTTACCTTCATATTCTAATGGCATTGTTTTTGATTGCTTGAAACAAAGTAACGTTTTCTAAAATAAAACGTAGATAGATCGATTTATCGCCTCCGTAACCCTCAGTATACTAAATTTCATGAATAACGTCGTAACCGTTTTCGAGATTCAGATTATATAAAAGTGGGCCAAGAATTTGTAACCATTTGAAAGTAACATTCTGTGCAAACAAATGCCACGCTGGCATGAGGCCCCTCCCCACGCCCCACGTGGCATTTGTTTGCTCTTACCACTAGCTCGTTTATATATATACAAGAATACAAAAGTTACTCGTTTAATGGTATTAGATAGATAACATCACACTCACTTTTAAGTACTTCAATTTTTTATTAAAGGCGATTCAGAACCCACACTAGGAATATATCGTGTATTATTATTATTATTATAATAATGAGAAATTAATATTCAAAAGTAAACGTGATAATAGGTGATCTTAACAAAAATTAAGTACAGATTTTATTTCCATCTCTATACACTACCATTCCTTTCAAGTTGCTATACAATCCTACAAAATCATTTTTACAGCTGCAGAAAAGCGAGAGAAAAGATGTTATTATGTATTAATTACTAAAAATGAAACTTATAAGAAGTTATGAGCTTACTGGCTTTTGCCCGCGGCTCTGCCCGCATGTATGTCACGGTAAATAGTAACCTATGCGTTACTCTGATGTATAAGCTATGTGAGTGTAAAGTTTTATATAAATCCGCACTTTTTGCGTGAAAGAGTACGAACATCCATCAAACATCTTTACAAACTTTCACATATTTTGTTCCAAAATAATAATATTAATTTTATACATCTAAAATCTTTCGTAAGTATAACTTTATAAATAGTATATAATAAATTATTTCAATTTTGAAATAAAATTTCTTTAGAATCCTTGTGATTTGAAACTCGATAAAACGAATATGCGACACGATTAACAAACAAACACATGAATTCATAGAGTTAAGACGACGAAAGAATGAAATACAATATATTAAACAGTATTTTATATTCTCAATCTTCCCTTTTTGAATTGCTTCTCACGTCTACGAAGCATTGTCCATATGTATGCGCCATGTATAGTGATAGTGGATATATCTATGGCTGTGGTCCGAATCACGCTCACAGCACTTACGACGTTTAAACTGCTAACGTGTGGTCCGATTTAGTGAGCGCGCCAACGTCTGTTAGCAATATTAATAATTCGGACCACTTGTAAGTGTGCTTACGAATTCAAAAAGTTGGACATAACCTAACAGAGCATTTTTTGACATAAACATGAGTGGAGTATGTGGTGTAGCCGATGAAGATGGTAAAATGCTTGTATTTCAAGCATTTTCCGCAATCATAGATTCATAGATTCAAATAAATGGCGCAAAATAACGTCAATGCTCACGATGCTAACGATCCGTACCGTCAGTACTGTGTGCACTAGGTAGTGACGTCACATGTGACGTCATAGCATCCACAACGCTAACGGTGAGCGTGAAAAGCACGAATTGGATCGCACGTTCGTACGCTATGAGTGCTGTGAGCGTGATTCGGACCATGGCTTATGTTATAAGCTTGAGCTAAACTGAGCGTTCCACGTGCATGTGTTATGTAAAGCTACTTTTCATAAGTTTCACTTCTACCGTATGTGAATTGCACTCACACACACCTTTTTTTATTATAACATACTGAATGAATCTCAGCTCGTTGAAATAAAAAAGACAGTTTTATTCTGCACTCTTAATCTTTGATTATTTAAATACAAATCAGATTGCCTTGCTTAAAATATTTAATGAAATACATCACCCAATAAACAAGGGAATTCCATTAACTGGCAACCTTAAAGTCGTCGTTCTGTCAATGTCATTTAGAATGTCAAGCATGTTTTTATATTTAAACCAATATCTAACCAAACTAAACCATAATAAATATCATATTTACAACTTAAAAATATTTTTATATGTGTTCGTGACGTTCTAGTTTTTTACAAACAATTTTATATTCAAAAGAGTTCTTATTGACCGGAAGTAACTCTATTCTACCAAGCACAGCGCCATCTTCATTACCAAAAAGCTTTCTTGAAGTGACGTTACGCCCGTCGTTATAGTTGCCTCCATTTTGTACGCTCGTCTCTTGTCTATAATTTGGAATAGATCGTCTTTATGGGCATGGTCCGTAGATAATTTTTACTCTTTGGAAACCTTATATTGTGGTCTTTGATAAGTAACTGTCAAAACAATGCATTTTCCTAATGTTTTTGTGATATTTTCCAGGTTTTACTGGTTGGATAATTATGTGCGTCTAATGAAATGGATACGTGGTCCGATCTCTGTCGATGCTGTTTGTCTGCCAATTGTGAAGTGTCATTGTTAGATACAGAACAAAATGTTAATGAAAAGTTTCTGGAGATCACTACAATAGAGGTACGTAAAATCCCGCCTCTTAAACGAGGAAATAGGTGACTAGTGATATACCTACGCATTTTACTGATAGAATGTCATGGTAGTATGTCATTTTCTGAATTATTGACATCAAACATAACCTCACTATTGAAGTTTAGAAACGCCGCCAAAGTTTACTAATTACGAACTAATAATATTTAAAACACCGAATTAGGATAGCAAAACCACCCTTATTATTTTTCATAAAGTTTTATATTATTCATGAAGAATTAAGTAGGAGAACACTGTTTTTGTCAAAACAAACTCACATTTTCTCCAGTGCAAATAAGTCTAAAGAGGTTAGTCAAGTAATTGAATGTTTATGAAGAAAAAAAATGCGTTTTCACAATTGTTTTTGTCGCCAATTTACACATACTGTAGTGTAAGTTTATCTTATTTAATTACTATCATAAAAACTCAAAAACATTTAATTACACTTTCTCAAATCTATTTTGCCCTCTTCTAAATACATTAAAAGTTATCAACTTGCCTATATAGTTTTTTTTCATTTGGAATGTGTGAAAACCAAGATTCTGGATCAGATATCTATGGTTAAATTATTCAATCATCTTTTCAGATTGGTAACAACTCTAGGTTTAATCTGATTGCTTATAAATAGCATTAAAAGAATTAATTGTTTAAAGTATAAATAGCAACCAGCCCTTGGATTGTTGTTTGTGTGTAAGGGTACCAGACCTTAGCCAAGAAAACATGACTACTATCTATGCAAATGACTAGACTATTGTATTTTTAATAACTAAAATAAATTTAGTACCTAATACTAAACTTTTAAAGCTTCTGCTTAGCACTTTCCTTTAGTGAGAGAAATCATTGAAATTAAACTGTAAATATAACTTGTTACTAAGAAGTGCCCCTATAAACAACGTTGATAACATTTTAAGATGAATTCTCTTTATAACCGTCGCCGCATCAATGATCTCGTGTTTCTTCACAAAATAGTAAATGGCTCCATAAAATGTAGTGATCTAACCGAACGTATCCTTTATACTGTACCATCAAAACCGCCGAGATATCTCATCACCAGAAAATATTAGTTTCCCATCTGGAAACCTAATCTAGGTTTAACAGCATCTGCTCACTGAGAGTCATAGACATCCATGTTTCCCTAATTAAATTCAGTAGCTCTATAGCAGGAAATAATAATACTAGAAACTTTTGTTGACATTTTATTTTACTTTTATATTTATTTTGCTTAGTTTACTTAATTTTGTTTAATTCCGTTGTTTGTCCTTGATTTTTTTACTTTCGTTCGTTTTTTTGTATTGTACTTGCGATCTTACTCTTAATATTGACTTGTTAGGTATTGTCTTTTATGATGAATGTTGTGTGTACCTGTAATATGCATGCATACCAGAGATACTTTTTTTTAGAAATTTTGTTTAAGAGTGTGTTGTACCTATGTATACTGTTGGTTTACCATAAACAAACAAATAAATAAATGTCCACTACCTTTTGTAAAAACAAAGAGTATTTTGACAGTAGGTTTGTAGGTTAACACCACTGCCAAAATACTCTTTCTTTTTTGTGAAAAATTCATAATTTGAGCCCAATCAACTATTAATAAATTACACCGAATGTCATTAAACATGACCATGTTTATGTAATGAAAGCTTATGTTACTATGTGACCATATATGGATGTGTCTACAACAGTAAATATAGTTGCATGTATGAATTGACCACTGACTAAACATATTTTATCATAATTTTTCAGGTTAGAGAAGATGATGGTCTACCACAGAAGTTGTGCCACGACTGTTTCAGTATCATGATTTCTGCTCATCATTTCCGTAAACAATGCATTAAAATGGATAGCGAGTTAAAATTACAACTTAGTACGCTATTGGAACAAGAACAACCTGTTTCAGAAAAGTATCATGACACCCTTCTCAATTTGAGTGAAACAATGGATGACGATGATGATATTGCAAATGATCCTGATAAACAGTTAGAATCTATTATAAAGAAAGAGCCGGAGAGTGATGATGATTACTATTATGTTTTGGTAATCGATGACCCGAAAGATAAAAATGATACAGAAAAACACCAAGATGTTATGCTAGAAAGTAAAATAAAAGTTGAAAATGAATATCAAGAAGATATTACTTATGAACCATTAGAGACAAAAAGTATTCAACAGAATCAGTTTGAAGATTCAATTGATGCTTTCCTAATGTCCAATACAAAAGTACCAGCGAATGTGCCAGCTACTATTTTAGCCAATGAGGAAGACAGTCAAGAAACCGATGAGTTAGATGGTCACATGGGCATTGATGAAACTCAGGACAATACTTCTCAAGATGAGGCTTTAGCTCACATTGTGAATTCACAAGACAATCAGATTATTGAGACAATCTCTGCTGATGATATAAAAGATCTCCCAAACAAAAATTATATTAAAATACTCACCACTACTGACTCCAATGGTACAATTCTTCTTAAGGGTAATGATAGAATTCAATATTTGACCGATACTGAACTGGTTACAAATGAAGACGAAGATGAGGATGCTATGTCTCAAGAAGTAATATTCTGTGAAGGAGATGATACCTCTCAGTTTCAAATACTAAAGTATGATGGCTCAGAATTGGTTATAGAATATGCAGATGAAGGCCACATATCAACAGTTCTTCAACAAGAAGATGGCACATTTTTGTGTGACTGTGGTGAACAGTTTGAGGATTTAGCGGATTATGAGAAACATCAGTACAAGCATAATCCAGCCGGTGAACATTTGTGCAATTTGTGTGGCAAAGGGTTCGAATCTACTGAGATTTTAACAGGACACATGTTACTACACAGCAGTACTGGACTTTTAATTAATTGTCCATTCTGCAATCAGCTCATAAGACGTAATGCATTAACACAACATATCAAGTATGGACACAATAATATAAAACCACGCTGTAACATTTGCCTTAAGACATTCGCCAATCCGAATAATTTAAAACGACATATGATGATCCATAGTGGTATTAGAGAATTTGAATGTGATATTTGTTTTAAAAGATTCCACCAGAAAATAACTATGCAGACACATCGATTGACTCACATGCATCCATATTCTTGTAATCAATGTGAAAAAACTTTTCAAACTAAGAGCAACCTGACTGCACACAAAGAATCTAGTGAGTGTACTAAGTCAAAAGTGGTTAAGGTTAAAGAAGAACTAATGAAGACAGTTAAACAAGAAATTACCACGAATCTAGGTAAGCTATTAGGTTATGCCTGTTCATTATGCAAGAAAATGTTCTCCGTCGAATCTGCCTTAGAACAACATGTTGAGAGCACACACATTGTGGACCCAACAGACCTACTTTGCTCAGAGTGTGGAGAAGTACTACCAAATAAGAGAGACATGCAAGCTCATATTGCAACACATAAAAATATGAAAGCAAAGAATGCGAAGAGATTTGAATGCAGCATTTGTGGTAAAGGGTGCTCAAGCCAGGCCATGTTATTGATGCATGAGAGAGTTCATACTAATGAGCGGCCGTTCCCTTGCCAGCTATGTTCTCTACGTTTCAAGACTAAAACTCATTTACGTACCCACCAATTGACACATACAAGGGAAAAGAAGTTTGGTTGTTCAGTTTGTATGAAATTCTTTGCTTTAAAAGGTAATTTAGTGGTACATTTGCGAACTCACACTGGAGAAAGGCCATATGTTTGTACATTGTGCGGAGAGGCATTCATAGATTCTAAATATTTGAAGAAGCATAAACTAAAGAAGCACTCTATAGACAATGTTCCGTGGAACCAATATTAAAATGCTGCATTCAAAATGTGCCACATCTCTAATTGGTGTAAACATGGTGAAAATTAAAAATTGTTATTAAAAAGTAATAACATGTTCTATCATTAACATTTGAAGTGCTTAAAACAGTTACAGTTTAAAAGCTTTGTGTACACCAACCATTTTGGCAGCCCTTTTTTTTACAACTCATTTTACTTTTCGAAGTTTGTGCAGTGCTTAATGCAAGGCTACAGTGATAATTCTGTTTAAGTGGGTATATAAATAGTACATTCAATAACATTACATTATAGATGGAATGGTGTGGTGAATGTGGTGCAATATTTTCGTACCAAAGGAAATTTCTATAACTTCCTGTAATTATTTTTTGGTCCAATAGTCCATGCATTATTTGTGACAATAGTTAGTAAGAGTTCTAAACTTTATTGATACATTACAGGTCTTGGTTTTATTACATTATTGTATTCAGGGTCAATTTTACACCACGCAAACTTATCATTTACCAAAATTGTCTATGGAAGAATAATATATACAGAATATAAATAGTTGCTACTGATCATCATCATACCTATTCTTGATGCTAGTGTGTTATTTGGCATTATGTTGTCACAAAATGTACTAATTTCTTTAAGAAAATGATTCAATTTCAATGTTAAACATTGAAAGTGGGTCACTCTGTATATAGTTCTTAAGTTTATATATATGAATTAATAGTGCTGAGCATATAATCAGTGCACAGAATGCAATTTGCTTTTAATTTTTATGTGGCCAATACAGCAATGAGTCTTTTAGCCCTTATTTACAGATGATTAGAATGTTTTTAAGTTAATTATTTCTATAGGAATGGTGAGTCCTGACTCGTTAGTTTTTTATGAAGTTTCTTTTTACATACTGTGTGCTGAAAATATGTATGTATTCTTTAGTAAACAATTTTAATCTCAATACCAGCATTTTTTTTGTTTTGATACAATTCTTTCTTTCACTATTAACTTGTGACTTATGCCATATTCCTATTTCTGTAAAAAACTGAGAATTATTTTTCTAGTAAGGCCACTGTTATAAAAATTTTACTGTAATATGGATGAATAAAATCAAATTTGCAGTGATTTTTCAAAATTCTCCTATTGTCAAGGTGATATTGAAATTATGGATAAACTTATTCGAAAATGTGTACCACCTTTTTGTCTACTTACCTCTTTTGTTTATAGTTTGAAAATTTCTATATTATTTATGTTTGTAATAAATTATGTTTATTTTTGTGTATAAAACACTGGCCTTTTCTTTATGTAAAAACTAAAACATTGAGATTAAATATGTTGAAAACAGAAAGTCATAAGTTATAACTTAATTTGATTCGCATGAATTTTAAGTGTAATTATTAAATAAATATGTACATATATTTGTTATTCAATTAACTTTTTAAAATTACATGTGGGGGCAAGCAGTTACATGATATAGATATATATAGTTTTTTATATGTAAATAAAAGATTCAACAAAAACAAAAAATGAAAAATGTTCAGTCAATTTGAAATAAATTTTCGATAGAAAATTAGTCAGAATATTAAATTATTTTTTGTACCTTTTTTGGTATTGGAAAACAATTTTTTTTTAATGTGACTGTGCTGAGCTAGGGTGTTATTTCTTTTGTTGCTCAATTTGTTTCTAATTTTATTTAACCCCTATTTGGGTACGAAACATGAAGCTCAACTTAACTAGCTAATATTCCCAATTAGAGCATTTTTTTTTCACACTACATGCACACGCACATAGGTTCTACAGGAAGTGCAATACATCTTTTTTCATTTTTTATTTTACATATTTTTAACTGTAACTACATGCCTTCACAAACACGTCTTACTTTTTTAATTGTTACAGCATTGTAAATTTGTAAAATGGCAGCATAATGCCCAGATTCACATTGACCTCTTTAGAAGACACAAAAATATAAAGTTTCGCGCGTTTCCTTATATCATTGGTATGTCTAGATAGATTGTCTAAGCATTTCAAGATTTTGAGTGTCCTACTCTTGGCCACTATGTTCCTTTTAACCGTCCCTGTGTGGGGCTCCAGAATAATAAAGTTGACCCGTTGTTTTTGTGTGTTTGACACTTCTAGACTGACTTAGTTTGCATTTTCTAATGAATTCCATTGTAAGAAGTTTGATTTTGATAATGTAAATGCAATCTCTTTGAAATTTACGCAACACTAACAGATAATCACGATTAACGTTAGTGAATAAATACTACAGAAGTAGTAAGAAATGGGAAAGATGTTTTGTTTTTAATTTGCTGAAGCAATAAAATAAAGACAATTGTATTTTTTTAAGTTGTTTTTTTAAACCAAGAGACCTGATACGTATTACAAAAGTTATTTTCATCCGTTTATAAATTAATATTTGAAAAGGAATCTTAAAGTTTATAAGTGTTGATTCTTTTTACCCGACTGGTCAGAAGGAGGGTTATGTTTTTCTAGTGCATTTTTTTTTGACACGTACAGATGAACAAGTACTTTATTTTACCAAGTAATGTATACATGTTTGCAAATAATAAATTATTTTGTGTAAAAAGTTGTTAAAAATGCTGAAATATGAAGAAAATCGAATTACGTGTCTGAAAATGTCCGTTCTAGGCATTAGGGGTACTTTACACGTTTCTACAGTCGTTCTATTCATTGACTGCCTCGGTGGCGCAGTGACAGTGCACAAATCTTGCCACGATCCGAAAAATTTGTTTCGTAATTTTGCTATTTTCTATGTAGAATATGTATGTATTTACAAAAAAAGTTTTTATATATATATATATATATATTTATATCGCTTAGCTTGTACAAGTACAAGTTCTACTTAGTTTGGGACTAGTTGGCGTTGTTTCAGATGTCCGAAATATTATTTAGTAGCTTTCAACCCACTCATTGATTCAACCATTTTAACAAGCAGTCCTGGCTTCAGTGTTCTGTTATAATGAAGGAATACATACCGAAATAACGCTTGCTGAACCTATCATACAGATTTAATCTACTACTTTGAGCGATTAAATAAAAACGTCTTTCTGTTACTTATCGGT
The DNA here is from genome assembly GCA_949316085.1 of Hypercompe scribonia. Classification (NCBI taxonomy): domain Eukaryota; kingdom Metazoa; phylum Arthropoda; class Insecta; order Lepidoptera; family Erebidae; genus Hypercompe; species Hypercompe scribonia. The sequence goes on from OX438986.1 coordinate 11,940,313, forward strand.
CGAAATTGCGCTCAATTGCTCACCCACCATATTCTTCGGGCTCAAACTCTAGTGATTTAAAATTTTGCCATTTATTGCTAAAACTAAAGGGTCATTACGGTGGAACTGAAGTTGAGGATAATGACGCAGTTATGGCTGCTGTAAATGAGTTTTTTGATCAAGGAAATAATTTTTTTTGCGTAAAGAATAAAAAGGTAGAGAAGTGCTATGCATTGAATCGGGGAGAGTATGTAGAGAGAGAAAGGTACTTTTAATAATCTCTAAATGATGATTAGGTTAGAAGCTATACTACGAAATAACTACAAAATGAATAATAGCAGTTATAGCGTTTCGGAGGGACCTTTATTGTTGAAACTGAAATATGTATTCGTTTCATTTTGTCACCAGACACCCGCACAAAGATATGATTCACCACATGTACAAAAGTTATAATAGACATATCATTCAATGAATTCATGCAATTATTGAGGACTTATAACATAATTCCTAATACAATTATAACTTAACCTCATGTACAAATTCAAATACATCAGTATTTGTTCTGCTGCATTTATTACTATAGGTCCTGAAAAAGAATCATTCTTGTCTAAACTTGCTTCACTGTCAGTTTAGTCTATAGTGTAATTTATAATGTTTTTTGGCTAAAGTTTTTTCTCCAACTGTTTGACTGTATTGGCATGACTGAGATCTCGAAGAATCTGGAAAAACTAATGACGACACAGTATCAAAGAATTTCTTCTGTCTTTGCTGTCCAGCATCAGTTCTTAAATCCGATACGTTGTCCAATTTGACTTGGCCCTCCGATGAAAGAGCACCAATGTCTGTGGGAAAGGACTCTGCAATAATAATTTCTGACGAGCAATTGTCATGCTCGTCATTCTGAGATTCTGAGTAGTCTCAAGAAGTCGTTGTGAAGGGTTATTATTATACGAATTAAATATGGAATGGGGCTGTTCTGTTTGAAAAATTCTGTTGTTAATTTTGACAGATGATTTATTCAAGTTGCCCAGCTATGCTTCAAATAATACATCGTAAATCGCTTTTTCAGCGTAGAGCCTTTGCTCAGCCTTGAGCGATTTTAACTTTCCTACCCAAACTTTGACTGTGTGATACTCTTCGTGGTAATCACTATCGTCATTGTTTGTTGATATTGAAGCTGTATGTTCCTTAGACAGTATCCGACAGATCGACCTACGTTTTAATTCACAAGTCGATATGTCTTTAGATGTGTAATAGTTGCGGTTCCCATTTTTCTTAGATTGTTCAATTTCCTTTAATTGCTGTAAGACTAAATTTAATATTACTTTTTAAACTGACTTATTACACAGCAAAAATTTTTTTTATTCTTTTTAACAGCCTGCCAATGTGACTCCACTCTGCCTGATGGAAAGCATTAATAGAATTCAAAAGTTGTAGTCACCATAATCATTGTGAATGACGACACTGTAGTATAGTGACCCACACTATGTCGGCCTATTAAGATTTATTTTTACACCTCATTTGGGAACGTAAAATACATGACAAGCATCGTAGCATTGTATTGCACACACTTACCGCTACAACTGTCACCCCTGCATCAATGGGCCGCCGGTCCCTCACTCACCACAAAACACGACAGCACGGATGCTGTCGCTTTTTTGTGGGAAGGTAGTACTGCCCCGGTCGAGCCGGCCCGTTCAAAATCAGCGTGGCTCTACTACCTGGTATATATATATATATATATATATATATCATAACATACTTACATCAATTATTATGGAAGACATGTTATAAATATGTTAGAGCATTGTTTAGGTTTTAAATTTAAGAGCCATTAAAGCTCTCAATATTGTTTTATTGCCTGATCTCCATTCTAATTGCTTGTAATTTGTTTATTTAGATTTTTATGATTTATTAATTGATTTGTGGTTGGCATGTTACTGCCTGTTTGGAAATCAATATCCATGACATCAGTTTGTCTAAGGTTCAGTGCTTCGAATAGAACCTACATTGCGATGACACTATCGTTCTCCAAGAAAGTCTGTACATAGACAGATACTTTTTGAAGCCTGTAGTTTTCATGTGGTTTTAATTTTAACGACTTGGGGATATTTGATAATATTACTCTGGGGACGCACTCGTGTCCCTACATTAATAAAACATGCATAACATATACTGTCCGTAAGGTCCTTGTGGTGACGGATATGCAAATAATGTTTCTTGTTAAGTTCTTTAGGTTATAGACAAAATTGTCATTTTCCTGCAACCCTGATAGATTTAATAACGCAACTTTACAGAAGCGTTGAGTCACATTAAAATTGGGCTATAAATGTTACGAAATATTGATGTGAATTAACAAAGAGCACGTATAACAGACTAGAACTGTTCAAAGTGATTAATGCATATGAGGTAACCTTATACGGTAAAATTCAATCTATGACGCGGCATAAAAAGTCCGGAAATGTGTCTATTTATAAATTAATGTATTTTTTTCGTATTTACATGAAGCATACTATTGCCTCTTTAAGTGTATTGAAGTGATGATTGACAAGGTTTTATACTGAGGTAGAAAGTGTCTCATTCACACGCCTTTCCTCATCTTGTAGTAATGCGGGTGAATAAGGAAACTTCTACCTTAGAGATTCGATGGCAGAGAGCGCGTCCTGCTGAACCAGTCTGTCTGTAACCATGGTCAGAGCAACCAGATTGAAATGTCAGAAAACTAGACATCAATCTTCATAATTACATAATGTAAAGGTTTTTGTCAAAGAAATTATCTGATTTGTGTATATATCTTTTTATCTGTGTTACATTTGCCGTCTCGTCTGCTATATGATACTGGCTGCCAACTCTACAGGCGTAGATGAGACCCTACTTGGACAAACAAAAAAAAGTTCATAATAATTATTCTACTAAAAGTGTGCTTAAGATAAATCCTAAATAATATGAACAGCATCAGAATAAGATGCTAAAGATGACGAAACACCAAATTCAATAAAATAAATAAAATGAGATACATTTTCGCGTAACAGTCACTACGTCATAGGGAAATAAGAAGATAGTTAAAAAGTCATCAACAGTTTTTTTTCGACATTACAATCACACCTCGTCACATTGTTACCAAATGTTGCTAAGCACCAGGCTTCCAGACATGTAGAGGTGGTAATAAAAGTAAATGATAAATGTATAGCATGAAGTCAAATTGCAAGATTTTTGAGCTGACAACATTTTGTAGTTAGCTACAGTAATATAATATACATATATATCAACTGTATATTGCTGTTGTCTATTAAACAGCTGCAATACAGCATGGCATATAGAAGTTATTTTTGTTGTCTAATTTGTACATTTCTTTAACATGCCATTGCGTATTGATTCTATTTAGCCCGTCACATAATGTCTGCACGTATTACCGAGTACTAAGTCAACATAACAATGTAGGAGAAAATATTAATTGTCACGATCACACGGCATAACCTGCAGGCCGGTGTTTTCGTTTGATGCGATCGGTATTATAAAATATATAAAAAATAACAATAGTTACAGAAATGATTTTAATCAAATTTTGCACACTATGTGCAGTTTGATCCGACTTAAAAGATAGGATAGTTTATATCTCAATTTTTAATCATATTTTTTTATTGTGGATTACTTGTTTGTTATCTGACAAAAAGTTATAATTTTATGTTAGTACCATAAGATTCTCACAGATGGCGATGTAAGGTAATTACCTTCAGTGTAAGGTAATTCACCGCCATCTGTTGAATCTAGCCGACTAATTAGTCGGCTGGATTCAATAGCCATAATAGTAACAAAATTAAAACCAATGCAATAGTGAACAATATCAAATATTAAAATAAAGAAGTGTATAAATTCAACGTGGAATGAGTCGCGGGTAACAGCTAGATATATACTCGTATATATAAATATATTTAGATCTATTTTAATGTTCTATCAGCGACTAAGAACCTAGCTGGAGCAATTATAATTGTCCACCACTAACTACTTTTGTATTAATTCAGTTTTTTATTTGTCAATTATTCGAACAACTGGTATTGTTAAAAAGCGTAATAAATCAAAATAGATGTTTATTTTTTTCACTTTTTGACAATACCAGTCCAATTGTTATTAAAAAAGAAGGATAATAAATAATAATAATAAAATAAGAACTAGATGCACAATCAACCGAAATAAATGGCCACACAATTCACAAAATGGAACCACAGCTATCTTTTCTTCGGCAATGTATTTCTATTCTATTTCTCATGATAAATACCTAAAATAAGTAAAAATATCTATCAATTTGGGCAAAAGGTATTTTATTTGGAAAAAGTATTTTGAAAATACCTATTATTCCATTTAGCATTTGACATACAAACCGAAAAACTATTTGGTAGCATTTGAAATAGTAAATCTGAAAAATATTTCGCATTTTGTATTTAAATGCTTTTTTAAAACCATTTTGTACATCTCTGAGTACCAGGCAATCATAATATTATAAGAGGTTAACTAATTGTAGAGGCGCAAACGCCACTTTAATCGGACGAGGGTTTGGACTTTCGCTAAATTTGTAAATAAACGTACCATTTACCAGGTTTTCATAAAGTAAAGGAGATACACATCAAAAACAGGTATGCAATACACGTCGATTGCTTGATGTTTGAAACATTTTCTGTAAACAGAACCTTTACCTCTGCAATTCAGTGTGAAATATTAAATATATAAATTGTGAACCAGTACCTTAGTATATTTGATCTGCAGAAACAGCTGAGCATATTTGGATGAGCAAACAATTGAAATTTTGAATTTAACAGAAAAGAATATTCTTTTCCTTCTTAGATACAACGAATTTGCTGGTATTACAATAAAGAACTAACTATCTAGAATAATATTCTCGACGGTGAGCTATTTCTTTTTTTTTAAACAAAATAATTGGAACTGTTTTATTGGATCTATATTTTATCTCATAGTATTGATATTGTTATCAATGTTACATATGTACTTATCAGAATACGTAACTACCAACAACTAATAATTACATAAACTATGTAATACTTATATTGTACAGCAACGTGGTTGTACTTAGTACAATGTCCAATATAATTCATACGTTAAGAATTAAATAAATATTTTTATTATTACGTTTGACGACTCTGAAAGTAAATATAAATTTAGTATATTTTTATTTCACAAAATTAGCACATTAAAAAAGACCTTTAGACACGCCGAAATTTTTTCGTCACCAAAAAACACTCGCTTTTACTCCGTCACAATGTCTCATGACTACGGTAAGTACTAGGCGATCATAAATTCATAAGCGGTAACAACTATAATGCACACTCGTTTCTTATCTGTTCCTTCTGTAGAACGTCCTTCTAAAGAAATAGATAAGATTAAAAATTAAACTTCGGTGTACAATTTACACAAGTGGCATTTACGCAAGTTTGATTTACACCTACTACTCACATAAATGCGCTCTAGGAGTAGGCTTACCTCCGATTATGGGTGGGGCCATTAAACCGCTATGGACCGTTAATGTCCCTCGTCCCATGACCGTTTTGAGCGACACGTTTATCAGCCGCTAAAAGGCTCAAACTCGTGTCGAGTTTCATATTGCAGGCATAATACAATGCAGTGTGTAATTTATATGAAATCACATACAGTGCAATGAGAGTGTGACCACTGTTCAATCGAAGAATTATAATATTAAGTGATGTACTTTTTGCCTCATTTTTAATGTTTAACCTTGGGAGTGTTATTAATTTATTGCATTGAAATATTAGGTAAATTTGAGGAACTAGAATCATTGTTTTCGCGTTGCTCCTTAAGAACAGAGAATTTATTTCTCTATTTTGTGGTTATCATTGTTCTGACAAACATTACGAAACAAAATACTTAAACTATAACACTGTTAGTGCATTTTGATACTTTCTTTGTAAGTTTATTCATGTTGTTAGATTTGAAATAAATATGTTATCGTTTGAAAACAATTTGTAAACAAATTGAAAATTTCAACTGTTTCTTATACGACTAAAGTGAACGTTGGAATAGTGATTGCCATGTTGTACCTCGAAAAATAGACGTGATAGGTGGTGGTAACACATAATGATTGGAACTATTAATCTATGACTCACTCACTCATCACTTATTTCAAGTCAGGTTTCACTAAAGCCGACACCAAAATTGTGTAATACTACTGTGTAGGTACTCTTGATTTGGTTAAAAGCGCTGCTCATCGGTACATAAAAAGATTACAGAAAAAATACATTACTTTTTCGACCAAGAACAATATTGTTTGTTGTACAACAAACATCATCACCATCGCCAAGAGACTAAGCGAGTCCGCAGTGCGGGCCGATTCATTTCTCCAACATATTGTGTTTTACTACTGCTTAAGACCAGGCGCACAAACAAGTGTAGGGGTGTCCTACTTTTGAATTAAATGTTTCTCAATCGCTTGCTTGTGTTTCCGCTGCTTGGTACGGTTTTATTTCTTTGCAACATAGCGCCTGGAAATGTTGCTAGATATTCGGCGTCCATAACATATCAGGTGGTTAGAAAATTGAATCATATACACATGATGCCACGTTCAGCAGAAATGAACAAATTATTTTCCAATCAAATAGTGCTAGTCACATAGTGTTGCTTTGTATTAGGCAAACATAACCAAGATGGTACATATTAAATTACACTTTTATTAATGCTAAGTTTTACAAATAGATCTTGGGACGCCATATAAATAATATAACATTTCAGACATCTGTCAACGTCATCTAGTCCCAAACTAAACAGAGATTGGTACTTGACAACTGATATAAATACATATACACTTTGTTTTATAATTGAATGAAATAATCATAACTTCAAAATAACTGGACAATTTTTGTTGAAATAGTTTGTATAACCTACATATAATAAAATTCTAACAGTTCAATAATAAAAATTACATACATTAAAAATATTAAAGAAAACGAATAACTTTGTCTTTGTATTTTACTATTGTTTGTCTGTGTTTGTGCGCGCTTATTTCAGATGTGGTTTAGGGGATTTAAATATGATGTTCACTGATATATTGTGACAAACTTTACTCAAAATATGTTGTTTGTTTTATTTTAATCTGTTAACAAATAAAAAAGTTTTATCAGTATAAAGAATCACGTCAAAATATTGGTTTGCGTAACATTGAATACTAAACTGACGTATGCTTTGATCAAGCTTGTGTTCTTGATTGCAATGTAAACGTTCTTGATCCGTAATTGCTAATCCAGTATATGCATATAGATCAATGTAACTAACCGAATGATCGATATTTTTTGTAATTACAAAGAAAACAAGTCTTTTGCGTTACTTTAGGAATTGGTATTGCCATTCTACGTGACAATGCTGCGAACCTTTTTCGAACGGCACGAGAAGATCTAGTAATAAGTCGTATATATGTCGTATATAAATACATAGTAGTTTATTTTTGTTTCAGAAAACTTTCAAAAGTAGCCTGCTTTTTTGAAAACTGAACCTCCTGTTCTGGTTTAAGTATACCGTACCCATAGGCTTAACATACTTCAGCTGGGACACGTTTGACGTTTCAATTATAAATTACTATTATAAACATACACATTTATTTCATTTCCATCCAAGAAATACAAATAAAGCTACGTACTAATTAATATTTTTATGATAAACAATTTATGCCATTTTCGGGGTAGTTCATATTACACGTATTTTACTTATAAAGTTTAAGCACCAGGCGAACACGACACATTAGGAGGTTTGCATTGACATTTAAAGTATCATTTTATAAAACAAATCATTATTTGCGTTTAACACAGAACTATTTCCTCCACATTTAAATTATATTGACACACAACCTATAATATGATGTAGTAAAATTTCAGATCAAGCAAAATGCCAGTGACTGGTTACTTTTTCAAATCGATTAAAATTTTTTCTTAGAATTAGTTTGTTATTTTGAATGAAGTCAATATTTTTTGCTTTCACTACTATCAAATGTCAAAAGAAAAAATGCAATGAAAATACTCTCCACTATCAATCCCTTTTCGCAATTATCAAAAAAAAATACTATTTACTATTGCTGTTCCAGTTTTTCTTTCGTAATTATCGAAATCATCTCATATCGTTCAAACGACGCGATGCACGGTGCACGGGCGGCAAAGGTCGTTCGCTGGCACTTGATGCTCCATGTACACGGAAAGTACTAGGCGATCATGAAATTATAAGCGTCCTAAACACTCATACATTTTAGGATGTAAAAAATGACGAATAAAAAAATCATATCAGCTGTTTGAGTTATACTCGTAGAATAATCTCAAGGTTGCCAACTTCGTTCGCACATTGTCATCATTTTCGAATATATACAATAATTAGTCCTTGCACATTTACTTAAGTAATGATAAGTACTAAATTAAGAAATGAAAGAGTAAGAAGAATGTTGTCGTTTGTTTTGACTTTAGTTGTTTTTTTTATACATTGGACAAGCGTCAACTAATGGCAAGTGCCGACCCCTGCTCATGGACACCTGCAACTTATGTGAGAGTTGCACGAACGTCGCAGGTCTAAGAGTAACGAGAAACTAGAAATACTGGAGAGAAAAACGTGTTTCTTTAATATACTCGTGTTTAATATAGAATAAATTATCAACAGCCTTTCACAGTCCACTGCGGGACGTAGGCGTCTCCTTAGCAAGAAGGTTTTGGCTTATTATACCACGCTGGCTAGACGGGTTGGAATAAGGTTTGTTTCAAGTTTTCCTTCTCTTTGTAATGATGTTTTCCTGAATAGTTTCTTTCCTTAGTCGCTTCTTACGACACCCACGGGATCAATAGGGGTGGTAACACTATATATTCTTAATCCGTTACCACACGGACATTTATGCCGTATATTAATTCCATAATAAGTGTACAAAGTTTGAGTGCATTTCTTAAGGGAAGATTTAACTAAATAGTAACACAATGTTAATTCTTAAAGTTCTGATTAGAATAAGTATATACTCGTATATCTTACTCCTAAACTACTATTCTGAACTAAGTGTTAAGTTGGTCACCACTTTGAATTGGTGACGTGCCTGATCTAGGTAAGACCTGTGTTACACACAAAGATAAGGCTTGACATAATCATATCGTAATTTATTGCGCATGTCAATTTTATTGTTATATTTTTATACTTTAATTGAAGGAGTAGGCAAGTGCGTTACCGTGTTTTAATCCTCCCATACCCTCCCCTGCCATCCATAAATAAAGGAGAGTTTTGAAGTCCGGTAATTATACTCATTCTGTAACAAACTACAAAAAAAATTACTTAACAAAAACTTGAATGATTATTTGTATTATTACTTTTTGTTTTTTTTTGTTTTGTTTTCTTTAATAACACTGTGTAGTGTCACACGAACGTGTTGCCATTACGAGGGTGCCATCTGACCTAATGTGATCCGTTCGGGCCCACATTCTCATACACTTCCACCTGTGTATAATATATTCTGTTGTATTTATATAATATTCTATTCTATGTCTTAAATTACCATAGTTGTTAGTTTTAGTGCTATATTAATGTTATTTTATAGGCTATGAATAAATCACTTTCGTTTGATTTCATTTTCAGTATTATCGAAATCAATGCATTACATTTAACTAATTTCCGTCTTCAGTCATCTAACTAATCAGCCTTCTAAATTCTAGATTCTCTAGTTTAGTTTTATCAAAGTAAACAATACACAGATTAACATATCTTGTAAATTTGATATAGAAGAGTCAATAAGAGTAAAATAGAGTTGAATAAGTATTTTCTCGTTAAATTAAGTTTATCACCGCATTAGTACAAAAAGAAATCTGTTGAGCGTTTCCCATTATGATCTTTTTTTGTATTCTAATCATTAAAATCATGGAAAACCCCTACATATTTTTTAGTGAAATGAACAGTTTTGTGTAGTTCTGGCACGTTATGTGGTCGTTCTTTATAAAACTGCGCACCGTATATGTACGGACTTGTATATAAATTTGTGTGTGTGGTGCAGATGTAGATCTGTATGTGTGTATTGTATACATACTATATACGGGACATAGGATGTCGATGCGGCGGCGTGCGGCTGGGCCGCGCCGCGCCGCGCCTCCGGTGAATCATTGGGTAATGTGCTGATAACGCGATTGTTGATTTTGATACTTGCTTGATTTTAGTTGGATTTGTTTATTGATATGTTACTTTGATGGGCCTGTTGGTAACTGGGACTGCTAATACAGATGTAGTGTGTCAAATTACCACCCAGGATAAATAATTGTGCGAAAAGTGTGATTTCTACTGTGTCTGGATGTAGTTTATATATAATATGTGTTTACAAACGTATTTAAAATGTTTAAATATGTTAATCTACAGTGTAATGACCATAGTACAGTCTCTACCTTTTTTTTGCCTGTGCGATAATCCCCCAAATACCACCGGCAGGTGGTTATGTCGGACATCAGGCAGTCGTGTGTGAGATAAAGAGACTGAGATGTTGTTGTCGTTTACTTACATATTGTCAATTATAGTTACAAATAATACGATTGCTATTTGCCAAGTTTTAGTTATTAAAAAAAAACCAGCGTGTAACCCTCGTTTGTGCCACTAGATACGTATTTGTAACAGAAAAGAATTTAAGAGAAAATATATTTATAATGTTTATAATGATCAAGTTTGATAAGTCACAGTAAGTGTGCGCGGTGAGTGGCGCTCAGGCACGCGGCTGCTTTGTTCCCGGCCTGGCAGCCGACACGCCGTGCTCCGCCCCAGCAATACTGAGGGCTGTCGAGTAAAATATTAATATTTCGTCTATATTTTTCTAACTAGACTAAAAAAATGTCACATACTAAGCCACATTCACATAGTTTGACGATTGATGCTCTATTAGACGCGAGTTATCATAATGAATCTTTTGAGATTCATAAGTTCGTCATTAATTTTCTCTTTTTTTGTTTATAATTAAAAATTTAAATTAGAAATTTGCGACTTCACCTAAAAATAAAATTTAGAATTATTAATTATTACACACGTTAGAAAATAGTTGAATTGTTAATAAAAATCATTAATCTTACTCGACAACCCTACATCTAACCGGGGCGGGCCGATAACAATATCGCTGAGTGCGCGCGTCGGCCTCACACCGAGTGTCCGTCGCCTAATTTACTCCTAGCTAGCCCTGCGGCCCTGGTACGACCGACACACCAACACCCACTTTCTTGCATTTTAATCATTTTTTATGCAGTAATGGCGTGAGCAACACGTCCAAAAGCTAAAATTACGATGAAATACTAAAATTGGAAACACATGACATTGTCTGCATTTAAGTTGATCACGAGATCCTTGTGTGACTTACAAATTAGACAGTTTGTGAATTTGTGTTCAGCCTATGCGATCCTATACTTTCAAAAGGCGCTTTAGTTTGTAGTGCATAACTAATTCTGCTGAAGTTCAATTAGCCTAATTAACCCCTAAAATACTAAACATTGGTAGGCAGAACTACTGACACTAACGGCTAGATATTTTCTGTTAATAAGTAGCGTCCGCAAGCTCAAATAGAAGGGTAATACTCCACCATACGGTTTCCAACGCATTAAAAGCTACTTTCTCCCGCCTTATGCTAGAAGGGGTTTTTATGCATTACTATTAGTCGAAATGTGTGGGTTTGTATAAAAAAATCATGGTGTCCAAAAAGGTTTATCTGAAAATCACTAAATTTTGCTATCTTTCACGTTTTATTAATACAGCGCTTATAAAGCGTAACAGTGTAACAGACCGCAAAAATGTAAACAATGCATCTTGGTAGGATTTATATGAAGTTCACACAAATCCTTTCACTTCACTTTCACATTAGTTCACACTGTAAACGTAACTTCAGTTTTACACACTTTTCCTTGCTTAGCTTATGTCAAACTAATAGCTGTGTGTCAAGAATACCCTTTCTTGGTTAAATATCTTTATTACAATTAGAACTAGATGATACACTCTTGACTTAACTAGACTCTTTAAGGAAAGAATTAATAGTACAAGACTTACATTTCGAGAGACGACGAGATTTTCCCACTTTATTAAGTTTTCATAGTCTTTACTAGAGAAAAATAGAAAAAGGCAAAAAATTAAACCAGTGTGTACAGGGAAGCAATTTGTAAAAGAAATATGGTAATCAGTCTGAAATTAGTATAAGTCACGAGTCTTGTTAACCAGTACAAAATAAGCAATGTAAAATCAATTCTTTGGCACCCTGATATTAAAAAAAGGACGTTTACTAAATACAGTTTCAAACAAAGCCCTTCAAAGCCAGCAAATTCGGGCTCGGTATACAAATAGCCCACTTTGTGATGCCAATTCAATATTGGTTTGTACTAATCCATAACAGTTTCAGTGCCTGCGTTTGACAAGTTCGGAGTGGTTCGGTTAACCTGTCTATGTCTTATTATGTCCTGGTAAACAGCCAGTCAATCATATTGAACAGTAACTTAAAAGCACGGATAAATAGAATAAATATGTAAATCGATTACTGTATTGATGTTTATTACTAAATAGATATAAAACCATGCACTATTAATAATTTTCCATCAACGAATATTTAAGGAATACATAATTTACACAATATAAAGTTACCTACCCTGATTGACTGACTACTTTATTAACGCAATGCTTGAATCACTGGAGCTCCAAACTTGTAATCTCTCTTCCAGCTGGTCCCACCTCCTCCCTTCCTCTACAGGAGAACATGTGCTGGCCTTGGAAGTCACCGTTTTAGAAAGGTAGACATGCGCTCTCGAACTAAATTGTTCGGTTCTTCCTTCCTGTGCAAATCAGTTAAAATCTGGAACTCACTACTAGCACACGTGTTTCCCTCCCATTATAACCCCGGGTCCTTTAAGCGGGGCGTGAAAAAGCATCTCACTAGGCCGCAATTAGTGTGACGACCAACACGCTTGGGTTCTAGTCATACTTTCCATCAGACCAGAATAAAAAAATACAAAAAAATATTCGGCACCTGATCCTCTTTATGCTGGAAGCGCCGACTAAGAAAGGAATTTTGGAAATTTCACTCCAAATGGGGTAAAATAAGGGTTGTATAGAAGTCATTTTCAAAGATAGTAACACGAAAGACCATAGGTACTATCTGTACGTATCACCAAAGAAATAAACTCTTATAAAATATATTTTTGCACTTCTTCGAGGTTGAAAATAAATTTGCCCTTGTAAATACAGCAACTTTGTTGGGAGTTTGAATGACGTCAGGTGTTTCAACAAAAAAACTCTCCTGCAATATAGATGCTTCGTTTCAAAATGATGCATTAACTATTCTACGAACAATAGATACTGGTGGCTACTTTTCGTAGAAGACACGGATTGACAGGTATTTTATAAAAGAATAAAAGGAAACGCTAAAATCTTAAGGTTTAATATCACAAACTCTTACCATATAATAGCGGGGATGCTCTTCAAAGCCAAGCTAAGCCTGTCAGACGCTAATTAGGTATGTCGGTAGGCGTAAATTTTTTAATTAAAGCTCATAGTAAGCCGCAGGGCGGGATCTGGGTCAAAGGAGATCGGACGGAAATCATTTTTATCGGCCTTTGTAGGTATACATATACCTACACTCTTTTTACATTCAGCCTGTTTCTACGGTAGATGATAATAAATATATATGAACTATAATAAAATAATCAGCATTCTTTTTTAGATAACTACAGCTATGTGATGTTCAAAATCGTGTGTTAGGATAGTTTAATATTGACTATGAATCTAATCCAATTTCACAGCTAAATATTTACTGTTTAAATTTCAATGAATTAAAGTATTGCCCATAGATATTGGCAAAATTTTCTTTAGTTTTTTTTCTTCCAATAAACCTTAAAGTTGAATTACATTCTTAGACAGAAAACATAGAAAAACCTAAGAATGTTTTTTCCCCGAAGACGTTTCTTCTTTTTCAACGTCTCGTAATCGCAATAAATCACTTAATCAACTATCGTAGCCTTTTTTCACCGTTTGTGACTTTTGATTACATAATATAACTAATATATATTATTGTATACCAACTTCGACCCGCATATATGTCGGCTATTGAAATTTCATTAAAATAAATTAAGCAGTTTACAGGTATTAGCGTAACAGATAAACACAGTTAATTTCACATCTATAATATGAGCGTGGATAAGCAGTAACACTTATTATGTTCAATGGCGATGTTCTGTCAGTTAATATAGATGAAGTATCAAGAGTTCAGACAGCACCAGAAGTTCAGAATTTGCCGAGTACAGAAAAACTGTCGAGTGGCGAGATGAAATATATCTGCTCTTTGGGCTTCCGCGTCAGATAAGCAGCGAGCCGTGTGGGAGCGACGGTGGGGTGGTTAGAAGGAGGGAGGGGGTAGCGATCAAACCGCGACGCGCGGTTCTGGCTCGACCAGTTAAGTAGGTGTTAGTAGTGAAGGACAATTGTTTTATCGACCATTTCGAGACGATATCAATATTCTGTACAAAAAATATTTGTAATTTTCTTGGATATTTTTGTGATATTGTTTCTATTGTTAGCTAGCCATTTCATGTTATCAAGTGTTGGTATACAAATAATAATAAAAAATATAGAAAATAGGTACGGCTTTAACGACATCTAATACTAAAGGACAAGACACTTGTCTCATGTCAGTTTAAACTTTATAAATGCAGCACAACAAACCTGTTTTGACAAATACTTCCTGACAGTATTTTTCTTACTTAAAAAATTATATAACGTAATTAACCTAAAACATATAGTCATAATGACCTTCAACAACAGTATAAATATAAGAATGATATCGACATTTTTATATCTATTTTGTCACATCACTAAACGTCGGCTGTTCAGCAGCGGTCGTGAAGCGTGGTGGCGGGCGTCATCGGGCGTGCGACGAAAGGCCCGCATTAGCGAACGACTCGATTGTATCAACGAGGAATACGAGGACACTACACCACCAGGATAGCAGCACTCTGTAGAGATATACTTCAAACATAGTAGCATACAACAACATAGCGATTGGTTATTGTTGTTTAGAGTTGGCAGACAGTATGACCATTTCAGATCATTTCTTTCATGCCACATTAAGATGATGTACAGAGTGTAGTCGTGTCGGATGGTTTATGGCGCGACGGGATTGCGTAGGACAGCCACGGTGTTGGTTTTTCGTTCGCACATCAAAGGTAGTGGGCCAGTCATGGCTGTACGCATCTACACGTGGCGTACACGTACCATTTCCCAGTACAATACGTATTCGAACGCGATTGAGTGTGGACCTGTGTTTGTTCGTCATTAAAACACCAAAACAAATCCGTGGTCATAAAAATCTTAAAAATATTGACGAATTCTGTATAGAAATCTGAGGTGATTAGTAGTTTTGCTGCGAAGTTTATATTTATTGCATCTTCATCATAATCAACAGTCTTTAACAGTCCACTGCTGGACATAGACCTCAGAAAGGAGACTTTGGCCTACAACACCACGCTCGCAGCATAAAGATAAACTGGTCTTATTTATTTTTCTATTTCTATTTCTTATTTTATAAATCTCTAGAAATACATCTCGTTAGTTTACAAACATTTTTGAAACGGACAAAAATAACACCCATACTCAGAACAATCATTTGTCGATCACACTAAGTGCCGTCCCACTGAGAATCGAACCCACAACATTCAGCACAATGGAAAGTTGCGATCGCTTAAAACACCACGCCTCCCGTTCAGTCCTGCAGTGAGAAAATCCCCATTTCTTTTTAATAACTTTACTCTTGTACAACTTGAGAAAATAATCGTACGTACTCTATGGAGACATTTCCGCAGTGGTTAATGCTTCCACGTCCATCTCATACAACATCTAGATCACGAGTGAATGTGGACATAGTGTAGTTGCATTTCAACCATCGCACAGCTGGTCCAATGTTGGGTCATCATGTAGAAGAGCCATTGTACGATACTAGCTGACCCGCACAATTTCGTCTGATTTTTCGTTGTTGCTCGGCTCTTATTGGACGTAGCGTGATGTTAAATAAACGATAGCCTACCTGGGCTATACAACACTAAAATTATTTTTAATTCGAACCATTATTTCTTCTAGAGATTAGCGCGTTCAACCAAACCAACAAATAAAATACTTACTCTTGAACTGTATAATATTCAGTACAGACAATGAGAATTCATTTTTAGTTTTGACATTACTGTAGCTATTTGCTACTAGCTAGGATAAATGATAAATGAAACTTAAAAATTGTAATTGTAAAATAAATTAACTTATGCAAAACTTTATCTGATTAATCTGAAGATGCGGACCACTGTGCAATATTAATAGGATGCGTTCTGACGAACGTCATTTTGGATCATGACATGTTCTGATGTAATAATAAGTTTTCATTTTAACACATCCATTATTCGGGAATACTTACATATCTCATGTAGATCTAGTAACATTTGATCATATTCCTGAGCATACTTTGTACTAAGGAGGTGGATTACTTTTACTCAATCTCTGTCAACTTATGATGTCCTAGTAAATCGGGCTACGAAAGAACTGGCAATATGTCACTGACACGGATGAGCAACGAGCAAAGAAGAACAAGTTAAACCGATCGTGGACGTCTCTAAAATTTAAATGTATTTCTTGATATGTGCGAAAGAGATAGCACTATGAAAAAGGCATTGGAATTTTATTCAGCTTTGCACACTGCATGCAAGCTTGAATTTCCAACGCAGATACGCGGTTTTCGAGTTTCTTTAGAAACACTGCTACCAGGAATATATAAGACTACGGAAGTAATAACATTGACTGCACAGTGTTACTACCTTACGAGTTACGAGAGTTGTGACTCTGACTAATATATGATATCCTGGTATAAACACGACTCGGTAAAATCAAAACCACGTAAGTCCTTACATACTAAATAATAAGTGTTACCACCGTAGATGAAGTTTAGTCTTTAGACCTTTTAATTAAAAAAATAATGTAAAGTACGTTACGAAATTGTAGTTGCATGGGTTTTTAAATTTTGAGACAATTTTCACCTTCTCAATCAAGAAAAAAAATATCCGACAGGTATTTGAGAAGAAATGCGTTGTGGTTATTTATGCATGTTTTCTCAATACTTTGGATTATATATTTTATATATCGGTTTTCAGTAAAAAAAATTTATTACTAAAAATTTACATCATATCTTAGAACATTAATAATTGAGAAATTACTATCCACAATTCAAAAAATACTAATAAACAGTTTAAATACATAATTTATTTATATATTTATTTTTATCTTTATATAGCCCTAATACATGATCATGCACAAGAAGAAGTAAATGGTTAAGTACTTTTTGATGCTAAAGCAAGTCGATTTTTAATAAAATAATTCTCGAATCGCAGAAATGCATTACAATAATTAGTTAAATTTAAAATCCCAACACAATCTTATTTATAGCGAAACGTAGAAAAAATTCATGCCAAAGAGTCTACAAAATCTTTAAAACTAGAATAGTAACGCCATCTGTTATTTTATGCGCGAACTATAATGGTCACCTCAATACGTCAATTTCAACAGAGTTAAATCACACTACCTCCTATGTGGTTATAGAACCCTAGTAGAAATTCGTTCAATGAAGCAACATTTCGATTCATCGTCAAGCAAATTCGTCTACTCAATCTACCACCGCCAATCTAGGCACCAGTTAACATACATAGATCAATCGAAAACAAAATTCAAAGTCTCATCATTGTTTTAAAAGTGTACGTAGAAAATACATATTAATTTTGGAATAAAATTAAATACTATGTCATACATACCTAGTTGATTTCCTTACTAACTAAAGTTACAGAAATAATCATTGTGTAGTTAGTTGCAGGCTAGTTGTGTCCAGGGATGGATGGATAAAAATGGTTACAAAAAAATAATTTGAAATCATGGCTAACTTGTTCATCAAGTTCACAGGACATCATAAGATACAAAGAATATTTCAAATACATAAAATGGCCGAATGGAAACCATTGAAGTTTAGCAATGATCAAAGGCCCTGTGATATACTTTCAAATAAAAACGAACTTTATACGCAACTCGCAAAGGTTAAAATCGATTAAAACGTTTTAAGCAGGCGCGCGCGCTGTATCGTAGTCGGTGGTCGTGCCACTTTTACGTCTCTACTTATTTTATGTGCGCCTAGTAACATGCGCACATTTCGCGCAAGAGTGCGGGCTCTCGTGCGCACCATGATCGTGCGCGATGCGCGCGCATGACCGTCCCTTTTGGTATTATAACAACACAATAACCCTTTTTCATGAATGCAATTTAAATTTGAAGTCAATAGGAATAAGGTAGAAAATTGTCTGACACGTTGGCCTAAAATATAACGAAGTGAATGCGATTGAAAAGGACCGCGCGCGCGCATGTTGAGCCGCGCCGGCCGTCGCGTCGCGCTCAAGAAATTAGTTTAAAAACGCCTGGCATCAGTGTTATTAACTCTTTGTTTACATAAATTTTAATAATGATGTAGAATGGCATTAAGTACTGTTTTTGCACAATTTTTTTACTTGTAATTCTTTTCAACATAATTTTTAGTAAGTGAATCTTGTTTTTCTATCAATAAAAAAGGTAATTTCATTACATAAATATTTTGTTGCAAAATTTTTATGTTCTCTATGGAGCACCGATAAGAAATATATACAACATATATAAAACAAGTGTATTTATTTCATACGATTCACATCGAGAAGATTGCACAAGCTGGGATACCCGGTTCCTAAGCCGAGAACAGTACTGCGTAAGCGACAAAACGTGCTCATTTTAAAGTTGTAGGCGGTGCAGCGGTGGGTCGAAGTAATTTTTGTATTTTGTCAACAAATAATATTTTTTGTTCTTTTTCCAAGTAAAAGAGTTACCTAATCTAAAAGATGAATATGGTTATTATTTTTTTTGAAGGTTTGTCAAAATGTTAATCACATGAAATTTCGATAATAATTAAAACTCCAAGCTGTAAATGGCGAGATGCTTAGTTTTAAGAATGATATTTGTAATTACATTGTTGCGTAGGAGCCGCTGGTGGCCTAATGAATAAATAAAACTAAAATAGTAAAATTTTAATTTTTTACATATTTTTATAGTGTTTAGAGTTCTGAAATTAAATTTAGCAATTAAAATCAGTAAGGGCTAACACAAACACCTTTCTGCCGAAGATAACGGACTGCTTCGACTAATTTCAGACCAACGTTAATAATTCTGTGCATCTTATAAGATTGCGCTTGCGCAGCAGCGACACGCGTATGAGACAAACAATTTCTGTACCTTTACTAAAATACGTTAAGTTTTTATTTATAACAAATATGAAGTCTTTGTAAGTTGAATAAATTGTTATAATAATTCAAGTGAACAAGAAGATTAATAAAGCCGCTCTATTTAATACCTTTATAATTGTTAATTCATTCCAATGGTTGTAAAATAATTACTCCATTTGTCGGAGTGGTTGTTATTGTCTAATAAGTAGAAATAATATTCTTACACATCTCACACGCGACCGTCTGATCCCAAACTAGGCAAAGCCTGTACTATGGTAAACCAGACTGCTAATAAACATACTTATATATTTCTAAATACATACATATTATTGATGAATTATACCTACACACAGAACTAATGATCGTGTTCATCACATAAAGATTTGTTCTGGGTGGAAATTGAACCCACGATCTGTGGTTTGGTAATCAGGATCACTAACCATTAGACAGATGACGTAAACTTGCTCATTAAACTATTGTATGAATAAATTTTAAACAAACAACAATAGTTTAATTTTGACACTGTTTAATTACCATACCATTTACCTATTAAACTAATCACAGAAACTTTTAATTGTATTTTAAAGGTATGTCTTTATTCTGTGTATTTGCATATCTATCAAGTGACAACACACTTCCTTATAGTTAAGGGACGCCTAATGCTGTATGTACTTGGGTAGATCGCATAACATCGGATAAAATATATATCTCTTCTAAAGGACAGAATAAAGTTCAAAAAAGTATTAAACTGGTACTTACTATTTAAAAAAGGAGAGAGAACGGATATTAACAATTATCGTCCTATCACTCTAATTCCTATTTTATCAAAAATTTATGAAAAGTGCATGTACAAGAGACTAATCGATTATTGTAATAAATTTAATATTATTAAAAGGGACCAATACGGCTTCCAAAAACATAAATCCACTACTTTAGCTACCTTCACTCTTGTGCAAACTATATTGACCAGTATTAATGATAACCGATTAACCACAGGACTGTTCTTTGACATGTCAAAGGCCTTCGATCTGGTATCGCATGATATACTGCTTCAAAAACTCGAATCAATTGGAATCCGAGGTCCTACATTAAATTGGATATCCTCATACCTTAGCAACAGGCAACAGTGTGTCAGTATCACAAAGATAGATGAAAATAAGGACATGATACCATATTCATCGAATTACAGTCTGAACACATTTGGAGTCCCGCAGGGGAGCATACTGGGTCCAATACTGTTCCTTTTATATATAAATAACATTACAGAGATAACCAGTCATAAATGTGTACTATACGCTGATGATATATCAATTATTGTAACCACTGATAAGAAAACCAATACAGTTTGTGACCACGAAGCCGACATCAATAATACTATAGATAACTTAATTCATTGGCTAACTACTAATAATCTGCATATTAACCTTACTAAATCCACATATATTCAATTCAATCAGTCTTATAACCAAAAATACAACTTTAAACTTAACATTCCAAAAATCAAAGAAGTGGCATATACGAAGTTTTTAGGCATAACTATTGATGCAAATTTAAATTGGAAAATGCAAGTAGAAAATGCTTCAAAAAAAATAAATAAATTTGTGTATGCAATAAGGCAGATAAGAAATATCACAAATACTAAAACTGCCGTAATATCTTACTGTGCGTATGTTGAGTCAGTACTGCGTTATGGCCTAATAACGTGGGGCAACAGTACTGAAGTAGATAGAGCATTCGTTTCACAAAAGAAGTGTATTAGAGCAATGTGTGGACTACATATGGATGAATCATGTCAACCATACTTCAAAAGACTTGGCTTGCTACCGTTACCTTCTTTATATATATACGAAACCTGCATATTCGTTAGAAAAAACCTACATTTATTTACTACAGCAAATGACATAAATCCACGCAATAGGAGAGATCCACACAGATTAATATTACATGACATTCCCCGTTCAACTAAATACAACAAAAATTGTTTGGCAATGTGCATACGCGTTTATAATAAGATACCTAATCATTTAAAATCATTACATTTAAGGCTCTTTAAAAGGAAATTACATGAATGGCTACTCAATTATAGTTTTTATAGTGTTAAGGCGTTCCTTCAATAGATTAAGTAAAATTTTTGCATGCTAGTAGTTATTAGCAAAACATGTATGTACTCTAAAAAATTTAATTGTAACACCTTTGTAAACCATGTTTTAAGCAAATAAAATATTTTATTATTTTATTTATTTATTAAATAAATAAAATCAACAAAATCCTGTTACAGACATTAGATTGTATTAAATTATTACGGCGATTTCACTTCAAATGAGCACACGGGTTATCGATACCTCGCACACTATTTTAGAGGTAGTTATTCGATGCACTAGTGTTTAGTTAACGTACATGTACAACACAGCGGCGAACAATAAAGCCAACATAGGCATAGGTAGCCGGGAGTAAAGTTATCTATGGAACAATAGCAGTGTAGCGTTATCTAAGAGAATGACGGGCGCGAGTGTAAGCATTATCGGCACATCGCGGCGCCCCGCGGACGACGATCGGCCCGATTGTTTTGCGGGCAATTAGCGTTGGCCCATCCCGCACGTGCCGCGTACCGCGCTCCGACGCGCCGTGCGCCTAGCGCCCGTACCGAACTTCAGTACTCCGCGCGCGCTGTCTGCGAGCGGCCGTCACGGTAGGATCTGTGTCGCGCAGCCCTAAATCCGCCGCGCGAACTCCGCACGGGAAGCCTACCCCACACCATTCGATACTTTTTGTTTTGCCATCATTTTTTTTTCTTCTGCCAAAGTTCGATCGCTGACACCTGTTGCCAGCCGGTCTGTTTATCAACAATAACTTTGAAATTGACTATCATTTCCAACAATTTGGCATGAGTATAAAAATATATGCAGTACAGGTACATTTCCTCAGTAATGAGCAAGGATATTTTAAAAAATCTGTTGATTCAGAAGCGGCATTACCACAATCAAAAATATTGAAAAGGCTAGTGACGTCCTTCTGTGGCGGTTCCGTTAGCCGTCCGACGGAAAAACTTTTCCTCTAAAAGTCCTTACAGGTCGATGCGAACTTCGCAGCCAAAAGTTCACGTTCGGAAAGTTCTACGCACGAGACTCGAAACTTTTCAGTTTGATAACTTTCTGCAAAAACAATTCTTGA
The DNA here is from genome assembly GCA_949316085.1 of Hypercompe scribonia. Classification (NCBI taxonomy): domain Eukaryota; kingdom Metazoa; phylum Arthropoda; class Insecta; order Lepidoptera; family Erebidae; genus Hypercompe; species Hypercompe scribonia. The sequence continues at coordinate 11,962,761 of OX438986.1, forward strand.
ACCGTTTCTTGGAACGATACGAGTTGCGTTTGCTCTAATGGAAAACAAAAGAATGTTTGGGACGACAGCGTGGAGTGACTTTGTGTTCAGTTCACAAGCAAATTAACATTTAACTAGACTATGAGGAGATAACTTTTGAGTGCAGTGTAAAAAGTTTAATTGATCATGGCAGCTGCGATGATTAGTGATCGGGGACTTCGTAAAAAGTTGACGCAAGAAGCTATTCCAGAAAAAACCCCACGGAAACCTTCGAAACGTAAATCTACTGCCGGTACTTCGAAGGCAGATAAAAAGAACGAGCAAAACAACAACAAAAGACCTAAGATACACACGGGTGATCCTAAATTGGATCTGTTTTCAACATATCAACCGTGGGTGATACAGACCTACGGAGATTTAGCTAAAACTAAAACGATAACTTTGAAAAAGTATGCGCGAATCCTGCGCACGTTACGAGGTGAGGAATGTAACAGTTCCGACAGCTCTAAGTTTCGATTTTGGGTGAAAGCGAAGGGTTTCCACGTGGGGAAACCACCAGGATACGATGCGAAGCCGGCCGACGGAATCGTGTGCAGATATAGCGTGCATGATGCTGAAGGATGCAAAATGGGAATGGATGGTCACGATATATATAGTGGTTCACAAAATGATCCACCTCTTTACATTCCTACACCGCCGGTTAAGGTGAGAGTTACATTCATTTGTAAGTAGGATTATAGGTAGTGACTGCCTTTAGATGCTTGTCTTTCAGTGTGTGGCGCTAATTAGGTACTTCAAGAATTAGAAATTGTAATCCAACATATATATAATACATACAGGTCAGATCTATTTGTAGTTTATATAAAACACTTCAATTTCGAAGAACTTGGTCGTTTCGCGCTAGTTCGTTTGTATTATGTACCTACGAGTATGTTACTTCATAAACAGGTGATTTTTGTTACCTATTTTACTAAGGCAACATGAAACTGAAGGCGTAATTCATATTATTGACGTACTTTGTTCATTGAATTATTACGCGATGTATCCTTGTATTATGAACATTATTATAATTAATCATAATACATTATACAATTAACTATATTATTATTAATAAGTTTAGTTATGACATATATTCTTAAACGCTACTAGTTAATTAACTACTAAATAAGAATCAAAGTATTTTTGGTGTGTACTATAAGTCTACCAGGCTATCAGTAATCGTTAGAATATGTTAAGTGATATAAAAAAATATCTTTGCTTAAATGTCCTTTTAGAACTAGGACCTAGTCCGCCTTTAGTTATTGTAAGTGTCTTTTGCCTCGACAAATCAGTCAGAAGTAGTCTCCATGACAAAACAGGATAAAGAATAAAGTTAGCGCTGTCTAACACGATATTCTCCTGCATATTTTATAAAAAAAATCTAGCAAAGGAATCTATTTCTAATAAACCTTCTTACAGCTTACAGTTAGTAAGCTTGGTTATTTTATTTCTCTTGAAGATTTTCGTTGAGATATTTTGTTGCCAAAGTATAAAATCGATGAGAAATTGCATTGTTTGAACACAGTTTTGATGAACCCTTTGTCGATTTCTCTCTTGCGACTTCAGAGCTTCTGTATAATACCGGTCAAGGTAAAGGCTTGATCTCTAAAAGCTCATCCAAATCATCTAAAATAAACTGCGAACAAATATATCAGAGATAGCAAACCCTCTGGCCCTCGCTAACTAAATTTTTACAGAGGATTATCCACGCGGCCACAGCCGTTTCCGTCTATTGATTGTCGGCCATTGTTTCGCCTTGGACACTTCACCCCCATTCTATTGTAGTCTCTTCATGTGGAGAAACAGAGTAACCCAAAATATGTACCCATCATTGTGACTACACTAGAAAACAGAACGTTATCCGGCAACAGCGAGGGGTTACATTACGAGGCGTTGTTGCTTCCGCTGTTCAACCACCTTATCGAATTATTCCCATCTGTAAATTTGTGCTGCTCAAGCAGGTACAAGTTCCAGTTGTACCTTCTTTTTTAATACACAGATTTCCATAAACAACTGTCTTATTTTGTTTTGACTTTATATCACAGATTTGACTTGAATGTAGGTGAAAATTTAGGAGTAGTGAATTAAAAAACCTCTTGAGCATATGACCGAAGTCTCAACTTTATAAACGCTTGACGCTTCAAATAGGATGTTTGCTACAAACAACCGTTTTCAAAATCTACTTAGTATATTAAAAAAAAAACATGTGACTATTGATCAGTCTGCCTTTTGTATGTATGCTAAAGAGCGTCTCACTTAGTTGGTTAAGACGTTATTATTTTCTTGCATCTCATATACACATAACATGAATCAGTCATATTCCTCTATATTGGTATTATACTACTCACAAAGCATATATCTATATATTCAACACATTTAAATCATCTAGTTGCAAAACTCGAAGCAACCATTGTTTTTGTTAAGAAACAAATGACAATAGCCTCCCCATTTCATAGTTGAATAAAGGAAATTGTTTAAAATTTGGAGGCCAAGACTTAGTATTCTAAAAATAATATTTAAATTATCGATTCTGCAGTTTTCAAGGAAATATATGTATGTGCTTAAAATCATCATTGCAACTGATCTAGCTTGGCAACTGAATTAAGTTTATATACAACCTGATTTCTGAAATAAAGGAAAATTAATTAGAAACACATTTATTATTATATTTATTTTTGTTAAGTTTATTCTAATTTAAAAACCAGGTGAACCACAATTCCGGTGTACTGTTTTGTTAGAATTTGGCAGAATATACTTTCCTCCCATTGCTATTCAAAGAAAAGAAACTACTCTCAAAGGTAGAAAATTAAAGCATGAAGAATATACTATGTTACAATTCATCATGATGTAGGTGCGCGTTGATGTCCGTATAAACCGACCTTATCTCAATGGTCCTTGTAGTGACGGATTAAGAACACAGAGCGTTACCACCCTTACTCATCCTGTGGGTATATAGAGAAGGAAAACTTGAAACAAACTCAATAGCAACCCGTTTTGCCAGGGTGGTATAAATAGGCCAAAACATCCTACCTCAAAAGAAGGCTATGTCTAGCAACATCGCTGGCTGTTGATAAATCTCAACCCAAAATCATTACGTAATACCAGTTTGTATAGTATGCTCTCCTAGTATTATCTATCAATTATCAGAATCACATTGAAAGAAATCTGTAGCGGGACAAAATCTCGTAAACAGTTAAGTTGCGTGAGACTGGATAAGTCATAGACATTGTTTAATTAAGAACTCAATCAAGTAGGCCTTATCAAACGTTCTGCATGTTTAATGGAACTGCGTTATTGGATTTTTTGCTTAGCGCGTGATTCTTGATTTACTCATTTCCTGTGCAAGGTTAAGATATTATCGATTCCTCATTTGGATCAACTTGGCAACATTTTAATCGATTTCAGATTGCGACTTGTCAAGCTCTCAGAGTGTTTTATTTTAAATATATTTATCGATTTTACTGGATAATTAGTAAATATATAGTGTATATTGTTAGTATGAAAAACAAATTTAAGATATAGTTCCGCACAATTATACACTCAAAAACTCAGTTGCTAAGAAAAGTGTTAAACCTAAAAATTAAATAAGTTACATAATGTTAGATGTTGGTTCCGAGAACTCATCGTGTTTTTAAGGTAGTTGTGAAGTGATTGATTAGCGCTTTGAGTTACCAGAAGGTTAGATTTCGATTTAAAACATAGTAAAATGGAAATAATAAACGTAGAAATCGATTGGCACATGTACAGTAAAATCATTTTAACAGCTGACCCGCGCAACTTCCTCAGCGTCTTCCAAAAGGATTTCTCTTTTTGCAATATTTTTCATTGGTGCTCGGCTCCTAACCGTCATAGTGTTATGTTATACAGTCGACAGCCTTACTTAATATATAGATAATCTAACTATAAAATATTTTTTCAATTCAAGCTGGTAGTTTGTGAGATTAACGTGTTTCATCAAACACAAAAACTCTTCAAGTTAAATTAGCCTGTGAAACTAGTATAGATCATCATCATATCGACAGTCATTAACAGTGCACTGCTGGACATAGGAATTTCCTTAGAAAAGAGGTTTTCACCTACTATAACATGCTGGCCAGACGGAAAATTAGTATAGATAATGCGTAAGTGCAGAAAAAAAAATTGACTAACCTTTCTCCAAAACTTTAAAGGAAGCTTATCTCCAGCAGTGGATTGTGAAACACTGTTAATGATGATTACTAACCTTTCTCCTCAGTGTTTTTTTTAACTTTGAAATTTTAACTCTTAAATAAGTTATTACGTATCTTTTGTATCCGTAGAAAAGTGTATTAAACAATTCTTGTAAATACTTTTTGAAGTTCTTGTTCTTGCAGTGCCCAAAGATAATGTGTAAATCAAAATGTATACTCAAGTTTGTAGCACTACTAGGATATCATAAAATCGTAATGAGTAACATTAGTTATAAGATGTAGTTATACTCTCCTAGTTTCCCTCGCGCCGGGTGTACAGACGTGCCGGCCGCTCGCTCGCTCATTTATTATTAGTGGCCCAGCCTGCTGCCTCATGTTTATTAAAGAGTCCGCTATCCCGCGAGCCAGGTCTCACCTGAACTCACTGCGACCCACGGATCCGCTTATTATTAATATTTCCTTTGGTTCCTTTCAAGTTGAGGATAAAAACTAGAGGTAGGTTAACATGGGTAGTTTGTGAAATAACATTAGGATAAGTAAGAAATAGTTGGCAGAAATAAAAAGAATACGGCAAATATTGCGTTTATGAAGTATATATCCAAGTACATGTTTAGATTACTGTTGGAAGTGTTTGACCATTTAACGTCTGAGCAATTTAGTTATGTAATACATATCACCAACAATAATTATTATAAAATACTATGCTGTACTGTACTCTACCACGTTACGCTGTTTTAGCACATTGTAATAAAAAAAACATCTTTGAAATCGGTTCTAAATCGTGTTAAATTTGAACTAAATTAGTGCAGAAATTTTATAAGAAATAACTGCAGGACTTCTAGATCAAGAACACACTTTATATACTGACAAATTAACTGCAAAATGTAAATTATTTTGAAGTTAATTTATAGTTGACGTTGCGATCACTTTGATAAAGTAACGATTAACCTATTTTACAATTTACGTCTTTATTTGCAATACATGCTTTCAATATCCGGGGACTTGTAAAAATGGTGTGTTGTGGGACATTTCACCCGTATCTATGCACACATGACAATACGGACGCGGTGTGAAAATTTAAACCAACGTTCGCATTCAATTTATATTCACCGAGCGCCCCAGGCGCACGGTTTAGCAAAAACGTAGAGAACAATGGGCGGCGTGGTCGCGGCGACCACACGTAGATGCCACCGCCTGATGTGTGGCCGATAACAGCGATCGATTCAACTCGGTTTGTTCGACTTGTTAGTAACCTCCTGCTACGGTATGTCGCCCTGGTGATTCGTATCGAAAGTATCGATCTATTGTTTTGATTGTACTTGACGGATAGGTTCTGGCAGATAGAGATTAGATAGATGTCTTCATCGCATGACGATATGTAATTTTTTATATATTTCGTTGTATCGATTACAAAAAATATATAACAAAAATATTAATTGCCCTATTCAAAAAAATAACTGCATAACATACGTGCGTAACAATAACAACGTAATATAAATTTTCTCGTAATTAACATAGACATTTTTCCGTTCAATTTAACAAGGTTACATAATGATTCTTGTTTCTCGAAATTGTCGAAACAGATTAGAACAGCAGAACGTCAGAAAAGGTCCACGTTTACTATAGTTCTAACATATAATTTTGTTCTATGTGTGTTGTCCTATTTTTCTACCTTTTTAAACAATTGTCAAAATCAGCACGGTGGCAACGCGAACGGTATAAATATAAAACAAAGCTACGGCAATATAATTCATCTGGCTATCGGGGCGGTTCGGCTTGACATACTTGATTAAAATGAATGCTGGACCACAACCAAAGCCCCGCCGTTTTACCTGAGCCAGAATTAAACGCTTATTAGCAACGGGACCTTTTAAATTCCTGTAATTTATGGGTTTCCTAATCCTTTTGCTAATAAAGATAAATCCTATGTCCCTGTTTATATCCTTCCTTTAAAAAGCATTCTTCCTCTTCTTACATTACTTTTTGCGTTATTATTAACTGTTCATATTTTAGTTAAGAAATGTAAAAAAATAACGCATATTTTTACAATTTTAAATTTCGAAAACAAGCTAAAAACAAGAACAAAATTCAAGCGCCACGGAGCAACGGCGGATGCAGTGGTGTTGCCCGGCAATTAAATTATTCCACACCATCACATTTGAGTCGGAGCGAGCTCAGCATGTGCAAGAAACGCTTGTGATCAGTCCAGTGCTTTGTGAAAAAAAATCGTTATTTAAGTTGGTAGGTTTTTTAAATTCAGAACATTAGAAAGATACCAAAATAAAAATTAAACGTTCCTTTAAAAAGTTTTTAAATAAGGTAAAAAAGATACTTACTTTTTTGTGGATAGAAGATATTTAATGTCCCTTTTGACTAAACGTGCTAAACAATATTAAGCATGATAATCGAGTGAGTATTTAAGGCGTTAGAGAGTAACAAACCAACAAATTCGCATTCATATCGAAAACTTAGGATGAAATTATATAAAAAATATGTCATCAACCTAAAACTACTTTACAATAATTATGTATACCAATTATTATTTTAGCGTGAGACCACCGTGATCAGATAAATAAAGTTAATTTAAAAACATTATTTATATTTAATTTATAATGGTTAAAATCATAATATAAATAGATAACATATGTCAAAATGTGTTTTCGTGTCAAGATCACTAAAATGTAGTACTATAATAGGCGTATATACTAGGGTAGCAGAATTACTTGAGTATTACAATTAATAGGTAGATACAGAACAAACAGACAATTACCGAACACAGAAAATTACGTTAACCAAAACGAGTTTTGTTCTAGAACTTGTGGAACAACTGGCTAACTCTAGTTTAGCAGGTGATCATCGCAGACCGTCACATGTTACTATGGGAATTAAGTAAAATTTACTTCCTACAACTACTGCTGTGTTGGTTGTTTGGTTCCCGTTGGAAGTCGGATGGGATTAAATTGAGCACGAAATAACGTACAATACACCGTTAGTACACCTATTAAGTTTATTATCTCTAAAATAAAAAAAAGATTTTCGTAAGTTGTCTATCTATCAGTGGCGTCATAACTCTTAAAAGTTTGAACTTGTTTAATAAGGTTTTTATTTGTTAACAAGCTGCTTATGGTGTAAAAGAGTTTGATAATGTGCATGAAATACTTATCGCCTCTAACGCATTTAAAATGATAAGGATTAATACTGTATCCGTCTAATTAACTTTACAATTACCGCATTATACGTGACTATTTTTTTAAAACATATAATGGATGTAGTAAGATATCCTTCAAAGTTAGATACATACCAACGCTACCATTTTTGTAGATCTATAAAAGAAGAATATCCCACCACGCATTGGTTTGTTATATCTCAAAGGGTTTTGGCAGCATTTTCGTTGAAAGCTTCCAGGCGGCTAAATTTATTCCACATCTATTTTAGCTAATATACACAAAACTTAACTAAGTATATACCTAAATTTTCCACAAGAATTACTCTATTTATTGATGAAAACCGCATGAAAATTCGTGCAGTAGTTTTTGAGTTTATAGCCAATAGACAGACGACAGATGCAGCGAAGGACTTGTTTTTTAATAGTGACTTGATAATTTTTATATCCTTTTTAAAATAAATATAGCACGCGAAAGCATATACTCGTATATCAAATTTATCACAAAACTAATATTTTTAAACAATATATATCCTATTAAGTTAAAAATAACGTAAAACGGCCAGGTAAGACAGTAGGGTCCAAGTGTGTACTTAGATCTGTCAAGAAACAAAAGTCTTATGACAATGTCATTCCATTTTACTGGTCTAAAAACGAAACATCAAATTCAAAATGGTAACTTGAGCTCCAGTCGATTTTAGTATGAATAGTTAAGATTTAGCTGCTATATAGAAATCGTTTAACCAGCATGGTATATAAATCAACCTATCGCAGTCCACTACTGAACGAAGGTCTGCCTCAAGGAGCGCCAATCATCCCGGCCTTGGATAATACGCATCCATACGTTGCCAGCCACGTTCTTCAAGTCGTCAGTCCAACGCGCCGCAGGGCGCTCTACACTACGTTGGTTTAGTATAATATGGTATAGCAGGCCAAAACCACCTTTCTAAGGAGAACCCTATATTCAGCAATAAAAGACTGGCCTATAAGAAACTGTTGATACTGACGATGACAGAGAAATCAATGGAAACGTCTTTCTTATATTTAAATCAACATAATAACTTATCTCAGGACACTCAATTTCCATAGCTCCTGTTTTACGCAGTTGAAACCACTCATCAATAGCTTGACTCGTCAAAAAGGCTCGCAATTTATTCCACTTCATATCGATATGGCGAGTCAAATTCTTGCTGACAGAGAAGCACTTCTCCCGCTATCACTGCTCCGTGAAAAATATATATCTGAAATATTCCGTCTAAGATCGAGCTTGTTTCGTCCCCTGGGATGTAACAGAAATGACGGAATACTACGAGTAATTCGCGTTCCCGTCTCTTGTTAAACAAATGTTGCAATATTTTGTTTTTGCTTGAGTTTTGAACGCAGTGTAAGATTCCCTGCCATTTTCTCAATTGAAGGAGCCACCGTTTTTCCGCGGGACATGCATGGAATTTTAAACTTTTAAAAATTTAAAAACTGGTTCGTAAGACAATGTTTTTTTTTTACTAGGCCTTTACACAGCCTTTACAATTAGGATTTTTGAATTGTAAGTGTTCAAGGGCAGCAAGGGTCACGTCACGTTATTCTTTAGCTCGTTTACTTCGATGTTATAACTACTAGCTATTGCCCGCAGTTTCGCTCGCGTTATTTCTTATTTACTCGTTATACTCCTTTAGCGGTGAAATTCTCAAAAATCCTTTAATTACCTCCAATGTAAAAAGTAATAGCAGTCAAGTTTGTAGCCCCTGCAGTTTAGGCTCTGTTTCATTATCATCATTAACAGCTTTTAACAGTCCATTGCTGGACATAGGTCACTCTTTACCCAGAGCATATAAAATCGAAATGTATAGGTGAAAAAAACATTTTAGGGGCTCTAAGCTTCCAGTACATACTCTTAAGGATTTATTACGTTCTTAAAAGCAAATGTATCCTTCACCTAGTTTTTTTTCTGTATAAATACTTTTAACTTTATTTTTATTCAAGGAATATTTAGCATTCATTTAGTTATAAAATTAGGTCTTCCCCTTGTCGACACTGGGTAGATTCGGCCGAAAACTCCAATAATCTTATTATCTCCTTAGCCCTTGTCGTTGTGTTCGCAAACTTAGAAAGTCTTAATTCGAAATTGGCTTATAAGATGCTTGTACTCTGATATTTGTGTTATAAATGGTGGCTTATATTGTATGTGTCAACTTGAAACGATAATAGTAAATGAAAAATGCACATCTACAGCTATTACCTTTTTTGTCTCTTCTTCTTATGTTAGGCTGTTTCTTCCATTATATTTTTTCTTGTAAATTTATCTGATAAAAGATAATAGTTATTAAAAGCGGGTCACGAATCGCAGCGATAGAAAATCACACTAAAAAACTCGACGGAAGAGGACCTATTTCTTTTTGAAGTTATTTAATAAGTCAATAATGATAAAAATATTTCAATGCATGTTTAAAACGTAGACACTTGAATATAGACATTCGATAAACGTATGTAATTGAAGAAAATAAGACAAAGGGTCATTCGATGGGCCTTCGATGGCGATTCTTTTCACCAATCATCCATCATCAAACAGTCAACTGCTGGTCATAGGCCTCCCCTAAGTAAGAAGGTTTTGGCCTCCTATACCGCTGACCAGACGGGTGGGTATCTGGATGTCGTAATAACAGCTGTTCCCGGATCCTTTGTGTGGTTTTAGTCAGTCCGATTCCGACACACCACACCGCTGTAAACCCCGGTGGAGTGACGGCTCGAGGGTGTTACCACACGTTAAAAAAAAAGAATTAATTTCAAGTTTGCCTCCTCTTTGCAGTGACGTTGTCTATTTTGTTCCCTTAGTCGCCTTTTACAATACCCATGGGAAGAATAGGGGTAGTGATAATCTGTATTCTTAATTCGTCACCACACTTTTCTTTTCGTCAATTATTTTTATTATTTATCTAATAAACTTAAATGAAATTAGTATTGTTGTAATTTCCTCGTTGTTGTCATTGTATAAACCTGATGTAGGTAAATAATGCACCTTGCTAACTACTATTACACATAATAATTATTTTGTGTCCCGACGCGCTTTGTGTCCGTTAATCCTTAGTACTCGCAATACGGTGTTCTGGTGTTCATGGTTCCCTACGGTACACTAAGAGTCAGGCACTCTCTATGACCAATTTGTTTGTCACTTAGATTATACTATATATACAACTCTACTCTGAGTTATGTATTTTGTTCTTAGTCGACTTAAAAGAAACGGGAGTGTATTTATTTAATGTTTATGACACATCACACGTAACTCCTTCGTTATCTTTATTTGTTTCAATATTAATAAATGAGAAAAAAACAGTATGTTACAATTCATCATAAGAGCCTAGAAGTCGCTAACACTATTTTGAAAGTTAATTAATCTATGCACAAATGGAATTAGAGCTAATCATTGCGAGTACCCTGAAAAATAGGTCTAACCAAGTCGCTTCAGTTACCAGGCCGCCATATACAATAAAGAGCTCCTTATATACCGCACTGCACATTACGTTACTCTCAATGCACCGAACGGGCAAGTACTGTATAATCCCAACGGCCGGCATAGGTCGACGACGGGCCATTGTAAAAATTACGTTATAAATTGGGCCCGGCTTGCGCCCGACGACGGGCCGACGCGGCCTCAGTCGTAAATTATAGCTAGGGTTGGCCAAAACGAGGTAGATGTATTTTTGGCCTCCCTCGCCGGTGTTATATCTTTTTAAGTTCGGTACAAGTTGAGGTTGGAAGTTAAGTTGTAGTTTTATTTGTGTTGATTTTTTTATTACTAAACAGGGACTTTCGGTCCACTTTATTTTGTAACTTTTCGTATATAGAAGGATTTTTAGTTCCGACTTAAGTAGCAACAATATGGTTTTTTTATATAGATATTATGTATACCGAGACAGTACTGTTACATTTTGCTATAGATGCTCTAATACAATATTGCGTTCTAATATCTTTGCAGACACTATTATGATAAGCGTTAAGGTCAAAAATATATATAAGGTTAAAAATTATTATTATTATATATTATACTTAAAAATCAACTATTAATAAATATACTAGCATTACAGAATTATTCTTTTAGCAAATGTTTTAATATAATACTTTGAAAAATAAGAAATATGTTTGCTCAAGTTACAAATTCTTTATTGTCCCACTCTAGGTTAGAATAAAATGATTAAAAAAATTGGTTAAAACTATAGATTTCAGCAAGAAAATGCGTGACAAGAAATTTTAATTTTGTTGCCAAATCAATTATTGCGATGTTCAATTCTCTGACAGCTCTATAACTCGGAAGTAACGCGACACAACAATCCGACACGACTTAACAGAGACGCGGCAAAAACTACGATAAGCGATGTGGCTCCATGTTTAATGCAAGATTTGTGATATCGTGATACGTGAGTAGGGTAGATACTGTGACCAGTACTTGGCACCTAAACACTTAGGTTTGCGTGCCAAGAGTTTTCGTGTGTGACTTTTTTGGCCTAAATACCAAAAAACAGTTCGATTCATTTGTGACCGCCGCTACTATTCTGCTGTCCTATTACTGTTTGTAATATCTTGATGACAACTATATTTAGGAAATCAGTTTTTCTAAAACTACTTTCGAGTAGCTTGTAATCCAAGGGGTTCTTATTGTTTAAACATTAAGTAATGTGAAGAAAAATATGACAATGGTTACTTAGCCTTACGCGACCCGCTAAGTGAACATGGATTGTCAAAGCATAACTTATTTTGAATAAACAGTCTCTCAATAGTATTATCTAGAAATATTCAAATTTTATGTGGTAACCCTGCAACTGGCGAGCGGGCGGGTGCGCTTTACCGAGGCGCGGCGAAAGAATATAGATAACCATGTGTCTACGTGTCGGTTCTGAGCCGAGCTTTGACGGGCTGTGCGTGTATTGTGTAGGGCTACTGAGCACCGAGATTGCGGTTGACATTGCTAACCATCATTTTGACCCTTGTATCGATTTAAACTCGAGATGTAAACTTAATATTTTCGTGCATTACATTGCAATATATTTTTGTTACTATTTCTAAGCGATATAACATTTTAATATAAGAACAACTGAAACCACACGGCGTAACCTAAGGTAACAAATGAGTTTTATCGTAAATCTGTAGCTGTTTTCTTTAAATTTATTTGTTTTTGTATTGTCTATTTACCACTGCTATTCCCATATTTGGGCCAATACCAAACAGCAATGGTGCGCGATAAAGTCTTCCTTAAAAATTGAATATGTAAACTGTGTATGTCTGTTTGTGGCAACCCTAAGCCGGGGTCGTCAACAAAATATTAATGTATAGTACATTCTTGGCGAGAACTCGCTGAGATTCTCGGTCGAATAGGCAAGGTTGAAAGAGCGAGCAACTTCATAAAGCCAGTCTAGTTTCGTCCCGGAATGCTTTCAAACCCTCGCTGCTTTAAGTTTCGCGACACTTTAATAACCAATAAGTAAATGAATTTTTAAATGAATATCCATTTTTTTTTAAATTTCGTTTATGAATCGACCATCGAAAATGATTTCTTATATTATTTCTAACTAGGTGTTATTGTTAAATATGTTCTAATTTGTAAGACTACTGGACATTTGTCAGCTCCCAAAGCTCTTCAGTACAAACGGTCATGTGCTGCCTGCATCCTACGAACACGTTGACAACATTGTCGTATGTCAATTTTAAGAAAATTCGCAAAATGTAAATGCACCACATTGAGGGCGTTGTTAGACATAGACACCCTAAAGTTCACGTGGCTACTCTCCAACGTTTAAAGAGTCTCTGTAGTAAAATATTAAAATTACCTAAAAAAAAAAAAAAAAAAAAAAAATGAATAATGATCACTTAGACTTGGAGACTTTTATCAATATTGTTTAGTAAATCTTAGCTTTCACTGGCTAATCTTAATATTCACCGTAGTTCGGGCTTTTACAGTAACGCATATGCAAACATATTGGAGTTACTTTTTATTCCTTGAATTTACCACGCTACTTAGGTTAGTTACCAGTTTACGTATGATGTACGCGTGAAGATAAACCCAGTTAGGTATTTTACAGCCTTGCGTGTATCGGATAAAAATACAAAAAAAATAAGGAATTTTCTACTATTTTAAAGGTTGGCTAAAATACACAGTGTTATATAGTAACAGATATTAGTACTACGTTTGTATTGTTAAGTTTTAGGGTTCAAATAATTTGAAACATAAACCTTATGACGGCTAAAAGAGACTTTATTACAGACACTCTTATAATCTTTAACTAATACAGAACAATTATTAATGATCGCCGAGTTCCTTGTTATCACTTAGGTCACCTCGATATGTATCGCGCTGTAGCTCAAACTGAACTGTCTCGCGGTCGTCGAAGCGCCACAGGTCTCACTCGTTTATTCTCAAGTATTTCAATTGCTAACAGAACAATCGGGCAAGACCGCTTTCGAGAAACACTTTTGAACGTAAACAAGTAAACTGACAATCAATCTGTAATCTACTTTATGAATATTTCAGTAAAGTGAATTGTTCTGTGCCATAATTCATTATTATTAGAAATTATTCTAGAATCATGCGACCAAACCGACTGTCACTTCCTTTCTCGAATCTTCGTGACATTTCGCAATAGCATTTAATCGGGAGAGGACTTTGGTACAAGGCCATGTTCGATTGTAATTATACCTTACAGAAAATCGATGCTAATTAATTCTTTCTTTCGTTGCTTACCACCCAGTGAGTGGGTTACCAGAGCCCAAATTTCGTTCTCCCTGCATCTTAGCCCCCTCTCCGACTCAATGATCTGTACCATTACACGAACACTTGTAACTCTTGAGTTGCAAGTGTTCATGAGCTGCAGCAGATAGGCATACACGTCCCGTCTCCGTCTGGTTTCTTTTTTACCTCGAAAAAATGAAAATCTATCGATGATTTATTACAGAAATAATACCAGAAGCTCAGCTAGCGACCTACAAAGTTTTTGATCGATCCAATTAATTTCGAGTTGTAAACTTACCAGTATACACATAGAAATTACTTCAGTGATTAAAAGGTAAATAAATGAAAACACTTTGTGAGTAAATTGTATGCTATTGGAAGTGTAGGGCGACCTAAAAACGTAAAGTAGGTGTCTCTGTGAAGTATATATTTAAGTTTTACTCGTATGTCTAACTGTGGCGTCTAAATAAGAACCGCTTTTGAAGAAATATGACTTTTAACCAACTATGAACTCAATCGTTTCAATGTCAAGAAGCGCAATTCGTATCGTTGAAGACCACAATCGCTAAATTGTACTAACTTTTATGTGTACATTGACAGTATGTGTACTCTTTATCCTCTCACCTTCAAAGCAGCATTTTGCGACAAAACCACTGACTGAATTTAACTAAATACGATCTAAGTAATCAAATCGCATAATTATGTTTTACGTAAATAATATCGCCATTACCAAAAAATAGTTGTCTGTCTAATCTCAGATTACAAAACAAAAGACTTTTGTTGGTTGAGGTTGTAATTTACTTTTTGCTATCTACATTTTAGAAAATTAAACTCGTGTCTAAGTGGTAACCGACTAGATTAACACATTGTAAAGTGCATATGCGATCCTAGCCAGGTCAATCTATGGATGGGTTACCTTACTATTCAACACAATTGTAATCAATTGTTGATGAACGAACCTCGGAGAGCGTGTGGCAATCTTCACGGGTAGGTGGTGCCCTACATCGCCTAGTGCTTGAGTTCTGGAGGTTTCATGACAGTTGCATACAAAAAATTTTCATGAAAATCTAAAATATTGACACTAGATCGTGTTAACTGCCGCGGTGGCGCAGCGGTAGTGAATACGATTGTGCCGCTTGAGGTCTCTGTTCGTTACCCGGGTCGAACCAAATGTTTGTATGATCTGCAAATAGTTGTTTCGAAGTTTGGGTGTTTTCTGTGTAAAATATATATGTATTAACAAAAAAATAGTATATAAGTATTCTATCAGTCAGTATCATAGCACAAACTCTGCATAGTTTCAAACTAGATGACGTTGTGTGTCAAATGTCGGAAATATTAAAATATATTAAGAATATTGTATATTCCAATTTGTTTTTCATTTAATCGATCACTTTTGTGGATTGATTGAGTTTCTTTACTACTCATTTCTATGGATTTATCATAATATGAAATAAGTATTAGTAGAAACAATAGGTTGAAATACTTAAAAAATACATTTCCCCGAATATTTTATATAGTAAATAAATGTAGTCGACATTAAATGAAACATATTCCGTTATTAAATATTTAAATTCAGGATTGAGAGCACTGCGGAAATGAAAAGTTCGTATGGAAACGTATCAATATTTTATTTACAATGGCGTGAAACTGAAAAGTTTTTTGTGATTATGAAGCGAGTGATCACCGTATCAGTTGGTGTATGCCTGATATGTACATTACGTATTCAAGGGTATTTGTACAGTTTTTAAATTTTTTGCCATAGCGATAAGTCAGATTTTCTACTGAATTCAAGTTTTAAATGCGTACTACATTCAAAACTTTACCGATTTTGTTCAAAATAATATTGTATAAGTATGTGCAAACCAATGCACAAGTTTTAAAATGTAATCAGTTCGCCACAATCACGATCTTACCACTTATCTCTTAAACACTTCAAGTTCAAGTGGTTTTACTAACACATTATTGCTACGGAAGTAACAAACACTTCACTAACAATTAAATGGATAATAATTTCTATCACAATAATATTTGTTATCGTTAAAAATGAACAGCTTGGATTTTGTGCCTACATATTTCTGTACGAACATATATCTAGTGTACATATACTGCTATTCCACCTACATATATAATATACTTGGCATATGGGAAAGGGGGTAGGTAGGTAGGTACGCACATTATGGTTAGTGGGATCGTGCGACAAAAAGCTGCGGCGCATTCGCATTGCGGGCGTACGGCTGGCGGCAGAGTACCAGGGCAACAGCGGTGCGAGGAGATAAGTAATTCTGTAGCGCGTCGTGAACGTGGCGGGCGGGTGTCTGAAGTGGGGAGTAACGGAGGGGGGTAAATGCCCGCGCGGCGGCGGCGGGTAATTGG
Organism: Hypercompe scribonia; assembly: GCA_949316085.1. Taxonomy (NCBI): domain Eukaryota; kingdom Metazoa; phylum Arthropoda; class Insecta; order Lepidoptera; family Erebidae; genus Hypercompe; species Hypercompe scribonia. Next base: position 11,979,202 of record OX438986.1, read on the forward strand.
TTCGCGCCGCCCGAGGCGAGCCCGTAGTATCGCGCTTTAGCGACGGCGCCCTCCGGTGTCGAGCGCGCACTCGGTGAGTGGAGTCGAAACGATGCTAGATAATTTTATTTTTTTAGTTTATGTTTTAAAAATATATAAATCAAAAAGTTAGTATTCTGTATCAGTATAAGCAATTATTACCTGTCTACTAATACACGTAAACACAATTACAAAATTGATTACTTAATTAATTTACTTGTACATATATGCATGTAGAAAGTAAAAAATAAAATGTCTACACATGAAGTATGCCACACACTTGAATCAATATTTAAACTTTATATCCATGTATTTCGACGTAATACATTGTATGGAATGAAATGCTAATCAGTAATTCTATATTCTCCTTACACATTAATAATAATTATATATTTTCGACTGCTAGTCTGAATACCAAAACTTATTCAAGAACAAGTCTTAAAAAAAGAATAAAATAAATAAAAATTGAACAAAAGTGATTCGTCTCCACGGTTTCCTCGTCGGCTGTTTGTCATGCTACCGCGGAGTTATAGCTATGTCATGCGGCCACCGGCGCGCCACTTTATACATCCGACCGACGGCGCTACCGCCCGCCACGAGCTCCGAACACCTCTACATACACATGTATACCTAGTACTCTCACTCGGTATATCGAATGTCGTTACCTCTACTGAAAAGTTAACATTTTGCGCCACAGTTACCTTGTTTATTACCAGTTTAGGTTCGCACATCGTAAATGTTATTACTGGTGCGATATTAGAATAACTGTTTATATTGAGAGATTTATGTTGAAACCTGCTCATGTTACGATGAAGCGATATCCTGACTTCTTCATCATATCAGTTTTATGGGGATGTAACTCGTGATTGGGTACTTGGACTAGTATAACCAGACAGATTACCATATTCAGCTCTACAACGAAAGCTAAATATATGTTTTTTTTTTATCGAACAGTTGTCAATCGGTTTTATGATAAAGGTTCGTTCGCAAACATAATCCGATTCGAATAAAGTTAATTAAGCATTATTCACCGTAGTGATGTCCATTTCATTACTTATTAAATCCGCAATACCATCCTACTAAAATTATATATGCGAAAGTTTGTATGGATGTTTGTTACTCTTTCACGAAAAAACTACTGGACGGATTTGAATGAAACTTTACACAAATATAGGTTATACATCGGAATAATACGTAGGCTACAATTTGTAATGCTTTTTGGTCATAATATAACGATACATGTCAATTAAGTTGGAAAAAAATCTGGCCTCTGAGAGTTATCTTGGCGTAGGCAGTGGCCTAAACCATTGAAGTTACACAAAGATAATGTATCGTAGGATTGTTTGTATGTTAAAAAATATTTATTTAAAATGATCTGTTACGTCCACGCGAGCGAAGCCGCGGACAAAAGCTAGTACTAAATATTAATAAAAATACTTTATTTGTTTCTTATCTGTTTTCGCCAAAACTTGTTTTGTATTTTGAATATAAGCCTACTCTAATTTTTGTTTATAATGTACGTGGTGCTTACCTATAAGTATTGGTAATCATACCATTTCATACTCCTCAAGTCTTTTAACCGTGAAACAGTGTTTATGATTGATGGTGATCCAAATAAACAAAATAAAAAAAAAACACAAATATGCTAAGGAATGTCACAAATATTTTAATCTGTAACAACCACAGCATATTGGAATTAAAATAGAATTACAAATTATTAAAAAGGTAAAGTAACCACCTTCATGGTCGTAAAAGATGTTACAATTACAGCTAAACAAGTTTGATTAAAAAAATTGCTTCGGAGCAAAAATTCTTGTCCCGTAATGTACTTTAGGCCATCTAAGTGATTCAAAAGATAAGTTTTATGCCTACAGTCCTAAAAACTTGTGTCTTCGTTGATGGTCATTACCATTTCTTATAAGCCCCTATTAACAATAACGTTTTAGGGTAACCCCCTGAACTGTCTGAACGTAATTTATCCATAGTATGTATGTACACACTTAAAAATATACAAGTATTATTATTAGCAGTCTGGCTATCGTAGGCTCTGCCTTTTTATTTTTTAACCATTCCACAGAAACCCCCTTGGGCCGTCACCCCACCGGGGTTTACGGCGAGGTGGTGTGTCGGAATCGGACCGACTAAAACCACACGGTGTGCCACTCTGCGTCTGATATAGGAGGGATCCGGGAACAGCTGCTATTACGACATCCAGATCAATCGTAGGCTCTGCCTAGCTTAGGATCAGACGACCGTACGCGTGTGAGATGTCTAAAAATAAAAAAAAATATTATTAAAAAATCTGACACGATCTAACACATAAATTGGGTGGGATACCTACACACACAAATAACTATTCATTTGAATTGAACCATCCACACCACGTCTTTCGAGATTGCCATCACATGTTTATATCTACGTAGAGATATCTTTAATTCTGTAAATTTTAGTAGTCTATGGTATGCCCATAGTGTAATTAATGCCTCCGCCTGTTTCAATAGTGACTATTAACTACACCACGCTGTATGCGTCCCACTGTGGTGACACACGGAACATTCTAATACTAATTACTCTAAAATACTATGCGCTTAGAAGGTATTTAGTCGGTTTACACAGTATAGGTGGGAGAACCTTAGCAGTGCTGTTTGGAAATACGTCTTACGCAGGGGCCATGCAAATCTACCCTGTATCGTTCCAATACTGCCGAAATAACTACAGAAATGCACCTATCCGAATCGATTTTCTGAAGATATGGTTGTATTCAATCTAAATGTTGTTTTTATTAGATTGAGTCAGTGAATTATCAATGCGAGTAGTGATTGAGTGAACCCTTTTTATATACACGTGGTAACCCCCTCAGTCCGTCGCCCCACCGTGGTTTGCGGCGGGATGGTGTGTCGGAATCGGACCGATTAAAACTACACGGTGAGCCACTTTGCGCCTGAGACACGAGGGATCCGAGAACAGCTGTTATTATGACGCCCAAAGCTAATTTGAGACCTGATCTAAACACTCGATATCGTATTTCTGTGTCGTAAAAGGAGCAAGCTATTTGTGTGAACATTCGATTTCGTTTCGCTATCGCTAAAATTGAGAACGTAGTCTAAGTCACTTGTTTTTAAAACGCTTGCAAGATGGTTAAAGATCATGCGTTCATGGTGTTGTAACTTATGAAATAAAAATTGTAAAATTGAAAAACAATTGTAGCCCAAAATGAGAAAAAAGCTCACTTAGAGGTTTCATCGCTGTCTGTTCTCGATAATTGCCGGGATATCTGAGTACACAAACCTCACGGTAACTCGATAGAGAAAGAAATTACATTTACATTATCACCCAGTTTGTAATTAGGAGCTTTGAAAATATATTTACACTTTTTATTTGATTATATAAAGGTTTTATAAAACAATAGTATTTTATTTCATCAACCAGTTTTGTCATTTTGAACAAGTGACTACAGTGTCCTTATATGCAAGCAATACTTGTGGCAGGTACCTACGCTCTCGTGAATACTTGTGGCAGGTAACTACTCTCTCTTCACCTAAATAGAGTTCAACTGAAGTTTCTGGATTCCTCCTTTTCCAGGCGCAGAGTGGCACACCATGTGGTTTTAATCGGTCCAATTTTGACACACTACCCAGCCGTAAAACCCTGTGGCATCCTCCTGTGGGGTCCCACTCGGAAAAAAAAGGTAGTTACGCTCTTCCACAGCAATTGTTACTTAGAACAGTGATTTTTGTTTCAGTAAGATTTTAAACTTAAATATAATTTAGCTTAAACATAGTTTTGAATCATTATCATCATATCATCATCAACAACCTTTAACAGTCCACTACTGGATACAGGTCTCTCCTTACACATGAGGTTTTGGTCTACTTTACCGTACTGGCTAGACTGGTTGGTATAGGGTTTATTTATTTTAAGTTAGTCCTAAACGCCAGCTTGGCGTCCGGGCGCTTTCCTGAGGGTTGGAAGAGCGGGAAGCTGGTCCTACTACGGAAACCGGGACGGCCGGCCGATTCGGTCGCGGCCTATAGGCCCATCGTGTTGCTGGACGAGGCGGGTAAATTGTTTGAGAGGATACTCTCTGCCCGCATCGTCCGGCACCTCTGCGAGGTGGGCCCCGATCTGTCGGACGCTCAATACGGGTTTCGAGCCGGGCGTTCGACAGTCGATGCTGTGTTGCGCCTGAGGGCCGTGACCGAAGAGGCGGTGAGCTGTGGCGGCGTGCTGTTGGCGGTGTCGTTGGACATCGCCAACGCATTTAATAGTCTGCCATTTAGCTGCATCAGGGAAGCACTCCACTACCACAGGGTGCCAGAGTACCTGAGGCGGCTTGTGGCAGACTATCTTAGGGAGCGTACCGTCATGTACGAGGACCGAGATGGCATTCTGAGGCGGAGGCCCATGTCGTGCGGTGTTCCACAGGGGTCTGTCCTCGGACCACTCCTGTGGAATATGGGATACGACTGGGCCCTTCGAGGTCGTCTTCCCCCCGGGCTGGGCGTAATTTGTTACGCCGATGACACATTGGTCACGGCCCGGGGGGCGAACTTTCAAGAGGCGGCGTGCCTGGCCACCGTGGGAGTCTCTTTGGTGGTCGGGCGCATTGAGGCGCTGGGTTTACGAGTGGCCCTAGATAAGACGGAGGCCCTTTTGTTCCATGGGCCCCGTCGTGGTCCACCACCCGGCGCCTCTATCGTAGTCAATTCGGTCCTCGTACCGGTTCAGGCCCAGATGAAATATCTGGGCCTGATCCTCGACGGCAGGTGGCTCTTCGACGAGCACTTCCGACAGCTTTCTCCAAAGCTGGTCGGCGCTGCTTCTGCCCTTGGGCGACTTTTGCCGAATTTGGGTGGAGCCAGCGTCGCGACGAGACGGCTATACACGGGGGTTGTCCGGTCAATGGCGCTGTATGGTGCACCGGTGTGGGTGGCGGCTCTGACCGCCCAGAATAGGGCTCGCTTCTGGCGCCCTCAGAGGATATTGGCGGTTAGAGCCATACGCGGTTACCGCACCGTATCGACGGAGGCGGCGTGCGCCTTGGCCGGAACTCCCCCGTGGGATTTGGAGGCGGAAGTGCTCGCCGAAGTTTATCGGCGGACGGCTGACTTCCGGGCGGGTAGCGGCATACGGCCCCCGCCCGAAGAGGTGCGCAAGTGGCGTGAGGCCGCTCGTCGAGCCACAATGGCTCGTTGGTCGTCCCGTTTGGAGACTCCACGTGCTGGCTTTGCCCTCGTGGAGGCTCTCCAGCCGGTCATCGCCGAGTGGGCAGGGCGGCAGCACGGGACCCTTTCCTTCCGACTGACGCAGGTCCTTTCCGGGCACGGTTGCTTCGGGAAGTATCTGCACTCGGTCGTCAGGAGGGAATTGAGTCCCGCCTGTCACCACTGCGACTGCAGTGAGGACTCGGCTCAGCACACGCTAGCAGTTTGTTCCGCCTGGGCGGCGCAGCGTGGGGCCCTCACTGCAGTTATTGGAGGAGATCTCTCGCTACCGGCCGTCATACGCTCCATGGCCGGTAGCGACAGTTGTTTTACCGCGGTCGCAACCTTCTGCGAAGACGTAATTTCGCGGAAGGAGGCGGCGGAGAAGGCCCGGGAGGACGATCTCCACTCGGACCCAATTCGCCGCCGGCGAGCCGGGCGGCGGAGGCGCGCATACCAGCGCCTCATGCCGCCTTGAGTGTGGCCGCGGGTGGACGGGACGGGTTTTCCCCTCCATCCGCTATAGTGGCCAGCCGCGAGGAGGTGACGTGCGCGTGTGCCGTACGTCGCCTAAATAGAGAGTTTATCCGCAGATGGTGCCCGCTTTAGCGGGCAGGCGCTAGGAGGGATCTGGATGTCGTAATAGCAGCGGTTCCCGGATCCCTCCTATGTTAGGCGCAGAGTGGCACACCGTGTGGTTTTAGTCGGTCCGATTCCGACACACCGCCTCGCCGTAAACCCCGGTGGGGTGACGGCCCGAGGGGGTTTCCACACGTTAAAAAAAAAAAAAAAAAGGGTTTATTTTAAGTTTTCCTTCCTGCCTAAAAAACTTAATATAAATTTCTGACTTTATACAATAGTAGTTTTGTATGAAGCGTTCGAAAATAATTATATGCTAGGTATACATTTTTGGAAAATAGGATATCAAAATTTAAATTTTGTCCAAAACGGTCCTTTTCTAATATTCTATTAAATGTGACACTACTAAGAACTCGGTAACTGGTTCCCGTTACGAGAAACAGTCATCAACACTGGCACATCAATTAACAGTTTGAACAAAAACATAATCTCATTATAATTCGTAGGGCTGTGTTCGTTCGTTCGGGGCAGTCATTCGTGCGGACTTGTGAGAGGTCGACAGCGGTCGGCGTTAGGGATGCCATTACAAACATTTTGAAATAAATTATTGAATTTTGAAATTTGCAACATAAACTTTAACGTTTCAAGGAAAGGTTGCGTTAAGAAAAGTATTTGTCAGTGTTAGTGGCAATATGGCAAGTGAAAAGAAAATACGTCAGAGATGTAGCATCGCCAATTTATTTTATTTAAAATATTTCCTTGATTTTACCACTGAGAGATTTCGCAAAATTAGGTAAGCAATAATTAACTACTACTTTGTCTATTGACTGTCTATTAAAATAATTTGTTATTAATCAAATCATTGGGAAAAACAAAGGATTTTCCAATTTAAAGTATGAAAAAAAAGGCTGTTGGAAAAAAATCTTGGACCGCATTATAAATTTGACTTCAAATTATGTTTTAAGTATATTATGTACATATTATGTAAAATATAAAAGTAAATCCATATAAAAAAAATAAAACATGACAACATTCTTGCTTTGTGGGAACCCTTCGGCCGGTGTCGGCCTCGCTCGGATGCGGTCGGGGCAGCGCGACGGGGCGCATAAAATACGCCGCGCGATGTCGTCGGCTACACTACACGATGTGTCACGGATACCCGACCCTAGTAAGGATGTGACAAAGGATTTGAAACATCGATATTAAGATTAACATTTCTGAAATAAGATTTAAACGTCATGAAATATAATTTTACTATGTATTTGTAAAGGCATACATTAATACGAGCATATAGTAAGTATATCTTAGCTTGAATTGCCTGGAGCTGCCACAAGGTTACATAACCGGAGTCACTCTTACTCCTAATCGGTATCGGTAATCGGTGAGGCAGTAGGTCTTTCTTTTAGAGGCACGTTTAAAACAAACCCCCATTAGATTTTTAAATTATGTGTCTAACTAAACTTGAATCATCACTATCGAATGGGTATAAAAAAATCTTTGATGTCAATTTTATGATGATTTTTTAGTGCCCGCTGATAATAATTGCATTTAATATTACTTTATTAATGAACTTAAGAATATACATGCTCGAGACATTTTATTATGTATAACTCTATTTAATTTAAGACTAACAAAATGTTATCGATAAAATAAAATAAATGTATAAAACAAGCCCTATCACGTGGTGCCCTCGCATGCAATCAGTCGGGGCGAGTCGCGGCGACGCCACTCAGCGCGCCTCGTAAACGTTATCGGGTACATCGTAAAAACGCTACGTAAAATGGCGAACGTGCCGCCCGTCGAGCACCAAGCAACACTCACTCGGCCCGCACACATTCTATATTTGAATTGCATTTAGAACTGTGGAATATAGTTTAAATTTTATCGAAATTAGATTTTTATGGTTGACTGTTGTAAGTAATATTTGCAAAAAAAGAAACATGTATTGTAACCTATAATCATTATGTTAACTTATACATTATTTTGTTTGGTTTCTTTGTTTTATTTAATCAAAAACACCAAAAGTATTCTTCACAGGCAGCAACACATCTAATTGCTAATATCCACATAAAAGAAAAAGAAAAATACATTCTTAAAACAAATTAGTGGATAAAAAACCGTTACACCAATCCCTCTACCCACCAAGGTAGGCCAAAACCTCCTTCTTAAGAAGAGGTCCTTGTCCAGCAGTGGACTATTAAAGACTGTTGACGAAACAATGATTTAAGTAACATTATGTTGTAAATAAGAAAAATGCCTGAGTGCTATGTTAGTTAAATACAATGTTCTTTAAGACGTGCGGAGAAAACCTAACTAAGGAATTATAAAAATTATGGAAGCATTACAGTTATTATCGCCACCACTCAATATTTATCACTATGTATTTTTTTACTTACTACTTACCCACATATAAAATAATGTGTGTAATTAAAATAAATAATATATAAGCAATTTTATCGATATTTTTAACCTCGGACATCATTACAATAGGCACATCATTAGCAGCGTAACTCAGAAGTTAGCATTATAGCGTAGTTCCGCCCCAAAAGGGTCCGAAATAGAACCTTATTGTTGAGGCAGTATAACGCGACTATCTGTTTGTCCTTCTGTCAAAAGCCATCTAAATTAGACAAATGAGCACCTTTGAACTCGCGAAATACATAACTGACAGAGTTGCCTTCAATTAAAACCCGATTCTTCTCCTCATTTCTATAAATAATAATAATAATAAATAGTAGGTAAATATTGCCGGTATTTGACACAACGTCATCTAGTTTTAAACTAAGTAGAGCTTGTACTATGATAACTAGACAGACTAATAGAATACTTATATACTTTTTTCTGTGAAGACACAAAGAAAACATCCAAACACCGAAACAAATATTTGCAAATCATACAAACATTTGATCCGACCCGGTAATTAAATATGAGACTTCAAGCACAGCAGTTGCATTCGCTACCGTTACGCCATCGAGGCGGTCTATTGTGTTTTTACAACTTTATTAACTGAAAATATCTGTGAATCGATCGTATTGTTTGCATAATCATGACAGTGTAATGTGTGTATGTGTACCAAAAAGTTCTGAGCATACCAAGATCGGTACAGTAGAGATATCACCCTGTACCTTTGGTCTGAATACTTATATTTAACTTGCTGATCCGCCCAACTTCGTCAGCGTCTCTTTTTGGTCATAACGTTATGGTATACAGCGTGAACAAATCATCATTTTCATCAACAGCCTTTTACAGTTTGCTGGACATAGGCCTCATTTTAGCAAGGAGGTTTTGGCCTACTATACCACGCTGTCCAGACGGGTTGGAATAGGTTTCAAGTTTTCCTTCTCTTTGTAATGATGTTGTCTTGCATACTTTGTTCCCTTCGTCGCCTTTTACGACACCCACGGGATGAATAAGGGTGGTAACACTATGTATTCTTAATCCGTCACCACACGGACATTTTTGTAATCTCAAAAAAGGAACAATTCTGTCATACAATACTTTCCTTAAACCTGAACCGTTTACGCAGCGTACGAAATGGAACATTTCAAAACGAATAATTTTCCCCGGTTCTATGATGATGAGCTACCATCCTTGTTCTGCTTCTTACCACGGACCAAAATAGAAGCGCTAGGTAAATCATGCAGCAACGGATCCCTCAATCGCGCCTGTGGCCCAGAGGCAAATTCACACCCCAATTAGTGTCTGATCGAACTTGCGAACGACTAGGCCGGCCCGACCCTTTACCGCTGATGTAAAGCTATACTGGAATAGCACTGATTTATTCCGATGTTAATAAACCTGAATTTTATTTGATGTGTCTTAGTCAAAAACTTTAAGGATAGTTATGAAGAAGTCGAATTATAGGGTTTTGCATAAATAAACGTCGGTCACACATAGTTTGTCAACAACATACCATTTGCTTCCTAAGTCGTGACTCGTACACGTTATCAACAATAGGCATTGTGTACAAACAAGAATGTTTAGGGCCAGTTTCATTAGTTGCTAATAAAGGCCCTGATAAATTGTTTGGAGTTCATAGATAAACTACAGATTTAGATTTGAAAAGTCCTGGATAGACATAACATGTCAGTATTGTGTCGTGTGTCAGTGTATTATACAGTACATATGGTGGTGACACCGGTCCTTAAACCAGTTAAAAACTTTGCTTTGCTCACACACTCCATCTAAGTCGTAAATCAAAAGAGTCTACTCTCGCGTCAAAACTGGCCAGTGACTGCTAAGTTGTAGACGTTTTGAAATAAAAAGAAAATGCTAGTCACATCTAGTTTTAGCTTAAGTTCATAGCCATGGTCTCGCTCGTGGCTATATCCCCGGCACAGTTCGTCCCAGCAGCGTTTAATTCCATTCCATCGAACCGTTCCTGGGGACTCGCCCATGGCTTAATGAGATGTTACAGTAAAATGATGTCTCCGTCAGTTTCTAAACTCCTGGTACTTACCGAAATATTAACATTTTCTCTTTGGACTATCTATTTATCTTTTCTTATTTGTTTTATTTATTTTATGCCAAATATATTTATTATATTATATTTATTTTATACTAGTATTATTTTGCCATATGTTCACCATTTTTATTTGTATATTTTACATTTCAATTTTTTTACTTAATTTACGACTTAGGCGGTCTGACAAATGAGTACTTTAGGATATCATGTGTAATAATATCATGATTCTCTAGGAAATAGGTACTGTCAGTGATTTGAGATTACCTTCTAATGAAACTTTCTGTAGTCATACATCTTACTCAAACAATCAGACTGATTAGCTATTTCCTAAGGGATCTCACGTGTTTACCAAAAGAGCATAAAAGAACTTTAAATGTTGCGTTCATGGACCAAAGATAATCCAGTCCTTCTCAGTCCGGCACAGTCATTGACAGACTTCGCAAACCTTCGAAAACATTATTAAGTATATAAGGCTTCCCGACGAGGTCTTCTTTCATCGTTAAAACGGTACTTGGTAAAACCAAAAGTGCACGAATAGGGCCGGGTATCAAATTCTTACAGACCGCGGCAGTACGCTGTAGACTTCTTTATTTAGTTTCATTATTTCAAAAAGAAAATTTTATAATAGAATGTTACTAATCCTTACGTTCAACAACTTAAATTTATGTACATAAATATTAAACATTTAATAAGTATCACCTTTTTTATTACACACGGTGACTTTTGTAATAAAACTAATTTATTCAGTCTTTAATTTTCTATCCTTAGGGAGTAGCGTGAACGTAACATACCTAAATTGGTTTATAAATAACAAAATTCTAATGTAACAAACATAAAAAACATGTCTTCCTTCGTTTTGAAGTCGGTTAAAACGTGACATTACGTATGACAATGGACAAATAAGTATTTATTTATTAGTAAGTATACCAAAACCTTCTTTCTTGTATCCGTACTGGAATATTAAATGATGGCGTGATAATTTTGAGCGTTACATTAAAATTGTAACTAATTCATTAGTTAATTGCTATTAATTCTATATAAGATATTTGCTATTTTCGTCTTCATTAGTACAAGTTTCAGAGGAAGACTATAGATTCGATAGCATAGACACCGCTTTTACTTCGCCGCTTCATCGATCGCGAAACCTTCTAATCAGATTTATCAGAGAAGCTTACTACTCAAGTAGAAATATACGAATGATGCTTCATCTTCCTTTAAAACGTTTTGAAAAATCTACTTCCATTACTTAGAAGTTATTCAAATCGAACTACGGTTGAGTTAAGCGTTGAATATCGTCACCTAAGTAATAGAAACTTTATTTATTACTTGAATTGCAATCGAACTGTAAATTTCTTTTAATATCAAGTTCATACGTTGAGCCGTCTCTAAGAAAAAGGATTGTAATATAGGTCAGGTGACCATTGGTATAATAAATTTTGGTATCGAGAACTAAAGCTTAATAACACTACAAAGCACGGAGGGCAATCCATAGAATGGTCTGGCTAGGATTGCTTACCTTTGTGAATGTACTAACCAACTCAGTAACCGCTTACTCACAAGCCTAATCATATACACACACATCACATACACGACCAGACCAGAATGTTATCGTTTCATTCCGTAGAATTACGATTTACATAAAAATAATAAACAGCGAGCAGGGTCGGCACTATAAACCATATCTTTTTCTCCCGGATAAGGCTCGGGCCGGGATTGTGGGTTCCCGGGTCGCGGGATTGCGGATCCCGAGCCCGTTATCAAGTTATCAATTTGGCCCGCCCGCCATATGTCCGGAGAAGAGCCGAGTTTTACAGACGTGTGGGTGTGATTTAGTGTTCGGTATTGAAACCGAGGATATTTCGTTGAGACTTGGTTTGGATAAAAATTCGAGAATTTTATTTAACGTTAAATATGCTAGGCTGCCTCAAGGCGTTTTTAATGATTCGGCTACCAATAAATAATTGCTCAAACGTTTATTATCAATAATCATGTTTATATTTATACAAAATGTTATGTTTGTTTGTATACGCTTCAAAATCTCAAAAAAATCTGTACCAATTGGGTTCAAATTTTAACACGATATATAAACTGCTTTAAAGACTGTTCACATAGTTTCTTCGATCAGTTTTTTCGCACCAATGCAACCCCAATATACCACATTTTCATTAAAATTTAACCTTGCTGCCAAATTTTTGTTCACAGTTATGGCTCTGTATTTAATAAAAACCCAGTCAGTATTGCAACATAGTACTAAACAACATAACTGCTAAAACTTGTTCGAAAATCAAAATTTAAAAAACTTATTGCTCAGTATCTATGCCAAACGTTTCAGATTTGATCTCATTACGACAAATCCTTAATTTATCAAAAATCAACCATTGACGACACGCTCCCTAAATTCCGCTGTAAGCATTAAATTTCCTCCCCTAAAAGGATCTGAGATTTACCGCGAATGTCATTGCGTGCCCCGTAATTTACTTTTAATTTTGATAAATGCGCCCTCTATCCGGGCCATGATCCCGGTCAAGCGCGGACCTAATACAAAATTAAATGACTCGCAAATTACTACCTTTTTTCATGCTTTGCTTTCCTGGTTATGACACCTTTAAACTACTGGTACGATGTGTTCGTTTTTGATTTATTTTATTCTTACTGTTTACATTATATTATTATATCTTGGCCTATACATATTTTATGTTTTCTTAACTGTGTGTAAAATCATAGGCCCGGTTTGGTGCAGTTGAGAAAGTTGAGTTTATTTTATTGAAGTACCACTTATTTAAAATTTTTGGCTCTTTCCTCTTTATTTCAATTTCAAAGTGTACATAAAGAAATCTGACACGTTATTTGTAAAGAAGTAAATTTTGAATATTTGAAAGTGATCATAAACTTATTTTAAAACTATTGATACTCTATGGTGTATTAAATTATTTTATTTTGTTTTTTTAGGTACGTTGAACAGAGATAAGTAAGTTTAAAATCATAATATGTAGAGCACAGAAAAGTGTTGCTTCTAGTAAAACAAGCTAAAAACTATTACACGCTACAAATTTAAACTGAAAACTTAGTGAAACCAAGCGTTGAACCCACTACAGTGCCAAAACTTGAAGAAACTTAAACGGAAGACGTACTAGGCGTGCTGTAGCCATATCAAAATGTAGTGCAACCACCAGGCGCATATAACTCAGCAGTAGTAGAAGCGAAGTAACTTAGCGACAGGCGAAGCGGACGCGGCGCGGCTTCCGGGCGTGCTTCCTTCCGGAAATAGGGCCCGTTCCGGGGCGCCCGCGCCCACCGCCCGGAGAACGTCTAATGGCGCGTGCCTCTACTATAATGTCATGCCACCCTGGTACCCGACGCTCGTTAGCCCTCGCTCCCTCGGTGACGATTTTTCTTTTTTTTTTTCATTTTGCTTTTGTGTACCATTATTATTTCCAGAGGTCTTCCTTGCTCAGCTACTTGTTAGGTCCATGTTTCGCTATTTTGTTATTTTCTGTTGTAAGATTTTTAGCTTCAGTTTCTTCAAAATGACAGCATATTTTTGCTGTGGTTCTTTCACATTAAAATTACGGGAGGAATTAGCTCCAAGTTTTTAACACAATATTGAGTTCTGAGTTTTACATCATAGTTTCATAATTTTAGAATTGACAAACACAGATCAGTTCAAAATATACTACAAGTAAATATCTTCTAACATGTGATACGTTGTTACATGTAGGCTTAATGTCACATTACACGTGAACGCACACTAACCTGAAGCTTGTAGGTAGGTACTGTACAATGTTACACTTGTCCTAAATGTGACTACTAATTGGTAGCTAGGTTAACTCCAAGCGTATAAACGAAATCTACATACACAAAATATTTACTAGGTGCAGTGTTAAGTTTTCTTAATGTATGTCTGCAGTGTCTAGTACGAAAGAATTACTTCTCGAATAGAAATTGCCCGAATGTAGTTTTGTTCTTAGAAAGAATGTTTTGGCCTACTATACCACGATGGCTATACGGGTTGTTATAGAGTTTGTTTGAAGTTTCCCTTTTCTTTGCAATGATATCCTTCGTATTTTGCGCCCTTAGTCGCATCTTAGGATATCCACAGGATGAAGAGGGGTGGTGACACTCAGCAATTTAAGCCATCACCACACGGAGGATCGACGACGACCAACGGCCTGAAACGAATGCACATCTAATTATATTTAATCGTTGTGACATGTCTCGTAGTAGGTGGGTGGTATGTGCATCGTTCGTGTTTCGTGGTAGGCAGTTGCCGCCGCGCCCCGGGCCGCGCCTCGCGCGCCTGTCGAGTGCCAGTGTGCTGACGGGCTATACGCCGACACAAATGGACTTGATACTTGCAATATTTTCTAGATTTTTCTACATATACTTGAAAAAAAATATTATTAGAATTAAACACATACGTATGCATATTTTGGCTGTACACATCCTTACATACCTACTAGTTTAGTAAATTAGATGCCGTAAAGTGGTATTTCAATTATGTGACTCCATTGGGGTTTAATGTCTGCTTATGTGCTGCTGTAAAGTTAATTGTTTTAATTTCCAATGTAACGACAGTTTTCCACGCGACTTTTTGTTAGTAATTTTACACCAATCATTTTAATACCAGTCTTCATTTGGGGTAACCACGCCATTGCAAACCCAACAAACGTTTAAAAAGGAAAATGGTTTCGGAAATTAATTACTTTAGCTTAAGTCTTATCTGTTATTATCTGTAGTCTATTTCTGTACTTTGTTTGGTCCTCAAACATTAAGAATACTGAATGTTGGAGGACCTTCAAATATTTATACATTTATTGGTTTATATATGTAACATGGACAGTTGATTCTCTCGAAATCTCCTCTTCTTCAAAATCTTCTCTCCAGTTTCTTTGAACTCTATCCTGACCTCCTTCGTCTTATCCTTTTCCATTTCCCAATAATAAAATTTAACTTCTTCCTTAGTTGTATTAAGTAAACACACACCTAAATACTTTTTGCAATGTTACTCATTACACCAACACCAAATAATGAAGAAAATTGGGCAGGAGGATGATGATGATACTGATGAATAAATGAATAAATACCTTAGATATAGAAATTTTAAAAACCAGTATATTTTAAATGCTGAAGAACTCCGTAAATAGCTGGTCAAAAATTGGTAAATTTGTTAATTAGTGGCACAAACACTGTATTCAGAGTCATATACTAACCCGAAAGAACATCACATCATCATATCCTTGGTAACGAGCCCCAAAAGAAATAACACCCACTCTTACTTTATTAAACTACCCGTCATTTTCATCCTTATCAGACGTTTCATTTTAACTTCACCATCAAAAAAATTGTATAAGATATATCAAAATATATCAGCGCTTCGCTAACGACCAAGCACATTCTGTCGGCGGTCGGCGGCTCAAAGGACCAGGGGGCTCGAGCCTGTTAGCCTCCCACGCCGACACCGCCCGTACTGTCACCCTCATTATGTTACCGCGTGATACATTCAGCAAAATGGCGCTTCGCTACGTAGACTTGTCAATTTACAGCTCTGTTCATTTGTAGCGTAGCGTTCTGACTGTTATGTTTGAATACATATTTGTCTACTACTCTCTGTCTATTTAAACATATAGGCGCTTCCATCTATTTCGCAGCGCAAAAGTGATTTAGTTTTTTTTTCAGTAGAGGGAGCAAATGAGTAGTGGAATTACGCTTAAGTGCCTACCGCTACTCATAGACTCCTGCAACTCGAAAGACACAAATTCTTTGTGCTTGTTTGCTATTTCTGCGTAAAATAAATTATATCAGTAATTATATTAGTACATAACGCTTAAATAATGCCCAGATAACACAAGATTAGGATGATTTTGCAATGAAAAAAATTGAATAAGCATAAAATCCACAACCCATTACTTACTTCGCTGTAGAATGCTTAACCAACTCGCTGGAATAAAACGCTTAGATTATGAGCAACAATTTTATTGTCTTGACTTAGATGCAATTGTATACCTTTAGGTATGATATGTTGGTTAAACCTAATAAAAACATTTGTAAATTGTGAAGGACCTCCAAATGGTCTCTGTGATCGCAATCTTAAAGCAACCCATCGCCCATGATGATATCAGCATCTGCAACTATAAAGAGTAAAAATAGGCTCTTTGTCGGTTCTACAGTGCTCCCACACTTGATAGCAAAAGATAAAACATAACACTTGAATAATACAGAATAACTGGAGACATCAAAAATTACGAGTAAAAATTATAGAAGAAACCAGCCGGATATACGGCCGGAGAACCGGATATGCGGTCTTTAAATATTTAAAACATTGTCAATTGTCTGATCGTTTTCAAAAAGTTTATATCATGTGTTGTTGTCTACTTCAAAAATTTCATAATACTTATCATTAAAGTATTAATATGGAACTTATTAATCGTTTAAACACAATATAACTTTGCCTGTACATTATAAGTAGCTACTCTTAATGCCAAATGCCTGACAGAAATCTATACAGTGGCCGGACATCCGGATAGAACTGTACAGGTCGCTAGATCTTCCAAAATAGGAGCCACCCCCTGCTCAAAAGATGGTGTCTATAAAGAGATAATAATGGTCTTTTAAATGTCTTAGAGTAACACCGCGTGTGATGGAGCATGTGATGCTGGGTGTTTCTGCGTCCGATAAAATTCGTAACGAATTTATTCAACAGAGCACTGAAGTAACCGACATTTCCCGGAAAATCGGCTACTCGTAAAGTGGAAGTGGAGCGAATGATGGTCACTGGAGCCGTATTGTGCTAGAATGGAGACCGATTAGGCAAACGTAGTGTTGGACGCCCTGCTGCACGATGGATCAATGAAGAAGGTGCTTGGCAGCAAAAATCTTTGTTCAGCAGTCATAGGTTGGATGGTCATAGGTTGATTTTAAACTACTCGGAATATCCTGCAACAGCTAGTTCGCGATACAGGTATACGATGACCATTTCATTATATTCCAAATCTTCCTATTTGAAGCCTGAAGGTTAATTATATAAAAGGTGAAGCCTAATAATAGGTTAGTTAGCTGGGTATAATTACAGTTGCTCTTTCCACCTCTTCGAAGATATCGACGAGGGTTTATGTGTCGATTGATGGAACCTAATGGCGTTATGTATATTTAACTCACTCTATGTATGTTCTTGAAGTAATGCTTTCTACGGTGATTTAATTCGTTGAAGTACCTAACAAGATACCTATTCGAAGGACATGCAATGCAAATCTTATTGAGGTCGCACAGCTTGCAGCGTCAGACCACACACGTAAATCGTTTATAATTCACATCACGAAGATAAATGCAAACTACAACTGCATTTTTATCATTTCCTTTCATGTGGCTCTTTGTTTTCGAGCTTATTAGTAATCTTTGACGATAGTTAAAACTTTCTTAACTTTATTATATCCTAGTACCAAAGTCGTCTCAGGAGTCTTGTTAAATCGGATGATCATCTTGTGCTGTACCAGCATTTGCAGCATACTTCTTCTGAAAATTTCTCCGTTGTGGAACCCTGGAAGAAAGGAGAACAGAACCACAAGGAAAAAAAACTACCAGGAAATTAGAAACATTGATGAATTGATGATGACATAAGTCGATACTCTGCTTATTTATAAGAGTAAATCCTTTTCTTCGGCGGTCGAAATCACGCATTTCTGGTTGTACTTTTAAGTAACCGACATGACGAAGGGACGCAAAAATCATCATATTTATGAAAATGACAACCGGATTTATATGCTTGTTCTTTTACATGTCACAACCAGTATCTCGATAAAAAAAATGCAGTTAAAACTACTTCCAAACAAAAGCTCGCACAATAATCGTAAAAGTAGTCGTCTCTTAGTTATTGCCGTGATAAATGAACGCGGGATTGCTAACGCTTCGGTAGTGAGAGCGGGAAAATTACTGACCGTACCACTTCAAAGCGATGCGATGAGTATAAAGCGATATTTATCTGTCTCTTGGCCTCGCCGGCACCTAGCATGTCGAGTGGCTCACACAACTTACTATCACCACATACTGTATGTTATTGTAATAAGACCCATTTTAGCTTGGCAGAAAATATTGTTGTTATGAGTGCTATATAAGTGTAGATGGATGTGTTCGCGTGCAGTAACGCAACGTGGGACGCTTGACATCTATAGAGAAGAACGTATTTAGTATGTGTGATGTGAACTTGGAGAATAGATAAAAAGGTAGGTTCCTTTATCGCACAAATAGATTTCTTTTTTCCTGATCAATTTCTGAAAGCAATATGTTTGTGACTTCTGTTGAGTTTGTTCCGACGTCTATAAGTTGACCGTGCTTCAAACAGTTCTATCTGGAGAACATATTTTTTTTTCTGGGTGGAAGATTTTTCTTTCTCTGTACCCTGAAAATAGGGTTGTATAATTAAACGAAGATGGATTGTGCTGTTTTGAATGGATTTATTTCGGTAGGTGTCAACGATATGAAACCATTAATATTAATTATTAGGCGGTAATCTGTGTGATGATGGATTAAAAATACGGAGTGTTACCACCCCTATTGATCCCATGGGTGTCGTAAGAGGCGACTGAAGGAGCAAACTTCGCAGAAAAACGTCACTGCAAGGATAGGGAAAGCTTGAACAAATCCTATACCAACTCGTCAATGTGGGTCAAACCTCCTTTAGAAGGGGAGACGATATAGGTGATAATGGAAATATAAGACCAATAATTATGTGGTGATTTACACATGCACCACAAACAAAAAGACTTACTATAGTGTCATCTACCAAAGACACATCGAACTACGAAGTAATGAACTACGGAACAACTACTAGTCCTGAATCGTGATATAGAAATTCTCGCGGCGATTAGCATATACTTGTACTCAACATCCCAACATCAATCGTTGGGTCGCGGCCCGGCAGGCATAATCTCCTCGCTAGGTCGGAGGATCCTCCCTTTGTGTTGGAGGGACAATGACACCCGTACCTAACACAATTACAAATAAGTACCTAACTATTTGCCTTTACTTTTCAATTTCTAAAGTAAGCCTTTCTATTTCTGTAGTGGGCGTTACAACTGTTACGAGATTCTTTCTAATTAAACTATAACCAAAAGAGTAGCGCAATAATAAAACTATAGTAGTGGCAATATTGGTACGCTGGCGTCTGACAGCGCCAGTAAAACGCGCTCTGTAGATAAGATACCGGGACGGAGAACGGTTGAAATCACAGTGATGTGATGTGATCCCGTGAAATATGTCCGGAAAATGGCTGCTTGCGCCCTCTCTCGCTTTAATATTGTCCCAGTTTGCGCGTTATGAGATAAACGTCGCCGTCGCCGGATTGAATTGTTCTCATATTGCATGTTTACTACAAAAATGTGTAACATTACATTATATTAAGCCTTGTATTATTCGTTTAAAACTGAATTATTTAATAAAATGTTACTTAATATATCCTGGGTTGAAAACTACCATACCCTACTTCAGGACCCGTTATAAATAAATAACCTAATTTGCCATCTTAATTAATTGGGATAACTGGAAATACGTTGCATACGGTCTTCTGATCCTTATGTACCTGTATGTACGAGTACTATGGTTGTCAGATTGCAGATAGACGTACATATATTACTAAAAAATATCACACATACAAACTACAGACGCGAAATCACATAACAAACTAGTTTTCTGTGGGATTTAGTCACTAACCTTTGGCTCAGCACTAAGAGTCTTTAACCACTAGCTCACCTCTATGGTATTAATGATCGGAAGTTTATAAAATATTTTTGATCAGTGGTCGTAACAAGTTCAAAGTCCACGGACGTAGAACAGCATGCAAAATAACTCTGCCATAATTATTTCAATAAACTGTTAATTATATGCTCATTAAAAAGTTAGCGCGTCAAAATGTTCATTATAACTTATAAATGTACAAATATCACACAAACTGTTTGAAGGAATTCCGTTTCACCCCTCAACAGTGGGAGTGATCACTGGGAATGTTAATTGGGTGTTATTGGAATTATACTCATTTATTTGTACGATAACTTTGCTTTATTAATATTTTGGAGTCAACATTTCAGGAAGCGAGTAGACTGTTAATTTTTTTAAGTATGATAACAAAAGACCGGACAAACAAATGGTTAGTAGGTACCGTCTTCCACAGACATTTAAAAAAAATAAAACAGAAAAATCTCTTTACTAAG
The DNA here is from genome assembly GCA_949316085.1 of Hypercompe scribonia. Lineage (NCBI taxonomy): Eukaryota > Metazoa > Arthropoda > Insecta > Lepidoptera > Erebidae > Hypercompe > Hypercompe scribonia. The sequence goes on from OX438986.1 coordinate 11,999,667, forward strand.
GAGAGGCTTATGTCTACCCGTGGACTGTTGAGAGTTGCTGATGATAGACACCTTAAACTGTAAGTCAATTCACCACCTTCTAAGTCCCACCCCAGAAATGGGTTACTGAAGATGAAACCAGGGGCGGGGGTTAACGTAAAATCAGGCTCAGGTGGACCCATTTGCTCATTTACTCTCTTATACCATAAAAAGAAACTTTCCTATCGAAGTAATCCAGTGAGTTCCTAATTGTAAATGAAAAGTGAAACTAGAGCAACCAGACACGATCCATACCCTGACAACATTAGAATGAAAATAAATTTCAAGAAGACTCTTCTCAGCAACTCCCCCTTTCTGCTGATTTTAGGGAAAAGCTCTCAAACACTGGTAATGCACTTTTGACTCTTCGGTTGACTAAAAAATATCCTCTTTTCGCCACCACCTCAAGTCCTTTCGTCATATCGTCTATGGAACAATTTTATATTCTGCTTCTAAATGGAATAAAATTGAAATGTTTGTTTGTGTTTCAAATTTATAAATTTTTCACTAAATCTATGTATATTAAAGTACACTCGTTACATACATCAAATATCATTTTTTTCATATTTTGCCTGTCTGTCTGTTTGATCTGGCTTACCTCTGACACGGCTGCACTGTTTTTTACGGCACTTTAACTGAGAGATAGAAAAATACTGAACGACGCAAAAAAAAAAAATGAAACCAATAAAATAATGAACAATATCCGATTCATAAGCAACAAAAACTGTGGGGCGCAGCTAGCAATAATGAAATCTAGTATCTACACTATCTATCCAATAGTATACTCTGCTCAGACCTTACATGCAAAAACAAATTACAACACACTCATTTTTATAGCACTTAGATTTAATTGTGTGTGTTTTTATGTCTCAACTCCTTCCAACGAAAACTTTCTATAATGAAAAAAATCTTTGAGTTACACTCTAAAAAGTTTATACCGTATTAAAAAAAGTTCAAATTATTTGGTGACTATCGTCTAAAAGTTATACGAAACATATAGATTACTGTTCAAGTTCCAATATCTAATCTCACAAATTGCATGGACAATTATGCGCAAAGATAGGGTGGCGAGGTTATCGGCTGCAAACATGTGCAGACGTGAGGGCGGCGACAGTCGTGTAAATGGCCCGCGCCGAGCCTCCCCGACTAAGCGACCGACCGAACGCGCCAGCCGACGCGACGCGAAGGATCACGGACCGGACTCTAGAACAGCGTACATACTTAGTGTTTCGATTACATTGCAATATTTCTTTGCGGATTCCAAGTTCAAATTTCAATAATTCTTTTTAACTTTTTTTTGTATTACCTACATTAAAAAAAAGTAATAATTTGAATAGGTTTAGTAACTCGTTTAAAAGTAAATCAATCAAAATTAGATACTTATTCTAATTAAGATCTTATTTTATATACTATGTAACCTTGTCCCAATTATGGAGTTAAAGACAAAAACCACATTGAGAACCATCTCCTTTTAAAGTCGGTTAAAAGTATAATACTAAACTGTACTTTGTTTACAAAGGAACTCAGATCGTTTTTAACGAAGATGAAATTCATTAATACCACATTCAACTTTATGTACGGCACTTTGTTCGTTTTATAGATAGACATTTATTTACTTACTTTTCAAATAAATATTCATTATGTATTTGAATCGAATAAAATAAGTATGACTAAAGTAAGTTTTAGATCAATGACAACGGATGTACCTAATTAAGTTACAAAATTATTTTACTGATAATATTTTTGGAACGAAGTTCCTTACGGCAGGCTTGGAGGGGATAGGGATTTCGCTGCGGGACCGAAATGAAAAAAATGTGATAGTAAAACCGTAAGTGGAAAAAGTGCGTGGAATAAATCTGTGGAAAAAAGTGCGTGGAATAAAACCGTTAAATGAGACGTGCGCAGGCGCGAAAGCGCGTCATGTGTGCTATTTTATTTAATTTATTATTACTAAAATACTGAATTTCCTAAATACTTTCTTGTACTTAAATAAAAACTAATCAGCAAAATTTAAGAGAAAAATCAAGAAAACCTACATAAAATTGAGCACGATTTTTTTTGCAAATTGTGTCGATTCCACATTATCCGAAGGAACTTCGTTCCTACCTGGTGTCCCACGACACCATTCATTTTTTTAAACAGTTTTTCACTGATTGTATGTCAATCTACTAATTACCTAATTATTGAGTAATGCATAAGAAAAAAGTATGAAAACAAGAATCTCTCTTTTAGAGGTATTCATGCTTTCGATCGGGCAGAGCAGTCACTTTGGCAGGTTCTTAAACATAAAAGAAGTAAATAGCTTCCGCTGCATGCAAAGTTTATCAAATTATTATTTGACGTGTTATTTTTAATAATACAATAAGCAATAACAAAATTGAACAAACATACGAAAACTACATATAAAAAGGAGCACAAAGTTATTAAAGTCAAAATATAAAAGTACAACTTTGGTTATAATAAAATGGATTGAGTACAATTTCCATCTGCGGCTCACCGTAACACCGTTCTCTATGACTGACCGAAATCTAAAATTCAATATCGTCGAAGATCGTAAGTGCTCCAATAGAAATGTGAATGTGACAATAGTTGGCGAGCAGTCACGGGTGGTCGCCGGTCGACGTAGTGCGAACGAGCAGACGTCCGTCCGCCGACGGCGGCTACAAATCTTCCGTTTCACTCGTGCCCAGCCTCTGAGCGGTGAGAAGAGGAAACAGCACGCTCCAAAGCACGCGGCTGCGTGATACCGGCTACTCCCGAAATAGACCCCCCGCGCGGGGTGCCGGCCCATCGACGTGCTTTTAGTATGCTGCGCGCATGCGAACCGCCCGCACCCTTCTGCGCTCCTAGTACTTACAATACTATTTTCGCGAAATTAAATAACAAATAGACTGAATTTAAGTTACCGTGCTAAATAGCATGCTGTAAATTCAAAATGGTCGCTATCCTGGCCAACCCCAAGTGGAGCGAGGACCTCACCATTCAAATGATAATCGAGTACGAGAAGCGCGAATACCTCTGGAACCCGGTGTCGGAGCACTACAAAAATAAAAAAATAAGAGAGCAAGGATACATTGAGATAATAAATGCTTTAAGTTTGGTCGACGTCACCGTTAAAGAATTGAAAAATAAAATAAAAAATATACGGTCGTCGTACAGCGTCGAATTGAAGAAGATTCGCGCGGCGAGGAAGGCTGGCGCGCATGCGTATCGTCCAAGCGTCACGTGGTTCGAACACGCAGACAGGTTTCTACGAGCTATCGTCACACCGAGCTCGGTGAGTTTATATTTTTGTTGTTTACGACGACATCTGCGTTGTTTACATGCGCTTTAATGCTAAATATATAATGTTTATTCGATAGGTGGACAACTCTCTGCTGGAGATTCCGGTTAGTGACGACAGTGATGCGGTGCAGGACCTGAGCGAGCGTAAATCGCCAGAAAAGAAAAGCCCGCGAAAGCGTCGCAGCTCAACACGTTCGTCAACTCCGTACGTGCTCAACACGCCATCCCCACGTCCTGGCACTCCGTTCGGGTTAAATCAAGGGACTTTTGGGATACTCCCACCAGTTACGTCCGCTCCATTTCTCAATCCCCCTGTAGGGATCGCCACACCGTTAACTACCTCACTTGCAACTATTTACCCGGTGCCCACGAAACAGAAGAAGAGCAGTTCTGATAGCGGGGATCATACGGATCTACCCCAGGATCTAAGTCAACATTCGGAGAATGGAAATGAGAACGAGTTTGAAATGTTTGGGAAATTAATTGCGAGTCAACTGCGTAAGTTGCCTCTGAGCTTAGCGTTGGACACGCAACTTAAAATACAAACATTAGTTAACGCTGCACGTATTCAAGCGGTCTACCAGCAATATAGTTACGCTGGTCCATCGCAGGAAGCTCTGTCAGTTCAAGCTTTGTCCAATGGGATTCTGGCCAGTATGGCAACCCAGAGCTCTTACGCTTCCCGTTCTTTGGGTTTGAGAAATGACTCCCCGGAAGACATGAACAGGGATTTAAAGACGGAGTATTTGTTGGGTTCTGAAACCGAGGACTAAAGTCCGAGAGTAACTATGACATCTGTTTTTGCTCACATACAACCTAAAGTACCTCATTATTCTCTCCGTGAGAATTTTGCTCACTGATTTATTTATTATATACGTTGTATTAAATAGCGTTCGACGCACAAAACGGTCACTTCCCGGTGATTTGGGTAAAATATTAATGTCGTTATTTATACGTGTTTTAGATGGAGTATTATTGTGATCGATGTGTAGTATAACTAATTCTAAAAGTTATTCTAAAAATTAAAAAGAAGTTTGAACTAGTCATTTCGGTTTGATGTAGATCTCGACGTTTCGGCTGTGTTAATTTATTTTTTAAACGTATAAAAACAAAAGTTACCATTTCGTATTTTTTTTATAATATTTTAAGACTCTTTTATGTCATAGTAGTGTCCCTAAATGTTAAATGTTGCCAACATTACGAATTTATTTTTATTGTGATAGTTTTAAAATATTAGTAGACGTATCTATGTGTTATACTTATACCTTTTAAATGTGATTATAAAATATTAATCGTATAATTCCCATGTCCATTGTGGATACGGATAAAGTTATAAAAGTCTGCATTACAGATTTTTGATAGCGTTATCCTGTTGTCTGAATTGAAACTATTTAGATTTTACAACCCTTTAACTAGTGTTAATGCATGCTAATAATGTGAAATTGAATACCTCAAAATAGAGACAGTATCTTATAGTACACTTTATGATTCGGAATATTATATATCCTGTTATTCTATGTGCCACAATTAGATTGTAAACAGAATGTGATTTATTGACAAAATAAATATTTTATAAATGTCGTAACATCGTTGCCTTTTTTGTATAACCAGATATTTCATTATTCATGATTACTTAATTTGACATAGAAACTAAATAATCAAGAGTTTAATAACTACTACATTATGTTATAAAGAATAGTTTATCAGCTTAATTTGACATGATCAGACCAAGCGTTGACTTAACCATAAAGTTGGCACCTTGTCGCAATACTTGCTACTAGTTATCACTTAAATCACCTGCTGGGTATATCATTGGGTCCAAGGTACTAACCGAACAATGACGATAACATAAATAACCCAAGCCACGTGCAATTACTTCCGGGCTAGTCCTAACTGTGATGGTAGACCGGTTCAAATACTAAGTATTACCGTGGACCCGCTCAGCAATATACGTGTGACATGATACTTCAGTGTCATTACACAATTCCCATCTCACAATGTACTTCTAGTAAACAGTCCCGGCTACTTAGTCGTGCCTGTTCAAATACTCGTCATTAGCAAGACGAGAACAACCGGCATCGATCTGCCTGAGGGACTGCTAAGGCCATGACAAAATCGGCAATACTCGCCTATTTTGGTTGATTTTCTATGATTTTCTACCCACATTGTTTTAGTAGTATTTCAAAAAGAATTGTGCTCTATTATGGCAATTAATACTTACCGAATCAGTACTAATATTATAAAACTAAAGATTTTTGCTTGAACGTGTTAGTCTCAGGAACTAGACAAGGTTCGAATAGAAGAATTACTTTTGTATTGGATAGCCCATTTATAGAAAAAGCTAAAGGTCATAAAACATAGCTACACCTAGTAGCAGTCGAACATCATTAAATAATGTTGCAAAAACGGAATATTTTTTTCTTTTTCATAACTTTTGACATTTTGAGAGACGGAGTTGCGCGGTTCAGTTAGTTATCAGATGAAATTTAATTTACGACACAAGGAACAGTGTGAAGAGTTGGTAAATACGAGTATTGTTGTATAAAACGAAAAAATATGTATGAATTCTAATTGATAATAAATACAATTTACCTCGCCTCTTTATATGACAGATTAAATTCCCCCTTTTTTTTTTTTTTTTTTTTTGTACTGTGCGAAAATCCCCACGGATACCACCGCAGGGTGGTTATGTCGGACTGGAACCGACCAAAAACCGCACGCCGTCTCAGGTACCAATAGCCAGGGGACCAGGTGCACCCTAGTAAGGAAATCCCTGGAACCCCGACGTACCTCGGACCAACTACGGCTGCAGTGGCCCCCTCCTGTGTGGAAAACTCATGGTTTCTTGGAAACCTGCTTCTGCTAGGGTGACAGATGGCCTCATTTGTCACCCCCAGGCCTGCACTTATGGAGGACGGAGAACTTCTAGTGATCTCCGGCGCCTGAGCCTTCTGCGGTACCTGGCCCTTTCCCGGGCCTAGCGGACCGGGAGAGTTCTAAACCTCTCTCGGTCCCGCTCCGCCATCTCCTTCGCAAGCATAACCTGCTCGCAGAAAGAGACGGCGGAGTTCCACGCACCCTCGCTCCGTATCATGGCCGCAACCATGTTACCGAGCGAGAGAGTCCCCACTTCGATGGCCGCCATGAGGTCACGCCTCTGCTCCACCCATGCCGGGCATTCTGCCAGCGTGTGGAGCGCTGTGTCCACGGTCTGGCCATCGCAGTGATGGCACTCAGGCGTTGGCTCCTTACGGATCAGACACAGGTAATCTCCGAAACATCCTTTTCCAGTGATCACCTGCGTCAGTCGGTATGAGAGGGTTCCATGATGCCTCTCAAGCCAATCCTCCATAAGGGGTCTTATCGCCGTAACAACGGCATGTCCAGCGCTTGGCTGCCCAAGTCGTTCCTTCCACTCCTCTACGAGGGCCTGGCGGAGTTGGGATTTCTGATTTTCGATGTCTCGGGTTTCAGGACTCCGACCCAACTCCCGCGCGTGCTTGTGCCACTGATAGAGAGCTGCAAGGGCTCTCGCCTCCAGGTCCCATGGTGGAGTTCCGGCCAGGAGACTCGCCGCCTCAAAGGAGATCGTGCGGTACCCCCTTATAATCCTAATGGCCAGCATACGCTGTGGTCGTCGCAGTAACGCAATATTGCTGGCCTTCAGGACTTCCGCCCATACTGGGGCCCCATAAAGGGCCATGGACCGCACAACTCCAGCGTAGAGTCTCCTGCATGAGTCATCGGGTCCCCTCATGTTCGGCAGCAAACGTGCCAATGCACGCGCTGCACCAACTAACTTGGGGACCAGACTTCGGAAGTGATGTCCGAAGTCCCATCGGCCATCGAGTACTAACCCCAGATACTTCATAGAGGGCTCGATGCCGATGCGAGTACCTCCTACTGTGAGGCTGAGTCTATCAGGTGGCTTCCTCCGAGGCCCATGAAAAAACAAGGCCTCGGATTTGTGCAAAGCCACCTCGAGACCCAGTCGCCGGATTCGCTGCACGACTTGGGCAACACCGGCCGTGGCCCTCAGGGTTGCCTCACGGTGTGTCTTGCCGCACGTCGTCACAAGCGTGTCGTCCGCGTAACATGTGACGGCTACACCATCTAGGTATGCACCGCGAAGCACCCAGTCGTAGCCAATGTTCCACAGGAGAGGCCCTAAGACCGACCCCTGCGGAACACCACACGACATTTCACGTCGACCGAGACCGGTTCTACTTGGGTAGATAACGGCTCTTTCCGACAAATACGCCCCGACAACGCGGCGGAGGTAGAGAGGCACTTTATGATATACTAGCGCCTCTCTGATACAACTCCAGGGCAAAGTGTTGAACGCGTTGGCGCTATCTAACGACACCGCCAACACCACTTCACCCCGAGAAACGGCTTCCTCCGCTAGAGTCCTCACGCGCATGATCGCATCCACGGTGGAGCGCCCCTGACGGAAACCGTACTGGTTATCCGCCAAATCCGGCCCTACTCTGAAGAAGTGCTTGACGAGGCGCCATGCAATCACTCTTTCATAGAGTTTGCATACCTCGTCAAGCAACACTATGGGCCGGTAAGCGGATGGTGAGTCCGCTGGGCGCCCCTCCTTTCGGATGAGGACCAGTTTTCCCGTCTTCCATATTTTCGGAAACTCTCTCAGTCGGGGTTCGAGAGCCGGCGCCTCATCATCCAGAGCCAGGACCCATGCTCGTCCTGGGATGCCATCGGGTCCTGGGGCGGTGTTTTTGGCTTTAAGCCGTCGCACCGCCAGCGCTAGTTCTGCCCAAGTGACCTCAGGCACGTCGTCGTCGTCCACGTTAGGCGCCTCAGGCGCTGCAGGCGGAGCCATCGGTGGTGGTATGTGCTCCATCACATGCGATGGAAACAGGGAGCCGACAACCCTTTCAAGCAGCTCTGGCTGAAGACATCGGGTTAACGGCGGGGCCCATGGCCGCATTTTGCCTCTAACCATACGGTAAGGGCGTCCCCATGGATCCCGCTCCAGTGTCTCCAGCAACTCGCGGCGGGCCTCGCTCTTGGCCCGTTTTATCGCTGCCTGAAGAGTCCTCTTGGCGACCCTATATTCCACCAAAAGCTCCGCCTCTCGAGCTGCCGCATCCTCGGGGCGGCGACGCCTTCTGCGGAACCTAGACCATTGACGGCGCGCGGTCACGCAGGCTTGTCTCAGCCTTGCGATCTCCGGCGACCACCAATAGACCTGGCGTCTCGCAGTGTTGGGCTGAACTCTGGGCATCGCCGCATCGCAGACGCGGGTCATGGCCTCCCGGAACCATAATGCCTCTGCATTCACATCAATAGGCCTGTCCGGTGCAGGGGTCCAGGCCTGTACGATGGCGGCTTCCAGGAGGACCTCTCGATCTAAGCGCTTGAGCGCCCAACGCGGCTCAGGTGGATTTCGTCCAACCGGCACGCCATCTGTGGGAGCGGAGACTTCAAACTGAATGTATCGGTGATCCGAACCCGTCTCCTCCCCCACAATGACCCGCCAGTTCTCAACACGGCGTGCCAGCAAGGGGCACGCGAACGAAATGTCCACGATCGAACTACCCCTCGCTGTCACGAACGTGGGAACGGACCCCTGGTTTAGGGTAACTAGGCCGAATCTTTCGGCCCAGTTCTCCAGTGCCCTGCCCCTCGGGTTCGTGCGTCGGGAACCCCAGGCCTCTGACCAGGCATTGAAGTCACCGAGCACAAGAACCGGGTGGGGGCGACAGGCGTCGACGACAACCGCCAGCTGAGCGAGCCATTGCTCATACTCAGTTATGTCTCGATTCGGCGTGAAATAAGCAGCCACGACCGCTATATCCCCAAACAACGCCGCTATGCAACCCCGTTCCCTTGCAACCACGGTGAGGGGAGGAGTGCCAGCGGCAGTGCCGTGTACCAAAGCCGCTGAGCCATCCAAGTCGGTCTCCCAGGCAGCTCCGAGAAACCGGTGGACGTATGGCTCAGCCACGGCGGCAATGTGGATAGACCACTGTGCCATGCTCTGGAGCAGAAGATCCTGAGCAACGGCACCGTGGCCCACGTTTGCCTGGAGGATGCGGAGATTCGAATCCATTATTGGATTTCCATCTCCGCCCCCCGCCGCAAATCTTGCTGCCCTCCGGCAGTACTCTCCGGGCTCTTCGGACGGGGGCCAGGAGGTCGACCTCCCAGCTTCGGATCCGACAAGACGCAGGCCTTACTGCCAACCCGGTGGTCGGCAGGTTTGCTCCCCGCTGCACACCTAAAGCAGCGCAATGGAGCGTTACAGCCACTCGCCTTGTGACCAGGCTGGCCACAACGGAAACAGAGGTCACCTACGGTGACCTCTGCTGTACATTTTACCCCCACATGTCCCACCGACAGGCATCGAAAGCATCTTGCCGGTCGGGTCTGCAGGAGCCGTGCCTGTGCCCTCAGAAAATCACCAACTAGGAGAGTACGCCTGTCAGCGATCTTTTGGGCCGCCGCAATAGGGCAACTGACAACCGCTGCCCCCTGTCCACTGGGGCCGAAGCGTATTACTCCAGCCTTTATATTATCCAGAGGGCAGCCTCCGGCTTTCATCACAGCGAACCTGAGCTCGTCCGTCGTAACAGAATCGTCCAGGCCTGTGATGCGCACTTCAGCGCATTTCATAGGCCTGGACACTCGGACGTCTGCTGCGTCCAGTGAGTCCCTTAATTTAGCCGCTAGGGCGTCAGCTTTGGGGCCACTGGTGGAATCGGGGATCTCGAGAAGCCGGGCTCCTGTTCGCGTATTTTTGCACCGGACGCCCGGTATCTCGAGGGCCTTGAGGTCAACGTTGGCCTTGACTTTCGCCAAGACCTCAGCATACCCCAAACCCCTCTCTACTGCCTCTGCCGTCAAAGTGACGACGATTGCCGCAGAACGAGGGGTTCGGAGTCTTTTTGTCGCTCTTGTTGCAGCAGCGGCGGCCTTTCTGGCATTTTTATCTGCTTTTTTGGCGGCCTTCCGTCTTTTCTTCCTATCACCGGCTGCCATCCAGATCCCTTCCTTCGGTTGCTGTGCTACATCAGCCGGGGCTGAGACTGGGGTTTGGATTTGGGTTGAGTTCGCCTTCCTCTTCTCCTTCCCTTTTTCCTGGGTGGCCTTTTGCGACGTTGTTGTTTTTGGCTTGACCACTCTTGCTACTGTTTGGGCTGTTGAACCTGCTTTAGCAGCGGTTGCATATGTTACCCTTGGCGGAGTTAGAGGTGGGCGATAAATTACGTTCTCTATTGCAGAGATACGCTGGCAAAGCCGCTCCTCCATCTCCGCCATGAGTCGGACTATGTCCGGTTCCACTCGGCAGGATGATGTCTTTGGCGCTGGCGTAGCACCAGCATTACCATGAGAGGAGTCTAACGTCCTCTCTCTCACTTTAGCAAGGTCTGCTTCAAGGCTGGCTTTCTCCATCTTGTGGGCCTTGTTTTCGGCCACTAGGAGTCTTCCCGCTCCGACGATGATTCGCACGACCGCCAAAAGAGCCTCTTGTTCTGGACTTCCTGGTCCTTGGAACGTCTGAAGGAAGCAGTCGGCTACACTGATTGCCTCCTCAATCTGGTCCACAGGATTTTTCGCTCTGCGCTCTTTTAGGCTCAGATCACCGCACATGATATCCATAGTCTTTTCGGACTCGATCTTTTCACAGAGGGCTTTAAGCAATAGCTCGCCCTCGGCCTTCTTTGTTGCCATAGTTCCGGCAGTCTGCCTTGTTGTGGTGACCCGCCCAGCTTTGGGAGGTCGGCCTCCGCCGCGAGCTCCTCGACGGCTTGTTCGCACTTTGGGTGCCGTGGCTTCGTCACTAGAGGCGGATTCCAGCTGGTTTGTTTCCGCCGATTGGGGCTGGCGCCTTTTTCGCTTTTGTGATCCCCTTTGGTGCTGTTCTACAGCTGAGGCTATTGGCGTACTCGCACCGCTCCTGTCAGAGGCAGTGTCAGAATCCAACACTGCCCCGTGTCTTTCCGCGTCCTTCGCGATTGGTTGGTCGTCGGATTTACCGCTCGACGACGGGCGGGTTTGGCAGTGGTTGCTCCCCCCAGAATACGACTGGGAGCTGCCGGAGCCGTTTGGCTCCGGGAGGGACTCCCCAGGCGCGGTGCGTCTGGGACCCTCCTGGGTAGGTGATACCTTTAATTTACCCATGCCATATATTTGAGGTTAATGTCCTCCGACAATAGGACGCCTTCGGCACTGGACTCCCTCCAGCGACTCAGCCCATTGCCAGGCGTCAGAGCGTGGGCTTGGGGTTTTTTTTTATAGAGGTTTACGTCCTCTCGGATCCGAAGAACCACCGGTCCTGTCCGTTCAGGATTACGGCTGAGCCGAACGGGGTCTGCACCAGACCGAGTCCGTCCGCCCCAAGGTTTTTTATAGAGGTTTCCTTCCTCGTAGCCCTCAAAGAGCCATCGTTCCTGGCTGCGGCCAGTCAGGTTTACGACTTGGCCGGACGGTGGTCTGCATCAGACCAATGTCCACAACTTCTGACAATGCCAGCAGTTGAGAACCCGTCCGCCCGCTAGTATACTCTCCACTATGCCCTCCGCTAAACGGAGGGACACGTGGAAAGCCTTCAACTATCCTCACAAGAGTTGTTTCCACCTCGGCCGGAATTTGCCGTAGAAGGCAGTGTCTCTCGCACTTAGCGCCAGAGACACTGCCGCCTCCGTTGCCCAGGGTGCACCGCGTGAAGGTTCCGGACCCCGCACCCCAGATTAAATTCCCCCTGCTAAATTTCAGAACGTGACCTTAAATGAGTTTTGATTTATTCTAAGTTCTAACCTTGTTTTGAATCGGAAAATTTCACTCCACTTTTTACGGATTTTGTTTATAAACGTGATTTTGATGCGGAAAATTTTACTAAAAATTGTCGAATCCTGAAGCGTATTAAGTCTAACCAAATTATCTATGACTCGCAGTCGGCAGAGTTGGAGTGCTCCGTCAATCCACCGAGTGCAGTCGCGTCTCGCTCCATTACAGTTTATTATTATTCGTAGCAATCACTGCGCGATACCGCGTCCCCTTCCTGATCAGCATGTATCATGATAATGCGTTACAAGTTACAACGAACAACGTGTATATGTATGGAATTATTGAGGGTATATTATTTATAAGGCGTGTTTTGTTTAAGATTAAGAAACGACTGTCAATTTTTTATTTTTGTTACGCATACGAGTACATTACATTACCACTCACTTCTTTTATTTAATTTTATTTTAAGAAACTGCCTGCGACTCTACTCTGCTTGGCGGAAAGTATGAATAGAATCCAAGAATTGTGGTCACCATACTCATTGCGAATGCAAGATGCTTTTTCTTCCTCACTGTTGAAGATCGTGACTTCTACAAGTTATTCTCAGACCCATTGCGGTACTCAGCAGTGTGTCTCGCTTACCAGACTCCTTACGGATCTTCACCGAGTAAATTCAGTGTACATAGGTATAGGAATATATCTTGGCTACTTTCTCTGCACTTTCCATGTTTCAAATAGCTTTAACAATATTTTACAAAAACCTTCAAGAATAGAACTTACTTCCCACCTTAGACTTCTGAGTTGCAGACATTCATGAGCGCTTCTCATCAGAAGACTGGTGACCCGGCCGATCGTTTGTCACTTTTTTTTTGCGGTACTATCCCACTACTACCATCACACCAGATTACTAAATCATCATCATTATCATCACACTAGTTTTTAATAGTCGACTGCTGGACATAGGCTTCTCCTTAGAATGGAGGTTTTGGCCTACTATACCACAATGGCCAGACGGGTTGAGATAAAGTTTGTTTTAAGATTTCTTTCTCTTTGCAGTTCCGTTTACTCGCGTAGTCTCTTCTTACGACACCTTTGGAATGAATTTATCCGTGTGGTGATGAATTAAGACCACTAAATGCTGTGTGCTAAAATAGCTCTAGTCTTAAGATTAGTGTATTCAAGCTGATTTTCGTAATACATCTACGGCTGAAATGATAATATCTTTACTAACATGCAAATTGAGAGGCACCCGACTTTACAAATCCGGACACGTGACTTCTGGCCTCAAAAACAAATCCGATTATGTGGAACCAAGTTTTCGGCAAGTCGTGATTTGAAGTTGTATACTGGATGCGAGAAGGGTATATGTGTTGGAAAGAGAAAACGATAGAAGTACTAGTGGGGTCTCGGCACGGGACCGGGACGGGTGTAGTGGACGGTAGCTTACGCTGCATGCGCTGACCGCGATCGAGTACTCCGCATTCCTAGTTTTGATACTTTAAATTATTTACTGATTATAATAATCAGTTCAGGAGTAAATAATTAATCGTTTCTTGATTATTACTGTTTCTAATACAAGTTCTAATGTCATTGTTACTTATTACAATGGTTTTAATAATAATAATCGTTTTATACTACGGTAATAAGTTTAGTTTTTATAAACTAAGCTATTTTATTGAATAGTTATGAGTTATAAACGCAAACGTCTTAAGCATTTCACTATCATGTCAATATTTCTTAACATGACAAAATGTTTCATGTTTTTGTAGACGTATATTAGTATTCCTTAGCTATCTTATATAGCTTATCCTTGACTTTATTTTTGTAAGTCAATTACATGTACATATTTAGTCTGCGATTATTGATGGTAAAGTACTGGCGTACACTTCTGGACTACACTGTTTTGGCACTATTCCTTTTTAAACAAAACTATTATAATCTGACCTCAAGAATCAAAGCGACAATTCGTTTAGAGGGGTAAGTTAATTTATTAGTGAATGAAAGGTACCACTTTGGCACAATATTCATGTAACTCGGGACGCGGGCCAAACACGCGTTCTATAAATCACTCCCCTCTTTTCTTCGCTACTTACACCAGTTTACACCGGGCTCTTTATAATAATTGTCGATGCGCGGTCGGCGGCCACGATAAGGGATTACGGCCTCTCCCTATTTCAAAAGGGGGAGAGGGAGATTTCTCACCCCACTTTGCACTGGTGGCTTTTTTCCCGCGCTTGCATTTTGCCACAGAAAGCGGACTGAATATTGAATTATGAATTAAGATATGAAGCTAGTTCTCTTTAAGAAGGTGTTTTACGCTGCTCTTGGCGGAAGAAGGCACGTTTAGAAACTTTGTTATGACAGTTTTTGGTACACGTTACTTCGGCTTAAGTGTTTCATACTTCGGGTTTATACTTTAACGAGACAAACGTTTTAAGGACGCTCGGTACAGCTTAGAAACATTTAAAAGTTTTTAACCTTGTTTTGTTATATAAGACTAGCTTTTTTCCCGTAGTTTTGTTTACGTAAAATTACCTTTCGATTCCTTTCAACTTTTTTCTAGATAAAGTATAGCCTTGTATGCACAATTTAACAGTAAACCCTCAGCCCAGCGTAAGGAATATATGTACACTACTGAGTTCCTTGATTTAGTAAACACATATATATATTTATAAAACTTTATTTATAATTTTCAAAACACTTGAGGACTTGCGACTATGACTAAACTAACTTCTAATTTTTACTAAAACGAAATGATATATATTTTGGCATCTGAAATTTGTAATAAGTCAATATTCTCATATTATATAACTTTAGGGTCACACATCCATTAGGGTTTCATACCAATCAACGATCATTGTGCAGTAAGTTAATTAAAAATTAAAATTAAATACCACTATAATGTTTCTTTACTTCATTAATAAATCTAATTCTAGGATTAACTACTCCACTTATATCTAAAAATTTATTTGTAATACTGAGCCTTGTTCGAGAAATATATTTAGGCTCTCTTTATTTGAATCAAGGCCTAAGCAACTTTGAATTCACTACAAAATTCAGAAACAAAACTACTGCTTGCCAACTTTTGCGGTCTTATCTTCTGAGCAAATGTCTATACTCTTGCAATATTAAATTCAAGTTGAGGCCTCTATAGATAAAAAACCAAAGTGCGGTTGACCCTTCAATAATTTAAATATTCCATGAGGCGACAAACTTTTCTATTGTATTCTACGGATATTCTTAAGTAAAGTTCCAAGAGTTCGTGACGGGGATTACCTTTTTCGGCTTATGTCCGCCCCCCCCTTCCTTTCTTCACATCAAGATACGAGTTCTAGACGCAATAACAACACCCGCCTGCCCATATTGTAAAGTAAAACAATATTTATGCAATTAGTCATTTATTGCAGTCTTTTTTCCGAATACTTTTTAACTTATTTGCTGAAAGCCTCAAAATATGGACATATTGTTATTTATTTACAATATTACAGTATAGTCTAGAAATGCAGAAACATTATGAGATCACAAACATGCAAGTTCTATTTTCCTTCAAATTTACGCGACTAATTTACATGAGCCCACAGGCGTCGACGACAAAACACTCGCCAAAACATAAACCGCCGGCTCGGCCCGTATTCAGCACGCCCACTCGCCAATAAAGTAGCGATTCCTCATCAGGCAGCCCTGCCGAGCGAGCGATAGAGCCATAACGAAACACAAAGCGAAGCGGCGCGGCGGCGGCGCCCGGACAGAAACCAGTCCTTGCAAATTAAATATGTAGGAGGCAAGCTCGCACCCACGTAGGCCAGGGCTGTGCCGGCTACACGTCGCGTTTTTTAATTTGTGCATTTTTATTGTTTATGTATGAGTTTACAACTCTTTTTAAAAACATATGTATATTACATAAAATTTTTAGTTTTAAATTCTGATAGTAACACTATAACGATACCAAATTCGCAAGATCGTTTTATAGCTTCCCTCTACTCTATCCTAGTTTCTATGTTCTGGAAAATTTAATTTGCCTGTAAACCCAATTTAACAAGGTAATATTTATTTTAAATACCTGATGAACGTTAATTAACAACTTTAAACATCTCTTATCTCATTAATCTTCAGAAATCGACCGTAACACTGACCATCATTCACACACTCGTGTCGATCATATATGTGTGCGCAAGGGCGTAACGAAAACACAACCTATTGTTATTTCAGTTAATAAAGTCTTTTTCTGTAGTCTAGGTTTGATTTTCTGTAAATCTCTTTCTATTTTTGAAACCGCTCGACAGAACGTTTGTGAATTTTGAATGTGTAAAGATAGATATATTAATACATAAATAATATATCATCATCACGTCAACAGCCTTTCATAGTCCAGTGCTGGACATAGGGTTCTCCTTATAAAGCAGGCTTTGGCATACTATACCACGCTGGCCAGACAGGTTGGTATAGGGTTTGTATCAAGTTTTCTTCCTCTTTGTAGTAATGATTTCCTGCGTAGTAATCTATCTAAAATATACTTTAATTTTATATCAATGAAATATAATGTAAGAAAAGAAATATCCAAAGTAATGTGACAACCCTAGGCTACAAAGTGTTCGCGTCGAGCGCGCCGTCATTAGAGCCGACGTTAGCGACCCGCGCCGCCAGCCAGACATTTTTTATGCAGCCCAGTACGGCCGCCGCCTGACAACCGAGTAGGTACAGCCGTACCTACTTTTCGCCGTCAGCATAACGACTGATATTGATGCTTCGTGGAAATGAATGATCGCGTTATCTAACTAACTACGATGCATTTAGTATTTTCGTAATCTTATACAACTTAGACTATTTCAGGCTATTTGAAAAGTTGACAAACCGCATGGATGATGAAGACACTTAAGCGGTCACCTCGACACGTGGAGTGTTATAAACAAATTGTTTTTCTGAGTCTGGGTGTTCTGTGTGTGTATCAAAAGACTCTCAGACTCGGGATATGTTATATTCCTAGTTGTCTCTTTTAAAGGAAAAAAATACACGTCTGATTTACGAGTAGCAGGTGTCCTTAGGCAGTGGTAATCACTTACCTTAAGGTTACTCGTCTGGTCGTATACCTTCTATACCATGAAATAAATTTAACTAATTTTAAACGTGACTCTAGTAGTAGCCAAAGTGAAGTAAACCATTTTGCAGCCGAGGGGAGATGGTTTTAATCCAATTAGACGATGGGACTTAATGGTCCCCTCCACCGATCTACGTCCAGGAGAAATCCAAATGGACGGCTATCTCCACCTGGTGCAACGAGCGCCGAATCGTCTACCATTCGGCTCGTAGCACCCAACAGGGCATCAAAGTCGCCCTAGCCACCGCGAGCGACCACAGGGCGCTCTCGAAGCTCCTTCGGGAGAGACACGTGTCTTACCACACGTACACTCTGCCGGAGGACAAGAAGCTGCGTGTGGTCGTCCGCAACGTGCCCAGGGAGATCTCCCCCGAGGAGATCAAGGAATCCCTATCAAAAAACTACCCGGTGCATGAGGTACACCGGATGGTGAAAGGCCGCACCAATGTCGTCTACGACATGGTGTTGGTGACGCTTGACGACAGCCCCGCCGGCAAGGACATCTTTAAGATGTCGTCCATCTGCGGGCTGTCGGGCATAACCGTGGAGCCACCTCACCGTAGAAGTGGCATCTCACAATGCCACCGCTGCCAGCTCTACGGGCACTCGGCGCGTAACTGTTTCGCGCGCCCCAGGTGCGTCAAGTGCCTGGAAGACCACGCGACGGACCAGTGCAAAAGGCCCGAAGACAGGGCCAAATGCACTGAGCCAGTCGCGTGCGTACTGTGTGGCGAAACAGGCCACCCCGCCAACTACAGAGGTTGCCCGAGGGCGCCTAAAACCCCCAAGGCGAAAGGACCTCAGCGTCCCCGCCCAGTCGTCCCTGCTGCTGCTGCTGCTGCTGCTGCTGCAGGGACTGGGGGGAGCTTTACAGCTGCTCCTCTGCCGAAGACGAACGCCTGGGCCACTCCCAGGAAGACCGGGGAGACCTTCCCACCTCTGCCCGTGCGGAAGACGATGCAGGCCCCCATACCTGCCCCGCAGTACCCGCAAAGGCAGCCCCTGTCGAGCGGCCCACAAAGCCTCTCCAGGGAGGGCCCAAGCCGCTCGTCGTCGACTACAGGAGCCAACTACCACAAATAATCGACCCGGACCTATCCCTAGTGGCAAGGTTCGCGAGTGCGATTGATTTCAGCGAGCTACGTCATCTCGCTAGTCTTATCCGTCAAAACGAGGGCAATCCGTTGGCCCTCCTCAGCGTCAGCGTTAGGTACTCGAGCGTACTCGAGAAGCTAGGCGCGTTTAAATGCAACCCATAATGGATTGCACACCAACACGCAGAGTCAAACCCGTATCACTCAAGCTAGGGTACATCAACGCCAACGGCATCGATAGGCAACGAGATGAAGTTGGCGTTTTTCTTAGGGCACACCAACTCGACATACTACTAGTGCAAGAGACCTTTTTGAAACCCTCGCAGAGAAACCCAAACGTTGCGAACTACTCTGTGGTCCGCAACGATAGGATTGACTCTGCGCTAGGGGGAACTCTCATATATTACAAAAGGTCCCTTCACTGCGTACCTATGGATCCGCCTGCGCTGACTAGCATCGAGGCTTCGGTCTGTCGAATAGGCATGACCGGACACCAATCGATCACGCTAGTTTCAGCTTATCTGTCACCCAATCGGCAACTACTCGAGAGCGACCTCCGAGCGCTGCTAGAACTGAGCGACGCCGTGATAATCGGCGGCGACCTTAACGCCAAGAACACCATTTGGAACTGTCACCAGTCCAACGCCAAAGGCAGAGCCCTGGAGTCGCTCTCGAATAGACTAGCGTTCGACATCATCGCCCCGCTCGAACCGACCCACTATCCGCACAACGTGTCTCACCGACCCGACATTCTGGACGTGGCGCTCCTAAAGAACATAAACCTACGTTTGTGTTCAGTAGAGGTGCTACACGAGTTAACTTCAGACCACAGACCTGTGGTCGTGGAGTTCGCACCCAGACTGGGTCCCATCGACATAGGTCATCGTACCCCCACTAGACGAACCACGGACTGGAGGCGCCTCGGGACAAAACTCGAGGCAACCTCGTCCGTGCATCTAGATAGGATACCCGACCACATAAATAGCCAAGAGGACACCACGATGGCGATCGACAACCTCACAGCTCACGTGCAATCGTTAATTAACGAATGCACTCGGGAGGCACCGGCGACGAACGATCGCCGCTGGGACCTACCCGATGACGTACGTGAGCTGCTGAGGCGGAAGAACGCCGCCGTACGAGCCTATGACAGATATCCATGCGACGCCAACAGGATCAGGTTACGACCTCCGTCTAATCTACAATAGGCTGAAAGCGTATGCCGATGCTAATCTTCTCGTCCCCCACGAGCAATTCGGTTTCCGAACCGAACACTCGTGCGTCCACCAAGTCCACCGCATCGTTGAATACACCAGCGATCGACTTCAACGCAACCTGTTCACAGGAATCCTCTTCTTCGACGTAGCGAAAGCTTTCGACAAAGTGTGGCACAACGGCTTATTATTTAAGCTGTCCACCATGGGAGTGCCACACGGACTCGTGCTCATCATACGAGACTACTTGTCGAATCGAAGCTTCCGCTACCGAGTAGAAGGGTCAATGTCCTCCACTCACTCCATTCGAGCCGGTGTCCCACAAGGGTCCGTGCTCTCCCCCCTACTCTTCACGCTGTATACTAGCGACATTCCGAAGCATCGGTATGTGCAGACGGCACTATTCGCAGACGACACGGCTATCTACTGCTCAGGAATGAACCCCTCGACAGTAGCCAAGAAACTCCAGACCGCAGCCAACGCACTGGGCGTTTGGTTCCGGAAATGGAGGATAGAGGTACTCCGAGAAAAGCCAGGCGGTGCTGTTTCACAGAAGACAGCTAAGCTTGTATCCTTTGGAGAAGACCCCTCAGATTAGGATGTTCGGCAAGTCTATCCCTTGGGCTAGGCAGGCCAAATACCTAGGCATAACCCTTGACGACCGTCTATCCTTCGGCCCCCACATCAAGGCAGTCCGCAACCGGGCTGCCTTCGTGCTAGGACGTCTACACAGTTTAATTCACGCGCGGTCGAAATTAAACTTAAAAAACAAAGTTCGATTATACACTGCATGCATACGTCCTATAATGACGTACGGCAGCGTGGTATTCGCACACGTTAGGCCACACAGGATCCATAGGCTTCAAACACTACAGAATAGGTTCATGCGCAAAGCTACGGGAGCACCGTGGTATGTACGCAACGTCGATCTTCACATCGACCTCAGATTGCCGACCATCAAGCAATTCATTAAACAGTGCTCCCTTAGCTACTTTGACTCTGCTCCGACTCACCCCAACCCTCTAGTGGTTGCGGCCGTAAATTACACACCGAGCAAAATCTCAAAAATACGTCGACCCAAACACGCGTTAGGGGAGCTAGACGACGACATTACACGCGCTCAACGCAGAGCGAACACACTAACTACGAACCGTCCGCGTTTTCGTCCCCGCCGGCGGGGGCGGAACACGCGCCGCGTAAACCGTCAACAAAACATGGGAGTAGGCCGCCCCAGTGTTTCAGCAACACCCCAAGCCGAGGTTCGTACCCCGCAGGGGGTGCCCTTGGGCAATGTTGCTTAATAAAGGCCGGTTGAGAGCCCTCAGCGCTCACCGTAACTAAACCGGGTAAAGTTGTAGAGGCCGTCTGAGGCCAACAGCTAAATATCATTTCAAAAAAAAAAAAAAAAAAAAAAAAAAAAAAAAATGAACGTCAGCAGGACCAGTAGCCTCTCCGGAAAGAGTTTTATAACCCTGTTTGTGATACCGTCCGAACCGGGCGCCTTGCGAGCGTGTAGGCCCTTGACGATCGTTTCGTCTTCTTCGGGGGTGACCGTGTCTAGGTCTTGTTCGTCTGTCGTCCCCGTCGGCGTTGATGTTGAGGCCAGTGTTGACGTAGGAAGTGAGGCCATTATGCGCTCTACTTCCGAATCAACTTCGGCTATTTGGTCCGAGTCGCAGTGTATTACGCTGGGCGTGCACTGATTCTCTAGACTCTCGGCCAGGCACTCTGCCTTTTCGATATCGTCGAAGGCCGGTGGAAGGTTAGGTCTGCTTAGAGGAGGCATAACGGTGACGGTGTCTCTCTTAAGCGAGCGGGATAGTTGCCAGAAGGCAAGGTGGGTAGGTTCGAGGTCTTGTAGTGTCCTATCCCACCTGTCTTGGCGCATTTGATCGATGCGCGACTTGACCGCTCTTTCTAAGCGTCGTAACCTGATCCTGTTGGCTTCGCATGGATATCTGTCATAGGCTCGTACGGCGGCGTTCTTCCGCCTCAGCAGCTCACGTACGTCATCGGGTAGGAAATTTATTTTAGTGAATTTGCGCCGATTTATACACCTGTGTATTAAACACAGGTCGTAAATGCTTAATGTGTAAAATAAAATTTTAGACTGTTTCTATATGAAAATAATACGATTACCTATTTTATCTGATACGATATCATAAGTATCTAGTAGTGCTAAATCTAGTATTTCTTTAATTTTAAATATTTTACGTGTTAAAACTTCCTCGGGATTTCACTCCGGCAGGTTTTGCGTAGGGGTGATGTGTCAAACCACCTAACACCTTACTATATGCCAATTTACGCCTGAAATGGACACAGACTGTATTGAGACAGCCGGATAAACCTACTATTTCTGGGTGGACGTTAGATATTGCCCATTTTAGGCGCAGTATGGCACACCATTTGGTTTAAATCGTTGATTTAGTCAGTTCGATTGACGGTCACATCTATCGCCTCGGTAAGGTACCCACCAAGAAATAACAGTAAAACTTGTAGTTATTTTAATTAAAGTAAATAATTGATATGATAACTATCTCGTAGAGAAAAATCACTTATAAAACTGTGAAACTGCACTGATGTGTAACATCTGACATAGATGTCACAGCGCGCGCTCATTGGTCAAATCAAATCGGCATTTTCTTAGATTCTTGTCACACATTGCCGTCTCTTTTCACACAATCATTTCTTATTTTTTAAAGTCAGTATCGAATATGAATATATTATCCTGTATCACGGGAGGTTTTTACATCTATACATGAAACGGACAAAGAACAGACTGAGAGCAACGATTTGTAAATCACACGAAGTATTGTTCTATGTGGGTATCAAACCCATAATACTAGGAAGTGGTGGTAAACCACTACACTATCCGTGCAATCACAAAGTGAAAAATGATACATCAAAAATATTTTAATGTAGGTAAATAAAAAATTGCATTTAAATGAGGGTCTATCAAACGATTACTGGACAATATGTATTCGACACCTTGTGCGATAATGATGGAATACATTAGTGTGCCATAACGCGAAACGTGACTCATTAAGGAGATGGGTGGTCTGCCGTTCACGTACCTACTCTTGAAGGGAACACTTTCAAGTACTATTTAATCTAGTAAGATTGATAGTGAGACATTTTTACAAGAACAAATGATGAGAGTGTAAAATATTGTATTTTTTTTTCTTTTATGACAAATTCATTGGTGAGAAAATATACGAAGGGTTTCAGAGTACTTAAAGGATGAAATAATCCATGGGACTGTATGTATATTTCTTTGTTAACCTAAGCCATTTAATAGGTTTTAAACTTTTGGCGTTTGAGGTGTCGTACGATGTATATTAATTATTTTTGAAGTGAAACTTCTTTAGAATCGTTGTGATTTGAAACTCGATGAAACGAAAATACGTCACGATAAAGGGACAAACACATAAATGCACAGGATTAAGACGGCAAGAGATTGAGATAGAATGCATTACACAGTATTTTATATTCTCGGTCTCCTCTTTGTGCGATGCTACGCATCCCCGCTCTCGTCTACTACGCATTGTCCATATGTATGAGCCTTGTGTAGTGGGATAGTAGTTACATCTATGTTGTACTAAGCTTGCTCCTGGACCACCAAGCCTTTACGTGTATATGTTATGAAAACTACTTTTCAGAAATTTTACTTCTGCCGTGTATGAATTACACAAATTTTTTTTTTTTAGTATTCCTTATTAGACATAGCGCTAACAAATCCTTTTTTTTTATTTTTGGGCTTATATTTAACAACTATACGCATACATGTTTTATCTATTCTATTTTAATCTTAAGTTAAAAAACACATGTGTGATAATAAGACGAAATTAAATGATGATGATAACTTGTTTCAAAAAGTTAAAAATAAAAAAAACTAAACCCGCGTGTCTTTAGTATTCAAGTAAAAAACCCTGGCAAGTGTTAGTTATCGTGTTGCGTGGCACGAGTGGCCTAAAAAAACAAAGAGTGTCCCACACCCCGCGTTGGAGTCGGGTCGGCAGTGGGCGCGGCCTCACGGTGGCCATGGCGCTCTCGCCCGCAGGCCACACGCTTAACTCCTCGTTGCTATGCTCTCCGCGTACAACCGAACATGCATTTCACGCTCCGAATTTAACTTTTTTTTTGTGTAGAGAGGTAGTTAAATCTGAATTTCCTGCTGGCTTTTAAAATATAATAACTACTAGCTTTTATGTGCGGCTTACGCATAATCTATCTCTGTGTCAAAGTTCATCCTGATCCGTTTTGCTCTTCAGGCAAATATAGTCGCGTTCTTTAATATTCATAGGATTGGCTTTCGTAATGTATACTTTAAACTCAATAAAGCACATGTACTTTAATATTGCATAAAAAGTATTTTTTCCTATATCAAATACAATATAGTTTAGATAAATCACGTTACGTTACATCGTGTCCAGCCAATATTTTGTTATAAAATAACTGGACAAGAAATTAATTTTTACTCTAAATTATTTATGCTTTGGTTTGGTTAAAAATTGTTTAAAAACAACACTCAGTAAAAAGTAAACATTATTTAAAGTGCTATAATACCTCTATTATACTTTGTTTTTTTATTATGGACGCACTCGTACAGTTTGCCACTTACAGAGCAGTACAGAGAGCTCTGCTTTGACTAGGTTATTAATAATGGACCAAAAACCCGGCAGCAGATAAAATAGTAGTTCGACTGTCTTAGTCCAGTTAGACCAATAAATTAATTCACATAAACTCTGATCAATTATTGCCCAAATAATGACGATGAACTTAATAAATACATTTATCACGGGGCGCACACGTAGGTATCGGGGTGTCATAAATCAAAGAAGCATCAAGCCGAAGCGGGCGGCGTACACGGCAGCCCATTAAACTGGCTCGGTGACAAGGTGACGTGCCCGCCGCGGGGGCGCGATAACGCGGCCCGTATCCTGTGTCGTACGAAATAGGGCTGCCTTCTGTAACTCAATATACTGCTTACGATAGATTTTTTTTTCGAAACAAAAATAGTTTTACAATGACCGTATTGACTTTTAAGTTCGATATATTATATGTTACAAAATAAACTACAAATAGAATACGTGGATATATACTGTTACCCGACTGTGAAGAATGAGGATTGTAGTTTTTGAGTGTACGTTTGCATGTATATTTCTTTGGCACCTTACTTGTTTGTAAGTTACATACAAATCGGCGAATTTAATTTCATAAATTTTTCTTAAATCATAAACTACTCGCACAATTCTAACGAAAACAAATCTAACAAAAAATCTTTTCAACCGTTTAGTCAACAGAAATATACGTACATACATACATACTCGAAAAATATGACCCTCCTTCTAGCGCAGTTGGGTAAAACAACTCCACATAAAGTTGCGAAAGTCTCGTACCGTAATATGACCTTTTTTTTCACAATGTTTAATCTTAGCTAAAGATAGATTTAAATCATTTTCGTACTTGACTGCCTCAGATTACTTATATAAATATTTTTACAAATATGGCACTTCTTGTTGTGAGTGTTCCGCATAATTTAATCTTAGCTACAACTTTTTTTTTTTTTTTTTTTTTAGCGTGTGGAAACCCCCTCGAGCCGTCACCCCACCGGGGTTTACGGTGGGGTGGTGTGTCGGACTTAGCTACAACTGACCTAAGGTCAAGCGCAACATTTTATTTTGGTGACTCAACTCACTTAACAGCAAAACAGTTTGTCGTCACCTACAACCCTATCTGTGATCTCGCTCGCCTGCCTCGTTCAATATTTGAGTATCTGTACATGTTATGGACGCCTGGTACTTTCGGTGGATTACCGCACGGCTGGCTACGCTCCGCTCAGCGCTCCATTTCCTTTTTAATTATTTGTGCTGTGCATTTATTTTATATATAATACTTTTAATTTGTATGAAATATTATCCCCAACACTTTTAAACATTTAATTATCATAAATAATAAATTTTTCTAAAATCTCTAAATCAAAAGGTAGTATTTATTCATTTATAGTTTTACTAGAGAGAGTCCATACTTTGGTAGTAAAATGATATGAATTTTATTCTTAATTCTCTCCGCTAGGATGTTCTCACTACTATATGATGACAAATCACCTCATCAAATCCATGACGGACGAGTTTAATAATACTAGGAACACATAATATATACGAGAGTCACGTTATTACACGAAGGTTCATTATTTATTTATATGTCGCTTGAAATGAAGTGATCGCGATTCGTCGACACGTCTCGACGCCACTTTTGTAAAGAATCTGACATTACCGCTCACTTCAAACTTCGAACAGAGAGACTTGCTTGTGTTTAAGGGGCGGCATTCTTATTGAAATATTCGGTACTTTATTATATTTGCAGATTGCGTTACTAATATTCTTCGAATAATATTATGTTCATTAGACATAAAGTATTTTTATGTTTTCAGTTTGTTTTAATTAAAATTACTTAAAATCATACTGTCACATTGAATTTTTAATAATTTAAAAGAATAATTTCATTAAAATAAATAGTAGAAACACAATCTTTTCAGTATCTTCAAGTTGGACCAGAGTGAACAAGAGTAGACTAACTACAGATATATAATTAACTCATAAACAATGCCTGCATTACGCCTAAATCCTTCTTATAGGTATTCTTTCCTATTCGCTTCCCTTTCGCCTATTCTTTCCCAAATATGCGAAGAATTCCCCAAAGTGGTTCATAAATTACTTATTTCTGTGTTAAAATACATAACAAAAAATATACTACTACTTACGTACTACCTTTATTGAAGTCCATTACAAAATTATATTAGTAGTTTATATGTATACTTATTACGAAAGTATGAAAACCTTTTGCACTAAGATACTGCAGGCAACGCCGGGGAGAACGATGCGGCGACACACGGTGCGGTGGTCTGGGCCGCGCTACACTGAATCTTGTCCGGATCACGAGACGCGTCGATGGCGGAGTGCCAACGTGTAACAGCGGAAAACAGACACAAAATGTAATTCTGTACTAAAGGATTAAAATATGTAGTTAATTGTTAAGTGTATGACTGTTGGTATTTTGTATATAATATAATAAAATGGTAATAAGTGAAGCATGTGAGAAATGACTTATCAACTATAAAATCCTTTTTTTTCTGTAAAAACTTGAAGCATGATTATTGGATCTCAAACTAGATAGACCCTGTACTGTTGACAAACACACATACACTTAAGCACAGTAATAATTCCTTAAAATAAATTATATTCATACACAGAACAACTAGTTGTGCTTGTCACAGTTTTATTTTTTCCTGAGTGAACATCGAACCTTCAAACTCTGATTTAGAAGCTAGCTGCTTTTAATTATTTTTTGCTGTTTTATTATATTTGAGGAGCTTATGGTTAAGTTTACAATAAACATGCAATGTTGCTAGTATATAAAATCAAATTACATAGGTACAAAATATGCAAGGATTATCACAAAAATTGGCTTCATGAGACACAGACTTTTGACATTTTTGGTGCTATAGCAGAATAGATGAGTTCCAAATGATTTAATTCATAAAACAACCCGGAAACTCGCAGCAGGAAACCATTATACCGATAATTACTGTGGCAAGATGGTACGTGATGTAGATTACTGCAATGTAAATTTTTAGTGGCCATATTAAATTTAATGTTACATAAATATCGGGACAGTCTAACTTGCTTTGATCTACAGTAGCGCTCAAAAGTATTTTGACAAGACTACTTTTGCAGTTATCTTTTTACAGAGTACTTCAAAATAATTTTAGTATTTTTTATATTATTATTTATGATGTATTTCATCCTCTGTGAGTTACAAGTTGGAACTTGTTTGTTTTCTTTCTTTGTTAAAAACAAAACACGTCTATACATGCGCTCAAAGTATTTTGACAACCATTCAGTTCCTTGCTGACAGCGGTTCTACTCACACTGCATATATTTTTGTCTATAATGTATAATTACTCCGCATTTATCAACATGCCTAGGACTAAAAAATATTCAAATGATATTAAAAATGCCGTGATAACTGCCCTACAAAGTGGAATGACTCAAGCAGAAGTTGCTAGAAGTTTTAAAGTGTCACGACAACTTGTTAGTTCGTGAAACAAAGCTTATAATAAACGTAAAACTATTGCAAATATGCCTCGAAGGGGCCGTCCGAAAAAAACATCCGCTAAGGAAGACCATTTGATAAAAAGGTTATCGACAAGTGATGTCCGAAAAACGGCTGTGCAAATAAAAAACGAGTTACAGAAAAATTACGACGTGAATTTACACGTTTCAACTGTAAAACGCAGACTAAAGAACTAGGGATTACATGGACGACGTCCAACTAAGAAACCTCTAATTTCTGCAAGGAATAGGAAGCTGCGCCTTGCGTTTGCGAAACGGTTCAGATTATGGACGAGTTCAGAATGGTCCAAGGTGTTGTGGAGTGACGAAAGCAAATTTAATTTAGTGTCATCTGATGGTATACGGTACGTACGACGTCCTGTAGACAAAAGATTTGATGTTCGATACCAAATACCCACAGTAAAGCATGGAGGTGGCAATATTATGGTCTGCGGTTGCTTTTCTCGCCGCGGAGTCGGACCTTTAGTTAGGATAGAAGGTACTATGGATCGCTTTATGTACGCAGATATATTAAAGCAACAAATGCTACCCTATGCTAAAGCAAATATGGCACCTGATTGGTATTTTCAACAAGACAATGACCCAAAGCACAAATCGGAACATGTCAACGACTTTATGAAACTCGCTAAAATCAAAATTCTCGACTGGCCAAGTCAAAATGCCGATTTAAACCCGATAGAGCATCTTTGGGAAGAACTGAATCGCCGCGTAAGATGTCGAAACTATTCAAATAAAGATGCTTTATATGAAGCACTAAGTAACGAATGGAGCCGAATACCCATTGATCGTTTACAGAAACTAGTTGACTCGATGCCGGCGCGTTGTGAAGCGGTCTTGAAGGCTAATGGATATGCAACAAAATACTAATAGTAAATTAAAAAGTATATATTTTTTTATTTTATAAAATAAAAACTTTCCTTGTCAAAATATTTTTGAGCCGTGTCGTAAATAATTTTTCTTTATGTTTTCTTTTTGTGTAGAAATACATTACATTTAAGTGTCTTAATTTGTGAAACGTATCATTACTTCAAATATAATCTTTGATTGGAAACAATTTTGCTATCATTTTTTGTGATATGGAATAAAATTGAGTTGTCAAAATACTTTTGGCGCTACTGTATATTAAACAGAAGATAAATACCTTCTACTTTTTTACCGGCACAAAGAGGTAAAAGGTGAAGTTTAATATGTCGTTGTTCATATCAAGTTGAGACAGTTTAAATTTAAAAGCTAAGCATCGGATAAACCGTTTTTGAATTATTTCTACTTTTACTGGCACATAATGATTATGAAATATACTATTTTGTAATTCTGATATCAAATATTGTACTTAGAAAAAGATATTGGATAAAAATAATAAAAGAATCAAATAATATTAATAAGAAAATAGTTGTTCAAAGTATCAAGTATTGTCATTCGATGTAAGTTTTAGGTCCCGGGCCGAAAGTGATCCCGTGGCACTTCGACAAGTTTGGCGCAACGCCAGCTGATCACACCGCAGTCTGCGACCAGCATTGACACAAGATATTAGCCATATTACTTGTACCGGTCACTTTAAATTAACCATTAACTTACTACTCTCCTAGTAGATATGTCGGATCATTTTATATAACTTAAATAATCTTTTAACTAAATTAGGAAAAATAGATTGGTGTGAGATGTCATTAATGTAAATACAAATATGATGTAAGCAAAAGCAGCTAATAAAATTGATCTTTTACGGGCAACCCTTGAAAGTGACAAGTCAGTTCTTTCGGACCATAAAACAACATTTTTATTAGAGGTGTTTCCTATCTTCTTATCACTTATCTTATAACACCATTTATTTTAAAATATATCGTCAAAACAACATTTTTATTAGAGGTGTTTCCTATCTTCTTATCACTTATCTTATAACACCATTTATTTTAAAATATATCGTCAAAACAACATTTTTGCAATGCCCTTGCAGATGAATTTATAGTCTAGAATGAATCTCCTGCATTGGTACAAGAGAACGGCAAAATTCTTCACTAAAATTTAGTACAGCTCCACATTTGATTACGCCGTACCAAAAGTCTCGTATATCATATATAGGTAGACTTGTGCTGCCCTGGTACTTTTTGTAAATTGGACGCATAAAAAGTCGTATCTGCAGGCCTAGCTATGGCAACGCATATTAACTTCTTATTGCTAGTCTTCACCGCTGTCTATGAGAAATCTCTAAAAGTCGCAAGCGTACGAAAGTACTACGTATTTTATCTATTTAGCGATGAAATATTAATATTATATACCTGCTTAAAAATAATCGTAGACTCATGTAAAATACTTTAAACAACCGTGGGAGAGCCATATTTCATTCAGTACAGATTAGCAACAGATACAGATTAGAAACACACACGTAATGTGTTTATGTTTATTAGCATCAATAAGGTATAAAACCCGCATTATTGTTATTACTTGTGGGATGCTCGTGGGCCTTATGTGTTTGTTTGTTAAATTTGTTTACATAAAAAGAAAAAAAAACCTTCCATCAATATAACGTAAACAGTGTATATTAAACGGTAAACATCAGTAGGTGAAATAAAATCGTTAAATACATAAAACCTTTAAAGTTTGTGGCAGGACTGTTATTTATGACAAACTAAAAATAAAAAACTAGATATCTTGTAAAATTTAGAGCTAATTATAGTTCCAATTTAAAATTTACACTGGCAACTTTTATAACTGCTTGAAGAAGGTTTTTGTTGCTACAAAATATGTGCAACAAGGTAAAGTAACCTCTATTTCGAATGTGACTGATATACTAGGAGCACAAGAACAAAGAAAGGTGGTCGGCGCGCTCGAGCTGTGTCGCATTAGTGAGGCGGCACCTACATAATTTAGTTATAATGACGGCGCGCTCGTTACCTCCCGGGCCATTAGGTGCCGACTACCTAAGTTGACGTGTCGCTCACGCTTCGTGTGAATCCACGCCATATATAGCGGTATAACTTTAGCTCGTTTATACATACCTAGTAACTTTACATATATATTTTGTTATATACTAATATCGTATTTTGATTTAACGAACTTATTCGTGTCTACATAGGAAATACTATTCTTTCACTGTTTATGGTAAACAAAATACTTTACCGCCACCGTTATGTTCTTAGTATCAAAGTTATTAATTTAAAAATCCACGACTTTTAACATAAACGTAATATGACACGAATCAAGTCTTGTGAGTAGTTTTCTGTGGTCAATTATGAATAAGAAAGAACTATTTAGGGCTTAAAATTTTTATTGCATATATGTATCTCTTACTAAACTCATTCTAACAAGTAGTAAAACTCTCAGGATATACAACAATAAACATTTGAACACATCTGAACAGATGGGCCCTTATCTCACCTCCACAATTTTGCTAAGAAAAAAGGCGACCGTAATATTTACGGTCTCGTACAGACGTGCTTAAGTAGACATCTGTCAGATGATCACGACCCGACAGCCGTGACAAAGTCACGGTTTTCCTCAAAAATATACGCAGCCGTTGTTTTTAATATCTCTTGCTATCCTGGCGATATATATAGTATTGTATACCATATAACAGCAGTTTAATTTTTCACCACACAACTGATTAAATCTGTCAAACGTATTTGCGACCAAGATATGTATAACTTTATTAATGTTTAGATATGTATCTATTTAACAGTAGCAAAAAACCGATTAAATTCAAATAACCAAATAACCAGAGAACCAGCAAAAAATATTTTTCATGAAATGATTCTATATTAATTTTATGTAGATTTAAAATAATTATCATAACTAATTAAGACTAATCAAGACTTTGCATATGCATTTCGCATAAAATTTCACAAGAGCGGCAGTTGCAAAATCGACTAAAACTGTATCGATTGTTGGGAACTGGAACATAACAAGTGAGGTGGTGCCCCTAAACAGTTTAATAGCCGACATCGCTCCGTGATACCTCCCCTTCGTATTTTTCCGGGCACTTGCTCTGTGTTCCCCCTCTTCATCCCTCAGTGAACTGACACTCAACATGACTTTGGATGGTTCGGTTTTAGGACTTTTTTACATTATTGTTATCTATAGGATGTTAAATGAAGTAAAATGGGCTTATACTGAGTATATACATCCTCAAGAGATAAAGATCCAATGAAAGTTGAAACCAGAGAGGCCAGAATTACAGAAATCAAAGTTTTGAATGGTTGGTGTTTTAAATGTCTTTAATGTTTTTTTAAATTAAAATGATCTGGGTTTAGTTGTGAACTTGCCTTATTCATTAGATTGAACTAAATCCAGTTTGATGTCATTCATTATATTTTATAATCTTAAATTTGTCATGTATTTTAACTAACTAGAAAAAATGTCTCAAGACAAAATTCAGAAAAAAAAATGTAGTCGAAAAATAAGGTAGTTATTATTAACATATCTTTATCAAAAAAATAAATAGCACGAATTCGTTAATTACAACTCGTCGACCGCAACGATTGGGTGCAAATCGACTAGCACGAATCGTAAGCGCAATATGAATAAATTAATGAGATATTTTAATCGACAAAGTTTTGATCGATTTGGGTTTTAGTAAAATACTGCATTCTAAATATTTGTATATTAAGTTTAACATGTTAGAAACGTTCCTAAGATTTTTAATATTTGCCCTGTATGTAGTAAGAAAACTTAAAGGTTAAGAGATAATATTTGGTAGAATGCGTTTTTATTTTAATTTACTTCAAAAAGAAGGAGGTTCTGTATGCCATTGTGTGTATTTTTTTAAATAACTTTGTATGTGACCTTTTCAAGTAGTCTTTTTGTGGTTGTGGTCAATGTCTATGGGAGCAACCAAATTCATTTTTTTTCTTCACAAGAATCGTTCTACTCGTAACAAATGATCTGCCAAAGAATATCTTTAACGCTCCGAGCGACCCTTGTAATTTATTTTTTATGTTATAACTGCCAAAATGACTCTATTTTGTATGATGGAGCGTAAGCAGAATCCAAGAGAGGTCACCATCCATTTTTTGTAGACATTTTGTTATTTATTACATCAATCTGCAGACTGCTAAATGACAGTTCTACCAGGTAAACATGATGTCTAAGGAGGTGTCCTAACTTAAAATATATTGTCTACATTTATTCCATAAAAATATCTACCAAGATTTTCAAGACTCATTAATTAGCACTATCAGATACACAAAACAGTTTCTCTGTTCTGTGGTCGTATATATACTTAAGGATAATTATAACAGGCATACGAATGACGCTTATTTTGAAAGCCTACTATTTGATGCTGCCCTAGTCAACAAACAGAAATCAAAATTATTTTGTGTTCAGATAATAAAATTCAGTGCAAGACATAAAGAGAATATCCTCATTGAATAAAAATATTTTATTATTTAATTTTTTTTAACAAATTGCTTGTCAACAATAGCAGCAGTATTGCACAGTACTGGTTGATGTGGTTTACAAATGTGACACCCCATTTTCTCTCATCTTTCCCACTTAATATTTAAACGTCAATTCTGCTTACATTCTCAGAATTATTAGCATGTGTCTTTACGGCTTCAAACAACTCCGCTCTGCCTCGTAATATAACACAGTGGCCCCCTTCTACATCGTAATCGCCTCGCGGTCGCTTGACGTTTCATTTCGAAGTATTCGCGTCGTTACTCGTATTCATTTTGAATGCGTCTTTGAAAATTTGATGATTATGATTGATGTGTATGTTTATAATTTTCGCGAGAGTACAGACAATATTAAAACACCTACCTTAAACAGATTATAATAAGGAACTGTTGATGTACTAATAGGGCTTAAGGATTTATGGTTCTCTCTTTGAAGGAGTTTCAGAACTCAGTTTTCCTATGAAGATTCATTAATTAATTTTAGTAAATCATCAAGCAGTTACCTTTTGTGATCTGCGTTCCACTTTATGTGATATATGATGAGCTCAGTGCCTGATGAATGTTCTCTGTAGAAAAGAGACTATATCGTTCTTTTTGGAGATATGTAGTGTCACCGACGCAGTAATGTTCTTTCCGTAACAAATGACAAACCTAACACGCTGGCCACAACATATGTTTACATAAATTGAAAGTAGAAATATATACCGGTGGAAATTTGTAAGAATGTTTGTTTCTCTTTCACGCAAAAACGGTGGCACAGTATGTACTAAATTTGGCACAGAGATGTATTATAGCCTGGAAGAGCACATAAATTGTTTTTCATCTCGTGTGATCAGCAAGTTATCACAACAATCCGGAGTAACACCGCGGGGTGAAGCTAGTCAGTAATATTTTCTAAAATATCGACCGCCTACTAGAAACGACACTTTACATCTCCCATGCCTATAGACTCATATCTATCTACCTCCCGTAATGACGCCGACGCGCCGTCTACCGGCGCTCCCTGCTCATTACGCGCGCCACTTTCCCTCCACTACGGTGATTGATTGATTCATTCGCGCGGCCTGTAACGATAAGTGCTCAGTTTAGCTTGTTATCAAGTCTGCGCTCCTAGTAATTTTGTGTCAATTGTGTAACGCTTGGTCTTGTTGTTTACTAGGTGCATCGATGGGTTTACTCAAAAAGGGCTATTACTACACGGGGCTATAAGTGTTCTTCTAGTCTCTGTTAAATAATCTTCTATGTTCCTTTAAATTCACTTCCCTGAATAGAGAATATGCGAAGGGAACCGACGGAACTGACTTTACTGTCCTTCAAAAAGTTTGTGAAAAAAAATTCATTTTCAGTATATAAACCAATTAGTAGTTTAACCCTTTCTATTTTATAGTTTACTGGTAGACATATCTATGAATTACAGTTACGTCAAAGTATGAAATATTAATAAGTGATTGGGTCAAGTACTAGGAACCTATAAGTTACAATCTCTAACGCGCTTCTTACAATATCTAAGGTGCATCAGAAATCTTAACAAATCCAATTTAGACATGCATTCGATTAACAAGAGTAATTTTAATAGCTTACTTCGTTTTCTTTAATCTCATTTGGATCTTTAAAGTATTTTATAGACTTACATTTAAAACTGCAATTCTGAAGATCTTGGTACAATCTTCGAAGAAAGGACCACTCAAACAGCAAAGCAATTCGCTAGGGAATAATCCCTAGTTGCGAGTCACAAAGCGCATTCAGACTTAGAACAACTGCTTATCTACGAATTGCAGAACTAGTTGCCAGATGAAACCGAAACCTTGATAACAGTTAATGAGGTGACCTCAATGTCGTTCGAAACTAAATTATTAACATTTTAAACCTCTTTGGTGTTAAGGGTTAAACTAAGAAAGGCAATAAGTATAGTGTGATAATAATATTATCACATAGTGTAAAAAATTTACATACATACATTCACACTTGTTTAAGTTCCATTTACGTAAAAGTTGACAAGTATATTACCGTTAGCCAATACCTAATTGGATGAACAATACCAAAGAACACGCAAACTCAGAACAACAATTTGTGGATCACACAAAGTATTGTTCTATGTGAAGGTTGAACGCACAACACTCAATACCTAAGAGAGTGACGTAGCGGTCGACCGCTTTAACTATTAGGCCATCTGTGCAGTCGCAATATTAAAAGACAAGGTTCTAATTTAATGATAGAGGTTATTAGGGCCCAAACTTAACTTTCAACGGATTCAGAAAGGGGAGGGGAAACTAAAAGGCAGTAACGCAATTGTAAATCTTGCGGTGCAGTTGTCCATGGTCACCGGCAGTATCTGTGTGGTGACTTTATTAGAATACGGAGTGTCACCACCCTCATTCATTACATGGGTCTTGTAAAAGGCGACTAAGGTAACAAATAACGCAGGACAATGTCACTGCAAAGAGGAGGAAAACTTGAAACAAACCGTTTCCAACACGTCTGGCCAGAGAGGTATAACAGGCCAAAACCTCCTCTCTGAGAAGAGACCTGTGCACAACAGTGGATTATTTAAGACTGTCGATGTGTTCATGGTCGTCGGTACTTACTCAACTTCTTTTCGTCAGCCTAATTTTACCACAAAGTAAATGTCGTAAGTCAATGATTTGTAGAACGGAGTGGTTACAAGTAAACGAACCTAATAGTGATAAAAATTTGAAAAGTACTTAAGCAAAGGAAAATTTCGTTGAAAGCATCTTTACGGGCGTTATTTATGGGAAACGTTGACTTGGTCGGTTTACGATTGTGAATTGTTACTGGTTTATGGCAGATGCGGCCGGTATCTGTTGTCGGTAAAGTGTGCCATTATCGGGCCCACGGCTTTGTGCGAAACGGTAATGATAGATGTGTTTTTGTGTGTGTACTGTGATGCTGACATGGTAATTTATCTGATATGCTGGTATGGTATAATGAAATGTAACAATCTGTACATTAAAAATATTGAAAAAAAACGAATGAAAGGAGTCTTTATTAAAGTAAAAAAACTCAGAGAAGAAGCGGTTTTCTCTTATGTATTATGATAAACTTCACCTAACATTTTGTGTTTGTGTTATTTCAATCGATTGTTAAATCAAAAACTTTTATCAGTTTAGAGAATTACCACGATCACCGACACATATGCGGGCAGTGCTGCAGGCAATAATTAGTGTATTAATAAATGAATATTTTTTTTTTTTTTTTTTTTGATAATGACCTAGCTGTTGGCCTGGGATGGCCTCTACAACTTTACGCGGACATTACGGTGAGCGCTGAGGGCTCTCAACCGGTCATTTGTTAAGCAACATAGCCCAAGGGCACCCCCTGTGGGATACGAACCTCGGCTTGGGGTGTTGCTGCTACGTTGGGGCGACCTACTCCCATGATTTGTATATGATTTACGCGGCGCGTATTCCGCCCCCGACGACGGGGACGAAAACGCGGACGGTTCCTATTCCTAGATTGCCTAGCTGTGTCCGCTCTACGTTGAGCGAGCGTGATCTCGTCATCTGGTTCCTCTAACGCGTGTTTGGGTCGTCGTATCTTCGAAATCCTACTTGGTGTGTATCCTACGGCCGCAACCACTAGAGGGTTGGGGTGAGTCGGAGCAGAGTCAAAGTAGCTACGGGAGCACTGTTTTATGAATTGCTTGATGGTCGGCAATCTGAGGTCGATGTGGAGATCGACGTTGCGTACATACCACGGTGCTCCCGTAGCTTTGCGCGTGAATCTATTTTGTAGTGTTTGAAGCCTATGGATCCTGTGTGGCCTAACGTGTGCGAATACTACGCTACCGTACGTCATTATAGGACGTACGCATGACGTGTATAACCTAACTTTGTTTTTCAAGTCTAATTTCGAACGCGCGTTTAGTAAGTTGTGGAGACGTCCTAGCACGAAGGCAGCCCGGTTGCGGACTGCCTTGATGTGGGGGCCGAAGGTTAGACGGTCGTCGAGGGTTATGCCTAGGTATTTGGCCTGCCTAGCCCAAGGGATAGACTTGCCGAACATCCTAATCTGAGGGGTCTTCTCCAAAGGATACAAGCTTAGCTGTCTTCTGTGAAACAGCACCGCCTGGCTTTTCTCGGGGTTGACCTCTATCCTCCATTTCCGGAACCAAACGCCCAGTGCGTTGGCTGCGGTCTGGAGTTTTTTGGCTACTGTCGAGGGGTTCACCCCCGAGCAGTAGATAGCCGTGTCGTCTGCGAATAGTGCCGTCTGCACATACCGATGCTTCGGAATGTCGCTGGTATACAGCGTGAAGAGTAGGGGGGAGAGCACGGACCCTTGTGGGACACCGGCTCGTATGGGGTGAGTGGAGGACAGTGACCCTTCTACTCGGTAGCGGAAGCTTCGATTCGACAAGTAGTCTCGTATGATGAGCACGAGTCCGTGTGGCACTCCCATGGTGAATAGCTTAAATAATAAGCCGTTGTGCCACACTTTGTCGAAGGCTTTCGCTACGTCAAAGAAGAGGATTCCTGTGAACAGGTTGCGTTGAAGCCGATCGCTGGTGTATTCAACGATGCGGTGAACTTGGTGGACGCACGAGTGTTCGGTTCGGAAACCGAATTGCTCGTGGGGGACGAGAAGATTAGCATCGGCATACGCTTTCAGCCTATTGTAGATTAGACGCTCGTATAGCTTGCCTAATCCGTTAAGCAGACTGATCGGTCTATAACTGGTCGGTTCGGACTTTGGTTTGCCAGGTTTGGGTATCCCAATAACAACGGCTTCTTTCCATTGTTGTGGAAAGATGTTGTTTTTGAGTGCTGCGTTGAAAATGAACGTCAGCAGGACCAGTAGCCTCTCCGGAAAGAGTTTTAACACCCTGTTTGTGATACCGTCCGAACCGGGCGCCTTGCGAGCGTGTAGGCCCTTGACGATCGTTTCGACTTCTTCGGGGGTGACCGTGTCTAGGTCTGGTTGTGTATCTGTCATCCCCGTCGGTGTTGATGTTGATGTAGGAAGTGAGGTTATTAGGCGCTCTACTTCCGAATCAACTTCGGCTATTTGGTCCGAGTCGCAGTGTATTACGCTGGGCGTGCACTGATTCTCTAGACTCTCGGCCAGGCACTCTGCCTTTTCGATATCGTCGAATGCCGGTGGAAGGTTAGGTCTGCTTAGAGGAGGCATACAGGTGACGGTGTCTCTCTTAAGCGAGCGGGATAGCTGCCAGAAGGCAAGGTGGGTAGGTTCGAGGTCTTGTAGTGTCCTATCCCACCTGTCTTGGCGCATTTGATCGATGCGCGACTTGACCGCTCTTTCTAAGCGTCGTAACCTGATCCTGTTGGCTTCGCATGGATATCTGTCGTAGGCTCGTACGGCGGCGTTCTTCCGCCTCAGCAGCTCACGTACGTCATCGGGTAGGTCCCAGCGGCGATCGTTCGTCGCCGGTGCCTCCCGAGTGCATTCGTTAATTAACGATTGCACGTGAGCTGTGAGGGAGTCGATCGCCATCGTGGTGTCCTCTTGGCTAATTATATGGTCGGGTATCCTATCTAGATGCACGGATGAGGTTGCCTCGAGTTTTGTCCCGAGGCGCCTCCAGTCCGTGATTCGTCTAGTCGGGGTACGATGACCTGTGTCGATGGGACCCAGTCTGGGTGCGAACTCCATAACCACAGGTCTGTGGTCTGAAGTTAACTCGTGAAGCACCTCTACTGAACACAAACGTAGGTTTATGTTCTTTAGGAGTGCCACGTCCAGAATGTCGGGTCGGTGAGACACGTTGTGCGGATAGTGGGTCGGTTCGAGCGGGGCGATGATGTCGAACGCTAGTCTATTCGAGAGCGACTCCAGGGCTCTGCCTTTGGCGTTGGACTGGTGACAGTTCCAAAGGGTGTTTTTGGCGTTAAGGTCGCCGCCGATTATCACGGCGTCGCTCAGTTCTAGCAGCGCTCGGAGATCGCTCTCGAGTAGTTGCCGATTGGGTGACAGATAGGCTGAAACTAGCGTGATCGATTGGTGTCCGGTCATGCCTATTCGACAGACCGAAGCCTCGATGCTAGTCAGCGCAGGCGGATCCATAGGTACGCAGTGAAGGGACCTTTTGTAGTATATGAGAGTTCCCCCTAGCGCAGAGTCAATCCTATCGTTGCGGACCACAGAGTAGTTCGCAACGTTTGGGTTTCTCTGCGAGGGTTTCAAAAAGGTCTCTTGCACTAGCAATATGTCGAGTTGGTGTGCCCTAAGAAATTCGCCAACTTCATCTCGTTGCCTACTGATGCCGTTGGCGTTGAAATACCCTAGCTTGAGTGATCGTGGTTTGACAATAAATGAATAGAAACACAACAACAATATAAATACCGGTCTAATATGAAGGATGGTCGAGTATGGTATCGCACGCGCTCATTGGTTAAATCAAATAGAAACGTCCTATTTGTTACACACTTCCGTCCTTTTCCGCGGAATTACTGCCATAGATTGTAGCGAGATGAAAGATGTTACACATTAAAAAAGTAGATGATACTGGATTTCCTTTATTTTCTGTAATATAGTAAGTAAATATGCTACTCCCTATACATAGAGCAATTAGTTATAAATAGAAGACAAAAAAAAACAAATACCTAATAACAGAGCAAATAAAAAAAAATGTTATAAATAATTCCTTAAATAAATAAACGCCAAAGTTTTTGAGAAAAAAAGCTTGACTTTTTGTATGTTGTTACTAGTTGTGAAATTTAGATAAATAGTGTCGATTTTATCTATGGATTTTTTTCAGAATAAGAAGTATATATTCTTCAGCCACCTTTTTCTGTTAGCAGGCGATACTTTTACTCTTATAGTTATTGTAATAAGTATTAAATCTATTTTATGTTAATTAGGGTCTGTAAGAGATAGTCGACAGGGTTATCAAAAGTATTTTAATTGCTCATTTGTACTGACAAATGGTACTAGGTTGGTACTTTACAGCAAGAAAAAAATGAAGTGTGTGCTCATAGAGGTAGTCGGACCTTGTAGCAAGTAGAGGCAAGGTGGGTCGAGCAGCCCGAGGCGCGTCGAGGCGTTCTCGCCGCGCCTTATAATTAGAGGCGCGTTGATAATTACGTTGGGAGCGAATAATTAATCTGTGTGGGCGAGATTGTAGGCGGCATCTGTCGTACTCCTATGGGTTAGTGCGTTTATTAATTATGCACGGTTTGTATTGTATTTCATTGATGTGTATACTTGTGTATCGTATGCAGGAATGGTTAAATGTTCATACAAGGTACTACCTGTATCCCACTACGATATATTTTTTAATTATCTTACACATCTCACATACGGCTGTCTAATTCAAAATTAGACAGATCCTGTGTTGTATTAACCAGACTGCTGAAAAACATACTTAATTATTTCTAAATACATGCATAGTTTTATATATATATATATATATAAATATATATTTATATATAAAATACTACTGTACATATATATAATATATATATATGTACAGTAGAATTATATATATATTTATATATATACGTGTGTATGTCACTGAAATCATCCTAAACGGCTTGATCAATTATAATGAATTTTTTGTATGCATTTGTGTGGCGTCCTGGGTAATAAGCCCGGCAGAAAAGTTAAAAAACATTTATAAGTTACATTCAGAGACAGAACAAGTAATCGCACTCATCACACAAATATTTGTCCTGGGTGGGAATCGAACCCACAACCTCCGGTTTAGCAGTCTGGGCCTGAACCCGCTAGACAAACAGGACCGTCATGTTTTGTATTGATGAAAAATTAGAAATAAAACTGACGCGAGAAAAAATTGTGTATAACTAACTAGTTCAATATTAAAAATAGATAAAATAATTTTTGTAGCGGTTTGTAAATGTCAAAATTTGAGCTTAATCTGTGCAGATTTTTTGGAGTTTTTAAAACATATACAAACCAACGTAACATTCGTATCACTCTGATGTCTGAAATAGAAAAAATAGGAGGCAGTCACGAGAACTGCCGACAGCAGTGAAAACTTAAAACTGTACTTGTACGCCCTACAAAATCGTTAATTAACGAATGCACTCGGGAGGCACCGGCGACGAACGATCGCCGCTGGGACCTACCCGATGACGTACGTGAGCTGCTGAGGCGGAAGAACGCCGCCGTACGAGCCTACGACAGATATCCATGCGACGCCAACAGGATCAGGTTACGACGCTTAGAAAGAGCGGTCAAGTCACGCATCGACCAAATGCGCCAAGACAGGTGGGATAGGACACTACAAGATCTCGAACCTACCCACCTTGCCTTCTGGCAACTATCCCGCTCGCTTAAGAGAGACATTGTCACCGTTATGCCTCCTCTAAGCAGACCTAACCTTCCACCGGCATTCGACGATATCGAAAAGGCAGAGTGCCTGGCCGAGAGTCTAGAGAATCAGTGCACGCCCAGCGTAATACACTGCGACTCGGACCAAATAGCCGAAGTTGATTCGGAAGTAGAGCGCCTAATAACCTCACTTCCTACATCAACATCAACATCAACGCCGACGGGGATGACAGATACACATACACAACAACAAGACCTAGACACGGTCACCCCCGAAGAAGTCGAAACGATCGTCAAGGGCCTACACGCTCGCAAGGCGCCCGGTTCGGACGGTATCACAAACAGGGTGTTAAAACTCTTTCCGGAGAGGCTACTGGTCCTGCTGACGTTCATTTTCAACGCAGCACTCAAAAACAACATCTTTCCACAACAGTGGAAAGAAGCCGTTGTTATTGGGATACCCAAACCTGGCAAACCGAAGTCCGAACCGACCAGTTATAGACCGATCAGTCTGCTTAACGGATTAGGCAAGCTATACGAGCGTCTAATCTACAGTAGGCTGAAAGCGTATGCCGATGCTAATCTTCTCGTCCCCCACGAGCAATTCGGGTTCCGAACCGAACACTCGTGCGTCCACCAAGTTCACCGCATCGTTGAATACACCAGCGATCGGCTTCAACGCAACCTGTTCACAGGAATCCTCTTCTTCGACGTAGCGAAAGCTTTCGACAAAGTGTGGCACAACGGCTTATTATTTAAGCTACTCACCATGGGAGTGCCACACGGACTCGTGCTCATCATACGAGACTACTTGTCGAATCGAAGCTTCCGCTACCGAGTAGAAGGGTCATTGTCCTCCACTCACTCCATACGAGCCGGTGTCCCACAAGGGTCCGTGCTCTCCCCCCTGCTTTTCACGCTGTACACTAGCGACATTCCGAAGCATCGGTATGTGCAGACGGCACTATTCGCAGACGATACGGCTATCTACTGCTCAGGAATGAACCCCTCGACAGTAGCCAAGAAACTCCAGACCGCAGCCAACGCACTGGGCGTTTGGTTCCGGAAATGGAGGATAGAGGTCAACCCCGAGAAAAGCCAGGCGGTGCTGTTTCACAGAAGACAGCTAAGCTTGTATCCTTTGGAGAAGACCCCTCAGATTAGGATGTTCGGCAAGTCTATCCCTTGGACTAGGCAGGCCAAATACCTAGGCATAACCCTTGACGACCGTCTATCCTTCGGCCCCCACATCAAGGCAGTCCGCAGCCGGGCTGCCTTCGTGCTAGGACGTCTACACTGTCTAGTTAACTCGCGTTCGAAATTAAATTTAAAAAACAAAGTACGATTATACACTGCATGTATACGTCCTATAATGACGTACGGCAGTGTAGTATTCGCACACGTTAGGCCACACAGGATCCATAGGCTTCAAACACTACAGAATAGGTTCATGCGCACAGCTACGGGAGCACCGTGGTATGTACGCAACGTCGATCTTCACATCGACCTCAGATTGCCGACCATCAAGCAATTCATTAAACAGTGCTCCCTTAGCTACTTTGACTCTGCTCCGACTCACCCCAACCCTCTAGTAGTTGCGGCCGTAAACTATACACCGAGCAAAATTTCAAAAATACGTCGACCCAAACACGCGTTAGGGGAGCTAGACGACGACATTACACGCGCTCAACGCAGAGCGAACACACTAGGTGCGAACCGTCCGCGTTTTCGTCCCCGCCGGCGGGGGCGGAACACGGGCCGCGTAAACCGTCAACAAAACATGGGAGTAGGCCGCCCCAGTGTTTCAGCAACACCCCAAGCCGAGGTTCGTACCCCGCAGGGGGTGCCCTTGGGCAATGTTGTTTAATAAAGGCCGGTTGAGAGCCCTCAGCGCTCACCGTAACCAAACCGGGTAAAGTTGTAGAGGCCGTCTGAGGCCAACAGCTAAATATCACTACAAAAAAAAAAAAAAAAAAAAAAAAAAAAAACGCGCCTCAGTCAAGCGTTCATACAGAGAGCGTCATGTATAACGTACTTTGTTTAACATACACAGTATGCAAATAACTCATGGAAAGCGTTCAGTGACGATGACGCATGTTCTATCATTTTTGTTAACCCAAAAATTTTTCACTTCAAATATAACAATCGACTTGAGAACCTATTTCTTTTTTAACCTCCGACGCAAAAAGTGGGGTGTCATTCTGTCTCTGGCATCATAGCTCAGAAACGGGTGAATCGATTTGGATAATTATTTTTTTATTAGAAAGTTGACTTAATCAAGAGTGTTATTAGCTGTGTTTTTTAAAAATCTGTGCAGCCATTTGAAGATCGTCAGCTCTTTTCCGACATGATGTAGAGGTAATCATTCACTTAATCGACTTCTGTTGCACTCCTTGAGTTGAAACTTGATACATATAGCTAATCATATAACACGATAATAATATGGTGAACTTGACCTGATGCTGCAATCAGGATAGTCTGCAGAGTACCTAACTCCTCGACAACTAACAGCAGATATATCGTGTTTAGCTTGATTGAAAAGGGTTCGATGAGTGGATA
Source organism: Hypercompe scribonia (assembly GCA_949316085.1). NCBI lineage: Eukaryota > Metazoa > Arthropoda > Insecta > Lepidoptera > Erebidae > Hypercompe > Hypercompe scribonia. Next base: position 12,043,482 of record OX438986.1, read on the forward strand.
AACGGACTGTTAGTGACAAAGACCGAGGTACATAGAGACAAAAAAAAACTAGACAAAAAAAGAGAGAGAATATTAAATTAAAAATTAAAAAAAAACCGACACAATATAACACTTCTGAAAAGTAAACAATGAATACGTGTTAGTCCTTATAGTTTAAATTAGTAAAATTTTTATCTTAAATAAATATAAATAAAAGATAAGATAAGATAAGATAAAAAAATATTCTATGAATGTTTGTAAATTATAAGGACTAACACGTATTTGTATTAAACTCAGTTTTTTCAGGTATCTTACTTTTCTCATTTTAAAATAGGCGTCTATAGCAAACATTAAAATCAAGATACAAAAATTCAATTGGCCTAATAAAATTTTCAAAAAAACATCAATCACATTTTAATTACGCGTCATCAGCGTCACTGCGACTGCATGCGCTGCCCAAGCCCTGCTCACCCGAGCAACCTGTGATTTTACTGTCAAGCACATTATATGCGATATGCTTAAAAAAATAAGGTTGCTTTTTTAATGCACTTAGTTTTGCTGAATCGTAATTACCGACCGTCGGTGCTGTGGTGGCTTGTAATTTATGACAGCCTGGTACCACAGAGTCGGTAAATGTCGTCATCGGTCGGAGTGGTCAGTTTTTTTTTACCGAAAAAAGCATTTTAAAAAGTTAGATTTATGAAGGATGGCATGTTGTATGTATACGAGTACTACTCGTATGTTTCTGTGTATTTATTGAGCAAAATTTTTTCGTTGATAAGTTTTATGTTGCCTTCTTAACAAATCTAATTTTGTGGACTATTGTAAACTATATTTATACACTGTGTGTATTTATTAGTGTTACAACAGAACAGTTGTCTTGTATGAACTACTACAGGATTATTTAATCGCATAAATGATTAAAAATTTTTATTACGTTCTACTTGATTTTATTCCACTTTTTTTTTTTTTTTTTTTGATTTGATTTTTAGCTGTTGGCCTCAGACGGCCTCTACAACTTTACCCGGTTTGGTTACGGTGAGCGCTGAGGGCTCTCAACCGGCCTTTATTAAACAACATTGCCCAAGGGCACCCCCTGCGGGGTACGAACCTCGGCTTGGGGTGTTGCTGAAACACTGGGGCGGCCTACTCCCATGTTTTGTTGTCGGTTTACGCGGCCCGTGTTCCGCCCCCGCCGGCGGGGACGAAAACGCGGACGGTTCGCACCTAGTGTGTTCGCTCTGCGTTGAGCGCGTGTAATTTCGTCGTCTAGCTCCCCTAACGCGTGTTTGGGTCGACGTATCTTAGATATTTCGCTCGGTGTGTAATTTACCGCCGCAACCACTAGAGGGTTGGGGTGAGTCGGAGCAGAGTCAAAGTAGCTAAGGGAGCACTGTTTAATGAATTGCTTGATGGTCGGCAATCTGAGGTCGATGTGAAGATCGACGTTGCGTACATACCACGGTGCTCCCGTCGCTGTGCGCATGAACCTATTCTGTAGTGTTTGAAGCCTATGGATCCTGTGTGGCCTTACATGTGCGAATACCACGCTGCCGTACGTCATTATAGGACGTATGCATGCAGTGTATAATCGGACTTTGTTTTTTAAGTTTAATTTCGAACGCGCGTTAATTAAACTGTGTAAACGTCCTAGCACGAAGGCAGCCCGGTTGCGGACTGCCTTGATGTGGGGGCCGAAGGATAGACGGTCGTCAAGGGTTATGCCTAGGTATTTGGCCTGCCTAGTCCAAGGGATAGACTTGCCGAACATCCTAATCTGAGGGGTCTTCTCCAAAGGATACAAGCTTAGCTGTCTTCTGTGAAACAGCACCGCCTGGCTTTTCTCGGGGTTGACCTCGATCCTCCATTTCCGGAACCAAACGCCCAGTGCGTTGGCTGCGGTCTGGAGTTTCTTGGCTACTGTCGAGGGGTTCACCCCCGAGCAGTAGATAGCCGTGTCGTCTGCGAATAGTGCCGTCTGCACATACCGATGCTTCGGAATGTCGCTAGTATATAGCGTGAAGAGTAGGGGGGAGAGCACGGACCCTTGTGGGACACCGGCTCGAATGGGGTGAGTGGAGGACATTGACCCTTCTACTCGGTAGCGGAAGCTTCGATTCGACAAGTAGTCTCGTATGATGAGCACGAGTCCGTGTGGCACTCCCATGGTTGCCAGCTTAAATAGTAAGCCGTTGTGCCACACTTTGTCGAAAGCTTTCGCTACGTCGAAAAAGAGGATTCCTGTGAACAGGTTGCGTTGAAGCCGATCGCTGGTGTATTCAACGATGCGGTGAACTTGGTGGACGCACGAGTGTTCGGTTCGGAACCCGAATTGCTCGTGGGGGACGAGAAGATTAGCATCGGCATACGCTTTCAGCCTACTGTAGATTAGACGCTCGTATAGCTTGCCTAATCCGTTAAGCAGACTGATCGGTCTATAACTGGTCGGTTCGGACTTCGGTTTGCCAGGTTTGGGTATCCCAATAACAACGGCTTCTTTCCACTGTTGTGGAAAGATGTTGTTTTTGAGTGCTGCGTTGAAGATGAACGTCAGCAGGACCAGTAGCCTCTCCGGAAAGAGTTTTATAACCCTGTTTGTGATACCGTCCGAACCGGGCGCCTTGCGAGCGTGTAGGCCCTTGACGATCGTTCCGACTTCTTCGGGGGTGACCGTGTCTAGGTCATGTTCATCTGTCGTCGTTCCCGTCGGCGTTGATGTTGATGTAGGAAGTGAGGTTATTAGGCGCTCTACTTCCGAATCAACTTCGGCTATTTGGTCCGAGTCGCAGTGTATTACGCTGGGCGTGCACTGATTCTCTAGACTCTCGGCCAGGCACTCTGCCTTTTCGATATCGTCGAATGCCGGTGGAAGGTTAGGTCTGCTTAGAGGAGGCATAACGGTGACGGTGTCTCTCTTAAGCGAGCGGGATAGTTGCCAGAAGGCATGGTGGGTAGGTTCAAGGTCTTGTAGTGTCCTATCCCACCTGTCTTGGCGCATTTGGTCGATGCGTGACTTGACCGCTCTTTCTAAGCGTCGTAACCTGATCCTGTTGGCGTCGCATGGATATCTGTCGTAGGCTCGTACGGCGGCGTTCTTCCGCCTCAGCAGCTCACGTACGTCATCGGGTAGGTCCCAGCGGCGATCGTTCGTCGCCGGTGCCTCCCGAGTGCATTCGTTAATTAACGATTGCACGTGAGCTGTGAGGTTGTCGATCGCCATCGTGGTGTCCTCTTGGCTATTTATGTGGTCGGGTATCCTATCTAGATGCACGGACGAGGTTGCCTCGAGTTTTGTCCCGAGGCGCCTCCAGTCCGTGGTTCGTCTAGTGGGGGTACGATGACCTGTGTCGATGGGACCCAGTCTGGGTGCGAACTCCACGACCACAGGTCTGTGGTCTGAAGTCAACTCGTGAAGCACCTCTACTGAACACAAACGTAGGTTTATGTTCTTCAGGAGTGCCACGTCCAGAATGTCGGGTCGGTGAGACACGTTGTGCGGATAGTGGGTCGGTTCGAGCGGGGCGATGATGTCGAACGCTAGTCTATTCGAGAGCGACTCCAGGGCTCTGCCTTTGGCGTTGGACTGGTGACAGTTCCAAATGGTGTTCTTGGCGTTAAGGTCGCCGCCGATTATCACGGCGTCGCTCAGTTCTAGCAGCGCTCGGAGGTCGCTCTCGAGTAGTTGCCGATTGGGTGACAGATAGGCTGAAACTAGCGTGATCGGTTGGTGTCCGGTCATGCCTATTCGACAGACCGAAGCCTCGATGCTAGTCAGCGCAGGCGGATCCATAGGTACGCAGTGAAGGGACCTTTTGTAATATATGAGAGTTCCCCCTAGCGCAGAGTCAATCCTATCGTTGCGGACCACAGAGTAGTTCGCAACGCTTGGGTTTCTCTGCGAGGGTTTCAAAAAGGTCTCTTGCACTAGCAATATGTCCAATTGGTGTGCCCTAAGAAAAACGCCAACTTCATCTCGTTGCCTACCGATGCCGTTGGCGTTGATGTACCCTAACTTGAGTGATCGGGGTTTGACTCTGCGTGTTGGTGTGCAATCCATTATGGATTACATTTAAACGCGCCTAGCTTCTCGAGTACGCTCGAGTACCTGACACTAACACTGAGGAGGGCCAACGGATTGCCCTCGTTTTGCCGGATTAGACTAGCGAGATGTCGTAGCTCGCTGAAGTCGATCGCACTCGCGAACCTTGCCACTAGGGATAGGTCCGGGTCGATCGCTTGCGGTGTTTGGCTCCTGTAGTCAACCACGAGCGGCTTGGGCCCTCCCTGGAGAGGCTTTGTGGGCCGCTCGACAGGGGCTGCCTTTACGGGTACTGGGGCAGGTATGGGGGCCTGCATCGTCTTCCGCACGGGCAGAGGTGGGAAGGTCTCCCCGGTCGTCCTGGGAGTGGCCCAGGCGTTCGTTTTTGGCAGAGGAGCGGGTTTAAAGCTCCCCCCAGTCCCTGCAGCAGCAGCAGCAGCAGCAGCAGGGACGACTGGGCGGGGACGCTGAGGTCCTTTCGCCTTGGGGGTTTTAGGCGCCCTCGGGCAACCTCGATAGTTGGCGGGGTGGCCTGTTTCGCCACACAGTACGCACGCGACTGGCTCAGTGCATTGGGCCCTGTCTTTGGGCCTTTTGCACTGGTCCGTCGCGTGGTCTTCCAGGCACTTGACGCACCTGGGGCGCGCGAAACAGTTGCGCGCCGAATGTCCATAGAGCTGGCAGCGGTGGCATTGTGAGATGCCACTTCTACGGTGAGGTGGCTCTATTGTTATGCCCGACAGCCCGCAGATGGACGACATCTTAAAGATGTCCTTGCCGGCGGGGGTGTCGTCGAGAGTAACCAACACCATGTCGTATACGACGTTGGTGCGGCCTCGAACCATCCGGTGTACCTCATGCACCGGGTAGTTGGGTGTCAAGGCTTGTTTGATCTCCTCGGGGGAGATCTCCTTGGGTACGTTGCGAACAACGACACGGAGCTTTCTGTCCTCCGGCAGAGTGTACGTGTGGTAACTCACGTCCCTCTCCCGAAGGAGCTTCGAGAGCGCCCTGTGGTCGCTCGCGGTGGCCAGGGCAACTTTGATGCCCTGTTGGGTGCTACGGGCAGAGTGGTAGCGTATGCGGCGCTCATTGCACCAGGTGGAGATCGCCGTCCACCTCGATTTTTCTTGGATGAAAATCGGAGGTGGGGCGGGGATCCTTGGCGCGGCCGCCGAGGCGTCGGCGATAGCGGGCGTGGACCTCCCCGAGGGGGAGTTGCCGCCCTTAGGCCCCGGAGAGGCGCGAACGGGGGCGGGTGCTAACGAGGTATCTATATCCTCCGACAGCTTTGGGGCCTTGTTTGGCCCCTTCTTGCCTTTACGGGCGCGTTTCCTAGAGGAGGACACGACCGTAAAATCGGACTCCTTTGAAGAAGAGGAGGACGTGGAGGACGAGGACTCGTCCTCGCTGGCGTCGGAGCCCCCGGACTGGTCCGCTCCTTCGTCATCGCCCGAGTTTGCCTCGGGCTCTGGAGACGTTTCCGTCTCCATGTCCTGAGTCCTTTCCTCGGTCAATTTTATGAGGAATTTCCTCTGGATTAGCTCGAGGACTTCGGGGTCCTCGAGGATGGCGTTTATGTCCGCTCCCAGACGTTGGAGAGCGGACCCCGCGGAAAGGCCCGCGAGGGCCATTTCGGCGGTTTTCGGCGGTTGTTGTGCTGCCAACAGCAACAACAGCAGCAGCAACAGTCCTAGTACCCGGGTGGGACAACCCGGGGGTGTGAGTGTGCTTGGCCTCCCAGCCGGGGTAAGGCCGGGAGGGTGTACTTATAGCTAGGTGTGCCCTAAGAGAGTCTCCCTTCGCCGATCTTATTGTGCGTCGGGTTCCTAACTGCCCAGGTGCCGGGGTGGTATGGGCCTGTCGGCCGGCACACCCAAACAAACAGCTGAGAATGGGATGTGGAGGTAAGGGTGGGGTGGGAGGGCGACGGCTAGGCTCGACTAGGGGACACCCCCAAGGCCGAGTTGTCTAGCCCCAGCCGACTTTGCCTAACCCAGAAGGGGCTAGGCAGGCGGGTCGGGTCACCGCCCACTCGGTTCGTTGACACCGTAAGGTTTCCACCGAGTGACCAATTGGATTTACCCTGAAGGGGCCAAAGACTTCACTGTTCACAGAAACTAACGCCTCTGTGAAGGACGGCGCACTATCCAACGTCGTCTTTAAAAATACGACGTTAAACGCACGCGTCTCGTTCACAAAGAGCGCTGACTATGACTTATCTGTTTACCAAGAAACGAAAAACTAGCGCTTCCGTGACAGACACGCACTAAACAAAGTCGAATTGAAAAATACGACTTTGAATGTGGGCGCCTTGTTCACAAAAACACTGACGCTGTGAGCGCAGTATGCCGCAAACGGGCGACCGTTACGACACACCGACACACAGCGGTGACGTAGGCGGCGCGATGGCGCGAAGCGACAGGTGCGGCGTGGCGCGGGCGCGATGTCACAGCGAGAGCACTCGAGCACTTGTCGGACACGTCCACTCGGGACGCGCGTCAGAAGCGGAATCGTTGTATTCCACTTCTGCAATATACAGTATATATCCTTCGTAGTATTCTACTTGTATTAAAATATAGTACCCGTCTGGTATTGTACTAGGGCTACATACGACCGTATAGAAGCCTGCGGGTAATTGTGAGAAAGTGCGGGCAACGGGCTTACGAGAACTGCGAGAAGAGGCGAGATGGCGGGATCGCGCGGGCGGGAACAAGTGCGTCATTAGCGTCGAGTGATGCTTGTAACGCGACGCCTGCCTGGCGCGCCGATGAAATTTATCGGAGTTATATAACTCCTGAATACCTACTTATGTACTCCCAGTATTATCCAGTCGTCATTATTATGATTCTTTTTCGATACTACTAGCGTATTATGTTCAGTTTTAGTACTAAATTACGTTTTATTTGTAGCAAAAAACATAAGGTGTACTATAACCGCTTGTTCAATCTACAACAGACTCTCACTTGTTACTTTCTATTCTCATTTATGAGGTACTAGCTTATGCCTGCGGCTTCGCTCGCGTGAAATTTGGTCTGTAACGTGAAGTTTCGTAACAGATCATTTTTAATAACTATGTATTATTTTTTTTAATAAAAATTATCCTATGTTACTTCCAATACCTCCAAGAACATATGTACAAAATTTCATGATAATCGGTTAAGTAGTTTTCGCGTGAAACCATAACAAGCAAACTTACATTCGCATTTATAATATTAGTAGGATTAGCGAACTGACATATTTTTTTGTAATCGGGTCATTTGGTAAAAGTATAATATAATATACATATAATGGTTAATAGTAGATAGTTGTTGTTAGTAGTTTTGGGTCAATATTATTAATTATCTAACATTATTATTAAAATTATTCAAGTAAAGCTGTCAATATAAATCAGTCAACTTATTTGTTAAAATTGCATTACGATGGTAATAGTCACATGAATTGTACCATAAGTAAGTTAATCTTTTTCTATCAGATCCTATTCGAACGTACCATCCGTTCGCTGCGGCCCGCATACAGATAGGTATGTAAGTATCAGTCGATCACCCACCGCACCGGTTAGCTAACTACATAGTCGGCCCGCGGTAGGTATCCGCCGACTGTAGGTAGTCGTAGGTAGTATGTCGGTTCGCGCGGTCACCTGGGTTTGCGCCAGTTCGAAACTTGTCGCACGCTCGTAAATCGTTCTCAGTTTGCCGCGCAGACGTAGAGCTGGCTACTAAAGGATGATTAATTATCGATATCGACATTCTTTAATAGTTTTCGTATTATCGTAGTATATTATATTTAATAATTACAATTCAATGTTTTTGAAGTAACTCATTCAAATTTCTATATCTTATTTCATCATCTTTTCTATTTTCATCATTTCTTATTTATTTGCTGCACTTACAGAATTTTAAGGGAATTTGCACTGTTATTTGTTATCAAATAAACTACTGGACCTTGGTTAAGAGATTTATGTTTTTATATCAAGTTTTTACTTAATTTTTAAAAAAAGGTGATACTAACATGAATAAGATAAGAATAAAAATTAGAAGTAACACTAAAATGTAGCATCGCTAGAGATTAAGCCCAGCAGTATAACTCAGATAGTATAATCACCAAAGTTTACATAAAACTTAACAAAGCTTAGCTCAGAAACTAAAACTGACTTCGACTAAACTCGTCGACTTCATAAAATTCCACGATATTCAATTTAAGGGTGAGTTTCGATGGCGGCGCGGGTATAACTGCTACTGGTGTAGAGCGAGTATAGTTGGTGTATTATTAAATATCGCGGCTCAGAACAAAAGTTGGCTCGGCTGTTGGCAGTCACAACACGTACATGTACAGACGGATACCGTGTTTACCGACGCCAGGGCTGTACCAAGTAATTATAGTCATTTTGAGTTAGCTGGCGCCCTTGTGTTACGAATGTTGATGTATACTTAACTTTTTGAAGTGTTTGATTTATTTGTTTGTGGCTTTTCTATTTTATTTGCTGAAGTGGTCGAGCGTAAGTTTTGTATTACTATACATATTTTTTATTTACTACCAATATACTAATTATAAAATATTTATTTGCGATTACGACTCCTTAGTTTTAATGTATCACTTATAAATCCCATATAATTTAATCTGAGTGAAAAATATTCTTCAGGTAAAATGGTAAAATATTATATATTTATGGCAAAAGAAAAAGTTCGCCTAGAACTAATTTAAAAATTTTCACCGATTTCAATACTCTCAATACACTCCGTTCTCTATAAAATACACTCCTACATCAGAATTGTAATGACTGTTCCTCATTCCCTTATTTTCACCACTAAGGACATGATTTTATTTTGTTTAAATTACAATAGGACTAAAAAAGGATAAAAATGAATCTACCGAACCGGTTCATAAATCATAGACGGGTGGATTTCTTAGGTAACAAATATAAAATAAAACAGTCGAATTGAGCACCTTTTTTTTTTATAAGTTAAAATTATAAGATTCCCCCTTTACATTATTACATAAAGAAATAATTAAAAGAGTTTAAGAACAATTTAACACCTTCATAACATTTTATTTACTAATCACAAACACAGCCATGGAAAATAGTAACTGCAGAATAGTCGTAACTGATAAACTGTGTTGTCAGTTGTCAGTTACTAGGGCATCATGGCAGACGCATTGTTGGATATAAACCTCTCCCCAGGGACTCCTAGAAAGAGCAGTCATGTGCCGTTTGCTCATAACAGCTCCTTGACACTTTGACCGGCTCGTTGGACCATGTGGTTTTGAGATTAACGAGGCTTCGCTTTCTAGATATAGTTTACATATTGTCCTTATTTGTAACGAATTTCTTAATGAAATGGCAATTTGAGAATTACTTACATTGCATTTAATTAAATATTAAACTATGTGTAATATTTCGAAGGTTTTTTTGATTGATTATTAGCGAATGGGCGTTATGAAGTGGTTGAATCTATCCCCTAACGATGATCGGGCCACTTGAAAATTCAAAATATTATATGATATTTTGGAATTTGGACCTATCACATTCTTGTAAATTATCATTACACGCTATTATCATTTGAACTCGATTTTGATCTACTTTGAACGGTCAAATTTCATTTAAACTCTATAGACTTAACAAAAACCGATAACAAAAAAATATTTAAAATTAAAAAAAACACTAAATCGAGCAAAAAAAAATTTAAATAAACTGAAAACAACCTTTAATGGTAAGTCAAACTTAAAATTGAAAAACATTTCTCAACATAGAAATATAATACCGCCAAAAAGTTGACCAGTTAAAAAATAGTACTATTGCCAGTATCATGGGATTCCACAGCCGCAACTCTGAAGGAATTATCGTAACTACTTATCCTATAGGAAGGAAACCGAAGGAGGAGAGAAGAGTAGAAGCAATAAAGGTTACTCCTGGGAGCGAAGTGTTCGAAATGCTCATGGATGTATAAAGTAAAATTGGAGGAATATGAATCGGACATATAGACTTTGCATTCGTTCTAGCTTGTTCCAGAGCTCTTCGGCAGCGTCGAGAGAAGAGACAATAGCATAATCGTAGAGGAAAAGGGAGTGAATATAAAGAAGAGAAGAAAATTTAAAAGCAGATAGACGATAAAATCGTGGTTGTACTTTGTGCCATTTGTCATTCCATTTTTCGATCGTACCGATCAAATATTTTTGAGAACTAATTGATCTCACTCTACGATTTTTTCACAGTAATATTTATATTTTTGTTCATTATTTTATTGCCATATTAAAAGTTATTTGGAAGTGTGTTTTTAGTTTTTTTTAAATGTATTTATTTCACAATAACTATATTAAACTATATTTGTTCTTATTCAACAACACCTTTACATCAGGTCTTTGCACTGTTTTAATACTCAGATGTTAATATTAAATCCTTTATAAGTCCTTGACTTAAGTCTCAGCTACCACTTTATCGACCTTCTGAATATCGTACATAATATACTTGTGTACAAGTTGATGGGTAACACAAGTTTGTTCCGTTGCGTACGTAGTCTGACACGTAGATAAGTACAGTTGAATGCCGTGTTTACTGGTACAGGGTTGACAACGGCAAACTTGCAACAAATATAAAAAAAAAATATAGTTAAAGTAACATTTCTATTCACATATTCATAAAAAAATATTTGAAGGAGAGCACGCCGTTGCATCTATTTTATGCTTTCATGTTTAGAAGACAATAAATTATCTACTCATAAATATTATACGCAACTCATAAGCAAAATAATAAATAGATCCTTACACAAAGTCTTACTTTATTACAGCTATAGCTAAACACTAAGATTTAATCAAATTTTGTGTTTTAATGGTTTCCTTTTCTTATGACTCAAAAGTATAACAACAACTGAATTAACACCTAATAAAATTGTAATTTATATATATAAAATATATTTTGAAAAATAGAGAATCAATATTTTCTAAATGGTGACACCCCTATACTAAGTACATAGTATCTACGCCTGTAGCTACATATAGGTGTGCCGTGTAGTGCCGCCGACAGAATCACCTGGTCTCGCAATTTTACGATCAGCCTGCCGCTTCCACCGCCTTTCACGAGCGCAGTGATGTGGCTAAAACATATCGATAACTTTTTCGGTCACATCTGTAAACTTTTATGTTATAGTTATTTGAAAATATTACTTAACATGAATTTATTTGATTTCTTGATTTGTTATAATATATCAATTGTCTATGATGAAATAATTATTAAAAAACTTAAACTCTGAAGAATGCTTTCCGTTCAGTTTATATGAGAGACTTATTAGTTAATCAACTGTTGCACGTTGCTCAGCCCGCGCGTATTTCGGTTATCGCTGTGAAAAGTAGCTTACGTTTTTGCTCAACGGTTATAATATCTCCATGCTCTGTTTCATTAAAACCGGTTCAGCGGTTTAGGTGGTAACCACACACAGGCATAGACAAAGTTAATTAAGAATTAACCTGTAGTTCAATCGCTTTTAAATAAATTCTTGAGAAAATAGATGTTCAAGTGCGTCAAACTTAAAAATCACATATCTGTTCTGAAAGCTTCGTTCCCAGTTCGTCGATATTATTAATAAATATAAATTACTTCACAGCTCTAAGCCTCAAGTGTGCTCGGGCCGTCGTCCCGGGCGCGCCGACGATGGAATTAAATCGCACGCACGACACTTCCGCCCCCCGTCACACCACTCCTCCATCCCTAGCGCTGTTGCTCCCGTCAGTGTTAGGGTTGGCACACGTATCCTGTTGATTTTTTTCCACACAATTATTGATCAAAGCTTGTTTGAAAATTAAGATTAAGTACTTCTAGACTTGATTGGAGCTTACATCTATGGCATTAAAGAAATATTGTTCTGGTTATATATAGTGTTGTGTAACTGTAATAAATTGAAAATTCGTTAGCAAAGCACTTGAATAGATATGTTTTTAAAAAAACAGAAATTGGAGGCACTTAGTTTCTAGTCTCAGTTACTTTTATGTCAAGACTACACTATACTGTATTAAAAAAATATGTTATTATGAAAACTTGATATAAAAAAAATGTCAGCCCTAAACTCATCGCTAGGGGCAAGCCACGCGATGACACAGAGGTGACTGATACTCGCGCCACATGTGCTACACGGGAACGTCACTTAGCTTACGTCATCTTATTACCTACTGTGGCACGCTAAGGTTTTCTAAATTTGAATTGCCTCTTTAACATTCTGATAACCTGGTACACCGAGTTAGATATAACGCTTGTTTTCGCTACATATAACATAATTTTCTTTCGTTTAATCGAAGTGTTATAATTTAAAAAATAATTTACTTTGTCTGTTCCGCTTTAAAAAAACAAAGGTTTTGAGATGTTGAATAAAAAACATTTAAAAAAAATTAGATTTAATTTTTTTTCTTGTATTAAATTGTTTAATTTTTTTTTATTGTCTATACATGCATATCTATAAATAGTGCAACACAGGCCACTGGTGGACCGCAGTTGCGTGTTGCTCTATGCTTGAATACTGTTGCGTATATTTTAGAACTATGGACCCTAATATATATTCATAAACATATAACACAATATATACACATAAATTCAATAACATAGGCTATAATATTATATATAAGTGTATATAATACTACTATAACTGCCTTGGTGGCGTAGCGGTAGCGAATGCGACTGCTGTGCTTGAGGTCTTGGGTTCAATACCCGGGTTGGACCAAATGTTTGTATGATTTGCAAATAATTGTTTCAAAGTTTATCAGTTAGTCTAGTTATCATAGCACAAGTTCTGCATAGTTTGAAACTAGATGACGTTGTGTGTCAAATGTCCGAGATATTTATTTATTTTTTTATATATAATGTTGTTTTTAACATAGCTAACACCTAAGTAAGAAAACCTTAAGTTTTTGCCTAGCCAGTAGTACGCAACGGGATTTCAAGGGGCATATTAGTAATTTTCTTTTAAGTAAAATTTATACTACACATTGCTCATAGAATCGATAAATAAATATGTATCCAATTTGCCGGCAACAAAGAAATAAATGTTCTAACAAGTAATATAACTGTCAATGAAAACTTAGAAATTGGCTTTACACATACGCATACGTTTCAAATACTGAAAAAGTTCGTCAATAATCGAACTCAAAGGACAATGACAGGCTTGTATGGGACTTTTGTGCCGCTTTGCGTATCTTATGAAAGGGATTATTTTTGTATTTTGTTGATAATATCATCTACTATAATATATTACACATCCAGATTTTTAAAAAATTATAGGCTGCAGTAAAGTTGACAGACATGACAGCTCAACGTTCATACAAATGAGTTATCATTGTTGTCAACTAGATGGCGTAATATCCTATTTTTAAAATCATGAATATTCGTTTACGGTTTCCTTGATTCTTCAATAAAAGGGTGTTCTACTGCTAAATGGCAGTAAGGTCATTCAAAAATAAATACAATATTTTATAATTATAAAAAAATATTTTCGAACATCTGACACACGACGCCATTTAGACTTTATCCAAGCAGATTTTCAACGTGGTAAGTTTAGAAAATGTAAGAATGCGTTTTATTATTGCAGCTGTAACAACTTTTTGAGAAGAACTTAAATTCTTTTAGAAAAGTTTTTAAAATATGATACAAAACATACGCCTGTTCCCCGGCGGGGTAGGTAGAGGTATATTAAACGTCCACTTTTCGCCAGTGTTGGAGTTCCACATAGGTGGTAAACCTATTGCCGCTAATCGGAATGTTCTGTTTGCCAGAGCCTCCGTCGATCAGCAGGTGAAGTAGTCTTAGGGTCCTAAGTTCTTGATGGGAACCCTATACACCATATGAACCTAAAAATATAATAATTACATGAAAGTAGTTTTAAATAGTATAAATCACATAACCCTCCGTTATATACTGCTCGCATAAATAACATCTATTGAAGGAAACCCTAACTTCTCAATATGGCACGCCCGAGGTGTTATGTGAAGGTGACCGCATTAATAGAGATTGTACAACTAAAATACGCTTTGATACAGTTGAACCAGCCGAAACTTTACAAACTGGTGTCTCGAGACTGGCTGAAGAACAGAGTTTAATATTCGATCGTGTGTCTCAGTGTAGACTACACAGTATTTCAAGAGAAGTGATGTTTAGATATGCTCTAACGATAATGAGAAAGTAACTTGGGTAAATGTTGAGAGATCAATAATTAAATTTTAAAAAAGAATTACTATAGTTAATGCACCTCTGACTGTATTGCGTCAAACTGACTGGGTCAAAGTCACTTTCTTCATTCCTTAATTTTCCATACTTAGTTTACGTATATTTTGTTTGTCTAAATGCTAAATCGGTTAATAAATAACGGAGTATTGAGGTAACAAACATATGAAAGAAAAAACTAACGGTTAAACGAACTTCCGCCTTTTTAGAAGTCAGTAAAAAGGAGTTGAGTTTCTAGTAACCTTATGTCATGCTATAACGATTAGCAAGGCCAGACACTGATAGTTGTGGGTGTAAATAAGTACCACCTCATTTTTAGATGGCCAGCTGTAAAAATCTGCTGATAAATCTTAAAGAGGATTTTGTGATTGAGTTCAGATACTTATTAATGTAATAAAAAAAGCTTTTGGAACATAAATTGAAAAAAAAGAGGATGGCAAATTCTATACAAATTATCTATGGTGAAAGTCGAGTTCAAGTGGAAATGATACATACATCTTTGATAATGTCCCTTTTTCTAATATAGCCAATTCCTCCAATTTTAATCTGACTAATTGCGTTATGGATTCTATCGGTTTCTGGTACTTCTGAGTGTCATAACTCGTTGTGTTCATGGGTTTCTGTTGATCCTGGTGTACAGAAGTTACGATGGTAAACGTGTGGGAGGGAGTAGTCTCGTGAAAACAAAATACTTTAAATACAGTAAGATGCAATTAAACTGTTTCGTTAGTGTGTCTCATATCTGTATGGCCACGCTTGACGTTGTAGGTAGCTGAATTGATTTTAATGTTTTTTAGATTTGTCAGGAAGTTCTACAAAACTATGATATTAAAAAACCTGGCCCGTTAAATGGCAATTACTTATTCTTACATGGAGAACCAGCAACATATAAGAAGGAAACCTTTTGCACTTTTTCCTTCGAAGGTGTATTGAGTGTATAAGAAAATATAAGTGTCTATAAAATGGTCCTATACGAAAACTTCAATAAAAGCCAACTCCTGTATTGCTGAAGCTGATCGAGACATATTCAGCTAAGTGACTGATGCCCGGGGCAGAATATGCGGTGGGAATGTCAGCGCGTTATGACACAGTTGTATCCTGTACACTTTGTGCATATACCTTACGAGTACTTGCCATTGACAGCGACCTCACATGCGTGATAATTCTCTATTTCGTGGTTTGAACTTTGAAAATCGCGGACTTCTATACAACCGTTGATCTTTTATTTTACTGCTTTAGACCCTTAAAAATTTCAAAATTTCAAGTTTCTTGCTATAGCAGTTACGGTTCCGTGTTTATGAATCAGTCACTCAGCCATTGCAGGTAAAATTTATTTATAGTATTTGTTTCCATAACTGTTAACAGTTTTATATATCGGAGTTAATACCCCTCTGGGTATTAACTCTTCTCTAACTAACTAACTAACTCTGGGATTCTCTCACAATCAACATTTTAAATTGAAATTTTATATGTATAAAAATGTTCAAAGTAACGACAAGCCAAGACTTCTATGTTTTCAATTGCAAACAGGAAATCATTTCAGAATAACGTTTAGAAATAACAATATCGGAAACTGAGGTCCTTCGCCGCCATTTTCGTTTGGAAACCGTAATAAGTGTGGCTGGTGAGATTCACTAATTCCATTATCGATAAGTCAGACGCGCGAGACGTGACTTATCGACTCCTGTCGATATCTGAACTTTATTCCGATAAACTGTTGATAATTTAGGTGATTCTTCAAAATTGATTTAGGTGTTATACAGAGGAGAGTGTTAAAATCAGAGCATAATAAAAACATAATACAAACCGTATAGGTATGCAAAAAAAAATAACTTTAATAAATTTCAAAATAAATAAATGCTAAGAGTCATTGATGTTCGTTACCATATCCTAATACTTTATGAAGCCTTGGTGCAATTATTTTAAGTGAGTAGCATATCTACGTCTATAAATATTTTACTTATTGCGAAATAGACTGGTTATTTAATTTTGGTCAAACGGGACTACTACTAGGGACTATCACGGTTATTAGACTTTTTAAACTTATGATTCATGCGTGCGTTGCCACCTTTTGAATCTATCCCACCAAGTCCAAGAAAACCAAGTTGAAAAGTCCAAGTTTTCTTGAGAAGAACGGTTTGGTTATGTCGGACTCGAATCGACAGAAAACACACACGCCGAACACGCCGTGTCGAATATCAGTAGCCAGTGAACCAGGTGCAGGGTGCACTTAAAGCCGGCCGGCTGAAGTAAGGAAATCCCTTTACCTGTTAAAACGTACCTAATAATTTTTTAAGTATGTATTAAAAATGTATTTATGATAATGTTTCATAAGTATTCAAATATAGGATTTATCTTAACCAAAATAGTCCAAACGATTCAAATTAGTTCAACAAGGCTTAAAGTGCTGGGGAAAGCTCAATTAAGAATTGAACTAGAAGGTGGCAGAGAGTGACGACAACATGCATGAATACTAGGAAAAACAGACCATTGTGTTAGTTGTGTAAAAAAAAGATTGATTAATTAGGTAAATAGGATGACATATTAACGGCGATTAATTCATGTGCTAATGATGACAAAAGTACTAGTTTTCAGTCTTTAAAACTAATAATAAAATGCATTTTGTATGTTGAAGGAATTTTGACCTAAGAACATTTCATAATTAAAATTAGTTGCAAAAGTTGATAACGATATATATACAATTTAAAAGTGATTAAGTACTACTTATGTATTTTATGTACTGTCAACAATCGATCTTGTGTAAAATACTTTAGTTTTCAGTTGCGCGCTGTAAATATAAAACGTAAAAACCAGTGGAGTGTGTATATCTGACGTTTTGCCGCGCTGTTAAGCGCCCGAGTATCGACACGGGCGGACTATTGTCATTCCCGCGCTACGCTCACCGGCCCGCTTGTTTACGCCCCGAGGCTCCCCCGACCTCCTCCCCATCGGTGCTCCCCTGGTAGTTTTTATGTTCTTTTATTACGTCACGTTCTCGTTTGCTCCCGTTTACCAGTTACTTGTCTTTGTTAATTGCGACTGTCTTCTAGTTTAGTGGTTTTCCTGTGTACTTGGTCGCATGGCTCTTATATATTTTGTGTATTACGGTCGTTCATTACGTGTCAAATGTGTCTTCACACTATTTAGGTAACAGGTTGAATATCTTTATCAGTTTATTAAGTTATTAAGTTTAATTTCGTGTAAGTTTCATATTTTTCGCTTATCTGTCTAATTTAATATGCCTTTGCGTGCGCTATGTGGATGTGAGTATGTATATCGTTCATTGAATTGTGTTGAGGGGTTTTTATCAGATTTTATGCGAATATACTCGTTAAATAGTAGTAACTTAAACAATTGAAACGATTTCAATAAGTCAAGGAAATGCGTAACGACGACGAGAAATTATTGGCTGTCTAATCGGCAGTTCATACGTGCCTACTGGATAAAAGCGTTTGTATAGGAAATCTGATTTAAGAATAAATATGATGATAAAGATTACTTGCGATTCACACCATCATCATACCATCACTCTGTATGTGTATACCTCTAAACATATTTTCTTTTATTATTTTCTAAGTTCCCATGAAAAGCAGAATCACTAGAATATCATAAAAGAATAAAAGTAACCGCAATATATCCCACAATACGTGTCGGTTATATTTTTACTGCCGTGGACCGTTGCCTCCGGCGTGCGGTCGCTGGGATGCGGGACTCGGGAGCCGGCATGAATATCCTGAGTACAAAAGCTTCGAATCCTTTGTCTGAGCATTGAGTGCTAGCGTATTATTATCGTCATAAGCGATGGGTCCACTGGCGACGAATCGATCGGGAATGGTAACTAAAAACAAACTAGGGAAATTTAAGCTAGCTTGAAATCACTTAACCGCATAGACTTTTTAAAGTATATATATCATTTACCCATGCTTTTTGTTTAACTTAATCATCGTAGTACATCTGTGTGTGGCTTAAATTTTGAAATGTAATAACTGGAACACACCTATCTCAGGAACTGCGGGCTCGAATTGAAAAATTCTTTTAGTATTTGATAGTCCTTAAACTAGAAAGGCTATGAGCAATAGGAGCCAAGTATCACTGAAATATTACAAAAACTCAATTTTTAACACGTTTTTATTAGCTTCACCTGTATGTATGTTTGTTTGTAACCGTCCTTGTAATTCCATTTTGACCTACTTTGTATGATAAGATTTCATTTGAACTTTATAGACTTATAAAGAACTGATGACAATACTATAAATTGATTTGATTATATTACAAAGAGAGTCGAACAAAAAAATAAAAATAATTTAAAAAACTAAAAAAACACACATAAAAGTCGGTTACCAACACAAACACATGTGGGTAAGGCGTATTAAAAAGTGTGGGTGCTTGACAAGTCAACTCTGGAAAATATTTGATTGGTGCGGCACAAAGTACCCCACGCTATTTTCATAATAATACTAATATTTTTATTCATTATTTTATTCCTATATTAAGAACTTTTATTCATTTTTATTTCGACTTATCATTAGAGCGTGTGAATGTATGTATGAGAGACACAGACGAAGTTGCGTCGCGCAATTTCTGTCTTTCTGTATAAGATGTAGATGTATGGAAAACCGTACCTACTAAATACTTTCTCCTTTTGGTACAATGATTAGTAAACCCTACAGACCTTATATGGCTACGAGTCGTTGACGGTGGGTTCTAGCAGATCAGAAGTAAAAATACAAAGACTTATAATTTTAAGGTACCTTTCCTTACTGGCTTTCAAAATTTCAAACTGTTTTTGGGTGGGTCGTACTTATTCAACCCTCTACCGCTAATCCGGGTCCGAGTGACACTTGACAGGTAAAAATCGTCTCTCAACAATAGAAGGGACCCGATTCTTTATGAGGGTTAGTTATGAGTGCTTTCTGGGTGATTTCTGTGCAAGTACGGAATGTGGACGTGACTTTATTTTGATTTTTTGAATTACATTCTTATATTTCAAGTTAAACGGACTCTGAGTCTAAAATAATAATGGGCATGAGTAGGGGATGCAAGGGAGTGTACTTGCACCCCTCTGATAAAAACGAAAATACATTGAAAAACAAGCATTTTAACTTATTTCATAAAAAAAGTCGATGTCTTAGTATAATTCTACATTTTATATTGGTTAATAGTAAGTTCCCACATAGATGCACCTCCCTAAAAATCATTCTGGCAACGTCCATGATAATTGGATTGATATTTCTTCAAATTTTATGATTCCCTGGTACTAAGTACATCTAAGTACAAGGGAATCATAAACTTTGAAACATTATATGCTGTATCAGGGCATTACGTTGGTCGTTTCAAGGCTTCCAATATAGCATAGTTGCTTATTTTATACATTTCCCTTGTGCAAGTACATTTTATCTCAGCATTTATGGCCGAAAGCGGTGTGCTAGAAGTTTTGATATTTCGTATTAAGTGTGTACGTGGTGCAATACTGCATATGAGTGAAATCTGGTATGAATATCTTACCCAAAGGAGCTGGACAATCTCGGTGTACATGATAGACATAAAACTCATTCATCACTTTCTCTCCGTGTGGTGACGGGTTGAGAATACAAAACGTCGCCACCCCTATTCATCCCATGGGTGTCGCAGGACGACATCACTGCAAAGAGAAGGAAGACTTGAAACAAACCCTATATCAACAAGTTTAACCAGTGTGGTATAGTATTCCAAAGCCTTCTTTCTAAGGACCTATGTCCAGCTGTGGACTTTTAAAGACTGTTAATGCGATGTGAGAAAATGGATTACTTCAATTACAATAAATTTCCTTAATCTATGACTGTGTCGAATTTCAACAAAATACGCTTAGTATTTTTGGCGTGATTGGGTAAGAAAGGTAGTAAGATATTAGGACAACTTATCTGCATTTAAGATAAACTTCAAAAGTTCCAACCAGCACTTAGTTAACAAGTCAGCCTCGCCTCTGTGCCAAATAAGTGTAGAAGCAGATCGACTGCAAGTATCCCCACAAAGTAAAAAGCGTAACGCTGGGGTGGCCAACAGTTGGGTTCAAATTAATTGGGACAGTCCCGAATATTTTTTATTCTATAAATAGTAGCAAATCATTGACAATTTTATAAAGATTTAAACATTTAATTCTAATGTTTGAATGTTATTAAGATTACTTTGTCGCCTAAAACAAATACTTAAAAATGAAAATATAAAAAAAGATTGATATTTTATAATTCTTTGTAAGATTATCTTGCTATAGGCCATTGTAATTTATTTTATTACTGAAAATCTAGCTTAACTAACCTCTATTATTTTCTCTTTTGGTCAAGAGTTACCTTCTTCTATTTTCCTATATCGTTTTTCAGTTCATTGTTTACCCCCGTTAACGTAATGTCTTGATTACACAAACTAATCCATTTTGTTTCTATATCCACCAGAATTACCTGTTGCTTATCAACTCACATCCACTGACGTTAAGTTTCTCTACTAAAGACAAACTTTAAAATAAAATAATAAATAATAAATAAATATTTTCGGACATTTGACACACAACGTCATCTAGTTTCAAACTAAGCAGAGCTTGTGCTATGATAACTAGACTGACTGATACAATACTTATATACTTTTTTTTTGTAAATACATACATATTATACATAGAAAACACCCAAACTTCGAAACAAATATTTGTAGATCATACAAACATTTGGTCCGACCCGGGAATCGAACCCGTGACCTCAAGCAAAGCAGTCGCACTCGCTACAGCTGCGCCACCGAGGTAGTTAAAATAAAACCTTTCTAAATATTGTCCTAGTTTTTCGATAGCCTGGTCTCTATTCCAGTGAACAGCATCAAGTGTTAGTGCGCAAATAGAGCGGGCGGTGGCGACAGTCCAGAGCTGCGGGTCGCTGCCAGTTAAAGAACCCTTTTAAACCCTTTGGGACAACATACGGGTTCCCTCGGACGTGGTCGGGACTGCGCTAAATTACACAATCCTTTTATACATAGCCTTCTTTAATTTGACTACTGTAATTACGAATTTATGTTTCTAATGAATTCTCTTTTGTAATTTGACTATTGTAACTACGAAATTTTACAATAGTCGTAACGCGTTGATCGTCATCATCTTAATTATTGGATTATAGTCGCCTTCTGCCAATAATAGTTGTCTTTTAAGATGAAAAGTCATTTTGTAAAAGTTTAACACAAAACGTTTCTTAACTACTTAAGATATTTGTTTTTTTTTTATTTATGAATTAAAAATTAAATGACTACTTACGTAAAAAACTTCGAACGCGACTAAACCAACGCTTATTGATACTAGAAATCATGACCTCTATCGATTTAGCTTCGCTTTATTTAATGACGAATATATTTTGAACTGTCATTTTATGAATTTTTATATATTGATAAGTCTACATATACACAGGACACTATAATTTGATGTAGATATTTAAAAAAATATTGTTTACATTTTTAGCTTTTTGTATTTATTCTACGTCTAATAATAATTATTCCAAATGTGTAATGCTTCCATATTTGTTTAAATAGGGGTGCAATTATCTTCAAATATTAATATATAGAATATTTGGCTGTAGTCGTACGTCTGAGGGGCCACAATAACGCGTGACAACCCTGAATTACGCGTATCGTGTGTCACGGCACACGCGTGCTCTTCAACAGCGTAGTAGGGTTGATATTATCTTCTTTTTAACCGACTTTGAAAAGGGAGGAGGCTTAATTTGGCCACATTTTTTATTTTTTTACTTTCTATTATATTTCCCTATGTAAGTGTACTTATCTAGGTGTAAAAGGGGCACAAACAAAGAAAATTACATTCATATTTACTATTCACACTGCGGATCTATGCTTACGCACAAACAGGTCGGTTCGCTCGGAATGATAACATGGTGAAAGAGAACATTGTTAAACATTACTCTAAGTATTTTTCACTAAACGAGGAAGATAACTTGAGACCAACCCTACCCAGGACAGAAAAAAATAAATATTTATATTACTAATTTGGGAGTACCGGTTAAGATTAAATTACTATTTCGGGCGTGCTTAATCTGCGATGTTCGTAGCATTCTATCTCTAACTTCGTTACGATTATAGTCCTTGAAAGAAATCACATTAACCTATCGCCGTCTACTGCTGAACGAAGGTCTCTCCTAAGGAGCGCTAACAATCCCGAGCAATTCGCATTCATCCGCCGCCAGCCAGTACATACAGTCGTCACTACATCGCGCCGCGTGATCAATCGTGATCTCCACTCTAGCACACTTCGGCTCCAGCAAGCATCGGTTCGTCTGGAGACATGACCAGCCCACTTTTCCGTAAAAGTTCCTTGAAAGAAACTTAGCATGAATCATTAAGCGGATAGTGAAGTGACCGGAAGATAGCGGCATCTTTTCACTGTCAGTGTTTGAACATTGGGTTACGCTTGTTTTGTACTTTGCATTTTCCTTCCTGTACATTAGGTGTATGATTATTATTTTTTCATTTGAATGATAGCATTAAAAACTTCGATTAAAAAAAAACATTAAAGCAAACTATAAAATGAACAAGTTTCTGTCACAAGACCCTGCGATCAATCTACCCACACATACAAAAGTATATAGGCTGCTACTATCTCCTTTTACAAACACACAAATGTATAGATATAGGATAATATATGATGGCAAGTCTTGGCGCGCTGTCGCGAGGGATCGCGGATCAAGTGTCGCGGGGTAGCGTAGATAGGGATTACTAGGGTTGGCTAGTCAAAAAAGTCAGTTATTTAATATTGAAATAACGGTTTTGTAACCAATAACACGTCTAGTTTAAAAGTCAGGATAGTATAGACATAATGTTAGAAGAGTCATAAAAATAATAAGATCAAGAAAAATATGTGTAAATTTATGACTTTTTTTTTTCTTTAATGAATTCTGGAACTTCACAATTTTCGCATCTTTTTTATTACTTCTACTTTCATTATTCTGCATAATTTACCTTGAATAAAGAAAAAGACATCTGTGTTAACAAAATAAGCCATTCAGATGAAGTATCTCGTTCTTTACCGCGTCAGCAGAGGGAATTCCTATGAATCCCTTTCATCTGGTGTGTTATGAGTACAATATACTTGTTTTCGAACTTAATAATAATACATTCAATAATTACAATTGTAGTAATTGGAATTAAACGAGCATACGGATTACCTGATGGTAAGCAAATACCGCCCACGAAAACTTTCACCTGTTAAAATCAAAGATGCGTTTCTGTTTCAAAAGAGAATCATAATATCTACTTATTTCAAAAAAAGATGTTTGACAACCCTAGGCAACCCACGTTTCGTGCAACGAATGTTAGGGGCCGCCGGGCGGGCGCGACTAACGAGCGCACATCTAGCCTGGCCCGGGCCCTGATCGCTTCTTAATCATAATAATATATTGATTCGTTATACATTTAGTTTTTACTTTTACTCACTGTTTTGTTTTTAAGAAAGATGGTAATCGATTTTTTATGCTTTAAATGTTGAAAAGGAGCGAACAGAGGTGTCAATGTCAGTGGCACTTTGATTCTTAGAGAGGAGATCTTAGAGCATAAAACATTTTAATTATTTAAAGCGTACATATGGTTCTTACCAAGAACTTAGGCCCCAAGTCAATCTTACCTACAAGTGCTGCACCTTCCGATTGATGGCAAATTAAACATCCCGGTTAATGGCAAAAGGCTTGTCACCCCTTATGTGGACACTGGCAAAAAGCTGGCCTACCCCTCCGTGAAAACAAATGTGATTTTATGTATGTAAATAATTAATTATTAAGAAAATGAGAATAGACGATCTTGTAACACTAGATATGTAACGACAGTTCTGAGATTTATACCGATTATAAATTGAATCATATTAATATTTTTTATAAGAATTTAAATTCTTCAAAAAAAGTGGTTACAACACAATAACAAAACGCATTGCTACGTTTTCTAAACTTATCATGCTTAAAATCTGCTTCGATGAAAACTAGATGGCGTGGTGCGTCAGATTTCCGAAAATATTTTTATATTATCATAAAATATTAATTATTTAAAAATATATTATGAATAGAAGAAGAAAATAATAAACAAATGATTTGCATTTTAAAAATATGGTACAACACAGACTTCGTGACAAATCATTTGTATGATCCATGATAACCAGTTGTCTTGTCTGCCGACTGTAGAACATACAGATTTGTTTATTGTAAATTACACACTGAAATAACTGTTTAATGTAAAACTCTAAAAATATGGAAATTGAAATTGAAATGTTAATTATGAGTCGATATTTTTTAGTTACATTTAAATGAGAATAAAACGGAATGTAATCTTACTCAAATAAAAAAGAACCTAAATCTGTTCTGAAGTAACAAGTGACCTTATGAAGTTCCTCCCTTTTTAGAAGTCTGTTACAAATAATATGTTTGCTATTTAAATAAAAAAAAAATACTCGTAGTACTAGCTGACCCGCACAACCTCGTTTGTGTCTCCTATTGCCTACAGCGTGACCACGTTTATTTACCATAAAAAATGTTATACTATCAGTGACTTTTGTTAGAACTTTTAAAGAGAAACAATGGTTTCATACTTTATTTTTGCGGAATTTCTACCGTTAACGCAGTGCAGCTCAAAAGGACTAATTTGTCCTCATTTTTGTATCATTTTTCATCGATATACCGCTCTTTTCAGTCGTAACGTGATGATATACAGCCTTTCTCGAGAACAGGGCTATCTAACATTAAAATATTTTTTGAAATGAGACCAGTAGTTCCCGAGATTGGCGCTTAAACTAAACGAACAAACTTTTGAAGTTTATAATACGTGTTGCATTCCAAACAATCTAATGAATTTTGTAGAGGTACATTATAAATTAATTTTACGCAACACTTAGTTTGGTTTTTATAAAATAAACAAACAGGACTGATTGTTGTGGCGGGCCTATCTATAGATACAGTTGATATAGTGTATTTATTTATATTATTATTATATTTTTGTGCAGTTTACATCTTGATGATGGTGAGATAGTAATGGCGATGAAAGTAGACAAATGAGCACATGGGGTCCTGAGGGGTTGAGAGACTGATCCACCTACTTAGAATATTCTTTAATATATTTTTTATACTATACTGTAAGTCTTAAGTCCAGTCTCACTTTTATGCGGCTATAGCCTTACAATGAAATTAAATTTATGACCTTCTTCTATTAATGTGTAGAGTTCAATAAATAAAATTAATGTATTTTATTTAGTATTATGCACATACATATATATTTAACCAACATGATACATCTGTGTTATCTTGTTATAAGACTCTAAAAATAACAATTTTTGTAGATACAAGAATATTTTTCTGTTTAAAGTTGTTTTTACTCTTTAATTTCTACATCATTTGATTGCAGCCGTTTGTTGCGATAGCTAATTAAGACAGTCGGACAATCCTTTCCGACTATCTTAATTAGCTATCTGAATAATTACGTGACTACCATAAAGTGTTAATGTCACGTTTATTTACTGACAGGTGATTTTACCCAAACTAGTCCCACTACACGTCTCTTCATTCCCTTCTGCATTTCTCTAATGTCACGCCTTCCTATTTAAGGGTTGTCAGATAGCATTGTATTTATGTCCAATGGTACTAGGAAAGCAAATGTTATGAAGAGGTTGTTTAATCACGTTATCAGATTTTAATAGTAGAGGAGCCCTAGAAAGGATTTCGGGAGTTGCTTGAGCGCGTTAGCTTAAGGTAAGGAGTAGTACTTAACACTCTGTTGAAAACCTCCGCCATATATGAACCCTACATATAAGGCTCAACCGCTAGGGCAGCCCATCAAATTAGGAGATCCGGATATTGTAATAACAGCTGTTCCCGGATCCCTTCTATCCCAGGCGCAGAGTGACACACCGTGTGGTTTTAGTCGGTACGATTCCGACACACCACCCCGCTGTAAACCCCAGTGGGTGACGTTCTGAGGATATTTGCACACGTTAGAAAAAAGCTCGTAGGGAACCATAAATTGATGGTCTAAATTACTACAGTGTGTAACATTAAGGTAAATTTGTTTAATTACAAGTCGAAAAGTGCATATTTTAATAATCTGGCAGTTTTTCGTGACTAAAGGCAGTGGAAGTATGTCTCAAAGTTACAAAAAAACACAATAATGACTTTTACACAGTAAATGTTCTATTTTCGATATAACAGTTCGTTCCTTGATTCAACATAAGACATTTGTATGAAATGTACACTTCAATATTGTACCCAACGAAGTGAGTAGAAGTAGGTCCGTATAATAATGTCGTCGGCGTCATATCCGCTTATCGGTGTACAAGACAGACCGGATATTCCCCACTGTGTGCTTCTTCCCACATCCGGCGCCCGTCCACCCCCATGAGTAGGTACTAGGATAGTATATCGCTGGGGAGGTAAGCTTCGCCTGTTTTAAATTGTTCAATGTCGGTTTTAAGAACTAAGTTCGGTTTATTCTTAACTTGTATATCTGTATTTCACAGTAGAAGTTATTTAAAAACATCTCTAAAATGAAATTTGAAGTAAAATGTTTTTGCCTTGCCTTTATTGTTTTCAAATAGTGAAAGTCTAGATGAAGTTTATTTCTTACAAAAATATGCGTTAAGTAAACATTCTCATAAAATATACTTACAAGGCACAACGTTTTATTTGATCGCTTTACATATGTTCCAATTCCAACATTACATACATACTCTCATAATTGTTTACATATGCAGATTTTAATGAAAATTAATAATCGAGATCGACATACTTAGACGAACTCCAATTAAATGCAATTTTTCGAACATTCCTTAATTATAATTTTAATATAACGTACTAGTTTGTAACTTCAGTGTGATTTCACTTGTTCTATACTCTAAATTAATTCATTTATTAATTTTGAAGAGAATATATTATTATTAATAAATCAGATTATTGAGTTGATTTGAATCATGAATTCATTAGAACCTTTGAATGAGAAGTAGTAGAACAAAATCCAACAATCACCGCTTCGAATGTCTGCTATTTTTCAAATTTAGAACGTGGTGAATGAAGTACCAATATCGTACCGGTACCATTTGCAAGAAAGTTGTCATTTCAAGTATCGAACTCTCAGGTGTGAGAGAAAGATACATTGCTCGCAATTCACATCTCCACCTGTTGCTGTTAGCCCGGTACGATGTTTATCTCAACACGTACTTCTTTTAAGACTTTTTTATTTTGTTCTTTTCTCATTTTGGGAGAACTGATTTAAAGACATATTTTATGATAAAAATGATTTGATGACTTTAGAATAGAATACAATGTTGCGCTGTATGTCACAGAGATACATTTTTACATTATTAATTAAAGAATACAAAGTTTCGCTCGCTATTTTTCACCGAGTTTATGCTTTTTTTAAATATTTTGAAACGATTTGTGTATAAATATATAATAACAGTTACTTTCACAGCTGTTATAAATTTATAACTATCCTAAACTTATATGTTACTAGAATACATAAAATATCTGTGACAGTTGTCATTAGTGTAATTTAAAACTCACGAGATACCTTTTAGGCGTGAATTTTTATAATGTATTGCACTTCATTTGTAATATAACTGGCTCGTAAAGAATTAAAATATAGGTGATATAAAATAAAATCGCTGGTTGAAAGTTACTTTATCGGTTTCTTAGACATTTGCCACAGGGATCAAGATATATTTTAAGTTATCTACTTAGCTGTGATGTATTTAATAGAATAAGTTACTGATATAATATAAACATGAAACTTGTAAGTACAATAGACTCATTAATTTTCAAATATACTACGTTAATACTAAGAGCTTATAACAAGGCAACTTGTTACTGTACGTGTCATTTCAAGAAATAAGACGAGTAATATAACACATTGTAAATTGGTCTTTATCATGTTAAAAATAAAATTGATTTTATATAACTAATCAATAGTAAAATTACGAAAAAACCAATATTTTGTTCTTCATTCGCCCACATTAGAAAGACCTGAGAGTGTCGTATGTACGTATGTGTTTTAACATAGCTCGGGATATGTTAAAGTCTACGGCGTTACAGATTAAGAATACAGATTGTCACACCTCCTATTCATCCCATGGGTGCCGTAAGAGCCAAAAAATGAGGTAAAGTACGCAGAACAACCGCACTGCAAAAAGAAAAGGAAAACTTGAAACAAATCTTGTCAGCGTGTTATAGACCAAAACCTTTCTCAGTAAAAATCTACGTCCAGCAGTGGACTATTAGAGACTCCTGATGCAAAAATCATAGATGATAACGCGATAAGACGCCTAAAACGATACAGACAGAGCTGGGTTGCTCCAAGCCTAGGTCTACTATCCATGTCAAGATGTGCCATAATGTACTCGTAATCTCAGTATTGCCCAGTAAATCATGGGAGTAATAATGTTGCCATCAGTGTTAGATGGCGGGGGTTAGGACAATTCATGGTAATTATATACGCTCCCTAAGAGAGGGTATCAAAACACGTGCATAAATGGGCTTCCCTTAGTCGTGTTTGACATTGAACCGGTAAAAATTTGTATGGATGTATGGATGTCGTGTTTTTCTTTCTAGTAAAAAATGGGTGAACGGATTTGGATGAAATTTGACACAAGGATAGGTTTAGTCTCAAATACCACAGAGGTTTCTTTTTTCCAGAAACAATGTGTTCTTGTGGGATAAGTAACACAACAACTGTGGGCTATATCTCGGGGCGCAACTAGTAGGCAATGAAGAAAAAATCTCTAATTTATTTAACCCTGTTGATATGAGTTTTATGCGGAGACCAAAATAAATCTTGAGATACGATTCATGTTGATTTTTTTAAGTACATTTTATGAATGTCTCATTATTAAATCCCTGGCATTATCTGACAATAATATTATTAATGATTTTGTTCTTTTCAAAATAGAAATTGACAGATTTTTTGTCGATTACATAATTATTAATCTCGCACTTATTAAATAATGATACAGTTAAACTCGAAAACGACATAGTTTTAACTTTTTTTCTGCTCTACAGATAATGCAATAAGCAAGTGAAAATTTGTTACCCCAAAGATTTGACTCCGAAACTTAATAAATTTTAGGAAGGAAGCGCACGATTTCATCAAAGCCGCCGTTCGCTGCATTATAAAGTCGAGGTGGTACACCGGGTACCAGGGTGGCAGTAGGCGCAAGGCGTTCGCCGATATTTCGTACAATTTATTTTTATTTGGCGCGGGAATTGTCTCGACGCGCGGATGACGCGGGCGGGCACGCTACTAATTGGCGCGCCCGACGTAATAGGGATGTGAAATACTCGACTTGTTGAGGTTGAAATGTAAAATACTTGAAGCAACGAAGTGCTGTTTCGCAATATTTATAGACGTTTCATGTTCAGTGCTTTAATGAAATTAGGTATTTTAAAAATTTAATTTAATTATTAGGTTGCAAGGTGTCGTTGTAAATAGTTGTCTTTAAGAAATTGCCGTATTTTTAGTAAAATAGATTAGTGATCGTAATTTTACGAAGCAATTAAATTAATAAATTGCAGCACCAGCGGAACTTTTTTATTGTACTGTACACCAATGGAAAGTACAGACATGTGTATGTAAATTATGATAATCCTCTTGCTGTGTCATTCTTTACATGGATATAGCTTTCTGAATTCTGGTCTAACTAGATTTGATTTGAGGCTGGAAAAAAAGTGAGAATATCGATCTTGACAATATAAACAAACTAGTATAAAAACTGTGATAAACTACCATTAATAACGGTTATTTTTGCATTTGTTTATTATTATGACAAATAGATGATAAAAGAAATCATATATTTTAAAAATTAAATCCAAACTCGAGTCAGCAATTATCTGGGGTAACCATAAAGAATATTTGTTTTTTTATAACTGGATGCAATAGTGGGTCATGCAACAAGAAACCTGTAAATTAAATAGTATATTATCAAATTAAAACCAAAATTTCATATCAAAAACAAGTTTTTACTCGATTGTAAAAAGTAAGAATATGGGACAACACTATTGTGCGCGGATGGCGCGCATTGCCCATGTAATTGCCGGGGCCATTAGTCCTGCCCCGGGCTACTTTCAGGCCGCGGGGATAAGGATCTCTGATGATACCGCTGTTTCGTCGCCACCCGTCTGAAACTTATTTTTTTTTGTTCGCACAAATAAATTCGAAACGACCTTTTCGGTAAACAAAAACTGTGGACAAAGGGTTTTTAAATTTCGAGCGTAAAATTTTTGCTGTGGCATAAACTGCACACGTTTAACGACGTACTTTATACCGAGTGAGAGAATATTTAGGTGTATCTTTTAAGTTCTGGTTTGTAAGCGTTAACCGATCACCATTAACGATAACGCGAGTTAGTTGTGTACTAAACAGTATATTAATAATGCTTTGCTAAATATATTTAAGCTCGAAGCAGTGACCTCAAACTGCGGTGATTAACTTTTTAAGCTAAAATTTATTAATTCGATTGATCTCTAAAATATTTTTCCTGTTTTCGAGAGACTTAATTAGTTACAACAGTTTCTAGGCCATACTCGCATACGTCGCCATACTGCATTGTCGGCATTCGCAATGAGTATGGCGACCACCACTCTTAGATTCTATTCGTGCTTTCCATCAGTCAGAGTAGTCACTTTGATACGTTTCTAAAAAAAAACAAATAAAATATCTACAAATTCAGAAATTGTTTACCTTACGTACATTGCTACAACCCGCCTGAAAAAGAATTATTTTATAAGAAGTTAGAAGTAATCTAGAAAAAAAAATCGTTTAATCTATTTGCGAAATTAATAACCTTAGTTATAGACAGTGACTGAGGGATAAGTTTAAAAAAAATAAAATCATGACTGTCGCATCCTAATACGTCTATGGAAATTTAGCAAGTAGGTAAAGAAAAATATTCATTTATTCGCAAAGTTCAACGACAATCATGACATCAACACTAGAAATAAAGGTAAACTTATGATGCCAACGACTCCATTACAAAAAGTAAGGAAGCCTTTTCGATATCAGTGGGAACAATCTACAATAGAATTCCAAGCAAATTCAAAAAATTAAGTGTTACAGATTTAAGTCCTTAATTAAACAAAAACTATATAAAAAGGTTAATTACACATCTTATTATTTGTTTTTTTCTGACATAGAAATCGAGTTGTAATATTTTTTTTTGTGCGTGTACAAGTGAGTATAGTCCTACTCACCTAGTCTTGCAATATTAGTTCTTATTAATTATCTCTCTGGTAGTTTTGAGTATTGCCACGGTCTACCCAAATGTCCTGCTGTAGTGTCACGCTTTGTGTCGTTAATCTTGGTTAATACTGGTTAGGTGACACGATGGCTGGGGCTCGTATGCCGTCTGTATTGACAGTTCTATTCAAAACTATGATCCTTTCTCCAAAAGACCTATGCTCGCTTAGTTTTTATTTAATCAATGTTCACGGACTTAAAAAAGGAACACCTCTGTGATTTGTTTCGGCATTTTATCCCAGAGTGAGTCTTAGGAGTATGACAATAAGTCTGACTTCGAAAAATATCTAAATAAAATTTATACTTGCAGAAATAAAAATCATTTAAATTGTTTTCTATATTTTCGCCGATACGTTGTAAACTAAAGCACAGATAAGATATGTTTACTAAATTAATTGTATAGAGACAATTAAAAACACTCGTCGCAAAGTAAATTGCCAAACTAATAATAAGGGTACACCTAATCTAAGTTTAACTTTTTGCCAAAGTTTTCACTATAATTATAGACATACATACATACATATGCATAAATTTTGAAATATTGCCGACTTAAAAAGTAACAATATTGAGTTGAATTTTCGAAATACACGTTAAAACAAAATACACAGTAACTTAATAGCAAATATTGAAGATAATTTCTTATTTTTCTTAGGACAACATCAAACTTTTTAAAAGGTTTAAATAATGGGGCTGAAATTAAAACATAAGAAGAGGTTTCCTACTGTCCTTCAATTGTGTAAAAGGATGGATTTTAAAGTATTTTTTGTCACTGTTTGTGGGAACCGTAAGCTGTACGTTACTGCAACACACCTTATGTATTTTGCATGCTTTGAATTTCGTAAATGCATAGTGTGGCGCTTTGCTACAGATTCCATAATAACCGCGGTCCCGGGACTGACGTCCGGCTAATTACAGCGGTCCCGTGCTCCCGGGATGGCCTAATTACGGTCGAGCCGCGATCTCGAGCCTAATTGTCTACCGTGGGTAATTTATGACACAAATTACATGATTCACTTTGCTCATCCCTGCCGTGTTGTCGTTTGGTTTTGAATTTAAAACACCCATCTTGATAACGTATTATTTACGGTTATTATTTTAATTTTAGTCGTTAATGCTGCTGTACAATAATTTTAAGTAATCAAAAAACTGATGATTTGAATTGGTTGCTGATTTCTGCACCAAATTATAGTGCCCTCTGTAGGATGTTGCTCTTGATTATATTTAAGGGTCACGTAAAGGGTTTTGTAGCATTGTTTATATAGACACCTAGTGACGCATAGCTGAACTAAATTCTATTTCATTTTGTTTATTTTGCCAAGAGATGGCGTTCTTTCACATAATTAATTAATTGTAAGTTTTGAATTTTACTGCAAACGTTTATTTCTATTGTTACAGAATGCGCCGAACCAAGAACCAGTATACAGAAAAGTGGCTGTTGTTGAAAATTTCTTCGATATCATCTACACAGTACATGTGGAATTAGAGGGCAGGCCGGGTAAACATGCTGGACAAAAACGTACATATAGAACAGTAAGTAATTTTTGGTAATGATTTCTTTATTTTTCTCTATATGTTTTGTAGATATATTATAAATATAATTAAATTTATAAATATTTATATAATATAAAAATAAATAATATAAAATACAACTTTTACAATTGATTCGGCAAAAGTTGTAAATATTTTTCAAAACTTCATTTTGCGACATCTAGTGGTAGCTTTGAAAAACGGCTGTTATGTTGAGAACCATCCTTGTACGATTCCTTTCCAATAACAAATCTGTTTCTCTCCACTGATAGATGGTGTTGCTCGCGCATTTTACATTCTAAATTCATGAATACTTTACAATAATAGTAAAGGTTCTTATAATTATTATGCACTGCATGTTTGTCTATAGGACTGTTTTACCAGCATACCAACTTTTTATAAATCTTTGTTGAATTTGCTGCAGCCAAGATTTTAAAATTTACAATTGAGACAGCCAACTATCTACCTCCTCAAACAACTTAATTATGTGATAATGCTAATAACTGACATCACAAAGAAAATAGAGTCAAGAAAACAACATAATTATGATCATGTTGAAGTTTATTGTATTAGTGAAAAAAAAAATCACTGTAAAGAGATACTTTTGTAAGAGATAAAGTAATAAAAATAGTAATATCATCTTTCTAGCCTTTATTATTCCCAAGATTATTTGGGATTGGCTATTAGTTCAACCGGTTCTACCTGAATATCAGTTTTGCATGAAGCGACTGTCATCGAACCTCCGCAACCCTGAGGACAACTGAATTCGACGGTTGTTAGTATATTTGAGGGCACTGAATTCCCAATAACACTTACCAACAGCAAGTTGCCGTTGACGCTTATGACAATCGGGACCGACGACGGCTCAACGTGCTTTGCGAGTCACGGACGTGAGACACCGCCAAACTTCCAGACTCCGGGTTGTTATTAAAAATTTCAACTTGGTATCCAACTAGAGACCTCTCAATCGACAGTCGCATACGCTAACCTCAATACAAACGAGGCAAAAAACTAGTAATACTTTAAAAGTAATTATTGCACTTGAAAAATATGAATTTTACATATTAGTTCTTTGTCGTTTGTTAAGATAAGGAATAGAGGTCCAATACTATGAAAAAAGTTCAAATAATGGATTCTCT
Source organism: Hypercompe scribonia (assembly GCA_949316085.1). NCBI lineage: Eukaryota > Metazoa > Arthropoda > Insecta > Lepidoptera > Erebidae > Hypercompe > Hypercompe scribonia. The sequence goes on from OX438986.1 coordinate 12,077,641, forward strand.
ATCCAAATATTAGGTACACACAAAACAACAATTCCATCATATAGCTTTAAGTCCACAATATCAATTCGAAGTCATTGTCTCAGAGCAACTTTGTAAACACAACAAAAGAAATACTTACTTTCCCTTAATCACGGATGTTTTCGCCAACAGATCACGGAGACGTACGCGTTCCTGCCGCGGGAGGCAGTCACGCGCTTCCTCACCGGATGTGCGGAGTGTGCTCGGCGCCCGCGCAGTGCGTCCCCTCCACCCCTGCCCACTCCTTCCCCATCACCAACGAGGCACCCCACTTTCCTCCCCTTCATACCCCACAACGTGCCTGATTACACACGAAACTGGGAATCAGAAATAGATGCAGCACACTCGAACTATTATGAACCGAAGTTTGATTATACAGACCTTCAGCCTCTTAAAAAAGTTGAAAGTCCAAAGCCTACAGATATCGAAGAGGAACCCACATACATTGAACTTACGTCAAAAAAAATAAACGGATTCGAAGGCACATCTCTCAGTAGAAGTTCACCGACTGAGCCTCCTTTCAGGGAGGAAGAACCAGTTAGAACTGATCCCGAAATAGATAAAGACGAAAACAGTCTCATAGACGTAGAAGACGTAAACCCCGAACCTCCCATTTTATTACAAAAGGAAGAAGAAACAAAATGTGAAGCTGAAAGTACTAGGACAACAGAAAGTTGTGGTAGTAAAGACAAGAGTGAAGTTAAGAAAAAGTTCAATCCACTTGATGTGGCAAACTTAACGTCAAAAGATCCACCGAAATCAAGATCACCTCCGAGAAAGAAGTTGCTCCCTACCAGTTTGGAGTGCTCGAACACATTTGGGAGAGTCCCTAAACCATGGCGGCCAGACGGAGGATTATTTTATGGAGGAGAGGAGGTAGATTACAGCGTTCCTATAACGACGGTGTATTTGAAGCATATGAGAAGTATGGCGTACCAGGAACGCATGGATACAGATAATAAGGTGAGTTCTTATCGTAAACAATATTACCTGTCATTCGATTGAAATAAAAATAAAACACTCTTTAAATTTTTATGATCATCAATGCATATTAATAAAATTGAAGTGTTTGCCTGTGATTTAAAAAAAAACTGTGTGTTTTCAAGTGCTTATAGATTTTTACAGGATACTAAAACCTAAGCTATTTTTTTTAATTTTTGTCTGTCTTTCTGATCGAGTTAATCTCTAGAACCAATTTAAACTGGACTCTCCTTAGGAGATAGAGGAGGTTACTGGGCACCATATATGCTATTTTTTTACTCGAATTTCAAACGGAATCGCGATTTATGTAGCAAAAAACACATCCAAAAGATAAAAATTCAACATTTAAATTCTACGCGAAAAAAGTCGCAGGCATAGCTAGGTGATAAAACAGGAAGCTATCTTTTTAAAATGATATGTGTGTATATTGAATATTAATAAACAATTACCTACCTGAAATAACATGAACCATACTCGTATTTAATTACAACATGAACGCTTATATGAAAACAACGCAATATGAACATTTGAATGCGTCGCCGCGCCAATTTCAAATGAAATATTAAAAATAATAAATTAAATTTACTGATGAAGCTATAAAAATTACGACATATAGTCTGATGAGAGGCAGAATATATAAGTAACAAGCCTTAAAATTAAAAAAATAGCTATCTTGCCCGCTACAAAGTTTTTGATTCTCCGAGACCACAATGTCCCACATCTCATACATTGCCCCGCAGGCACACGCGCCTCCGCCAAGCGTCTATACAGAGAGCGCTATGTATAAAGTGCTTTGTTTAATATACACAGTATACATATTCTCATGGAAAGCGTTCGGTGACGATGTCGCGGTTTCCATGATTTTTGTTTACCCAAGAAGTGCCTTAAGAAGTTTTTACTTCACAAAAGTCTAAGTATGTATTATATGTATGTATGTATCATATTGGTTTACTGGAAAAGAACTCAACTATCATTTTTATGATATTTATTTAAAAAAAAAGAAATAATAAAAGAAAAAACCCAACACAGCAACAATTAACAGTAAGAATAGTCATTTTACACAATATCAAAACTCGCGTACAAAATATTTTCGCGGGTGGTGTACAAAACACTTTTAGATACCGTATTTAGTTGAGGTATGAAACCGCACCGACCTGATGAAATCATTTTTGTTCAAACAAATTCACGTCCTAAAATAAACATATGATTTGCGAAGCGGACCGCTTAACCCTAGCAGCTTAAACTTTTACCAACAAACTGGCGGAAAGTTGCGGCGGTCGGATCGACCCCAAACGCGCCTTTGTACGGGCCCTTTATACCCAACCTTGTTATGACTCTGGCTAGCATTTGTTGTTAATGTTTAAATTATTGAGCGCAGCCATTATGATTAAGGGTTTTGATGAAGAATCACATTTAAGTTGGTTCGAAGAACTTTGTTCAGTCAATGCTATTGTTTCTTTACGCTTTTTAAATATTGCACAGGTCCGACTTAACACAGTCAACCTTTAGACGATGTAGACTTGTGTGTGGCAGGTGAATAATTGAACATAATAAGCACACATACACATTATTTTCATATAATGTTCTTTGCCTCGAGCCTTTTCGGTTTTGAGTTTACCACAATACGGCTGTACGTCGATTATTTTTCATAGAACGAAAGGCAACAGACCTTCACATCCCAAGTGTTAAACGATATCGTAATTCTGTAAAAAGACACTTTAGGGCTCTCGCTGGCATCCATCACCCTAGTAGAAGCAGACTAGGATGGCAGCGGGACGTGCTACGGAGCACACGCTCTTTTGGGGCAAAAAAGGGGTCATCTGCAAGCCGATAGATGGCCCGAGGTACGTCGGGGTTCCAGAGATTTCCTTTCTAGGGTACACCTGGTTCCCCGGCTACTGGTACCTGAGACAGCGTGCGGTTTTTAGTCGGTTCGAGTCCGAGATAACCACGAGTAGGTGGTATTCGGGGGGATATCTGCACAGAAAAAAAAAATAAATAATAGGCTCCAACTACCCGCAACGATTGTCAAAGGTGTTCAAATGGCAACCAAGACCGACCGCTTAAAGTGCTCTACAAGGCAAGAGGGGTCTCAATATGTGAAGAATGTTCACACATCACAGACTGATCTGGTTAGCTAGATAAAAGTCAATCTACGCGGCTACCACTGGCCCACGAGTCCACAATTTTTACATACTATTATAGTATAATTATAAGGGGGACCTGTTAATTTAGTGGTTAGTGACCCTGACTACTAAGCCGGAGGTTCGATTCCCACCCAGAACAAATAGTTGTATAATGAGCAGGATAATTTTTTCCGTGCGTGGCTATATGTATTTAGGAACATAGAAGTGTGTTTATCAGCAGGCTGGTTACCATAGCACAGACTCTGCCTAGTTTGGGATCAAACTGTCGTGTGTAAGTTGTGTAATAATTATTATTGATATATATAGTGTATGTATATACACCAATACTAAAGATATTACTAATATAATTATGGACCTCTACCGATACAAGTTTTCAATGAACAATATGTGTCTATCTATCTCTTTTAGGGGCAAGTCTAATTTTACAACTCCTCTTATCCTTACTAATACTATATCATGAATGCGAATGTATGTTTGTTTGTCACGGTTTCACGCGAAAACTGCTCAACCGATCATCATGAAATTTTGTACACATATTCTTGGAGGTATTAGAAGTAACATAGGATACTTTTTATTAAAATATATATTTATTTAAAATGATCTGTTTCGAAACTTACTGTGGCAGACCAAATTCCATGCGAGCGAAGTAGCGGGCAAAAGTTAGTATGTTATAAAATATAAGCTACTTTGAATTCTATGTCAAAGTTTTAGACAAGACTCATGAATCATCTTTTAATATTTCTATGGTACTCACGTACGTACCTACTTAGCGACAGTCAGACAACCTTGATCTCTACGTGTACATTAGTGGACGATCATGCAAGGAGCAACTTGTTACTATTATTCAGGGCCTACCAAAGTGATTTTACTCTTCCCGATAGAAAGGTTGAACAGAATCCAAAAGTGGTTGTCACCAGAGAATTCACTATGGTGACAGACGCTATGGCAGTTTGATTCATATCTAAGACTACGAGTAAACTTGGAAAGTTGATTTTACAAAAATAGGAGGATGCTTCCGTAGGGCTTTGGGTTTCAAAAACCTTACTAACTTAATTATAAAGCTTAAAAGGCCCCCTACTAAAGCCTTTTGGGAATATTACTGGTAAGGAGAGTTTTCCACAATACAGTGCAAAAAAAAATTATAAGTATTTTATTATTTTTATGTTAAAAGTTAAGAATTAAGATTACATGTATAGCCGAAGTATTTCAGAAATAGTTATGGAATTCTTAATATGTATTTATTCGTATTAACGTATGTTTTTAAACTCAGTTCTACTTTTTAAGTGATTGACCACGTACATTTTCACATAATTATAGATTTTAACGTTCTATAACCTTATCTAACTTGAACGTAATAATTGGCAGTCATTATTTTTAACAACAAAATATCTGTTTTTGTGATAAAATAATTTAACTTTTAGTGTTATTTTTTCATACGTTGAAATATTGAAAACCAATTTATAGACTTTCTTACTTTATTTTCATTCAACAAATAAAACTAATACAACTTTTGATAGCGTTGAAGTACCAGGGTCTCAGCACAGATAGGCGTTAGTTCGTAGGTATCTAATACATAACGGTGTAAAGTCGCCGGTATCCTTCGCCGACCCGATTGATTCAGACGAATGTCCCTTACAAAGGACCACAGGGCGTCACGCCATAATCGGGCGCCGCATCTTTTCTAACTCATTTTTCTCGCTTGGGGCGAACGGGCGAGGGTGGTGGGTGGAAGGTTTCATCAGGCTGAAGGGGCGTCACGGTATTAGACAAGACACAAAAACGATGCCCGACGGAGAAGTGGGCAAGTAAGTTTTCTGATGACGGTTATATTTGCTATATCTCTTATATCATAGGTTTTTCCTCGACTTAAATTATGTTACGTGCAACTCGAAGCTTAGCACGAAATATTTTTACTTTGGTACATAATATTGTACTGTATTATAAAAGTTTGATTAAACAAATGGTTTATACAAAGTTATTTTTCGGAATAAAGTAGATAGTTCTTAAAAAAAAGGTTTGATTTAATAAAACAAGCATCTGTGCTTGAATAACTTCAAAAAAAGTTGAATTTTGAACAGAAGTACGAGTATATTCTTTGTATATTTATAATGAAAAAAAGACTTAAGTAATATACTTAACATTAATTGCTAACCCCATAAAGCTCATATTATGATGCGACCGAACGAGCAAAATATCTAACTAACAAAAAGTTTATGTTTGACCTTTTTCGTGTGTAGCCTCCCGAAGGGTCAGTCGGGCCCGTCCATAAGAGGGTATCGTCCCTTCGACCTCCCAAAAGTGCCTTACCTCCCTCCGCCCCCGTCACTGCGACTTGTAAGATTGATTGGGGCTCCTTCAGTCCATTGCCGACCACCCTTGCGGGATATTCGACCCCCCTTTTTTCTCGGGTACTTGCCACCGAGATATAGATTAGATGGAATGGTTTTATTTTACACAGCTTTCTTGAGGCGTTCGGGCCTTTTAATACAATTATACTTTTTCTGGATAGTTGAATTTAATTTTTCTTGCTATTGGGGTATTGATGGACTTTAACCTGTCAGCATGTTAGTGATAAAGTGAGTTAGATTCAATTATTATGTTTCATTTCTATGTAAATGTGTCAATTTAATAGAATTTTTATTTTTAACATACTCGTATTTTGTATTATAATTTGCACGAGGCAGACTTAATGCTACATGGCATTATTCACCAGCCAGCCTTTAGATAGTTCAGAAAGGCAGGTGCACATTTATAACGAAAAAAAAGAAGAAAAGAAGCTATAAACAATACATTGATAAATGTAAAATTACAATAAATTATTTAAAAATACATGTTATATGTACAATAAAATTTAAACAGTAATATTTATATATATATATATATATTATATAGTATGACCTCGTGTCTACTTAACGTTTTATATTAAAATGGTTACCTTTTACCTATTCACTTGCGCCACAATCAGCGTGAGCTGACCTCTCTCTTTTCTTTCCTCAACTCTCCATTCTCACCCACTTACCTTGATCACGACTACCATTTCTTGTCCTCAAATCCCGATAAAAATCTTCGCTCATGAAATAATTTGCAACTCTTGTGTCCCTCACACAAATCCCACTTCGTGACCTCTTCATTCTTTGTGTAAGCAGTACTGCACTGAAATGCGCTACCATTCGAAATCAAAATATCAACAAATCGTTTCTCATTTAAAAAGAACGTAAGTTACCTTTTGACAAGATGGATCACTATAATTAATGTTGGACCTCCCAGAAATTTAATATTCCTAGTGTACGAATGTAAAATTTATGTTTTAATGTGTATATATATTCATATATACATATTTATGTAAGTGTGTAATTTATATATATGTTTCTACTGTACGTGTGTATGACCGATTTGAATGATTTTTTTTGTATGCGTTTGGGTGGCGTCCTCGATGGTTTAGGTTCACAAATCAGCCAGACAGAAAATTTTAAAAAAAATTACCTTGCGATAAGAAGTTCGCCGGACCAGCTACAAGTTAGCTAGCTACAGTACATACAAGTTTATGATAGTTCTATATACTTTTGACGCCGCCCAAAGGTTGGCTGGTAGAGAATGTCTAGGGCATTAAGTCAACCAATGTACATGTGTGCATGAAGTTTTGATAGGACGATATTATGAGGATATTTCTGCTTTATATTTGGAATTAAGTCATCAAACTAACAGTTTACGTGTGTCAACTGGAAATAAATCTACTATCCACATCCTATTGGACCTTAGGTATCGTATTTATAGGAGGTTTCTGCATTACCATAAGTGGTAATAATGTAGTACTGCAGGTAGTAATTTTTTATTGCTGTAGCTGCAGTTTTAATATTTTAAAACTATGTTTTAACGTAAGTCTAGAACTTCGCAGAATTTCATTGAACTTCGTGCTTATGGAAAAATTTTTCGTTCGACATTTTTTGATATTTCAGTGAATCGCATAAAAATGACCGATTAATTTCTTACCCTCTGTAATATTGTAGTTAATAAAATATAACATAATTAATTGCCATTAGAATTGCAAATCATTTTGAGGTTCAAAAATTATCAAGTTCATAAGTAAAGAAGAATTTTAAATTGAAATATATCTAGAATTAATTCTTTTATATCAACAAAGATTGTAAAGTCTGTCGGTCTGTCTGTTGTCACGCTAAAAACTACAACTACTGCTTAAACTAAGTATCCCACCATTTTTCATTTACAAATAACTAATTAGTAAGAAAAAAATTAATCTACGTTCCTAATACACCGATTAAGAAAATATTGATTATATAATTAATTATTTATATATATATATTTATTTATATAATTAATTATTTATATATATATATAATTGATTATTTAATTGATTATATAACTAATTAATTAAATACCCTCGTATGTCTCATCTAGTTGTACCTTAAGTCCACCACCCCCTTTTTTCTCGTCGGGCGCTGTTAATAACACAACAGGCTATTTTATTCGTGGACCGGCACTTGCGGGCCGTGCGCGCGCTTTGATGTCAGAGATTAGAAGTTGGTTTACTTATACGGTGATGTAGCAAATCTGTACTCGTATGTTTCAAATGTACACACTTTGAATTGTTAGCGAAATTAACTTAGTGTCTGTATATATTTATATACGTGGACCATACGTAGTGTGTCCTGATTAAGTCTCACCATAAATTAATTTAGAAGAGTATTTTTTTTAAGAATGTAACTTGAATTAAATTTGGAGCAAAATATTTGAAACAAAAAAATAAATTATTGCTAAAAGATTATCAAAAAAATAGTTATTTATTTGATAAACTAATACCATTAAACGAGTTTTGGTAATAATCTCACCATAAGAAAGCTGTTTAGGCCAAACGAAAATCATCTCAAAATGTTACATAACTATCATTCATCAACAGTCTTAAATAGTCCACTGCTGGACATAAATGAAATGAAATGCAGTTTAATACATCATAACTTTCACACTCAAATTTTCTTAAAAAACATACAATTTACGATATCAAAAAAACCCAACCGAACGGAGGATAAATCTTTCTAATATCAAAGCTATTTGAAAGTAATATAAACATTCAGATTGAAAGTTCACCCTTTTTGAAATCACCACAAAATAATTTATTTTTATTTAGTTTAGTGGGCAAACTGCGAAGTTTCCCATCAGACGTATCTACAGATCGCTGGGGGCCATGTTTTCGTCCAAATTGTTAATTTACTTTAGCCTAGTAACATAACAATGTAGTCCTGTGCCATTTTGATACAAGCTTCTCCAATTATTCCTAGGCTGTGTTTTAGATTATTAAATTCCATGTTTTGCTAGAATTATTTACGATATTAGGGGGGAGGGGAGGGAAGATGAAACAGACGGGTCAGCTAATTTATTAGACGGGTTAAGTAACTACCGCCACTTGTGGGTTTTTTCAAACTATAAAACCACAAGTGCTTTGCTTACCTTAGAGTCCAGGTTTGAGTTTTTTTAATTAGATATAATATTACTTTACTTTATGAAATGTAGGTTTAACTATTCAATTGATAATTTAAAATGTATATCAATTACCTTTAACACTTAGAAATATTCAAATACTCGCTTCAAAGTTTAGAATCAACATTTAAATAACTGTAATCACTTTTATAATCAAATTACCTATCGCCATTTAAAATTTCGTTATTCTCTCGATCATACGGTTGCTCAAAAGCAATTCATTTAAAACTGAATTTGTGAATGAATTGAATGTGTGCATCGCGACCTTGAGATGTGACATAATTATGTTTGGTCCCCCAACGATCGATTCTGCTTCTGCTTTTCATTACCACGAGGGTCCGCGAGACACCCTCGTGCTTCTATAAGGTTCTTTTTCATAAAGCAAAAAAGATGTAAACGTCCAACACATGTAAATGATTTCAATTTTTATGGTTCTGGAAATTTAGTCGAGCTTTGCTTAAATAGTAGTTTTTGTTAGAAGCATAGGAGTTAGAGAATAATTGCTTTTTACACGTGTTTTCCTTTTGTTCTTTAGAATGCCATGATTTGTTTGATGTCTCTCTGTTTGTGTATTCACTAATAAGTTGAGGGTGTCGTGTATACTAGGTCAGTAATTGATAACGGTTATAAACATGTTTATTATGAAAAAAAACTCATTTATTTTTATGTGTTTTTCTTAGATATAACGCCTATTTACTAAAAGCCTCGCAAAAAGCGGGCTTTAAGTGTTATTGTAGGAGCAGGTTTAAATCAACCAAGTTGAATTTAGCCCACATGCCGTGCCAAGTCGGGTTGAAGAGCTAGTCGCAAATAAACGCAAGCTTAAAGCTCTTGCGCCACGGGGGCGGGTGCCAGCCAACTGGCAACCACCCCCGTTGTCATTTACCCTACTTACCGTCGCCGTCGCTACCAGGGAAGCATAACAGCAGAGAATTTTAACGGAATTAGTCGCGAGGCTGCTTGCCGCCTGCAGGGCGCCGTAGTAAATTCACACATGTACCTAGAAACGTAAGGCGAAGGGTAAGAGCGCCTGCCACCCACCTCCACGCCTAGTTTTAGCGCCTAGTAACTCGTGCACGAGGTGTCTACACGCAATGCCGCAAAAACAATATTAACCGGTGGAAAAAAATATTTTAACAACCTAGGTTTATATGTAAGCCTTACATATACAGCTTGACAAACTAATAACTTTGTTTATACACTCTTGAAAATTTAAAAAAATATTTGATTTATCTATCTGTTACCTAGCGATGTATCGAATGCTATGAAACTCTAATCTTTTATGAAGTAAAAAACTCATAGTTTTGTGTTATGTAGTCCAATCTATGCCAGAGGAAACTTCTAAAGTAAAGAAGTTGTAGCAAAAGTGTAATGAAACAAACACGTTGATTTTGACATATTGTCATGACATGGCATGCCATTATTGATGATATGTTTACAAAAGTGATGATATTGGTACCACGCACTACAATTCTGTGAATCAGGGTTGAGCAAAAACGGTCGTAGACGAAATTAAACGTATTATTAATTTAAAAAAAAACTGTGAAAAGTGAATTCACACTGGCATTTTATAGCGCGTGGCAACATCTCATAAAATTAAAAATATAAATATAGAGAAAAATAATGTAGATGCATCGTGCAGCCAAAACAATGATTTGAATTAATTATGATTATAATCACCAGTAAAACATAGGACCTCGAATATCGATCAATTTAGATAATTCGATTTATAAAAATTATGCAGCTTTTAAACTTTTCATTCCACGATGTGACTATACGAGAATTGACGCTATTTACTAATAGACATTAAGTACCTTTAATGTTATTACAAATACCTTTGAATTACCTTAATCTATATATAAAAATGAAACCCGTTTTTCTTGGTCACGGCATCACGCGTGAATGGCTGGACCGATTTCACTAATTCTTTTTTTGTTGTATTTGTTATTATTAGGAGAAGGTTCTTACGGAGAAAAATAATATTGATAATCATTATCAATCATTTTTATAATCGTGCATCATTGCTACGCTACGGCGGTACGAAGTTCGCCGGGTCAGCTATTACTATTATAAATATCTTTGAATTACCCGATGTTTTCATTAGATTGCACTCGTCGAGGATGTTTGGTTCACAACATATTTGAACACAATCATAAAGATATAAATAATTGAATTAATTCTGATTAATTTACTATGAGTGTTTACTTTTTAAAAATATGTAAAGTATCAATTGTTAACAACAATTTACATAAAGAACTAAACTGTAAAAGGAATGTAAGATAGGTACATACCTAACTAATTTTGAGTCGGAGCCAAGTACAATCTAGCAAATGTATTTATCGCCGTTACATTATTTTTGATTAAAAGTTTTTAGTGTTGCTTAACTTTGAGATCTTGATTAACAAATTTATTTAGGATTTTTATTTTCTCTTTGACTTTTTAAATTTGTTTGAATACATGTATGTTTATTTTCTATTTTTATTTGATTGCAACGAACAACATCAATTCAAATTGAGTTATGTTTTTGTCCGTTTGATTTTCAATATTACATTTTCGAAATTAATTTTGGATTAATCTCGAAAATTTCTGGTTTTCAAAAAAGTGTGTTTTTGGGCGTTACTTTTGGACCACTTTATTATAAAAAAAGATTAAGAATCATCAAGATGCGTTCTAATCGTAAAATCTTTACTTACAGACGACATATACATGACATATACACCTAAGATACTTAATAGGTATTTAATCTAAACAATACAATAAGTTTTTTTTTTGTTTCCCTATAATAAAGAAATCTTCATTTATTAATTTGATGTCAATTGAAATTGGGCATGAACCATCTTTATATATTTATTTTCACATTTTTTCCTCATGACCAGGAGATCATAAGAAACAACGGGCAGTAATCTTGTCATTATATTGTGTACGATACACTACAGTATTGTCTTGGACTTACTATTGACTTTGTGGAATATTTGCGTTTTAGGTCGAAATCTCCTCAACTCATATGAGTACCTAGTATGTATGATATGTGCTGAGTATATTGCATAATTGCCGGTACTTTAGTGTAAGCTGCAGTAGCTTCCATATTCATTGTAATTTATTTTATTTTAAGATTCTATGCAAAATCATGTGTAGAAGTTACGATGCAATGGATTCTTAAACAGAAGCATTAATTGAGACGAAGTTTATTGAAAAAAGTTTGTTTAACTGATTTTTTTTTCAAGATCATTATTAGCTCTACCAACGACTGTTTTACTAGTACTACTAGATATTTACACTTATTTTTATAAAATTTTCACGAGAAAGCATGAAAGGCATTCAGGCAACCGGGCAACTTGAATATCGATGTGATATTGGAAATAATATGTGATAAACGCAACTCAGAATACACCAATAACTCACTTCTGTTATGTTTTCCTAGTACTAACCAGAAGTAACTTCGGTAGTACCGTAACTTTAGGGAAACAATCGATTGAGTACAACCCCATTTAAATAATTCCAAAATCAATGCAGTCGTATAGCGGATACAGTCGATCCATTTTATATATTTACCGAGAGGGTAGCCAAAAAAAACACGCTTGCATAAGTTATCTGGAGGTCCCAATAAATGTTTTAAGGGTGCGTAAATCATTACTGAACCCGCTGCCCCGGGATGGGCAAAGGACGAAGCCGTGATACACGAAATAATGGATGAGGTATATTTTATTGAAAATATTCCTATGGAAGTATTGTATGGAAGCTGCTTATAATCCATACAAGTTGTTTTACTGAAGACATTGGTCATGTAGTTTGTAATGTGATAAGTAAATTGTTTTGAGAAAGAACTAGAACTTCTCTCAGAACTAAAAATAAGTCAATCTTCGAGTTACGGCGTAGAATAGTTGAGAAACTTAGTTATTTTTTTTACTGTGTATGTATTACTTTTTATAACTATACAGTGAAGCAAACAAGTATACATTTTTAAAATAACATGTATTTCCTTTATGACATCCTGGTAGCAAGCCGCGTCAGGACCAGGGTATCACCCACGGGAGTCCTTGCGACGCACTAGCCCTATATAATCTGCACTGACAGCCGAACCCTCCACAATGTAAGTACTATCCTCATATATATTATGAAACCCTGGTTTTCAGTAACGGCCTTGTCCTTTTTTCACCATATTTATCGTAATGATCTATTTTCAGATGTACTTTTATGTAATAAAGACATTTAATGCTTAAGTAAGATAGTTTGTCTTTTAGCTTTCTAGCCTAAATTGACCAATTCCCAACTATTCCCTTATCAATTTTAATTTAGTAACAAATAAGATGTTTAAGAGGGATTTAAGGTACTTTTTGTCTTGAAAATATACCTGCCTGGTGGTTGAGTTTCGAAAAAAACTATAATTTACAAGTATTGTCTTGAGCCAAACAATATATAAACCTAATAAAATTACTTTTTGACCGTGCAATTATTTGTTCTCGGTCTGCAGGTTACATAACTGAATGGTGTATTATAAGGGCTCCTATCTGAATTTCACACAATTTTTTTTGTGCCAAGTTGTTTTAATAAACCACATACAATTTATATTCGTGTTGATCTCATACTCACTCAACTTTAACATCACAAAAATATTTAACACCAATTGGCGCGAAAATGATAAATTATAATAAAAATTTATAAAACAATGACAGATTCGAAATTTGAAAATTGTGTTTTTTTTGTAACAGTATTTATGGTCAGATGAAGTATAAATCATGTTAATTGATAAACAACTTTGATGATTATATTTATATACTGATGATTGGATGTAATAATGATGATCTAAAATTGTTGAGTGTTTCAAGTAATCATATAGTGTCATGTCAATTATAAACTGAAATGAGCAAAACGAAGCTGTATTCGTCACTGGTATTTTATGCATTTAATGTTGTAAAATATATGAAGCAAAGTACAAATACTCCATTCTGTAGATTTCTCTGTCCAGTCCCCTAGTTTGATAGACGTGCAAGCAAAACTTTTTCTAGGGGTCTCGTACCCCACAGTCCGAAGGGAGGCTTTCTATTATTAAATAATCATTTTCGTACTGTAGTAGGCGCGTCACTATTAAACGTGCAAATTAGCGCTCTTATAGTTTTATGAGATTCTGGTATTGAAAATTGATTAAGAGATTGTATTAGTATTTATTTAATCCGTAAGTAGGCCGTAATGTATTACAAATTAAGTATTTCATTTTTTTTTTACCAAAAAATAGATATTTTAAAAATATGAAACTAAATCATCCATCAAAAAAAAGAGCGTGAAAAATGGTCTTGTCACCTCACAGACGAACTGTTCTATCAATGTCTAAGGTTTAAAAATTCAAACCTATTTTTTTAAAAAGTGTACCTAGTGCATCAAATCTACTGTACTTTTCTTTTTAATATAATGAATCACTACTTTAATACATATTTTGATATTTAATATCGATGTAAAAAATATTTATGGTCGGATCATAGACTCTTTGTCAAAGTTATCTTATCGTTATTTATTTATATTTATCTTAATAAAAAGCTCTTCAAAACCATTTTAATAACAATAATATTGTAAGCGTGGATGTGAGTTTGTTTGTTTCTTACGCTTTCTCAGCTAAGTCAATTGAGGTTTATTTTTTTAAATCAAGGCCCTTTCGCTTTAGAAACATATCACCCGTGTCTTTCTTTGACTCAATTATCGAAATAGCTCGCACCTTTGTTAAGGAGAATGGCGTCTGGCGTCCTTCGCAGTTAATCTGCATTGTGACTGAAGTAAACATATTTTTAAAGAATAGATCGCTCTCGCCATCCAGCGTGCCTGATGTATAGCTCCGGGGGGCCTTAGTTTTAATTTTTCCTCTGTGTCTCCTCCTAAAAATATTACGCACAGTTCGACCAATTCGCGGTAATCATCTCTTACAAAACCTTTATCTAATTCTGCCTTATAAAATAGTAACAACGCTTGAATGTCTGTCTCGGCAACCCGTGCTTTTACGAAATTAAGAGATGGTTCCATTTTAGTACAATCAATGTTTTTCCAATTTTCTTGGAACTTTTTGAACATCGGAATATCTGGGCTACTAGTAATTTGCTTAATCTTGGTTTCAAAGACAGCTTTTAGGACCAATTCATAAACATGATGACGACAGGCGAAAAGCAACAATTCTCTTCCTAAAGTTTGCTCCAAAATAGCACAAGCTCCATTGAAACGGCCCATATTGGAAGCTGTTGTGTCGCAGAACATTATTTGCACTTTATACAGCCTTCGCTTGATGTTTTCCAGAAGAACTTTCTAGTTTCGGCACTGCAAGAAGCTGCTCTCTATCGTCAAATGAAGCTATATCTGGCAAGCGTTCTTCTTTTGAACTCCGTACATCCAACCCCGGTAATAGTTTTCCATCCCAATGGACTGTGACTATGTCGGGTACATTGTTTTGGAAGTTAGATTTTATTGCTTCTGCCCTTGATTTTCTAGTTTCAGTACGAATTCGCTGAATCGAGGATTTGTTAATACAGAAATCATCGCTGCTCAGACCAAGCGCTTCTACCACCGCATTAAGAATGTAAACGGTATCTCTAATGCTTAACTGGCATCGATCTAAAGCTGCAACTAGTTTAGGTGTTATAAGATTCTTTCTACCTCTTTTTAAACTTTGTTCATGGCAGGGAACGTCCGGCAAGCTGAGTTCAGAATTCAAGATCTGTTCTTCGTCTGAATCTTCTACACTGTCTAAGTTATTTGTGGTGGAAGTAGATGCAACAGCTAGTGATTCTCTTTGTCTTACAATCCTTTCCTCTTCTTCCAATCGTCGTTGTCTAGATCTTTGTTCTTTTTCCGCCAATTTTTTATCTACACCACCTAAGCATCCCGGTCGACCTGGCTCTCTCTGTTTCATTAAAAATAATTTATCTTCCTCTATTTTCATTCTCTCAAAAGCATCAGCATGTGCAATATCAAACAAATTATCAAGATTAATTATAAAATTGTTCTCACGACTCTTAAACGTAATCTGAGTTTTCTTACAATTTTTTTGCAACTCTCTCCAAACATGATATAAATCAATAAGTTTCTTCACGCAGTTAGGAAATGCCCTTGTTGGAATTCTTGCTTTTTCCCAATATATGATGCACTCCCTAATCACAAGATTTGCACTTTCACTAACAGTCAATTTAACCTCACGAATATTGTAAAATAGGACTGAGAGAACTTGTCGATTACATGGTAATTTTTTTTTTTTGGTTTTTTTAACAATTAACAAGAAAGATGGAAAAATAATGAATGCAGAATAGAATTAATCATAAAAAAGGTTAATTACCGTATCATATAAGTTTAGTCAATTTTAGAGGAGTATAGTAGATTCGACACGAAACGGCTGGATCGATATTAATGGTACTTACCCAGACTATTTATTTCTGTCATTTCATTGATTTGAGAATCAAAATTAAAATTTTATCATAATTCTCAAATTATTGTAAAATATTATTTTTGCTCATCACAACGGTGGAATAATGTTGCCATTATAAAGCTCGATGAAGAGCACCAATTCGAGTGTGATGTCAGAATGGTAAATCAGACTGTTTGATTGCTACTTAAATATGTAAGACTACATCCATTTGTCCCTCTCATGTAAATGACTTGTTGACAAAATTGACAATCTGCTTGCCAGATAATTTTAAAAATAAATGTCATTAAATAAATGGTGAAATTCATGAAAATACTCGAAGGAATAAAATGTGAAATGAAACCAGATGACTGAATCCTGACTTCTTAACTAATGTTATAGTTATACATCATCATTATCATCATCAACAACAGCCTTTAAAAGTCCACTGCTGGACATAGGCCTTTCCTTAGAAAAGAGGTTTTGGCCTACTATACCACGCTGGACAGACGGGTACATAGGTATAAGTATACGTTGCTTAATTATTAGTTTGTTCATACTACTCAAGATAAAAATAATAAGATTTTTAACCTTCTCTGGCCTGTAGAAGAGCTTTCGTGAAAGAATTGTTGAAAAATAACGTATGTCAAGCTCCTGTCAAAAACTGGTCAGATAAATAATGCAAACGAATAAAAAATATATTATTATGTTTATATAAATCTAAAAAAATTTTTTTACAAAAATATACAATATAAAAAGTTCGAACTTTTTAAAAAAAAAATTAGAATTGTGCTTAAGGTCCAAGGCTTAAATCATTTACATGGAGTATCGCACTACAAAACAAACGTGGTGACTTTGATAATCTGGTGTGCTTGTAATTTTATGTTGGTGTGCGTGAAAATCTAGTGTTTGTCACGGCTGTGGCGAACTATTGCATACTATATTTCTAACGGTGACACAGCTTTAAAATTTAAACATTAATAAATAGCTATTGCCCGCGGTTTCGCTCGTGTTTCTAACTTTTCATACAACCTTCCTTTATTTTATATGGTTAGGGGTAAAACTTTCAAAAATCCTTTTAGTAGGTGCTTACAACATAAGCAGTATCGATCGTCAAAATTTCAAATTTGTAATCCCTGCGGTTTAAGTTCTGTGTTAATAAATCAGTCAGTCAGGGCACATGATTTTATATAGGGTGGGACAAGAATTCGTTAGCATTTGAATGTAACATCCCGCGCAAATTCTTTGCAAGTTCTAGTTCTTGGGACCGATGCTACTGGAACTTGTTACAATCGTAACACATGTTTTCAACAAGATGGAGCCACTTATTACATATCCAATAAGTCCCTGCCGGTGGTTAAAGACATGTTTCCGGAAAAGCTAATTTCCAGACGAGGCGACATTACATGGCCACCCAGAAGTTTAGATCTATCCCCAGCAGACTTCTTTTTATGGAGTTATTTAAAGAATCGTGTCTACATCAATAAACCAAATATACTACGTCAATTAAACGAAAAAAATCGGCAAAGACATGTCAGCGATCTCGCGGTCTCTTTGCTGACGAGTATTCGAAAATTTCGGTGCACGCTTAGAAGAGTGCCAACGTTGTAACGGTGGTCATTTAGACGATGTAATTTTTTTAAAATAAATTCCAGCTAATTAGCTTTCTTGTAAATAAACAATTTTTGTAATATATCAAATGGTTATTTTTATATATTTTTCAAATATTACCTATATAATGCCTATAGAGCCTTAAGCAATGGTTACCGACGACCATTATCTTAAGACCAAAATGATATCAAGCTCCCGATATCACATATTACAAGTACTACTTTTACGCTCAGATCTCCCAACAAAAAATATCTTAAAAACAGAATCTAGTACGGTTGCTGCCGAGGGCCGTATCTATCGAGTCATATGGGTTCGTACCCCACGCCTTTGCCTCCTCTCTTGCCCCTGGGGGCGCATGGGAGGGATGAAACCTCTTAATTATTGTCACATATGAATTATTTTGGTATTGACGCGCGTCTCAACCTCCTCTCGTTAGCGTCCCTTTGGATTTCTTTTGAAAGCTCTAGCAGTATTATGTTTACCTAGTACCAAAAGCGTGGGATTTATTTCTTACTTGTTTGAATTTCTAAACTCTATTTACAAATAAATCTTTAAACTCGAATACAAGATTTAAGTTAAGTTATTTAATATTTGCAAGTGTGGTGAAATTAGCAAAGTTTTCCTTAAAAGCGACGTTCTTCAGCAGCTTCCTTCAGTAATGTCGGATTCAATTTCCATCCGAAATAAAGATTATAGATATTATTTATGTTTTTTCTTTATTATTTTATTGCTCTTGGTTTCTTTAGAATCATTTTTTTCAGATCACAGATTTGGACAAAATTGTTGACGGTTATGAAAATATTACGAGTATTTGTTCCTAAACTTTATGCCCTTATTTTGTATATCGAAGGACTTAATGCCCAGAGCTATCTCTTCCAGCCAACAAACTCGAGTGGTATAGAAATTTAATAAGGTTAGGTGCACGTAGAGTTTGCGTGTTTATTTAACAATCCCTAAGTGGAAAACTGACAAGAGTTGATATGAAAATATTAATTCTATGTTTAAAAGCAATTTTATACCGATTTTTTGAATAAAACGCATAGAAACAAAAAACAGAAATACATTTTTGTGAGTCACGTTTTGGGGCATTCATTTTCATTACAAGGTATTTCCAAGATAAGTTTCGGTCACACTCGCACCTAAATTTTAATCATAAGTGTGTGTCGTGTCGCAGCTACAATTAAGCCGAGCCTTGGTCTGACTACCCAACTAATGACAACTTTAATTTTCCAAATTCACCTGGCGTTTATGTAATTCACCCCATACATGCGCCCCCAGGCCGCGGGGTGTCTAATGTAAGGCCTGGGGTGGTAAGCGACGCTCACGAAAAGGAAAAGGGGTGGTTCTAGCAATTTTTTTCTGATTTTCCCCCCACCCTTTTTGCCCGATAATACCCTAATGGTCGCTTGCTTCCTTTTCGGCGGACTTTTTTCGTCGTTGAAGATCGAGACGTATTTTTTACTCGCTTGTAATTTCCTCGTTTCCCCTCAAATGAAAAATAAACGGTCAGATTTTTTTCTATTGACGTATGATTTTTGAGGTCGCACGGTCGTTGGGTGATGAGAATGTGACAAGTTATATTGGGTGGCCGCGCGATTGAGGTGCGACTAGGTGGGTTCGTGTACATACTCGAAGGTGCGACGGAGGCGTCAAAGTTATCTATATTAAAAAAATATGTTTGTTGTCAAAGGTGCCTTTGAGATAAAAGCTTGCAGTGAGTGTAATACCTAAGATCTCATTTTCAGAAAATTATACTGGTAACTGTTAGGCAAAATTATGAGATTTAAGACTAATTATAAGTCAGGTCAATTTGAAAACAGGATATAAACTCAAACATTTTTCTTAC
Source organism: Hypercompe scribonia (assembly GCA_949316085.1). NCBI lineage: Eukaryota > Metazoa > Arthropoda > Insecta > Lepidoptera > Erebidae > Hypercompe > Hypercompe scribonia. The sequence goes on from OX438986.1 coordinate 12,097,112, forward strand.
ACGTTTTAACATGTTCTTTAAGCACCATAGTAATATCTTACATAGTATACCTTGTTAATCTAAATACCATAATTATATAATTATTGAACTATTATTGGAATTTTCACCAACTATTTTGCAAGATAGTAAAGTTTACGCTACGTATCGGACTACGATAAAGAGGCGTTCCATACCCTTGGCTCCAAAACCATGCGCCTAAAGATCTTTGTCGCACTATAAAAGTAAAAGTCGTAAATTATAAGACTTTTACTGCTTTTTAGGCAAACCCTGGCACCGTTCGTGTTCATCCTCTATGCCTTCATTTATTTTTTCATTTGAAGTATGTATATAAAGTAGTTACAATATAAAATACTTTTTGCTCAATGATCTCTCTTTTTTGTTTTTCTTTATAGACCCGTCCTTTTGTTTTAATTATTGAACAATTGGGTTTTTCTTTATAAAATAAAAAGTATTGAAGGAATATTGAATAAATTGGGACAAAATTACGAATATTTTGAAACTTTTGAATAAATATTGACAAAAGCTTATAATACTCTATTCCAATGTGTTATCATATTTTACAGGTATCCAACCAGGATCTCTCATCTTTTTTTTTGTTAAAAAAATATTTTCGTGCTTTCTCTATAACTCTGTGGACAGTTTTTAGGGATTATGTCTGATGCCACAAGGAAATTCTCGGCAAGCCTCGCATGCGAACGTTAGCACATTACTTTTATTTTGGCATCGATAAATTTTCGTACTCGGGTACCTCCCTGCATAATGCATGCAGAGAAAAAGTAGGGAAAATAGAGAAAAATCGAGGAAAATTTCGCCCCCTCGATGGGGTTCCTTAGGCACCACCTACCAGGAAAGCAGGGGCGCAGAGAAGGCTATCGTCCGCCAAGATTAATACGGTACGGTACGAGCACCCGTCGCCGCAGCTTTCATTAAAAATACTGGGACTCTGATGGGTTAGCTGGCAGGCTTGCAGACTAGCGGCGCTTAGGGCGCTGTCTGTGGTTTTACACAGAAATAAGACACGCTCTACTTAAATTAATTCCGAATCTTTACATTTCTTTTACAAAACGGTGAAAGTGCACAAAGGTAAAGAACGTTACCAAGAGAAGTTTTATGTTAAACGTTTGTACAATATTATACCTTAATATTCCTCTCGTTTTAATAATTCTTATCCAAATACTGTTCTCTTAATATTAAAATGTATAATATATAATGAAGAAATAATACAATTGTTATAATTAGGTAACACAAATATGTTATCGATAGTTGCTGTTTTTCATTTTGTATATCACAAAAACGCGAAGAAAAAGGCTGCATTCAAGTAAGCTTGTTAGATTATGAAAATCGTTTGAGTGTGTGTTTTTTAAATTATTATCGTAGTACTAAATTAAACTATATACACATTGCTTTAAAAATGTGTGCGTTTTCGGTTCAAAAGAAATTAAACTCATTTTTGTCTAAACATAAACTTATAAGTTTGCGGTACATATATATATATATATGTTAATTAACGTCTGACACACATCGCCATCTAGTCCTAAACTAAGCAGAGTGTGTACTGTGAATAGTCGACTACACATAAATAGTATTTTTTTTTGTAAATACACACATATTACATATAGAAAACATCTAAACTGAAACAAATATTTACAGATTGTACAAAGATTAAACCCGAGACCACAAGCACAGCAGGCACATATGACACCACTGCGCGAGGTAGTCAATAACTTTCATTATATCAAACAATTAACATTATCATACTGATACAAAATCATCAAGTATTTTATTAACTTTAAACAGTTATATTACTATGTACATATAATATTAAAAGCAGTCTATAAATACAAAGAAACACGACATAGCATTTCAAACTTTATTGCTACTGAGTAGAGTATGCTGATGAATAGAGTTCATTCAATGTGAACAAGGAACAAAGTCGGAAATAACTTCGCTTAAATTATAATAGAGATTATATCATCAACAGCCGTTAGCAATCCACTGCTGGACAAAGGCCTCTCCTTAGCAAGGAGGTAACAAATTATATGATTGGTTAAATTTTACTATGGTCTGGTAGCCATAACAACTTTGATATTCATATTTCGACTTGAATGTTCCACCCAAGGATATAAACTAAACTAATTAATTACTCGACTCTTAAATCCACAACTTCACATATACAGCTACTAGCGGACCAGTCATTAGGATTCCATCACTCACAAAAAGTATGTCCAGTCGCCCCTACCTCTTGCATGCTCCACAGTTATTATTTCTTAGCTCTTGCACCCCGTATCCCCCTAGTCGTGCTAAGTACTAAGCGGACTGTTTGTAGGCAAAAAGTAGAGTTACCCTCTACTCCCCCTACACCCGCTCACGCTTTTAAACCTCAAGCGTCCAAGTGCGGGGAATATGAAATTTTCGAAATGATAAAGCCGGTAAATAATAACTAGTAGTACGCCGGGCACGGCCGTCTAATGTACTGACTGCAAAAAAATATTACGCATCTTAACAATATTACTCATTAGGAAAATTAATAAATAAATTACATTTTGGTGAAACGAAAGAGTATAAATGTGATTTTAATTTTTTTTAACCATTTAAATTATAAGTAAAATATAATCAGAGAATAACGATTTTGCATAATATACTCTACGCCAGCCCTCTAGATTGTCTGTGAGAAGTCAAAAGTAGAGACAAAACTGCCTCACTATAAACAATTGTTAAAGTTACGTAGACAGACATACACTTCGACAATCATCTGTAAGTCAAATATTTTATCTTTTAAAATTGAAGTTTTCTCTAGAATAATGTAACATCTTGTTGTCATATCAAAAACATATTATAAAATTAAATTCATAAAAGATTATCTTACATGTTACCATTCATAGAAGTTTAGGCTTAAATATATTCCAGATATGTTAAGTTGAAGAGGTTATGTATATATCGAAACATACTAATGAATACATTAAATTGTATTAGTAAATAAAAAATTTGGAATAACTGTAAATGGGAACGGGCCAAAGATAAAGAAAACACTGTTATTAGTATTCATTATCTGTGCAAAAAAACAACAAAATGTCACGTCAATGTCATTGTTAATCAACAGACAATTTCTACTGTCATTATTTTCCAACTTGATTTAAATCCAAAGATGTGATTGTTTTATTTTTAAAGATTTGATTTATTTTTAACTATTCCAGTGCTATGCTGTTACCAAAAATATTTTTATTTTTACTATACATCGTAAACGTAAAATTGTTGCAAAATAAATAAATATAAAAAAGTTGTGCTTTCAGTTTCAAGTATGGTTGCAACACTATTGTTTATTATTTGGATTGAAAGTTTAGAGTTTAATATCAATTAAATAAACACACTTGTTTCTTTTTTTGCGGCTTACTCAGGTCTTGTCGTTGAAAATAATTGCAAAAACTTTCAAAATAATTTAGTATTTATTTAAAATAAAGACATTTATAGACGCTTTATATTTAAATCAACTATTATTTCGTCACTGTTCTTTTTATTCAGTCAGTACAAGGGCAGCAGCGGGGTTCGTGTGTCTGCTTTCACATTTCCCACTCGCAACGTAAGGCGGGGTACAGTACACCCCACCACCCGCTGTGTTCCTGGTGCCTACACCCGCTTTTTATACCTTCCTGCCCGTCGAAAGTAATCAATTTGCGACTTAATTAATTAAGAAAAAAGCTTTGTCTGACGTTTAGTAACTTCAAATGACTTGTGTTATTTTTCTCTCAGTTTTTTGTTTATTAACTTATGAACAGATCAGGGCTATTCTCAATGCTACATTCGAATTCTTAAGAACTCGATGAAATAGTTTTCCGTATCCTTTCAGGAACTTAACGAATGAAAAATGTCAAGCGGAACAAGATTTTCTTGAAAGCATTTTGTTGTCTCCCTATAACATTCCTATTTTGGGTTTAAATAGATCCTATTTGTAGTATGTACGTATTCATTAAATATGTGTGTCCTTAGAAGTTACAAAAACATAGAATATGTCTACGTATGAGGTTTTTCCCAGAGTTTGAGATAAGATCGTAGTTTTAATTAATTATTGTTGCGTGTTATAGAGAGTTAAAGCTGATAATGATACTTTATTGACTGTTGTCTTACTGCTCATGGATTAGATTAAAAACCATATTTTTAGACTATCATTAAATTGTAATTTCTTTATGTGGGTATATACAAATTTGTACGACAAAACGGACAAATTACATAAAAATACGTACATTATATGTGACATATATGGAACTTGACGCCACTTTTGTGTTTATCAAACAAACCGCTAAACTAAAATGCTTATAAAGCTCACTATAAGTTTGAAAGGGCCGAGTCAGCGCGCAAACATGTTAATTTACCACGCGACCCAATTCCCCCATCCTAATTCTGTACAGTTTCCACACTAGGAGAGCTACAAATACTTTTCCTTTAGTTTCGTTTCACCCGATATCGTCGTTATCTAGTTAGCCCGGGTCGACGAGGGTCCGAAGGGTCCGGACTAAGTACCAGGACCGCATAGGTAGGTAGGAGGCTCGCGTGATGCCTGCCCCACACCCGCCAAGACTATTTATAAACGCTCTCTCTACGCAATGCCAGTGAGGGATTGTGTTCTCGCACGCTGAAACCAATTAGAGCTTATATGATCCTGGTAATAGTATTTTTCTTTATGTATTTTTCCCTAAATTATTTTTTCCTTTGTTTCTTTCTTTCTTATAAGGTGGCAAGAAATTTTTGTTTTGGAGTTTTGAAATTGAAAGAATTAAGAAATAAATGCTACCGATTTAATTGGAAATGTGATATAATCAAAAGACCTAAGTACTAAACTTATTGTCGTTACACATTACATTATAATATTATAGTCTAACAATGTCATATTTCTGCAATGTTCTAAAATGTTCTACAATCGAAATAAGATAATAAAGAAAAGAGAAAAAATATGACAAAGAATAAGTTTTTAAACAAAGTGAACTGCCTGCAGATATTTTGATAAATCTTAGAAATTCGTTACTACTAAGTCTGTGAGGTGCAAAAGGGACAAAAACACTGAACGTGGATCTCCCAAGTCTGATCACTAATTTACTCATCAATCATCAGTAATGATTATACGTGATAGACTTTCTTATAAAGAATGAATAGGTACATCCAAAAAAGTTATTCAGATCAACTTGTTGATAAAGACATGCAACACTTTTAGAAATTGGAATATTATCGTGTTTATATTACTTTATGAACTTACGCTCAAAAAAAGCCCAACTTTTTAAAAGAAACTTGAAAACCTAGCCAATAATTTTAACCAACCCATAGTTGAATTATTCAATAACTTTTTTAAATGTATTCAAAGTAATAGTTAAAAATAATTGAATATTAACCATCCTAATAAGCCGATTGTTAATTTAGTTAGTTATAAAACGTTATAATCGCTGTTTACCAAAACAGACGCTTAAATTAATAAATACAATGCTACCATTCGAAACATTTCATAGAGCCTACCCCTATATAAATTTTACCTTAAAAATCCGCAAATTCGGGGCCCCGGCACGGTCGCTAGACCTTTCGGAAAAGGGTCCACCAAAAGGGATTTGCCTTGGGATCGGGGCATTGGGCCCTACACTTATACAAAATGTCCAATATGAGCCCGCCCTGCGAACCCTCGGGGGTAGTAGCTAGACTGTGAATGTAAACACACAACTTTGTTGCCTAACCGATGGTCTATTACGTAAGTGGTTGTCAGTTATGACCCAAATCATGGCGATCATTTTATTTGGTGTTGGAAATAAAAAAGAAAAATTGTTTTTGCAATTAAAATTTGTATTATGTGAACACATATGAATATTATTAACTAATACATATCAACGTCAAATGACAAGAATTTTATTTAATATTATAATATTTAGTAACTGGACATATGACTGCCCGATTGGCCTAGTGGTTTAAGCGATCGCCATGCCGCTCTCCAATTCGCTGAGTGTTGTGGGTTCAAATCCTACATGGGACAACACTTTGTGTGATCCATAAATTGTTGTTCTGAGTCTGGATGTTCTTTGTGTCCGTTTCTTGTATGTTTGTAAAGTCTCCCGCGACACAGGATTTATTCCTGATACGGATGTTGTTTTTTTTTAATGTAACGAGCTCACCAAAGTAACTTTACTCTGCCTGATGGAAAGCTTGAATAGAATCTAAGAGTTGTGGTCAACAAACTTATTGTGAATGCAGACAATGCAGTATGGTGACCCACACTATGGCACCCTCGTAAGATGCTTCTTCACGCCCCTATTTGAGACGTGAAAGGCATGACAATCGTCGTAGTAGTGTAAGGCTCACACGCTTATCACGATAACTGTCACTGCTGCATCAATGGGCCTTCGGTCTCTCGCCATTGAAACACGACAGCATGGATACTGTCGCTTTAGGTTGATCTTCTGTGAGAGGGTAGTACCGCCTCGGTTGATTTGGCTCGTTCGGGTAAGAAGAAATTAGAATAATAAAAATAATTTATATTTACTGCCTGTAAATGCATGTCAGTCATAATGGAATCCCTGACAAAGCGAGCTTTTATGTATATTATCTCCCTACCGTTTGTAAAAAGGTAATTTGAATTTTAGTTGACGGCACCTTGACAAGCGGTCACCTCGCCAGTTTATACTGCACTGAGTGTTGTGGGCTCAAACTCCATTTAGGATAACACTTTGTGTAATCTACAAATTGTTGTTTTGAGACAGGGTGTTCTTTGTGTCCGTTTTATGTATGCTTGTAAAGTTACCCGCGACACAGGCATATTTCTACTGCGGATTGTCTTTAAAAAGAATCATAGAAAACAAAACGTATTAAAACGATTTTAAATAGTATATTTAAAAAACCTTTTTTTAATGTTTTGAATAGATTTCCTACTGTGGACGTATTCTCCGCAATGTTCTTGAATACCGTTTTAACCCTCGCCGCAAATATGGCAAGTGTTATACTTGTGTGCCTATGTATGTATGTGTATGTACGTTGATGTTTATAAAATCATGACCCTTAAACAGATGGACTGTTTTTGATTTATTTTAGGTTTAAAGTTGATTTGATCGAAAGTTTTTTTATTGTATAATTCAATACTTATTAAATAAACATATCATTCTTGTATAACATTGACAATGTTTTCCTAACCGGCCACGTCGGCTTAGTCTCAACAGAGATCCAACTACGCAGATGTTATAGTGCACACGTGTGTACGTACTCACAGGTGCACTCTTTGTTCTCTCACTCTCACATCGATGGGGCTGTTATCCGACACGACCGGGGAGAGTTTAGGCCCAGGATCGACGGCTTTACGTGCTCTCCGAGGCATAGGGGTTAAGATCCCGACTTTCATACTCCGGACTGTTATTAAGCATTTCTGTAACTTTTAGGTTTTTGATCCGACCAGTAATCCAACCCGAGACCTCTTAATCAGCAGCCGCATAAGCTAACCATACCGACGTACACCGTAAAGCAACATGTTTAACATTATTTAATATAGTACTCCTTTTTTTTCAGGTAAGAACGGCAAAATTATACGTCAAAATATACGTCATTGTAACAACAAAGGTAAGGCATAATCGCTTAAACATTTAAGAGATTTTTTATAGTTTTAAATCTTCGTATCGTAATCACAATTCAACGTCACACCAGTAGTCAATTGTTTAAATAATGTTTATTGGTAACGTATTTGTTCCACTTTAGAATAACGATAAGAGAATATTAATCGTTGTATATATTAGTATAATTTTTATCAGAAAATGAAAAACTACAACCTATGGCAAAGAAGAATTGAAAAGTTAAGTTGTGTTTTTAATTACCAAAATAATCAGACGTCTTGTAAAAGAGGATCCAACTTAGATTGTACTCCATAACTTTAACCAGGCTATGTTACCAACGTCGTTATATCAAAGAATTCAAACCCGGTATACAATTTTTAACACATTAAACTCCGGCAAATCCGACTCTACGCAGATGAAGTCAAAAGCATCAGTTAATATTGTATAGTAAAGTAAAACATCCATTTATATAATAAATAATTACATTAATGTTACTAGGACATCATAGCTTCTCGAGTAGTTTGTCAGACTGACCTTTTCATACTTTACACGTGTTACTTACGACTGGTATAGTTGGGGAGGTAACAAAATTTAATACCCAAAACAAGTATTAATAATAGTAAATAATGTTTAATATCTAATTAAATACCTTTACGACTTCATTTTGATTACTTCGTATTATTGACTTTTGTGGTGTAAGTTTTGACTGTTGAGGTTATGTCAAAATATTGTTTTGAGAAAGTTTCAAGTTATCTGTTGGTTGAAGTTGACATTGGCCAAAATAATTAGTAAAAACGACAATAAAGCTCATTTATAGCTACTAAAGAAAATCAATAAACAAATGGTGGAAAAATAACTGAATTGATTCTGAATACATTGAGTAGTACCTACTCGTACATGATTACAACGTCGCCATCTTAGCTTTTCCAGGGATACTCAGGCCAAATAAAAAAAATACGATAACATTTCTGGCTAGCACTCAGCTGCTCTTTACGGCGAATACGGATGTGCTAAAAGTACATATAGGGGTGTCGGGGAAAAAGTTATAATAACATTAATGTAGGTTCTTTTGACAGCTCGCCGGTCGTCGTTAGCAGCCCTGTGCTCTGTATCTTGTCATAATCTTTTAGTGACGCAGTGCTTGTCGATAGTCTCTATATAAAGTACATCGATAAAATGTTTAGCTATTGATTTTTGTAAGTATGAATGTATTCGGTATTCGAGTAATAAAGTTGTCGTTGTGATGTTATATATTACCAAATTCTGTAATGAAATGAAAAAGAGTTTTTAAACCACAAACGTACATCAAAACTTTGAAACAAATGTACAGGTAAATTCCATAATAATTATTAAAAAAAATTGTAAAATGAAATTCTGTAAGGACCACTACTTATCCATTACTTACGAACTTGGTTTTTATATATTTTAAATAATTGAAAACCGTGTTTTTTAGTGCGCAGATATTCTAAAATATATTAAATAAACTCACTACAGGTGTAAATCTGATTTAATTGAAAATGGAACTTACTTAAATATACTTCACATTAACGTCCTTCGTAATTTTGTAACATGAAAAAGTGAAATATCGACTGTAGTTTTATCGACAGAGCAGCAGCTCGCTTCAAGCCGCATCACTAATTACGGGACGCAGACGGCGGCGCCGGGTCGAGCCAAGGGTACACGGTCCTCTCGACTGAATTTTTTCCCTAACACCCCACACCCCACCGGATGGGGTGGAGGCTTCCTGTCCCTCCCGGACCCTTCTTAACATTTCCCTGGCTCGGAGGCACAGAAGGAAGACGCCTCGCTTATATGAAATCCTGGTACCTACGCTCGGGTTATATACTTTTTTAGGGTCAGACCCTTTGAGGCCTTTCTCTCGAGTTAGGGACCTACATATTCCCTTTTCAGGCCCTTTTTGACCTTTGTAGGTTTAGGCGGCGTTGTTTCGTCGTTATATTATATAAAAGTTTCAGATTTCTCTGAGTAAGGGACGGTGTTGACACGGTCGCTATGTGAATTTTTGGTATTTACTATCGAAACTATTCATGGCTTAGTGTGATATACAAACTATTATAATTATTGGATCATACGTTCTATAGTTTTCTGACAAAGTATTTGTACTTTGTTAGTGCCTGTCGAAACAAAGGAGAGAAAGTATTCATAAATTAAACGTAGAAGTCTTATAGAGATGATATGATATATCTCTTTGACTGCGGGTTATATTACAATAATGTTTTTTACTTTACATTGACTTCCTCAAAAATCAATACCTTTATCATTTTTAATCAATTAATGATAAAAAAGTTAATTATAGTTCATTATACACATAGTATTTATAGTATATACGTACACGTTTCGTTTCTATACACTACTATTTTTACTTTTATTATTATTATTTTAACTATACAAAGTGTTGTCCCATGTAGGGATCGCACCCACAACACTTCGGTGCAGTAGGAAGCGGCGAGACGACCGCTCAAACCACTACACCGTACGTCCAGACAACTGCAATATCAGAGTTGATAAAAACCTGTTATATTTTCGACTTTTTGCCTCTTTATATTTTCTTTAAAATAATTCAACTTATATTAATATTAATTTTTTCTTGCAGATAACCTTAACATGAATATTAGGTTCATATATATAAATATATTATCATATTAAAAAAAAAAGAATCACTTAAAAATAAATATTTATCCTAAACCTTACGCCATTTGATTTTAGTGTTCGTAAGAATTACACAAAAACCCTCTAAAACAGGAAATACTTGCTAAAGGTTCCGTCCGTGTTTAAATATTAGTAATACTTTCTACCTCAAGTTACCAGGCGCGTAGCGCGCCGAGGATGTATTATAAAGATTGTTTTTAAACGCGATGTCAATATTTGACTACGCACGTAGCTAAAGGAATGAGTGCTCAGATGGTGTAGATAACGGTGTTTTTATACATTGAACTATTGACTGGGTGTTTTTTGAAATACTGTATAAGTATTTTTTCATTATTTCTTATGTTTCATGTAGTTCGCTCTGGTATTGGTAACCTTTCAAAAATCTTTACGCAAGAGAGAGAGTTTACTAGTAGGCGGATACAATTCGAGCAGATACCTGCGGAGCCCCGTCTTCTACTTTTACTCCTTTTTTTTCTATTTTTCTTTGAATATTGCAAGTTGCACTCAACGTGAAAATTATGCTACGTGTGGCAAAGTACTAAGTTTAAACAGACAGACTTTTTGATCTAGTGATCAAAAAGTCTGTCAGTTTAAACTTAGTACTTAGTACGATCGCCAACCACTAGGTTGGCGATCGTTACTACTGGGCATGAGTTTGATTTTCATTCGAGACAAATATAGTGTGTCTAATTGTAATTTATCTATAATGTGTGTATTAATAAATATGTATGTAATGTGTGAATGTGTTCAATCGCGTTGTTTCACCATTACAACTTGTTGACTAAGTAAATTTAAACTTCTACAAAAGCCAGTGTGAAGTTTTATCGTTGCAATATTTTCAGCATTATTTACCTCACGATACTGCCATCTGATTTACACAATTCTGTATCTACATAAATTTGAAAATCTAAATGGCTTTCGCAACACTTCATTACAACCAATACCAATACGTGATCGTATACAATTAATACGTATACGTCATTAAATATAACCTGATTAAAATGGAAATAAACGTATTTTATGCTACGTTTGATTTGCACCTGTCATTTATACCAAAGAGGAAAATTAACAACTTCAATCGAGATACAACCAATGCATTTTCCTTTGTATTGACAAATAGAATACTTCTTGTCGCGTTATGTACTCCTGGTAGTAAGATTAGAACAAAATATTATTAGATAAATGAATTTAGGTATATTTCTAATAGATTGATTGTATTATTTCAATTATTCAACACCATCTCAGCTGTCCCAAGGTTCTTTACAACAATTTACATTTAGGGCCAGTTTCACCGCTTGCTGATAAAGTCCCTGACAGATTAATGTCAACTTATCTGACAGACAACTACAAATTTCGATTTATCAAGTCTTATCAACAAGTTTTATTTTTGAAACTGATAAAACTGGCCCTTAAAGTATTCACTTAACTAAAGAAACTTCACTAATACTAGGAAAACATGACTGTTTTATTGGTTTAAATTATTGTGTAGTAAAAATCATGAAGTTAACAATACGAAGTTCTTAAGGCTCTGGATGTGTGTGTAGAAGAACAATATATTCGAAAATTTCACTATTGCATTTCAGTTTATATCTGCTATATTGAGGAAACCTTAACACGTGTTCATTTAATAAATTGTTTATTAATTAATTTACAGGTCAGAACGCCTTTGACTGTTATGAAGTCCTGGTATTAGAAATAGAAGTGTTTTATTTTTATACCATCTGAGTTCTTTCTATAAAACTGAATGTAATTACTAGTTTTTCCTTGTTTTGATGTGTTACTCTAGTTGCTCGTTGCTGTAAAACTTTTGAATTAATGTGTGCAATAAGTTTTAAAGGTTTTTTCAAGTAATATCAACTAACTATCACTGATTTATTATGTTTTAAAATATAAACATTCGCTCAAATTACAAAAAAAATCTATCTTAATGTGCTAAGAATGTGTTTTTAACTACAAATCCCTACAAAATACTCCCTAAAATGATTTAAAGGAATTGTTTGTTATGCATTGCCGTCTTTACTGTCAATTCAATTATGATTAAGAAGCGGCTCTGAAAATTGACACAACATACGAGTACTCTTTTTTGTTCCAAAAACTTTGTGTGAAAACTATAATATACAATTAAATCACGGGATACAAAAATTTACCATAATCTTGACAAGGTATACAAACGAAAATTCTTTCGACAATTTACGTGTTATGTCCATCATATTTTCTCATCGAAATGAAAATTAGCATCAATATACTATATTTCACATCACTAATGATTGGTTTCTGGTGTTTATGAGGGACATTTTAAAAATATTTCTTTGATATAATACTCGATGTGTGATTACTCGAGAGTACTATTAGCGAATCGATGGATTTTCATTTTCCGTTATTGGTGCGAGTGAGTGAGATATTTTATGACATAAACTTAAAATTATTAGGTTGGACAAATCTGTATCAATATGTGTGTTGGTCGTTAAGCCTTTGTGGATTCAATCAATGTTGTTTGTCAATTGATGTTATTTTTTTAATTTTAGACTGGATAAATGAGTTTCTCTATCTATCTTAAATCTACTTAACCTGGAAGGAGTGTAGGCAGAGGGTCATTACATTTCGACAATTCTTAAGTAAGATATGTGCAGACCTCATGGTCGACCCACCATCTAGAGTCTAGATAGGAAAAATTAGTTTCTTTTGCTTTATAAAAAACCATAAACCAAATGACCTCACGGACATTTTTTCGTACTTTTTCATTAGAATCTTCGTTTTAATTATCTCTAATTTAAAAGTTACATGTTTTCCGAAAAGTTACACAAAATTTGTACCATTATCAGAGGGTGGCATTTCCGTGACTTTAATTTAGCGTCCGCAAGATATAATCGTACATTTGACATTTCGACTCTGAGATTACAAATGAACTTTGCTGAGTCAGTCGTAAGCGCCCGCCAACTTACTAAGGATTATACTACTTTAATATAGCGCTGCGACCGTATGTACCTCCCTTAAGTGCCACTGTCACGAGCCAAAAGGCGAACAAAGTAGCACAGGCAGTACCCTCCTATACACGAAGTATAGCCGCCGCGCGCCACGGGGGTAAACTTTGATACCCCAAAACCTCCACCCGCGTTATGCCCCCCTGGTACCCGGCCCACCCACTGCGGGGCTTTGAGGACGTCTTTGAGCCCAACTTTAGCGGGGAAAACCCCAAAATTCAAGTTGGGCCACGTCCCCGATTACAAGTCGACGATATCTTTGAAATTTTCTGGTCTCTTGGCATTACGGCCGTAGTTTTTTTACTATTTCTCAGACGTCGGTATTTAGGTTGAGGATTATTGTATTCTTCACAATGTAATTTGGAAAAATTATAAGTGTTAACATTTGCGCATTAAAGTCTCACCTATTTTTGAAAGGAATTTCTTTAAATCCCTTTTCCTATGTAAATGAGGCACAGAAACGTTTTATATTTGAAATAGTTATTGCTTAAATGTAGAAAAAGTGTAAAACGCTAAAATTTTTAAGTAATGTGTACTATGAAGTTATTTATTATTGTAGGGGCCTAACAAATATCTTGATCAATCATGATACAAGAGCATATATAATAAAGTTATACTCATTGATGAAATATAAAGTCGGTATAAAATTAATGATAACTTAGAAATATGTATATTAGTTTTGACTAAACGAGTATTTTGAACGGTAACGTAACAGTCTTAATACGATATAAATTTATATACTTACAATGTTATCTACTATTTATGGCCTTAAATGAATCACGATAAAATATTTCGACAAAAACTCATTTATTTTCCACTTTAAAGGAATTTTTAGTTTCATTTGTCATGACAAATTATAATTTTTCATTTGGGATTGGTATCTAATAAGTGACGGACAAGTATATCAGCTTTCGGCCATGTCAGATCATAGCACATTTTCTTTCACATTCAAACCACACAAAGAAAAAATAAACTACTTAATCTAACTATTATACTCTATTTAGGTGCCTATTGTACTATAATACAATAGAAAAGTCCACGCATTTTTTAAATAAAAGGTCATATCCAGAGCACCCCTAAGCATTAAGCATAATAACAGAACTTTCTCAAGAGTCGGGTCAAATAAAAGACATCAACGTGCGACTCAAAAGATAATTTTAAATTTTCATACCAATTATCAATGTATGTATCAAATATCAATGGTATAAATGTATTTTATTTAAACAAGTGGAATAAGTGTATAGCTAGTGTGTAGATTGTTTATACGAAACAAATTCGTTTCGTATAAACAATTAATAACAACAAATAAAGAAATTGATTTCGTTGATTTTAGATAGGTTTAATAAATCTTATTTTTTTTTTGAAAACCTATTCGATTTTTGTATTATCCATACCCTTCCTATTTTAATTAGTTTTAGATAACTCGGTAACTAACTAGATAACTAACATTCTGCAAGAATTTAACTAACATTTAATTAATTTAATTCAATTGTTGTTTATAAATTTTTTTGTTTTATTTAGGAGTGTTTACGGTTGTGTATTATTACGGTTTGTCGAATGTTATTCTATTTTTTTGATCATTTTCGTTTATTCGGTTTTAGTAGACTAAAACCTCCTTTCTATGGAGAGGCTTATGTCCAGACTATAAAAGCCTGTTGATGTAATGTGATTACTATTACTGTTTGAAAATGTAGTAAAAGTTTTTACATATAATACTTTGATGGTGGATTGTTATAATTTAAACGAGGAAAAAATATATGTTTTTAATTGGTTATTTAAAATCTGTAAATCAGAAATGTCAAAAAAGATTGGAACATATTTCAATATAATTGGAACATATATAATATAAAATATAAAAGAGAAAGTATTTTCGACAGTACGAATACAATTACAATAAAATACTAGGAGTAAATATATTTCTGAATACTAGTAGCACAGAGCCGTAAGGAGTTGTATCAGCTACTAAAAGTACCCGAAATCTAGAGATACGACCAGGCGTAAAGGGATACGATAATACTAGGGTAGCAAGAACCGTAAGTGGTATAAACAAGGATAGTGTGCCGAGATCGTACACTACTAGGTGTAATGTTTATTTCGGGACTGCGGGCTCGAATTTAGTATACGTTTGTTCGAAGTTTTAAACCATGTTTCATTTTGGACTTTTAATGTTAAATACACGTCGAAGAACGTTTTATATCGTTTTGCAGTTGTAAACGAGTTAAAGAGATAGTAATACGTATGTATTATATTTACAAGCTTTTATAATTGATACGATATCGTATCTACACAAATGTGTGTCAAGTTTATCCTCGACGTAAAAATCGATTCTGCAAACGTGTGGTCCAAAGTTATTTTCATTTGAACTCATAATGCTTCCACATTCATTGAGGTTAGTTACCACTTTCCATAAATTATAATACGATATTATTAAAGGAGTTTTATGACAGAATATAAACTGCGGCTAAAAGGGAAAAGGGTTTTTATTATTTTCGAAATACCTACAGCCTGAGGCGAGAAAGCAAAGCTATCTATCGTTTACGATCGCCCAAGTTAAGATTGGGTTAGTTATACTTAATGTATATTTGGTAATAATCTTCCTCGGCTTTAGAACATTACAATATTAACGGATATAGAGGCCTCCCTTACTAAATAGCTCATTTGAACTATAATAGTTTGTAAACAAAATATTTTATATCTATTTTCCTACGTTGCTTACAATACTGAATATTGTCGATAGGTACAGTTAAAAAAATTAAGGTAAACAATATGCGCGTTTAAGTATTTGTTTTTATTTAATTAAATTAAAACAGAAATCTCATGTTCCTGATTACTAAGGCAGCAGCAAACCGCAGGAGGTGCGATTAACTACTTTGTTAATAAGTGAAGTAATACTGCAGGAAGAATTACAGGCTGGCCGCTAGCGGTCGGGTAAGGCAACCGGATATTTCTTTTAGCTGTCCAAAGAACCCCCCGGTCATAATGCCCTAGTGGGGGCCGCAGGGGGGCAGATATAAAGATACAGGCCCCCCACTTATCCCGGGACCATACCCGGTCCTTTTGCTTTTATAGGGGGTGTGTATAAAACCGAATCGCCCGGTTTTAGCTGTGCTAGAGTGTTACGATCGGGGCCGGCGGCGGCGGTCGCATTATACCGACGGAACGAGACTATATCTGATGTGGTTATGGTGCCCTTGTACTTATTCACAATGTTTAGACCATGGCTTCACTCATTTATTAGTCTGGCGTTTCAAACGGTCAATAAAAATGTTGAAGGTTCTGTAGTAAAAGGAAATTAATGGTGAAAAACTGTGGCCGGCAATGTCCTTATTTTTTGTAAGTGATTATCACTTTTGTTTCTCTTTTAATTACCAAGACTTCATTTTGAAATTTCTAGATACAAATAGAATAAAGTCTCTTGTAATCTGCAATTGTAAGATATAAAATATGAATGGTTATTTATTTTTATTTATAACATCCTGTATGTTTGAGACGGCAAACGCATTGTAAACGTTAGGAATACGATTCTTGTGCAAATGGAGATAAATCTATAGCATCTCGATCCTCGATCATTTGCAAGTGTGTAATTACTTGTAAGGTATATATTTGTTAATGGTTGTTTTAGTTTTTTTACGTAAAAAAAGTTGTTTTAAATGTATTCTAAGACATAGCCTGAGAACATCAAACCTTTTTCTTTTGTATTTGAAGTAGTGTCATTGTAATTTATACTAGATATACAGTATAACTAAATTGTGTTTGAAGAAAATGTTTCATGTTTACTGTTTTGATTAGGCGTTAAAATTTATAGTCAGTGTAGTATTTAAAAAAAAATACCCAATAGTGGGTTCGGACAAATTTTTCTTTTCCATTTTCATAAAGAGAATTCAATAAGTAAGAGGTCTAATAGTAAAGGGAGTTTTCCCACTGGAGTCATCAGTTGTTGTACTTAAATCCGCCCGTTGATGGCTGGGCATGAATCTTTCTGTTCTACGGCTTTGGCTCACGTGGAGACATTGTAACCTCAAGATATTAATTTCTGTTTATTATACGGGCGACATGTGCGTATAAGAGTTATAAGATGAAGGTAACTATGTTGTTTCATTATTCGAATGTTAGAGGGTTCGGGTGGCGGGGCCAGGGTGGAAACCGTATAAAAACGACAATTTCCTCTAAACGCACGCCGCGCCCGCGCCCGCGCCTGTCTCGCCGCGCCCTCCGGTACTAATTAACTGCCACGCGGTTATGTCACCCTGGTACCCCTGTTTGTAGGGCGGTGTTCAATTTTTTGTCTGGAGGTTGACAGCTTGACCTTTCTGTACTTATAACTAGAAAAAACAGTAAATAAATTGCTACATAAGTTGTATTAATATTTATGAAGAATGCCTTGTGTTGGCCCAATGATTCCTCTCAAAGATAATATCCTTTTAAAGTTTTTTACAATGTTAGCATTGGGTTTGTACAAAAAACAAACATCAGACTATGTGTTTAATATTGGCACTAGCTTAACACAAGCCTGCTTTTCGCAATAGAAGGCACGATAGAATAATTGGCATATTTTTAACCTATTCAGTTCTTCCTTATCTTTTAATGTGTTTTTATAGACTATCACTAGTTAAATATTCTAAAGGGTGGGCCACGAAATAGTTAATATTTGAAAAAAATCGTATAAAGGAAACCAATTGATATGTTATAAAAATTGTTTATTTACAAGAAAACTAGTTTCGACGTTTGCACTCTTCTAAGCGAGCACCGAAATTTTCGAATACTCATCGGCAAAGAGACCGCGAGATCGCCGACATCTTTTCGCTGTTTTTTTCTTTCAGTTAGCGTAGTGTATTTAGTGTATTGATGGAGACACGATTTTTCAAATAAACCCATACAAAGAAGTCTGCTCGGGATAGATTTGGACTTCTGGGTAACCGTAGAATATCGCCTCGTCTAGAAATGAGGTTTTCCGACAACATGTCTTTGAACACCGACAGAGACTCATTAGATATGAGACAAGTGGCTCCATCTTGTTGAAACCATGTGTTACGATTGTAGCTAGCAAATTCCAGTAGCATCGGTCTCAAGAACTCTCGTAACATGTTTGCGTGGGATGTTAGATTCAAATGTTAACGAATTTTTGGTCCACCCTTTATGTTACTGTGGTTTCATTACAATATCTACTTGGACTAGACTAAGACTAATTCGACTTTAACATATAACACTAACGCAGTTACACACACACACACACACATAAAGAACAATTGTATGTTTGGAGATAGGTGCTAAATTTCCATAAATTATTCTCAGATTATAAGACAAATTAACTTCTAGGTCTTCTTATTTTATTTTTATTTACTAGGTAAGGCCAGTTCTACTAGTTTCTGATAAAGTCTCGGATAAACAATGCCATATAGCAGATAAAAGATACTGATATATATATACATATATTTGAAACATATGTCTCTTTCTAAGGCATGTGAAACCGAAATCTGTAGTTATATGACAGATAAGTATATAACAGTCTATCAGGGATTTTATCAGTAAGTGGTAATACATGACATTTACTAACCCAGTAAATGTTATGTGATATTATATGTAATATAGTAAGCAGTGGAGCTAATAATATCTTATAATAATGTGGAGGAACGAGGTGTGTTGTACAAAGGGAGGATCCTCCGACCAGGCGAGGTGATCAAGCCTGACGGACCACGGCCCAACGGTTAATGTTGGGATGTTGTATATATGCTACTTGCCACATGAATCTCTATTTCGCGATACAGGAATAGTAGTTGCTTCGTAGTTTATTATTATACTTCGTAGTTCGATGTATCTTCGCTAGATGGCGCTGTTGTATATTTTTGTTTTGTGCTATATGTGGAAGCCACCACAATAATAAGAAAAGGGTAAGAGTATGTATTATTGTGTTAAGGTTTACTTAGGGCCAGCTTTACCACTTGCTGATAAACACTAAGAGAGATGTGAGATATACATATATAAATATATCAAGAACTTTTGTCTGTTAAATAGTGTCATATGGTAGATAACTGTCTGAACCTTTATTAGGAAGTGGTGAAACATTAAGTTCGTTATGATTTAAATTCTAATACTGTTTCTTTTCGGTTTCGTCGCACAAACTGTTCCTGAAATTTGAGTGCCGTTTTTTTGTACAAAGTTTGTATTATAAGTTTTCTTTACAAAAATAGTAGCAAATGCAGGAGGTCAGAATGCAAGCTTCGTCGGATTTATGTTTCAATGACTCAAATTTTAGAAATTAGGCAGGTCTTCAGACTTTTGATGAAGTGGTTTTAGGTTCCAAATCTGGGTAGACAGGTTCACGCCGGGGAGTACATCGGTAAGTAGGTAGTTAGGTAGATTGGAGGGGTATAAATAGTAGAAGTGATCTTGTGTGACCTTCGTCGCTAGTATCCTTAATGAAAAAAATATTGCCTTATATCTGTCTATATTGAACTAAAAAACCTGAAAAAAATTTTTTTGCTGACGTAAGTGTACTGTATGCAAATGTAAACAAGATTGCCGAGCAAATGCAGTAAGAATTATTTTTATAATTGTTCGAAACGATTGGTTCGCCTATGACAGTATCTATATTGGCAGATAGCTTATATATCTAGGAATACCTTCGCCTACACTTAATTTTATTTCAGAAAAATAATCTGAGATATAAACCTCTATACTTCGTATTGAGGTTGAATAGTATATCTTTATGGCGTAGACATATAACGAACCTAAAAGTTATAATATCTACAGTACATTATCTTTTGCTAGCAAAGGCAACTAGTAATAACGGTATACGGTCAATATTAAGGTTATGAACACAAGTTCGCTAAACGACTGAAGACCTTCGCACATTGGCATGTCTTCGGCTTACTTTGACCACCTAATCGTCAGACCAACATTATAATAAACGACAGCCATTAGATATTAGACCTTGTATGTGTCTGTTTAAGGCATGTAATAGGATAATAAGGGTCGGTACTTATATGTACCTGTTTAGTAGTTAATTATTATGATCGGTTTGTTGTGTTACGGTCAAAATACAAGATAGGGCGATGATGAAAATATTTAGGAAAATATAATAAGTAAATAGTATATGGTTAATTACGTTAAAATGCAGCTATTAACTGTTCCATTTCTACAAAACAGTATACGAACCATATTACTGTTGGTATAAATTGAGAATCAATAGATAGATACAGATAGGTTTTTAAAATTAAAAAAAAAAACAAAAATAGGTTTTAGAAGCGATGATTTTTAATACAGCTCGCGTTAAGCGTATTTTGTACTAAGAAACGTAAAGAAAGTTTACTTTACTTGTTTTTTGATCAAAACTAAAACTAATATCTAAATACTTCTACTTAATTGTAATTCTAAAGGAGACACATTCCATACCTAATTGAAACGTGTAATATAAAAATCAATATTTTTTTCTAAACAAAATTACAAACTATCATACCACGTTTCCATCTAAGAAGGGAAAAACTAAAATGAAATATGCAATAAAAATTGGTTTAAAACAATGTATCTGAATTTTTAGAAATCGATTGTAAGTAAATCAATAAAATCCAATAATATATATGGACTAATTTAATAAAAAACAACCTTCGTTCAGCAGTGGACGGCTATAAGTTGATTTGAAACGCATGAATATCAACTGACAACTTAGTGAAATCAATTCATAGAGAAACAAGCTTATTTAATGTTTCTATTGTTGGCAACACTGGTTACCGACTGTCACCTGACAGTAACAGAAAGGCAGAAAAAAATCGGCACCCGTTCGTTTTGAGTGCGTAATTTCCATATTATTAAGTATTATTTGGCCCACCTTGCTACTTTGAACTAACTGACTCTCTATATTGGAAAAATGATTTCGTCTATCGATCGGATATTGCGGACATGGATTACTACGTGAACTTTACCATTACAACTGATTTTTTACTATAATTCAAATAACTTGATTCCTGAATAACCAAATGTCACCAAATGTCACCAAATGTCACCAAATTTTCAGTAAAACTATTGTGCATAAATTGATATGGTGTTTTGCAAATACAGCAAGTATGATTGACTATACATATGGGCCTAGGAAACTAGGGACTCGCCCTTATCTTTTTTGGTGAGATATTTCCTATTTTCACTTGATGCAGTCAAATATATGGCGCAAAATCAGCCTGACTTTCAATAGTTCATTCAATAGTTATGGTTCAATTTTGCGATCTCAACGTGTGGGTACTAAATTAAATCGTAAGAATTTTACACTTAACTAAAGTTATCGAATTGTATAATCTGTAAAATTAGCTGTCTATTTAAGTTTAAGCAAGTTTAAAGTCGAGAAACAACATAGAATATATTGACATCCGTACTGTTGTTTCTTTTACCATCGATTTTAAATATTTATAACTTTTGATTGATACTAGACATTTTTAAAGTTTAACTGTTGCTTAAACTGGTTTTAACCAAACGTTTCACTTGCGACCTAAGCTTAAGTTTGAAATATGTTATACATCTTTATACCCTTTTTAGAAATTTGCTAAATTACCTAGAATTCTTGTACTGTTTGCGACATAATACCTACAGCTGTGCAAAATACATTTATAGACAACTTATAGGTAGGCATACGTATATAGACGATGCGACGTCTTACCTGACACATAAGACGTGTCCCGGGTCGTACTATCGCTAAGCTATGATAGCAATAGATAGTATGCATACTTGATTTCAGAACAATTTAGATTATGTTCCTATTTCATTATGTTATCCTAGTAGGTCTTCTAAAAGTCATTCTCATATATTATAAAGTTAAATAATAAATTGTTTACTTAACAATGGGCAACGCTTGAACTTGTCTCGTTTTAAACGTTATAGACGAGAATGTCCATCATCATCATCATCGTCATCATCATCATCATCATCATCATCATCATCATCATCAATACCCTTTAATCCACTGCTGAACATAGACCTCTTCACAAAAAGGAGATTTAGTCTACAATACCACGCTTGCTAGACAGGTTGATATGGCGTTTGTTTCAATTCTTCCTATGGCTGGCTGTAGTTTGTTTCCGTAGTTAGGTATTGCGACATCCCCAGAATGAATAGGGGTAGTAACATTCCGGATTCTTAATCCGCTCCACACGGATACATCCGTACGGCCGGATGTTACGTAGAACCATTCTGCAAGATTCCCTTTTAAAATCTAATTTCAAATCCTATATATCTTTCATTCAGTAGATGTTTTAGGTCATGCCTATCAGATCCAGAAGTAGAAAGCAGGTTACTTTGAGCCTGAATGGCAATAATACGTTCCTTTTACTGCATTTAAGTTATCAGCTCACATTTTGCTTCTGTATATTTTACACTACTAGAAGGTGAAAATGCATGGAAGCTTATAAGAGAACTACTCTTACGACGTTGATGACTCAGTAAATGTTATAAACAATGAAAAACACACTTTATGTGTGACACATATCCTAAATGCAAATAAGAATATATGTGAATGCACAAAATGCGTATTCATTCGATATTGAGCCAAAACTCAAAACTATTCTGCTTTTCTTTTACCGACGTTTACATAAACACCCGCATATAGACCTATCGCTTTGTATATCATGATACCCTGGTACCTCACTCCCGTACATATGCATGTATTAACACAACATACATACAGGCTTTATTCGGATATGTGTATGTAATTTGACAAAGGGTGTATGTACATATGTATTGTATAAATGTGTGCGTATTGATTGTATAACTTGCAACATCATTATCAGTTTATAGTCATGCAACATTGGTTAAATGCATTTCCCTAATTGATATGAGGCTAAGTATCTACGAGGTGTGTTCAAAAAGTAAGGTGACTTTGTATTTTTAAGAAAAAATATTTATTTATTTATCAATATTTATGTTGTCCCCTTCAAAGTAATCCCCCTCAGATACAATACACTTATGCCAGCGGTTTTTCCAATCGTCAAAGCACTTCTCATAAGCACTTTTCGGTATAGCCTTGAGCTCTTCCAGCGATGCAGTCTTTATCTCTTCAATCGTTGCAAATCTCCGTCCTTTCATAGGTCTCTTTAGTTTTGGGAACAAGAAAAAGTCACATGGGGCCAAATCCGGTGAATATGGTGGCTGAGGCATGATTGTGGTGTTGTTTTTGGCCAAAAAATCTCTCACCAGCAAAGATGAGTGAGCAGGGGCATTATCGTGATGCAAAAGCCATGAATTGTTTTTCCACAATTCCGGACGTTTTCTTCGTATTGCTTCTCGCAAACGGCGCATAACTTCAAGATAATACTGTTTATTGACCGTAAGTCCATATGGTAAGAACTCCTGATGCACCACGCCGTGGTAATCGAAGAAAACAGTGAGCAAAACTTTGACATTTGATCGAACTTGGCGTGCTTTTTTCGGTCTTGGCTCATCTGGGCTCTTCCATTGGGACGATTGGACTTTGGTTTCGATATCATAACCATATACCCATGATTCGTCACCAGTTATGACCCTTTTGAGTAAATCTGGGTCGTCGCTGACGTCATTCAACAGTTCTTGAGCGATGCTCATGCGACGGTTCTTTTGGTCAAAATTTAGCAATTTCGGAACAAACTTCGCTGACACACGTCTCATGCCTAAAACGTTAGAAAAAATTTCATGGCACGAGCCAAGCGATATACCAACATCCTCAGCAACTTCTCTGATAGTGATTCGACGATTTTCCAGAACAATTTTCTTCACTGCTTGAACGTTTTCATCAGTTGTTGACGTGCTTGGGCGTCCAGAGCGAGGCTCGTCATTGGCATCTTCCCGGCCATCTTGGAAGAGTTTGTACCACTTGTAAACATTTTTTTTACTCAGAACAGTTTCACCGTATGCCACTGTCAACATTTTAAGTGTTTCGGAGCACTTTATTTTATTTTTTACACAAAATTTGATGCAAATCCTTTGATCCATATTTTTCGATAGCAAGAAATCGCCGAGCACGAAAAACACTTATAACCTTTACGCCTCTCCCAACCAAACAAAAAATGCTATACACTTGAAACTTGGTACAGATGTTCGGGAAGAGTGTACCAACATAACAAAATAAAAAAAATCGATAATCGAAAGTACGTTGCCCGCCAAATTTGAAAAGTCACCTTACTTTTTGAACACACCTCGTATAGGTTATATTCGTATATAGCCTTTACATGGCTACGTTTAATTGTATCGACAGTTGTATGACAGAATTTCAGATCTAATCAGAACAAAATCACTGGTTTTAGATTGTAAACACTAGACTTTTTTTCTGAACACTAGCCAAGTAGTCATTAATGCGTTAAATTTGTTCGATTTAATTGGGTTACGCACGTTGTTAACTCAGCTAAGTTTTTAAGTAACCTACGAGAACTGTCACTAGGCAAGCATACTCTGGTACTAATGTATTGATGAACATTTTTTTACCTATCGATTCTCTACTGTACAGAATGTGCGTGTGTTTCGAGTGTCATTGATGCATTTCGGTATGGGGACAGGGGGCGATGGGGGCAGGCGGCCGGACAGAGCGAACGGAACGCACCTCCGCTACGGCTCCGTGCCAGTGTGCGTTGAAACTCTGAGAGGCGAACACGCGCGTTGCGCCTAGCTTCAACTTCCTCGCGAAATACGAACGATTTGAAATTGAACATTACAAATTTCACACTAAGATAAATAACTTCTGTGACTTGTATAGGTTGGTTATCGATTGTGCTTCGTTTATGTTTCCAATTTTCTATATTAAAGTTGCAATTAGACGTCTACGTGCGAAGTTTTATCATCTTGACATACTAGTTTTTTGCACGAATGCAGGTTTGCATAGACCGTCAGGAATGGACATAGGAACTCCATGAGTAAGTAAGCCTTGGCATTAGTACATGCTGACAGTAAAAAATGCAATTAGTCCATCGTTGTTTCGTGTCGCTAAGTTTCCTTTGTCACGCCAGTTTGAGTAAGACTAGCCATTGTTTTAATGAATTTAAAACTGGCACTTATGTACCTATTTGGTCTTAGATGACTTTCGTCTAGACTTTTGAATTTCAAACAAATTAATTACTTTGAAATATTATTTTAATCTTGCGTACTATAAAATGTACAGATGTTTTCTGGTGTATTGATTGTATTTATATGAAAAGTAGATACAAAGATAACGTTTAACATATTTTCATATTTAAATAGTTGCAAATACTAAAATTCAAACAAGTTTTATTAATTATTTTTGTTACTGTTAGTAAATCTAAAATGCTAGTTAATATAATAATATTATAGATTTATATTTACTGTTACTGATAACTAGAGAACTCTACAATAACCCCTATCACCGCTTTACCAGGGCTATCTGATCAGATGTTATTATACCTAACGATACCAGGGTAGTATCCACATACAGAAGTTTCAATGTTAGAACGCAGTGAAGTTTGAAAGTAATTTTGGAGTGCAAGCGCGCGTCGAACTAATCAAATCGTTCACGGTCCTTACTTCGCTGATAACACTACCCACACTGTTATGCTGCTCTAGTAACTGTGTAACTTTTTTATTACTTTTTCGTACATATTCTCATATGCGTTAGAAAGAATTGAATTCGCTAAAATCAACCCTGTTATCTAATCGCTTAATATATATTGATTTATATTGTTATTTTATCAAACTGTATATTAGTTATTTTTCATTTGAGTTATTTATTTTTCAAAACGTATAACTTTTGTAGTACAGAACCGTGTCTTTTCTACCTTTTGTATCTTGTAACCCTTGTTCCGAGTATCTCCGTACGTTTAATTAGTACCTATATTCATGAAAAAAGGAATAAACCACTGGGTACGGGTGGGGACAATAAGAGTAGAGGACCGTTACTCGAGTAATGAGCCCCTCACATTCGACTAGCCGGGAATAACGTGCAAGGGCCGGTTGTCCGAAGCTCACACCAACGTGTATCAAAAGTGATTTTCTATTTAATTTTTTAAGGACAACTAGAAGAAACTAGAACTAGAATCGTCTGGGTTTATTGAAATTGTATATAAAATCTATGTTAGCTTACATTACGTATAAAAGTGTAAAAAACCATACTTAACGAAGAGAAGAAGAAAAAGAAGAAGAGAACCATACTTAAGCGAGTGTGTTTATCTTGTACGTTTACCATTACATACATTGTTAGTTATAACTACATTATTCATCATTACTTTAAAAAGAAGCTTGGCTAGGAGTTCCATTTGGGATCTTACGAGTTTTTTCTTCGGAAGTTTTACGGAACTAATTAAACTTTGAACTAGCACACGCAATGCAAAGTGGCATTTCCTTTTTTAAAATATTCACATAGATATGTATTATTCGATTACTAGAACAAAGATCATAAAAATAAATAGTTTTCCTAAATATATAACGTTTTTATTTGTTATTTTGATAATATCGTTATCCTTTCGAAAATATAGTCTGTGGGTTAAAATATACAAAGACTTGTGCTTATTACTGTATCTAAATGCTAGAGTACTTATGTTGCTTTTCATTAAAATTTCTGATACTATAAACTTATAAGTTTTGTTGTAATAATATGATGATATACTCCTAGCCAATTGCGGCCACGGTGGTCAGTCTCAACAGACACCAGCCAATTAGGCAGAAGATATTATAATACACAAGTACGTGTGCAAACACAGATGCACTCTCTGTTGTGTCAATATCACAATCCGATGTGACGGTTATCCTACACAACCGGCGAGAGATCAGGTTCAGGACCGAAGGCTTTACATAGTCTCCGAGGCACGAGGGTTAAGACCTCAACTTCAAAACTCTGGACTGTTTTAAGTATTTTTGAAATAAAAAAAACTCAAGAAAACTTTTTGACCTGACTTGGAACTTGAATCCGAGACCTCTTGATTGGCAGCTACATACGGTGATCGGTAAACCAACGACGCAGTTGTGATAATATATATTACATCAAATATAGAGATAGAATTAGTCATACTAGTTCATTTATTATGTATTTTTTCATAAATTGCTCGTATTTGTGGGTATTTATTTAAGTAAATAGTGATCTAGTGTGATTCTGACAGATAAACGAGAAAACCATTCGATTCCCATCGAGGACAAATATTATGTCATAAGCTCTATTATTTGTTCTACGTCTATATGTATTTTTTATATAATATCAATTTATTTAAAAAATAATAATATGTAGTTACATTTATTTCCAAATATGTGTGACATATGAAATGTATGGTGGTGTGTGGTGTATGAAATATGTGCTGACGGCAATAGGCACTCATTACGGAAGAGGAACTAACCTTATAATTGGAAAAATGTGGGCGCTTCATTACGCATCTGTCTACCCTTCAGGGATAAAGAAGACAATATACAATGTACATGTATAAAGTAAGCTTGTTCGTAACATCCAGCCTTTTATAACTTTTTCGTTTTCGTTACGTGATATTGTGAAGGAAGTAGTTAATTCGCAACCTAGGTACTTAATAAAAAACGTTACGGACCACCGTACCCAAAGCTATTAAAGTGGCCTTGTCGTTATCGCTGAAAAGAAAATAGCTGTTAGTACAGTGACCGAAGTACCATACGATTTTGTACTACTATTTTCTATCGTGTCGTTATATAGATGTATAAATTTGACTGCAGGTTTGGCCTAGTGGTTTGAGTGGTCGCCACGCCGCTTTCTACTGCACTGGGTGTTGTAAGTTCAAACCCCACATGAGATAATACTTTGTATGATCAGCAAACTGTTATTCAGAGTCTAAGTGCTCTTTGTGTCCGTTTCTTGTGTATTTGTAAAGTCCCCTACGACACAGGATTTATTCCTAGTCTTTTAAAAAAGAAAAAAGTTATGAAACATACAATTTAGTATATTTCTTTCTCTATCACTGTATTGTGTATAGGCAGGTTTTACGCAGGATGCGCTAGTGGAGGATTTATATTATTTCGGTGACCCGTGTGGTGACAGTTTAAGAATACGGTCTGTCACCCCTATGTCATTAGAGCCGACTTAGGCAGCAAACTACAAAGGATAAGGGTACTGTATTCATACAAATTCATAAAACCCGTGTTGCCAAGTGGTATAGTAGCCCAAAACCTCCGTTCTAAGAAGAGGTATATGTCCAGCAGTGGACTACTAAAGGTTGTACGTGATGATGTTTTTGGGCGGCTCATAGACGATAAGGCGATAGTGTCAGGAATTTTTACGTATATCTTTAATCTATATATTTTTCTAACACAAAATTATCCATTACACAGATTTTGACACTACACATAAAGAAACTGATTGCCAAGTTATAAGACATGTTTAAGTTATGATTCGCGAAATCGGTACAGGAGACTTACATACAGGAGATCTTTTTATTTAAGTTTGTGTAAATGTATTATGTTTGTCTGTATGGTGATGGATAAGAATACAGAGTGTCACCACGCCTTTTCATTCTATGGGTACCGTAAGAGGTGACTAAAGGAACAAAATTACGTAGGGCAACATCACAGCAAAAAGAAAGAAAATTTGAGCAAAACCTAACCCAAGTCATCTAGCCAGCGTGGTATAGTATGCCAAAACCTCCTTTTGAGGTAGAGGTTTATGCCCAGCAGTAAACTGTAAAAGGCTGTTGATGAAACATGTTTGTATATATAGGAATATGTTTGTACGTATGTGTTTCTGGATATCTATCTGAATTATCTTCTTTTTCGTGCTTTACAACTCTTTTTTTACGTAATAGGGTTATACTTTTTTAAACTCTTTTTTAATTCTTTTCCATTTTCCAGTCAGACATATAAACCAGCCATGCAATATCTACATTGTCGCACTCTAAGGAAGGATAAAGACCGCTGAACCAATAGATACACATAGGAATGTTAAGTGAAACAACTGGACAACATTTTAAGCATATTATTTAGCTTAGATATTGAGGTATATGTATATGTATGAATTTGTAATGTGTTCGGCACGATCTTTCATTTGATGCCAAACACGTGATGATTATCTCAGTGTATTTTTTTTCGAGGTTAGAATCTGAAGTTTAAATTCTATCATGTGAAATTTTGATGCAATTTATATAGTCTATGTTATCCAGGATATTATTAGGAATCTATTGACACTTCATTCATTCGTCGGTCACGGTTCACAAGTCGGTTCAGTGGTTTAGGTGCTACGATGGAATATACAAACATACATACATAGACTACCAAAACTATTACCGTTCGCCGTAGTCGAGTAAAAATGGCGCTAAACGATCTCTACAGGCCTTAAGGTCTAAGGTACCGCTTTTTCAATCACAGCCTTAACCATCTATGTTCATGTGTCGCGTCGACTGTGAAATTTCCCGCCTCTGTGAATCTAAGGGATCACCCACCTTACGTCGTCCCTTTTGAACGTCTTGACTTACATACATATGTTATCTGTTTTTTTTATGATGACTATATTCTTGGTGGCTGTCCGCCTAGTCACTCTAGCACACGATCGACATCTATAACAGAAATATGCCAAGTCAAGAAATCTGTGTTCGCGCCTCTCAGAAACGACTCGACTAATTTAAAAGATTTTTTATGAAATGAGATTTGTATATTTAAGAATAGTTCGTAAAAAATTTGTAGCCGACTATTTTCACCATCCATTTAGTCACGACTTGTTTTTTTTATAATTTATTAAGGCACAAAAATGTTTCCCAGGTCAGCTAGTAGAAATATAAATATTTATTTATCAATATAAGTAAAATTTATATTACACGTTGTGTAAATTAGGTATAAATTTTATCAATTGTTAAAAACCTAAGCTTCCTTTGAATTGAGTACGATAAACAGAAAAAACTTCATATCTAGAAATAACAAAAACATCTAACATTTTAAGTGAATGTTGTCTATCAAAGATTGCCTATTGTTGATTGGCTTCATAAGGTGATTAGGAAATAATTGATATTTTGATTTAATATAATAACTAGGTATCATTGCATATATTACTATAACCAAATTTATGATTATCTACGACGAATATACCTTTCAACTGCCTCGGTGGCGCAGCGGTAGTGAATGCGACTGTTGTGCTTGAGATCTCGCGTTTGATTGCCGGGTCGGATCAAATGTTTGTATAATTTGCAAATATTTGTTTGGAAGTTTGGGCGTTTTCTATGTATAATATGTATGTATTAACAAAAAAAAGTATATAGGTATTCTATTAGTCAGTCTTGTTATCATAGCACAAACTCGGCTTAGTTTGAAACTAGATGACGTTGTGTGTAAAATGTCCGAAATATTTATTTATTTAACTTATTCATTTAAAAAATCAGTAGTAGTTATTATAACATCATGAATTGTACTTGTCACTATGGAATCACGCCCATAGGCAGCGGTGATTCCTCTGCTTGATTAGGCTTTATAAATAAAACAAAAGTAATCATAGAGTAAAATGGGCCATCATAAAAATAGCAGACATCAAGTTGAAGAATTTCATTGTGAGATACGAGTATACCTAGTCTTGCCATAAATATTGTAATAAAGAAAAAAGAAAATTGTTAACTGCAAATAACATTTATTACTTTTACAGTGTGTCAGTTTAATACATAAATATAAAACAATTAAAAATATAAAAAGCTTATTCGAAGTGGTCTCCATTGGCTGCAATACAGTCCTTTAAACGATGAGGCCAGTTATCAATAGAAGCACGCACTCTTTCCATGGGAAAATTCTTCACTGCCAATCGTATAGATTGTTTTAGGGACTCCAAATTATCATGGCGTTTAGAGCAAGCTGTACTCTCTAAAACTGACCACAAATCATAATCCAGCGGATTAAGATCGGGACTAGACGACGGCCAGTCTTCAGCTCTGATGAAGTCCGAAACGTTCGATTCCAACCAAGACTGCGTGGACCGAGCTTTATGACCCGGCGCCGAGTCTTGCTGGAAGGACCATACTTGGTTATTGAACATGGTGATGTTAAGGGGCTTAACTACCTTCTCAAGAATGGTATCTTGATACACTTGTGCCGATGTTTTGATACCTTTTTCACAAAAATATGGCTCAGTCACTCCTTCATAGCTAACACCCCACCAAACCATCACTGAAGTCGGATAATGTCCACGTTGCACTCTGTCGACTAATTGGGAAGCTTCCTTAGAGCTTTGAGCATAAATACGGTCATTTTGTTTGTTAAAATGTTGCTCAATTGTAAAAATTTTCTCATCCGTAAACAAAATTTTTCTGTGACCTCCCTTTGCGTACCGCTTCAGTAGTTGTTTCGATTTTACCACCCTATTCTTCTTTAAATTATCAGTTAAGAAATGGCCAGTGCGTCTCTTATAGGCTGCAAGTCCTAAGTCATCTTTTAAAATACGCGACATGGTTCTAGGTGCTATCTTCATTTCCCGAGATAAAATCTTTTGCTTTCGGACAGGATTTCTTCGAATTCTTTCCCTTACTGCTTTGACCACCTTTTTCGTACGAACACTACGTGGACGGCCAGATCTTTTTCTGTCACAAACAGAGGAGGTCTCATTGTACCTATTAATAGCCCGGTACACAAACATTTTACTAATACCAAGTGTATGGAGAGTTTTAAAAATTGCATTTGGCTCCATACCTACTTTGTGTAATGCTATCACAGCGATTCGGTTCTCTTTATCACCCCACACCATTTTAATATCGCAAAATATTTTACAATGTATTGGCGCCAAAATGAGAAAACACAATGAACAATCGTATAAAAATGACAGATTCGAAATTCAAATGTAATATTTTTTTATAATTAAGTGTAACAGTATTTATGGCCAGACTAAGTATATCGCATAAGGCACGTAAGCTCGGTGCTTGCAGATGGAAAATAGCCTATGCTGTTATCGCGCGCAGCATGAGAATAAGAGCCTTTGTGATATAATCGGTTTTGAGCTTTACTATACTTATGTCCTCCTAGTACTTTTACATTTAAGATTTCGTACGTTTAAATAAAAGTAACATTGTTTTTATCGTGTTTATGAGGTAATCACGCACATGATTCTCTTACTAGGTTAGGTTAAACTAATTTTAGCAGACTAATCTTACGCACACGCCCACCGAAAGGCGGTTACGTCGGACTCGAAGCGACCAAAAACCACACACCATCTCAGGTACCAGTAGTCGGGGAACCAGGTGTACCCTAGTAAGGAAATCTCTGGAACCCCGACGTTTCTTATGCACCCCTATAGTCCTTAAATATACTGTGATTTCTGTGAAAGTTGTCATTAGTGTCATTTTCCAACTTACGAGGTACATTTTAGTTGTGACTTTTATATTTATAATGAATTAAAGTTCATTTATAACAAAACACGTAAAGAACGAAAATATATCTGATGTAAAATGAAATCGCTGGTTTAAAGTTACTTCGTCGTGTAAACTTTTTTGGTTCAAATGATTTCCTATGGGTTTGTGTTAAGGGTGAGCCCATTGATTCTTGATAAAACTATAAGGTCAAAGTTTTACTTATATTCTGTGATTGTAAATAACATATTTTCGGGTGAAAGTAATTTGTTTTAATCGTCACTGACACGTCACTGAATTGTAATTATTGCCACCGTAAGAGAACCTCTTCTGTAAAGCAAATCTATTCAGAGAGCTGGTATAGAAATAATGAGTATCTGACAAGTTATACTTGCAGATGTCAATTTTTTTTTATTTTTATACAAAACTCTCTTAAATCGGAAATTAAAATTAAATGTAGCCTATAATAAATTTCCAATTTTATGGCTCGTAAACTGATATCGGTGTAAAAAGCTGAACGAAAGACGACGGATATGAGATAGCTATGAGTCTAATCTAATTTATTTACGTAGTCCAGTCACATCCTTCTAAAAACCTTAGTTCCGTTATAGTACACCTGTAAAAAAGTTAATAAAATACTAATTCAATGCTGTCGAAGGCATTATATATATTTTTTAGATGTATATTGAGTTTCTATGTGTGATTTAAAATTTAAAATAAAATCACAAAAAGTTTTTTTGGGTTTTCATAGGACAGTTTTAATATACTATAAAGACTTCTAAGATAAAAGATACACAGCTACCCCTTCAAGGTGTCTTTTCATTTAAGTGTTTCTAGATTTTTCAAGTAAACATCTCATTAAGGATGCAAAAGAAGGGTGCAAACTGTTGACGTATTTAACATTTAACTTAATCCGTCTAATTACATAAATGCTCCATAGTATAAATTAAACACTTTGATCTTTCTGCTTTCCTGGTAGCCTGCTTTCAAAAGGGCTAATGATGGTTATAATTTAAAAATTATTCTTAACATAAAAATGCTTGTTGGCCATAAAAAGACAAAATAGACAGTTAGAGTTTTTTGTTAACGTGGAGGAATTTTTCACCACCATTGACTGCTTTTGTTCTTCATTACAATTTGTGAATGCTAGCTAGTATATATAGTGCAGAGTAGGGTGTTGTTGGCTTTTATTACACACCTGCCCTTAGTTTCTGAAGTAACGTAAGAAATTACCTTAAAATAAGATTCTTAGCGGTGTATATACACAAAAAAATATAAAAAATCATCTTAGTTCTTTTTGAATTTAGCCACTTTTTAATTAATATCGTTTTGTGATTCCAAGATCATTAGATTTTAAGCGCGCTGACTATTAAAAGATTTTTGTTTAATGAGAAACTATTTACATAATACAATATCATTTATTTTGTTACAGGATAAGAAATAAGTTTTAAGAAAAGTTAAAAAGTTTGTTTAAGTATTATAGTTACAAGTAGGCCGCCAAAGCGTGGGTCGCCATACTGCATTGTCTTCATTCGCAGGGAGTGTGACGACCCCACCACTCTTGAATTCTATTCATGCTTTCCATCAGAAAGAGTAGAATCACTTTGGTAGGCTTCCATATATATATAAAAAAAGCAATTGAGTTCAATATGTACTGAAAACGAAACGGTACGAAGTCCACTTTTGAAGCAAAAACGAAAAATATTACAAAAGTGATCACTCTAAACGAGTTCCCTACGATGTGTGACGACACTATTGTTATTACTTATAATAGCAAATATCTATTTCATGTGAACTATTTTTGTGTGATTCAGAAATCTGTCTAGAAAATCAATAATTACATGTTTCACAATAAAAGGGGATAGCGTACAATTGAATGTATGCAGTTAGTGATAGGGAAGCGTAGGAACTGGTTTAACAAACAGTAATGGTCATTTCAAAGCTGTAATTTGCGAGTGCTCACCCTATTTATACTCCAACAAAATACTAACATGCAAGTATAGGAGTTGCAAACAATAGACTGAGTTCATTGAAAAGTATTGTGCAAATAGGGGAGTGCGCGATGCTCCGTAAAAAGTAGCCTCTTTACGAATATAACAGCCTGGTATTTTGTATTCACAACTGATCTTAACGCTGTTGAACGAATTTACGCACTTTGATTTTCTTCAAATAAATATTATGCTAACAGTACGAATTTCATATTGATTTCCTTTTGAAATAAAATTGTTTATATAAAAAAATTGAAATAATATAATTGACATACAAATAAAATTGGATTGTCTGTTTGTAATGTTGAAATAACCGCTTTTTACTACATGCATATGAATATACATACACCAAAATATTTTTTGATTTCGACGGGACTTTCACTGACAGATAGCTGATACTAAACTTAGGATACTTACATTTTAGAATTTTAGAATATAAAAAAAGTGCCACGCGGACGAAGTCACGGGTGCAGCTAGTGTAACATATACATATTTTTAAATGTACTAATATCCGAGTCAATTAGGCTATACTAGTGATGTAACGAATGTCATTTTTTAAACATTCGCGGATGCGAATGCGAATGCAAATATCTATTACCGACATTCGCGAATGCGAATGCGAATACGAATGTTCAGTTTTTAATTTCAAATTTGGCGCCAATTATCTATGGCTTGATTGCAGTTTGAACGAGTTGCGTTCCCGACCGAAGTGTCATCGCGCTCACGTCAGTCTTTCTTTTCGTAAACAAAACAAGTGAATTTTGAGGTTAGAGTGTTATTAGCGCTTTATTAACATGAGTAAATCAAATTCTAGTGAAATATGGACTTATTTTACACTTTGCGATACTGAACGAGCTAAATGCAAGCTTTGTAACAATGAATATTCAAGAAAAGGAAGAACTACAAGTGCTATGAGAAATCATTTGAAGGCAATGCATAAA
Source organism: Hypercompe scribonia (assembly GCA_949316085.1). NCBI lineage: Eukaryota > Metazoa > Arthropoda > Insecta > Lepidoptera > Erebidae > Hypercompe > Hypercompe scribonia. Next base: position 12,132,474 of record OX438986.1, read on the forward strand.
ACAGAGTTTTCCGAATTAGAAACTTGTGAAAAACGAAAACTCGATGCATCTAAGACACATGAACTGGCATCATCTTTCCACGAATGTACTAAATCTGACATGAAACAGATATCGCTTCAAGAATGTGTGGATAAAACGAAACAGTGGGATAATAAATCCTTGAAGTCATTGGCAGTTGATATTTTAATAAGTGAAATGGTTGCTTTGGAAGACTTGCCATTTCGTTTCGTGGAAAGTGTTGGCTTTATGAGACTTATGAAGCATTTGTGTCCATCCTATAATTTGAAGTCTCGCCAGTATTTCACTTCATCTATCTGTGATAAATTATATGGCAAAGTAAGTCAGAAAATACTCGAATTGATGAAATCCTTCGAAAAATTGTCATTTACTAGCGATATTTGGTCTGATACTTGTTCTGGAGTTTCACTGCTGAGTTTAACTTGTCACGGGATTACAGAAGAATTTGAAAGGAAAATGATAGTGTTAAAAGCAGAAGTGTTCAATGAGGCTCGCCACACCGGAGAAAATATTGCTTATAAACTTGAAGAAATCCTGTCTTTATGGAAGATACCCAAAGAAAAAGTGAAATGTGTAGTTCGCGATGCCGGTACTAACATGAAAAAAGGTGTTAACTTATTAAATGTCAAACATATTGACTGTGCTTCACATAAGATTCAAAATGTGTTAAAAGAAGGGATGAAAGCTCAAGAAACTGTAAACGCTGTAATATCAAAATGCAAAAAGCTAGCAACTCACTTTCATCATTCGACTTCTGCCCAAGACGAGCTTGCTAATATACAGAAAAGGCTAAATCATAAATCCCTTAAGATTAGACAAGAATGTGCAACTAGATGGAACAGCACTTTTTATATGCTGGAACGTATTTTGCAAATCAAAGAGTCTTTATGTATTTATGCATCGACAAATAATAAAATTCCCCTATTAACGTCTGAAGAGTGGACGATTATTGAGAGGCTTATCGATGCACTGAGACCATTTGAAGAACTGACTAGAGAGTTAAGTGCTGCCGATGTTTCTATATCTTCTGTGATTCCTCTAATCACCACTCTACAAAAAATTGTTAGTGACCTTGATGCGTCTGATGAATACATTGGTGATACGATTACCGTTTTAAAGGACGAGCTGATTCGCAAGTTCTCGGGTTTAGAGGATGAACTTCTGTTCGCCACGGCAACCTTCATTGATCCAAGATACAAACACAAGTTCTTTAAAAATACAACCACTAAAGAACGTGTCATAGAACATATTTTGAATTTGGTTGGAGACAGTCAAACTGATGTATCAGATACTAATTCACGTTGTCCGAATGCAAAGCGTGTCAGGTTAAATGAAACCGAAGACACTCTAACAAATAAACGTTTATCTTTGAAAGAGACAATGAATTTACTTATGGGTCCGAGCGACAGTGAAGAAGACGATGTAAATGTACCACTTAATATTTATCAAAACCCAGTTCATCTTTTAATCCTTAAAACTGTCACTGAATACTCAACGGAGAGACGCGTGGCAAAAGATGTTGACCCTTTAACTTGGTGGAAAGTGAACAAGGAAAAGTACGGTCTCCTGTTTCCTGTAGTTCGGCATTATTTAGTTACACCACCAACGAGTGTCCCGAGTGAGCGCATGTTTAGTGGCGCTGGACTTATTTACACACCACATCGAAACCGACTTGAAGGAGACAAGGCATCTAAGCTTTTATTTTTAAAGTTTAATATTCCTTTACTGAAGTTTTATTATTAGCTTGAAAAATATGTTATAAAATATGATAATTAATTAAGAGGTAAATGTTTTTGTTTGAGAGTCAATATTTTTGTTTAGACTATATTAATTTATTGTTTATTAAAGAAAAATAATAGTTTTACTTTGATTTTACAACCTTTTTTTTTTTAGTTTTATTAAAAATAATGATTATCTAAATATTACAAAGTTATGTAGGTAAAAGACTGATAAAATTTTCATAGAAAAACAATTCAAATTCTAATAAGTATTCAATTTTTAAGCTTTCATTAAAGTAAAAGCAATAATTTTGTTTTTATTTGTTTATAGTGTTTATTTATGAGAAAAATTGCTGTATCTGATTATTATTTTTAGTTTTGTTCAAGAAAAACATTTTAATGTTATATAATCATCTTCTTGAATCATCATAAAATGTTATATAATAGTAATAACTGATAAATAGTTCTTAGAAAAATTTGTTTTTGTATGTTTACTTACATTGCATTATATATTTTGATTTATAAGTTCCAGAGAAAATTTAATTGTTAAGCTTCATTGCCCAAAGTAAAATATGTAAACAAATAATACCAAGGCAAATGATAAAGTAAAGTGAAGACTGATAATGTGATTGATTTCTAGGTTGATCGACTTTTTCTTGTAATAAAAACCATAAAAAATGAATGGATTTAAATTTTATTAACCTACTATCATCTTCAACTTGTTTTCTTTTCTGATTTTCATATTCGCAAAACATTCGCAGAAATTTTACGAATGCGAATGCGAATGCGAATCTGCAAAAATATGCGAATATCCGCGAATGCGGATGCGAATGCGAATATTCGTTACATCACTAGGCTATACACATAATTCAATCTTAGTTATCAAGTTTCCACTTTTTGGGTACCTTACTATTGTGTTATTAAGTCCATTATTATAAACTGTCAATATCGCACTTTTTTGGACTACTAGACATATTATTCCGACTGTGAGCCAAGGCTTAAAGTGTTGGTAGTGGTGGGAGAAAAATTTATTTGAGTCCTCATTGTAAATGATGCTAGATATAGGTAAATTTTATTGATAATGATAAGATACTAGAAAAAATATTTAAAAATGTCAATAATTGCTATATTTTTTTTTGAAATCTACATTGCACCATAGTCTGAAATATCAAAAATAATAAGTTTATGATTTATGGCTTTAAAAAATCTTTTTCTTTTAATTAAAGAAAGAGAAAAGATTTAAAATAATTGAAAGTTAGTTCGTGTAACTCTTTAACGTTCCATGATGTTTGCACGAAGTTTGAATTCTGATTAACTTCGTACATTCAAGGAAACATACTTAAAACACCAGTTTATAGAACTCACTAATGCCAAATTATTAATTCAAATAATCGATTTGCGATGCGAACTTTTTCATAGTTTTATTCGTTTCACAGCAGGTGACGACAATTGCAACCGTTAAATTAGAAATTCATATTAGACGATTATGTGGTGCAAATGGCACGAATTGTTTTTGTAACAGAACAACTAATATTATTGGGTGTTTGGTTATAGTAGTTGAAATGTGGAGACCAAGTTGATCTAAGCAGAATTATTTTAGTTCAGAAAAAACTAAATCAACAATAGGTCAGTATGATGATAGATAGAAACGTATAGAAAAATCTACACTTACTCCGTGTTTACGTGGATTTTATCGTAATGATTCATCAAAAATGCATTGATTAAAAAATTTAGTTAATAAGTTTAATCTTTTGTAAAAATGCAAAACTATAATTGCGTAAAGTTGCAAAAATATAGAATTCTTATTTTTGTAGTTCTAGTGTTGTGTTTCTGTTTATAAAGTATAAAATCAAAATATGTCTTCGTTAGACTATAATTGCACAAATATTAGATTTCGGAAACATATTCAAAGCATAACGAAATGTTGTTTTTATGAGTTCTAAAATGGGGTCCATAAACTGAATGGTATTAAATAATTGACAAACCAAAACCAAAGACAATAGTACAGTGAGTGAAACGTCAAGAATTCTCAAGATGGCCGCTAAAAGGAAAGCTGGCGCTCTTCTTCAACATGTTCTACCAAAGGTAACTATTTTATACACCTTAATTATAAAAATTACAGGATACATTCTACTGAACAACAAATGTAAAAAGGACGACTAGCTTTTCAAACGTTCAAATAAACATGCCAAGGCTGAGAACAACCTGATGGTCTTTATAAACTACATTCCCACCATGACTGCAGACTAGTATAAGGTACAGTAAAAATGGTATAATTAAAGGAATTTATAATGACACCCGTGGCGATCCTAATCGACAAAAATTGCGGTGTCAGCAATTTGTAGGACCCAATGTATAGTGTCTGATCAAATGGATAGTGTCGGATAGCAGCCGCGGTCGCATCGAAATTGGCGCCAAAGTCAGTTTTCCCGCCGCGGGCGGTTCGCCTTGCAAAATGGCGGAGTCTCAAGTGACATGCGGTAGCCGTAGATAGCATTAGAATGGACAAGCCTGTTACAACAACTGTACTAGCTAATATTTGTATTAGTATTAATTGCTCACATCAGGGAAATACAATTGTTCTTTGTTACTCTCGCTATTCTTAGAATGCGGACTAGATTTATTCTTTTAGTTCGTGATTCGTCGATGTAAGTTTTTTTACTCGATAATGTAACAATTTGAATTGAAAATATTAAACTTCTTAGATTGTCAGAAATTAAGTGAACGCTTCTCAAGTGGCAATTAGAAGTGGCCTGAGAGTTTCTAAAATATTTTATCAGTGGTTAAATGTGATGCTTGTTTGGTATAAACTGCTGATTATCTGAATGATACATTTATCATCAGCACGATAGTTGGCATTAACCTAAAATGGAACAAAGTTATAGGTTTAAAGTTGGAGGTAAGTAATAGTAAGCTAAAATAAAAAAATAGTAGATTTATACACAGAATAATTATTTGATTTAACTGGTATTTTTTTTAAATGAAGATGTACTCTGAGCCGATTTCGGCTATGGCGGCTGGTCTTAACGGAAACCTGTCAACTACGCTGGAGATGTTATAGAGTACAAGTGTGTGCGCAAACACGGGTGCGCTCTCTGTTCCTTCACTCTTATAATCCGATGAGATGGCTATCCAATACGAGTGGAAAGAGACTAAGTACTGAACCGATGGCTTTACGTTCTTACGAAATTATACTTTGTATGTATTTATAGCTCCATCAGATTCAAGAAGGATGTGGAAAGTAGATTTATTTCCAGTTGGTACACGTAAACTATTACTTTGATAAGTGTAATTCTAAGTAGATTGACAGCTTCACGTGCTCTCAGAGCCAAGGATTTAAGACCCCAAGTTCCAAATTTCGGACAATTATTAAGTATTTTTCAGATTAGAAAACTCAATAAAACTTTTTTAACAGGACCCTGGAATCGAATCTGAAACCTCTTGATCGGCAGCAGTATATATTAAACGCTAGACTAACGCCTCAGTCAATATATTTTGCTCATATTATTATAAAAATTCTTTAAACACAACAATGGTGTAAAAAGAAGCGTTATAGTTTTTACACAATGAGTAACTTAAAATCGAAACCTTTTACATCGTTATAAAAATAGTCAGTACATGTCCACTCTAAGATAGCTGGCGACCAATGAGGCGCCGGGCGACCTTGCATGCTAGCCGTATCTACTGCCCATACCCACCCTACATCTAAACACAGCTATACAGTACGTATAGGCGGGCATAGATCGTGTAACAAATAACTTATTTCTAAACTGTTTTCGATTACATTTGATAGTGTTACTTAGAATAATAATATATTTAAATCTGTTGATCTCTGAAATTGGATTGCTCAAGCTTTGAAATATAGGTAATATCATAAAATACCGCGAAAATGTCGTCTTTTGTACATTTATGTGTTTGATTTATGTCATTACTGTCAAATTAACATAAATATCAGTAAGGCAGTGATGACATATTTTAAGGCCTCGTACACGATATACAGAACTACTTTTTTTATATTTACTTCAAAATTGTTATCTAGTGTGGATAGTTAGTTTTATAGTTGTAATTTTGCGTAAGAGAAATCAGTTTTCGTCTATATGTTTGTCTACTTTTCTTTCCCCTTAGCAGAATATCCACGTCACAGCTAAATTTATATTTAAAAATTGGTTTTGGAAAAAAGAAAATTAACAATAATCTAAGTTGAGAATCTGGTCCTTTTACATTTTTTTTTGCCACAAACAATCGAATTATCTCTAGATTCAAAACAAACATCTGTGAACTACATGCATATCTTACGATGCAATTGAGTGCCCATTATACGATTCTGTTACAATTAGCACAATGCATATTTAAACCTCAGCTTCATCCATGCAGTCCTGGTAGTGATCATGTACTTACATCTATATACACATGTTAAACAGAGATTTGCCCTACAAGAAATCGTTTGAACACACTTCTCTTGTATAAAAAGACTGTAAGAACATATCCAGTTTTTCTGTATCTCAATTAACCTATAAAATGAGTCCCCCAATTTTCCTAACAGGCGAAAATCAATAGGCTTAGTCCTTAGGGAGAAGCTCCCATAGACAAGACTGCCAAGATATTGGAGTTGGATTAGACTAAATTATCTGTGAGTGTGATGGATTAATAATACGGAGTCGACTAAGGGATTAAAAAGAAAACGACTGCGTAGGAAAACAGTACTACAAAGAAAAGGAAAACTGGAAACAAATTCTATGCCAACTCGTTTAGCCAACGTTGTAATGTAAGTCAAAACCTTCTTTCTAAGGATAAGTCTATGTCCAGCAATGAACTATAAAAGGCTGTTTTTCTGTCACGATATTTTGGTGGATGACTTCATTGTGTCATAGTTTATGCGCCTTAACTACGGCGCATGCGTTATTGTCGTTATCACTGCTGGTTTCCTGATAACTAAGTAATTATTTAGGTATTTTAAAATTGCGTTGTAATCTACTAAAAAATAGTGTACAAGCAAAAATAGTCAGTTTATTTCATTAAATTAATTCTGACAAAAATTATATAAGAACAACGCAACAATTTGTGCTCTAGGAGGCAGATATGTAATAAAGGATACTTTTCAATTCAGTGTATGCAAAAGATATCGTAAAAACCTCATGGCAAAGAGCATGGATACGCATATGTATTGTTTATTTATCACAAATAGCTACAAAAACTACCTAATTGTTTAAAGGTTTATAAATGAAATAACACTTGACCTTTTTTTTAAACCAATATTTTGGGTCCTTGTAGATATGATCCATAGTCAAATAGAATAAGCCCCTAATATTTAAAACTCCTTAAAACCTCGTCTAGTACCAGGGTATTATAACGCCGAGGCGATGTCCGCTGAGACAACGCGTACATTATTCAACACGTAGTCTCGCTCGCCTGCATTCCGTATACCTACCCGCATTGTTTGCATGTCCACCTGATATCCATGCAAGACTTGCTGCCTAAACTTTGAACATTAACTCAAGAATAACCGGACACAACAGTTAGGTAGGTACTACCTAAGTTATATCGCAAATCATTCAATCGCACTAAGTACGCATGGAACGTAGAAAGAGCCCAGTCGAGTATTCCAGCATTTATTTAGTAAATTAATGCTTTTCCGTTAGTAATGTACTCTATAATACGTATCTGTTTAAAAGCGTGTTCATATTTTAGAAAACATCGCATAATTGCTATAAATACGAGTATACGTAATACCTTGGTCACTAAGAAAAACTTGATAAGTATAATATTTAAGATTTTATTAAAATATATATATACTAAAATTCTTAATAAACTTTTCTCCATTAATAATTATTAATAATGTCAAAGAGAATAGGTACAAATACTATGTATATAACTAATTACCTAGCGCTTGAATATATACTAAATGTAATCAAAGACACATTATTAATTCAACCTTAACACTATGGCAAAGGCTGCCTTTGTAAACTTAGTACCGTACAATTGCCAACTGCGGTAGATTTTGCATTGCAGTCAGAAGTACAATTTTTTTAGGTTTAATCTCTTCCCTTAAATAAGCCTAAAGGAATAATTTTATAAGCAGAAATATAAAAAATCACGCGTAAAGTACACAAATGTGTCTAATTTAGTACTCGTGTCTATTGCAAAAGACTTTTTGAAATTCAAATCAGTCATTTTTATTAGTTCCATTCATCCATTTCTTATCCGTGTGGTGACGGATCTGTATATATCTGATATTGTATATACTCTCTTGAAACACTATAATGCGGTGTACAAATAAAAAGTTTTCTATCTATTAATCTAGATAAAATTGTTGTTATTCCTGTGGTGATGGATTAAGAATACGAAATGTTGTCACCTCTATTGATTTCATGCATGTTGTAAGAGGCGACTAAGGGAGTAAAATACACAAGAAAATATCACTGCCAAGGGAAAGCAAACTTGGAACGAAGGCTATACTAACCTAACGTCTGGCCAGCGTGGTATAGTAGGCCAAAACCTTCTGGCTAAGGAGAGACCTATGTCCAACAGTGGACTGTTACAGGTTGTTGATGATAATATATAGATTAAAACCAGACACTGAACAAATAATGCTCGTCTTGCAATTATTCGTTCTGCGTCAAAATCAAACCTACGACCTCTGGCTTCGTAGTCATTATTGTTAGAAATAGAAACAGTATACAAATTATTAAGAAAACCTCAGTAAATAAAAAAAAACTTGGTACTCTTTCTGGTTTTATTTTAAATCAAAACGATTCATGTCGTACACACTTTAATCGGAGTTAGCATTTTATTTCCATATTCTAAGAAACATCGAATTTTTTGTTGTCTTCATTGTTCGCTTCACCCAATTCCAAATTCGCTGACATAAATCATTTATTTAGTGAGCAAAGCATAATGTTTAGTATTCAAATAAACGTTTGTCAGCGAATTTCGTTTGGTGTTCAGACGTGGTTACACATATTATGTCTCACACTAGCTGACCCGCGCGACTTCGTCTGTGTATCGTAAGGGACAAAACATCGTTTTTTGCAATGTTTGGTTGATGCCCGGCTTCTATTCGTCGTAGCGTATTGTTTATAACCTTCTTCGATAAATAGGGTATCCAATGATAAACGAATATGCGAAAAGAAGAGTATTAAAGTTTGACATGTATATCTGTTTGGAGTGTCATAGTTTCTAAATAATTGAATCGTTTTGTGATACGTTATTTTCAAAATCATCGTGGTCAATATGGTTTTTTTAAGATCTGTTCAGGTTTTATTATCAGCTTATTTCCTACTGGACAAAAAGGTCTTACTAAATTTCAAAGTTTTGATTGATTGGAAATTTGGTGTACCTACTGTTACTGTGGTAATATTTCCAAGTCATTCGCATAGATACTGTAGCATCAAATAGTCTGCGTGAAGCTAAATTTCTCAGAAATTTACAGTAGGTATCGCGTGTTTGGGCAAGTAAGACTTGTCTCAAGGTGAAGATGTAAGATAGACGATGATCGAGACCGGGATGCTTACATTTTTAAACTTTTAACTTAAGTAGACTAAGTTAAAAGTGAGTTTGTAAATTTTCCTGAATTATGAGACATGATAGTTTTTGAGAGAAATTAGAATGGATTACAAAGAGGCAGGTTCGAGCTTTGAGCCCCAGCTAGAGCACCAATGGTTAATAACTAATATGGATTAAACTTAAGTTGAAAGAGAACATTTTTGATTTGTAAGTAACATTTTTAGTAGTATAGAACTGTTCCAAGTTATTAATGAGGGGTTTGTTAGTCTTGTAGTTAGTGCCCTTACTGCTAAACCGGCGGTCGAGGGTTGACTCCCACCCAAGATAAATAATTGTATGATGAGCGTTGTCATTTATTCTGTGTCTGGGTGTAATTTATTGATAATATCTGTCTTTAAAAAAAATGATTATATTTATTAGCGTTTATGACAACACAGGCTTGGACTAGTTTAGAATCATGCCCTCGTGTTTTTTTTTTAATATAGAATCTGCCAAAGTGACTTTACTCAGCCTGATGATTTGCTCGGTCTGCCCTAAAAAAAGTAGCAAGTTATTTTTTTTATTAGCTAAAATAATGTTTAAGTTTCGATTCTGATAATTGTTAATTTATACAAAAAAAATTAGTTATAAGCCTGTGGAGGCTCATCACGTTTGACTGGAGTTATTTAATTGAATTGTGCAGTAATCTTAAACTCACAAATGACCTTGTACTATATCCATTTAGAATTCACGAGTGAGACACAAAGCAGATGTCACATTTCAAAGAAAGTCAGCACAGCCAACAGATATCAGGGAAGCCGCCACTAATTCCATTTTCACCCCCAATTTATATCTGTCACTTTTGGTGCCGTGGACGTTGCGCGTAAAAATATTGTTTTTACTTATCCCCGTCGGGTGGGGGTATTACGCCCCCTGAAGGGGACTAGGGGGCGTAATTACTTGAGCAGCCAGACGCTACGAGACGCTCCGTGGGGGTTGAAATTACTAACGGAGGTTTGCCCGCAAGCTGCTTTCATTTTTTCTGTAGGTGACGCTGGAGAATTTTTCTTAATCCGCCGTGTGTACGTTCTGTACTGGGGGATCTTTGTGCTAATTTGCTTTTACATATATCTTCTCATTACGCTACCTTTTAATGGTAATTTATGATTATTATCTATAAATCTATACTAATATTATGAATATTATAAAGCTGAAGAGTGTTTGGTTGCACCTGCTAATCTCAGGTACTATCTGTCTAATTTGAAAAATTATATCAGTTTTAGACTGTCTAATTATCAAGGGAGGTTATAAGCCTTATACTATCACGCTACGACCAATCGTAACGTAGTATCAATGAAAAATATTTAAAAAAATAAGGTATAACTATTTCTTTTGAGAGCTCTTTTGCCTACGCTGCGTAAACGGTTAAAGTGTCGCAAAAAAGTGTCTGATAGAATTATTTCCCTTTAAAAGTTGTACAAAAAAATCCAGGGCAGTATATGTCTATCTCTTAAGACTGGGTCACTGTAACATTTTTTATAGTAAAACATGGTGTTTACGCTGTATAAAATCATGCAGAACCAATAGAAGGCGCAGATGAAGTTGCGCGGGTCAACTGCGCAACTAGTCAAGTAATTATTAAATAAATGCACTTTATTGGTTACGAAATTGACTAGATTTGTTGTTTTTCTTTGATGTATTTTGTTTAATCAAACGTTCCTTAATAACAAATAGCTATTTGTCCTTTTTTAGACTATGATATTATATCTTTATGTCGAATATCATCTAACATCATCATTAAGTAACAAACATTAGTACATCCATTCTCACAAACTTTGACGCTTACAATATTAATGTTATTCAAAAATAAATCAACTTACTTGGATAAACTTAAACTTCGGTTTTGTCGTCGCGTAAATTGCAACAAGTTTTTAAATTGAGCTACCAGGAAAACATCGCGTGAGGCACGTGTATTATACTTTGACAGCAGGTGAAGAAATAGCCGCACCAGTGTAGTTTTCTACTGTAGTTACATTTGTATTAGGGGACGAACGAACAGTACCAGGATGTCTGATTCTGTACATAAAGTTATTAAGAAATTTATGGAAATAACAGTAAAATTGTCTGTGAAAAAAATCAAATCAATTTTTCAATCTATAAAAACATAAATTTAAATTTGCCTTAACCCTAAATACACCTTTACCCCGATGCGTCACTTAACGCGAATACCCTATAGGTATATATAAACTTTTTTGAAATGTAAGTACTCAAGTTACTAAACATTTCATTAGCAAATAAAAAGCCTATTTATATACCAGTAAATATAGTAGCCGAAGGTTACATTTGTCGAAACAACTAGCCCAAGATGTAGATCTTTAGCAAGTTAATACAGCGTTTGTATGCTGCAAGCGCACTAGGCTTTTCCTTGACACGACCTATGCTAATTCATAAGCTCCTAGTACCTTCTCTATAAATTGGTATTGCAATCTATAGCTCTGGAGTGAATAGAGACGATAAGAAATACAAAATCTTAATAGTGCACAAAAAACTCTAGTAAATATTTTGACTTCTTTATGCAACAATTTTCCTACTAAAAAAGCAGAAAAAAAATGAATTTAAGGCACCTTTCAATGACTTAAATAAATAGACAAGAACTAAAATTTAGGTAAAACAAGGTTTCTATTAGGAATTATTATTTTTATATCTACTATTGCAAATGTTAAAGTATGTATTGGCAGATCGTATAAGCGAACCACACACAGCTTATAAAACACTTAATTAGCCATCTTCGCCCTTTTCCGTTTTTTTTTCATCTAAAGATCTGTACTGGAAACACAACATATCACTGAAAACTACACATGTAGTTTAAAATATAGTGTAGAATATAATTTAAAATTCAGTGCTCTCACCAATTGTTTAAACTATTTATAAATATTAAAAATTATTTATAAGTTTTGTTTAAGCTTATAATATTACGAGATATACATATATATACAGTAGTGTATTTATTTGCTTAGGTTAGAAAATGTACCACTATTCATTTTGATCAGGAACTCATTAGTAAGGAGTTACTCTTTGATGTCTCAATATATTAAACTGCAGTGTACCGTTTTACTTTACTTATTTGTCGAGAAGCTGCAAACGTAATGTAGCTACGTTCTAAATATATATATGTACTTATATATATAAATATATGTGCATAGGCTACGAATATAGATCACAAAAGACTAGGTGCCGAAAATAGAATAGCAGAAGTACGTATCCAACTTCTGATCCAAATCGATCAATGGAATGGTTTAAAATTAGTTTCTGCACCGCCTGTCCTTGTTTTAAGTCAATTTGCTTTTAACCCGTATCAGAATAGACTCAATCAAATTACACGTTTATTCTATGCAATTAATATAGTATTCTAGTCCACGACAAATAATAAAGGTGTCATTAAAATTTTCAGTTTTAAATCCTTAGACATAATCTATTGAAGCATTTGAATTAAAGCAGTTTTAGTTCTCTTTTATGCTTTTTTCTTATCTATCACATCACTTGTTTGATAGAGTACTGGCGTAATTGCCAGCGCAAAAATACAAACGTGTGACATACATACGTTTATTTTAAACATTTATAAATCGAATAGAAAAAAATCTTTATTGTAAAACCTTTTGTTTTTTTTATGTACCAGAGTACGTAAAATTAATGATTATAAAAATGATGGACTAATCGCTATACTCCAGTTTCTTACAGGTTACCTTTAGATGAACAAAACGACTTCTTTTTCTTCTTCGAAATATTTTAAATCATTTGTAATGTTAAACGGCATTTAAATATTTACCTTATTATTACAGTCCATAATTGTATTTCTTCATTAATTGAAAATTTATCATTACCCTGTTTTATAAACATCAATAGATCTAATTAGTATCTCCGCATACCTTTAAAACATTAGTGTGATAAAAATTTTGCAGAAACATCTTTGTATTTGGTTTAAGAGTCATAGAACTTTCGTACATGTCGTAACATATTATGTTATGTATTTTGTAACCCAACCACACTTGCTATTTACATTATAGCAAGATATAATAATAGTAAATTTAACCGCGTTTATAAATCTCAGTGACTAGGGGAGCAGGCGGAGGCAGAGGTCTCCAGGCGAGACGCGGCACGCACTCCTACGTACCTATCCATATTTAGTGGCTCCGCTTGCTCAGTTTATCACACTTCAAAGCGCACGAGTAAGCGTCGACTTGTAACCGCGTCTCCCCAGCGATACCCCTGTAACTAGGAAGCCGCTTTGTGAAATTCACGATGGTTTTTGACGTAGACGCGACCCCCATTCGGTTTTTCGAGGTCGGCCCGCTTCCCCCTCACATAATACGAGTAACTACCTCGCACCGTTTCTGCTACCCTGGTACTTAACACGCGGTAACAACGCGGTTTCTGCACCTAGTTTCTCACGAAACTTGGAGTGAATGTGGATGTTTAATTATTTATTCAATCTGTTAGAAGATTTTTCGTTATACGTTCTCTTGTTTCGTTTAAATCGGATTAGTGAACAATGCGTCATTAAACATCATTATTATCATTAAAATTAAAAAGCGATCGCAGGCAAATGTTACACGGTCGTCGGTACACCTTACGAATCAGTTTTTATGTAGGACAAACCTTTATAACCGTTGGTAACTAATGACCACGCAATTCATTATTAATACATATGTATCAAAATATTTTTAACATGAAATATTAATTCTCTTGTTACCAAGCAGAATTTTAAAATTGCTCCGGTATAAGATACGGAAACACCTAACAATTAGATTGCCAAAACTAGATCGAACGAAACATAGCCAGTCCTTGGCGTCACAGAAAACCGTTGTTAGGCAATATTTCGTTATTGAATTCGGTTACCGGAGGAACAAATCCACTCCCTCCAGAATGTTATTACCTATTGAACCTAACATGTGTTTAGGTGTCTTTGATTATATTATTATTATAAAAGGGCGGCTGGATATGTATTCAGTTTTGTGTGTAGATGTTACAGAAAAGGTTGCTCAACGAACCCTGAAACTTAAATAAAATATACTGTATCTATCTGTACTGTACTTTATCAGTTATTATATAATCAGCCCAATGAATTTTAAAACTCTCTTAATTAATAAGTCTGACTTATAGCTAAAATGAACAAACACGGTAACGCCGTATTGAAGAAAAGTCTTGGACTGTATATTTTTTTAATATTTCTTGTTGAGCAAACGTCAAAGGAATGCCAAGTATTTATTTAGTTTAAATATCAATTTTATTGCAACACTTTTACCATTTAATGTACGTAAGTTTATTCATGCTTTTGCTACAGCAAATATTTGGATGGAAATCTATGAACAATACAAACATTTTTAACTGCCTCATTGGAATATATTTTAACTCTCAGCGCAAAAGAGGTGTTATAACTAGTTACAAGTTTGATCTGTCTATGGTATCGTAGCTCCTAAAAAAGTGGACCAATTATGATTTTGTTTTTGTGTTTGAAAGCTTGTGTGATTGAAATAGTTCTCTATCATTTGTGAAGATTATCAGATCATTTCTTTATTGGTAAAGAAATTTTACCAACTTAAACAATTCTCAATTTCTTAGTTTCTCTTAGTTTAGTGTTACTTTAGTGATATTTCCATGATATAGTAACCTTGATCTGATGCTGCAGCTAACACCATAATCGAGGAACTGGTATCAGGGGTGTTCCAAATTCTTAATTTGTGTTATTACTTGGAACAATTTGTCCCAATTACAATATATATTATTGTATTTAATCGTAGAAAGGTTTAGTTAGAGCTTTCGAATTCGGGTTCTCGTGAGTTTACAGCCGCACTGTTCTTTGTGGTGTGATGTTACACTTATTAAGTAAATAGTGACTATTGAAATCGGGATTTCCACTAACCATTTCATATTTACAAAAAAGGTACATGACTTCCTTCTCAATGATATAGCAGAGTTATCGAAACGATAGCACCAACCACCACCAACCTATTTCCATACTGTGTGAATGTAATGTAAATATACATACATAGGTATAGTTTGTGTCTATATTGTAAAATTGTAAAGTTATGTATGTTATGTTATGTAGTGTATGTATGTGCGCCTACCTAACAAGATTTCTACATCACCCTAAGGTTGACTAGTATAGAATACCCTGTGCATTAAGTTCACTGATGTACAAATTGCATCAAATTAGATAAATAAATAATGTGGTACTATATTTCAAGAAGTAACTTCGTCACAGGTTATTAACATACTTGCTAAAGACTTGTTTTAAGTCAATTGGCACTTTGTGTAGTAACCTTTTCTGTGTCTAAACTTAATAATATGTTAACTTTTGTTATACAGGTTAATTTGATTTTAAATCATCTTGTGTCGCACAAATTAAGACAAGAGTCAAAGTAATTTTTTTATTGTTCCTGTGATGTTAGTCATTTTTGTTACATGGAAAAGCTCTTAAAACCTTCTTACTCAACCAAGAAAATGTTACATTGCCAATTATTTTGAACGTTGCTAATTCTGATGTGGTTTGACATGATTCTATCTTCACTGAGCTTAGTTTCTCGTTATCAAGTGTCGTCAGCAGGGTGAGTGGGTGAACAATGGTGAACACATTGAAATTATTGCTCTCATGTGCTCCGTATACATTGCAGACATTTCGTACATCCTATTCTGCCAAAACGAAAATCTTATTTGAAAAAAAAGGGGGGTAGGTTTTGGCGATGCACAACCGACTGTAAGTTTTTTAAATACAGCTATGTACTCATACTAACGAGACCTGACGGTTGAATTTCGATCATTTTGAACGCTTTGTATTATTTCCCTAACTAAATATTATAACATGAACTGTCATTATACTGAAAGTTCACAACCTGTGCTGATGACTTAGTTAATTACTCTTTTCACCTATACTTTGAATAGAAACTTTTAATAGATATATATAGAGCACAAAAAAGTCATATTATAAGCACATTTCATCATTGTTTTGTAGGATAGTTTCAGTTATAGTATCCGTTATTCGAATGAATTTTTGCTACCGCCCGTGTAATCGTCATTGTGTTCGATGACAGGTAGCGTCCGGCCCGGTAAATCAATGCCTGTTATGTACGATAGTCATCGCTTATATGCCTATGTACTTCTGATACATACCCGACGTATGTATTGGTATAGTGGATACGCGTGTACGTAGATAATCTCGTCATAGCTCGCACCCGTTATGGTATTACTGTGTGTGGGCGAAGGGTGTGTGTGGGGCATGAGGGAGCCGCGGGCCCCGCGAATGCCGCAGGGGGCGCTGTCCGCTTTAAAAATACTGGGGCACAAGCGGCGGGCGAAACTACCGAGCCAGCAGAATGCTAAAGGAAGCCGTTTATTTTGAAAGGCCGAAGACTTTCAACTCGTCTCTGCACTCCTGGTTGAGACGGGTAAAAAGTTGTAAAAGTGGCGAATAAAAAAGACGAACTCGGTGTATTAGTTGCACGCTTGCAAAAGTGTTTTTGGCTCATGAAACCCGCAGTTTTAAAGTAGTGTCTGCTGCATGAAAGTTTCAGATCTTAAGTTTAAGTTGGCAATGGCTAAGAATGATTTACATTTGTTGAAGTTTAAATATAGGTCAACTGTTCTATCTCACAAACACTTAACTCTAATGTCGTAAGAACAAATGTCTTCTTCTTAAAGTGTTTTACTAATTATCTACTTAAAATTATACTTTATGATAAGGTGGAATTGAGAAGTCTCAATTTGATCATAAAACACAATCAATACGCACACCTTGGAAGTATTAGGAAGCGATCACGGTAAGGATGTGGTCGCTCTCGCGCTCATTATCGATAATCACGACGACAATGTGTTTAACGTCCTTTGACGTTCGGAAAGCGTTCCAAATTTGTATTTTGTTCGTATTTTCATAATTGGGTGCGGGTGGGCTGGGGTATTGGGTGGTGCCGCGGGCGTCATCGCGCCCCTTCGCGTGGGTATTTAATGATTATACGCTGACTGCCACCTGATTGCTGGTTGGTACTACGACGCGCTATCGATGATTACTTGTTATCGATGAAGTGATTGAAATGGGGCGCAGTATTTTGTTTTGTTTTTGATGTTCGATTGGATAGATACAGCGGTGTTGATGTCTAATACAGAGGAAGGTGTCAATACAAAGCTCTTTTAATATAACAATTTATTGATTTTTTTGTTTATCCGAATTATTGTCGTGGACAAAAAAAAAAAAATTTTATGTAACCATAAAGCGATTTCATAAGTTTTGTATGGTTTAAATATCAAATTTAATTAAGACTTATAGTCAATGTGGGTACAAAAAGAAAATTTTATTTTGTAGATGTCTTTAGTAGACAATACTTTACAATAGAATTTTTTTAAAACAATAACTATTATTAATTGGAAAATTATACTCTGAAATATTATCATCGACTGTCGATAAAGTTAACTCGCCTATTGCAGCAGTGTCACAGCGCGATCACTCGCGGGGTGGCAAGCACTACACGGGTAACACGCGGAGTGTGCTGGCGCGGGAGGGCGCGGGAGCGGGGCAAGGGGGCCACACCGCAGTACATAGGCCATGTATCAGTATATAGGTACCAAGCTCTCAGTACATAACCGCTGGTAGATTCCCGAAATTTTGCAGTTATTTTGTATGGAAAACTAGGTTATTCCAGGATTTATTCGCCTATCGCCAGATGACTCAACAAGAGATAAATTTAATGCCGCAACGCCTGTGGGGCAGTCTTTGTGCTAATAAGATGATACACCTGCTTGTAGCAAAGCAGACCCGTACTAACCTCTTGTTCAGTCGCTCCGTCATAAATATAAAAAAATCGAAATAAGTGCACAAACATTTCTTTATTTGTCTTCAAGGCAATGTGCTCAAATAAATTCTACGAATGTCTTCTGACAAACTATTATGTTGGCGTAGTGTCAGATGTCCGATAATATTACTTTATTATTATAAAACCTCAATTATATAAAATATTTATAACTGAATAGGGTTCAAGCACTTAGGGCCTGGAGTCAACCTCACTTGCAAATAGTGCAGCTGTTGATTGATGGACGAGGCTCTGATAAAACATCCCGATTAGCGACAATGGGCTCGTCAGCATTATATAGGCCCAAAACACTGTCGAAAAGTGAGCGTTTCATATGTCTCTGCTTACCCCTCCGAGGAAACAGGCGTGGTTTTATGTACGTCATTACATAAAAAACTATCTAATATTTAAATCGATGTTTGTGAATCAGCTCCAAGCGGTAATTTTTAAAAGGATACCTTAGGAATCTGAGAATTAAACTTATTTTCGATGATATTATCAGCCAAATAAATACAACAATAATCCCTACCATGAGATACGCAAAGTGGTACAAAGCTCCAAATATGTTTTCCATTGTCCTTTTTAAAGAAATCATAAAGACATGTGTAGAAATCGATATATCTGGTTTAACATTTAATGCTAATTATCTTATGTCTATATGTATTATAGTATCTTACTCACCCCACTGCACCTCATCTGTCATTCAGGTGTAATTAATTACCAACTAAATTGCAATGGTATTCACCTAACTATACTAGGCGCGTATGACCGACGAAGGGTCAACGGATACTTAGTGCCCGCATAGCAGATGCGGTCCTTAGCCACCGCCCTGAAGACGGTCGATATCTAGTTTGTCACCCCACCTAACTCCAAACTGACTATGTACACCTGGTACTTGCATGACTCAAGTACTACTTGTATGTATCGATCTACATTGAAATTTTTTGTGTGTTTCAAAATAAAATACGTTGTAGATATCATTTACTAGTTTAAGTTAAACTTGAGTATTAAAATACATAGTTCATACTTGAAACGAAAGACATTGTCAAACTCCTAACTAACCATTTATATCTAAGAAAGCAGAAATGAAACGAAATCAGTCAAATAGAACAATTACTATTTACACTCATCTCTTTTAATTCTGTATCCCTAGTACTTGTTTTAGTTAACGGCTATGATGAGTGAGGGCAGTAGATCTCTCCCCATACATTTGCTGACAGCACCCCTGTCGGGAACCGTGGCTTAATAATATATAAGTAATAGCAATCGCATTTATCCTATAACTCAACTGTAGAAATTCTTAATTGGTGCTTTGTGGGAGTACAATATAAACATATATACTTACATTATTGATTTAGATAGATGGTTAAAAAAAGGAAAAACATAATTTTATCAATAAATAAAGTACAATATGCGACCTTATTGCTAAATGCAACCTCTTCCAAGTAACGTTTAATAATAGAATAATAATAAGACAAAAATACAGAGATACTTTTTATTTAAACTATTACTGTTGTGTATTATTAAATCATATAAAACCATATAATAAAACAATTGTATCAAAAACACTATCACACAACACTAGTTCTAAAACAAGAACCGACAAAGAAAAGCAATTGACGCACGAAGTACAAAAAAGTTTAATATTTCTCCACTTTATCGTGTTCCAAAACTTGTTTAAGTGTAGTGGTAGATTGATGACGCTTTGCATGTGATACCGGCCACTTGTTGAATGAAAATCTTTGTATGTTTTCGTAAGTCTACGCCAGCGTCAGCTGTTTAAAAGCGAAAAAATGACGCTCTGTTTTTGTTAACTTTGCCCGAACTTTGAAGTTGAATTTAAACGATTTGATTGGTCTTTTCATTGCTTTGTAAGTTAAGTTTTATGGCAATTATTCGTAAAGTTTTTCTTTAAAGAGAATTAACACAGTGTCAATGAATATTTTTCAAAGGTTATTATAAAGTGCCTATCTATATTAGTAACAGTTTTACAATAAAATAATGTGTCTCAATATAACGTAACTGGTTTCCGGTTATTGAAACCATACTATTTTATTGACCTCCTTAAAATTGCTAACACAGAAGCACGTTTTAAGTTATAAACAATACTATTTAATATTTTTCAATTTTGTCCTGCTTATTAAAATGTAGAAATTGCAGAATTGAAATAAGTACATACAATGCAAGTAATTAGCATTGTAATAAAACATCCCTGTTTTTATTGAAGTTTTTCTCGTACCATGGCTTTATAATAAATCATGCAGCATTTTAACGCTCATTTATGTTTACACGAATGCTTGTGTATGTGTGTTGTTGTGGTTCTCTATTTAAATGTTAGAACTTGCAAGTAATGTCTGTTTATTCATAATGCAAGTGACTGACTGTTCTTATACTGTTACATTTTATTATACGAATTCCTAAACAATTATGATGCCTTGGTATCGTTGTTAGTCTTTTAGTCTATTGTTTAGTTTAAACGAATGTTTTTTTGGATTTAAATCTTACAATTAATTCTATAGCTATATACAAGAATTGAAGTCTTGATGTACGCCTTGTAGAGCTCAACTATAGTGGATGATCACCTGAGTTACAAGAGACCTGTTCTGAGGTTTTAAAAATATTCTAAAGCAATAGCAAGTTCTATAAATCAGACATGGTTTTTTTCAGCGACACTTATCAACAGTCTTTAACAGTCTAGCTGGACATAGACTTCTCCTTGGGAATGAGGTTTTGGTCTATTATACCGCGCTGGTAAGATGAGCCGTCACTAGGAATAAATCCTTTATAAACCTACTTTATAAACCTACAAGAAACGGACACAAAGAACACCCAGACTCAGAACAACAATTTGTGGATCACACAAAGTGTTGACACAACACTCAACGCAGTTGAGAGTGGTGTGACGACCGCTTAAACTACTAGGCCAACTGTGCTGCCTATACCAGTATAGGGTTTGTTTAATGTTTTCTTCTCTTTGCAGTGACGTTGTCTTGAATATTTTGTTCCCTTAGTTGCCTCTTACACCACCTATGGAAAGAATACTGATGGTGACACTCTGTATTCTTAAACCGTCACCACACGGAGACGACAGCGACACTTAGCAAAGGATTAAAAGACTTCTAAAAACGTGTCTATTACGAAAGTTCACAATCATTTGGACTTCTTACACTTTCTATAAGATGGTAGTAACGACTCATTCATTTACTAGGTAGTAGAGCCACGCTGATTTCAGCACGAGCGGGCCGGCTCGATCGGGGTAGTACTACCCTCCCACAGAAGACCAACCTAAAGCACCAGCATCCGTGTTGTCGTGTTTCGTTGGTGAGTGTGAGACCGGAGGCCCATTGATGCAGCGGTGACAGTTATCGTGGTAACTGTGTAAGCCTTACACTGTCACGATGGCTGTCATGCCTTTTACGTCCCCAAGCGGGGTGTGAAAAAGCATCTCACAAGGCCGCCTTAGTCTGGGTCACCATACTGCGTTGTCTGCATTTGCAATGAGTATGGTGACCACTGTTCTTGTATTCTATTCATGCTTTCCATCAGGCAGAGTCACTTTGGCAGGCTCTTAGTACAAAATACAGATTCATTCAATGGAGGAAGGAATATATCATCTCTTTAAAACACTTAGAGGTCTCAACCTTATATAGTGAACACTAATTAATAGTAAAACTATGTAAATGAATGTAAGTTATGTTATTTACCACAGTTTATAAATGAATCGAGGAAACCTGTAATTAACTATGCCACCTGAACATAGTTATTTTGAGTATAGGACCGAGTAACACTTGTATTTCTTGTTTTATGTTTGTCAATGGCGGGCATTTTACGTGACCTTTTAATAACAATTACCTAACACATCTCAAACAACTTTCTGAACTATCCGAATATAGCTGAACTGGCGTGATCAAGTTACGTACGTGTGCCAGAGGGTTACTGGAATCCTGAGAACACTATACCGCCTGAAAAACTTCCTTCCCGTGAAAACTAAGGCAACGCTCGTGCAATCTCTAATCTTCCCTCTGATCGACTATGGTGACGTGTGCTATTACGACCTGAATGCAGATCTCCTCAACAAGCTAGAACGTCTTCTCAATAACTGCATTCGATTCACCTTTAACCTTCGTAAGTACGATCATATCTCCAGTTTCCGGACGCAGCTCACATGGCTACCTATTCGTCAACGCAGAAAATTGCGTGCACTCTCATTACTATATTCTTTTCTCAATTCCCCATCCCCTCCCACTTATTTAACGTCACAAATTCAATTATTGAGCAACAACCATAACAGAAATCTACGTTCGGCTAATAATCTCCTTCTACTCTGTCCTTCTCACTCCACTGAGTTTGTCGGTTCTTCGTTCTTCGTGCAGGCTATCCTTTCTTGGAACGCGCTTCCCCTCGAAGTCAGGATGGCTAAAAGTCGCGACTCGTTTAGGGTTCAGGTGAAGAAGCTTTTGCTGGCTGAAATGGCGAAGTCTTAGTTCACCAGTATAGTGGTAATATGTATGCACGTATGTATATGAGTTGTATGTATGTGTATTATATATGCATGTATGTATGTGTTATATATTTATGTGTTTATGTAAGTATATTTACTTATTTATGGTCTATCTGGTCTATATATATTTCTCTGGCAATTTCTTCTTATCCTTAAGTGCACCTATCTCATATCTTCTCTGCATCACCCAATCGGTTGACTGGCAGAAAATGCCTTAGGCATTAAGTCCGCCGATGCATGTATTTGTGCATAAAGTTATAAATAAATAAATATATAAATATAGGTAGAGCTTGTGCTATGGTAACCAACCTGCTTCTGGATGTCGTAATAGCAGCAGTTCGCGGATCCCTCCTATCTAAGGAGCAGAGTGGCACACCATGTGGTTTTAGTCGGTCCGATTCCGACACACCACTCCGCCGTAAACCCCGGTGGGGTGACGGCCCGAGGGGGCTTTCACACGTTAAAAAAAAAGGGAACCAACCTCCTTAGAAACATATTTATATATTACTAAATATTATATATAACGAACCCAGACATAGAACAAACCATCGTGCTTATTAAACAATCTTTGTCCTGGGTGGGAATGGAAGCCACGACCTCTGGCTTAGCATTCAGGATCACTAACGACTAGTCCAGTCAGTAAAGTTAAACCTAATTTGTTTCGAATTTGAATAACATAGCCCATTTTTCTGTTATGTTTTTACCAGATCGTATACCTACCTAAATTTTATCATATTCAATAGTAGTTCTTGGGTTCCCAATCGGCAGCTTCTCGAAGTTAGACCAAGATTAGCAATGTGTTTGATTGTGAAATGTTTATAGAATTACAACACAGATGTAGGATTACATATAGTTCAACAGAATACAAAGTAGTCGCGTCATGTCTTAAATAGAGACTCTAGTTTCCGAAAACAACGAAGGCTTGCTAAGGTCATCTATTCAAATTGTTATTAAAATATCAATTGCCCACTCATAGGAATGTGCTACTTCTCTGACCCACTGAATAATTAAAAAGTAATCATTATGGCTGTCAAAACGTACTTGTGGCGTTGTCAAGGTTTTAGGGGACCAGCAAACCCTGGGAACTCACATCCGGCTACGTTTAGTTGCTAGCCCATTTGAAACACTATCGATTTATGTCCGCTGTTCGGAGCGTTGACCCACCTAGCAGAGCCCGGCGGCTGATTCGCCAATTTATTAATTATTTAAACTTTCCAACATATGATATCCTGGTAGCAGGGTATGTTGCTGCTTCCTATTTGTCAGAAATTTACCTATATTTTTCATTTGCTGTTGTTTTCCGGCTTCAATATTTTATTCGTTGATACAATGTCATACATAATCCAATATTTTTTTTATTTTCATGTCAAATAATATCTTTTAAAGTTATTGATATAAATATATATCTGTCTACATATTTAAAACACAAAAAAATGGATTTGTGGTGTTTTTGACACATGATTTAAAGGCTATATAAACTATTTTTAACTGTTGTCTACTTTGTTTCAGGATAATTTGACTCCGGAGCCGGTCGACATGACAGACGACGATAATTTTTCTAGTGAGTATCTTATATTGACATAAATCATTTTTAGTACCCATATGTGTAATTTATTAAGAAAGCACTTGCATCAAATCAACTTTTAAGAGCGAGTTTTTATGCACAAATTCCTCTAAGAAAGCATAAACGACTCCCAATTGGTTTTTATTTAAGAGAATAATGTTAAAAGACAAAATTTCTTAAATTGATTGGCGAATGTGATCTGATGCAGGTCAGGGCCTCGCGAAAGATGCGGAGAAGTTGAAAATGATGTTGCTTGCATGGAATTACCACAGTCAGACTCAAGGTAAAAAATTTTGTTAATTTGGCAAACGATAAATAGCTATTACGATTACAAAATGTTTTTAGCTAGCCCATTTGACGTAAGGGCATCTGTTTATATTGAATAGAGTAATTTTATATAACTATAGCAAAAGTAAACTACATAAAACTATGGAGAATACTGTGAGCCTAGTGTGAGTTCATTTCACATCAACTTGCACTCGACGGAGATTGCGTTCGGCGTTGCGATTTGTTAAGATTTCTGAACAGTGTCCAAGTTAAGTCTCCGTTAATCGAACTGTGGATTACGGCATAGGTAATCTTATGAGGGAACCCGATTTGAGATGGATTTACTTTCATTTGTCTTCTGCACTCTTCTTAATATATGAAATGCGTCCGTGTGGTGACGAATTAAGAATATGTAACCTATTTAAGGAGCAGTCTACATAGGACAACAGCACTGTAAAAACAACGTGACACAAATCCCTATATGATCTAGATTATGTCCAAACTATGTCCAGCGGTGGACTGTTAATGGATGATGATGAGTTTCTTTCTATTCGAACCTCCACGTTTTCATCTATTTCTATATTTTAAACCTTGATAAAAGATATTAATGTAACACCCAGTGGTTTTAATCAACTAGTTTACGTGGGATCAAGGAATTTCAACTTGTAAAAACGAATCCACTAGAACCTAACTTTAAATTAATATATGATACTAAAAAAATAATGGAAAATCTCTTAGCGGTAAGCCTTATTTCCTAGTCGTAAAATAGTACTAAGGAACTTGGAATATAGCAGTTGGAAGTCAAGGAAAGCAATTGTACCGAGCGATGTTTACGATGATTGGCTTTGTAATGTTTTACACATTCAGTAAAAGTCGAAAACGAAACTTTATACTAGTTAATATAATAGTATAACTTTATATTAGTAAGGATAATATAAACCTTTTTGAATTCAGACGTCAGTAGGTTCTCTAACTTATACATTTTAAATATAATTGTAAATGTTCACCTATTTATAAGTTTACACAATAAGAATTACTGTTGTCCTGTCGACTCTTAACACCTATGGTATGAATAGAAGTGGTGACACTTGGTATTGGTAATCTGTCACCAAACAAATACAGTAGCCTCATAATCGAAAATAGGCTAGATGACACCTTAGTCAAATTAGTTACTTTTTATCATCTATCAAAACGACAATTTTGTATAAAAAATGTACTAAATACCAAATTATGACGTCACTGTTTTAGACTACTCAATTGAACAATATATTTCACTGTATATTTGTTTGAAATTCGTAATAATAATAAAAAGCTATGTTAATTGTATTTTCCGAGATGTCTCGCGATATTTGTTTTAATGAAGTGGACATTGGTATTTGTTTACGATACAGTCATCTACCCAATTATTAACTATTAAACGTTTTTATCTTTTCTTATCTCAATTTAACCGCAAAACTTTATGCAATTATAAATTAAATCAATAATTTAAATTGATAAATCGTTATTTTAACACTTGTCCATTTTACACTAGTTACATATAATAATATGTCGAGTGCAATTACTAGGACAACATAAGCATAATACAGACGTGATTAATCGTGGGGGATGAGTCGCGTAGTGTGGTACCTATATCTATTAGTTTGTATTAAGGAGTATATATATATGAGGACGCAGTACCTTATTGATTATCTTAGAGCGTACCACCATTGTGCGTAACACAAACTAGAGGCTTACATGCAAGATGTTTGTCTTAGAATAACTGTAAAGAGAGGAAACATAATATTCTACCAAAAACTTGCACATGTAAAGTTTCAAAATGATAAAAACTTACTATTCTGTTTAGTTACTTGTAAATAAAGTGTGAGATAACATACTTTGGCAGTCATGTTGCCCTGGTCACATAGTCGCTAAGTATGTAGTAGTTTTATAGGATTAGTAGATACATATATTGTTATTTTTAGACAAACTGGTTAAGTAATGGAATCTCAAATTATATATTTTTATATTGATACACAGTTGATATCAAGATGTTAAATATCTGGGAAATCTGACAATCCATCAATCTGACAATCTGACGCTGGCACGGAGGCACATATACTTATGATAAAACCTTTCTATTAACGAACTGATTAAGTAAATAAATAAAATAAAAGTGTTTAAACGCTTTAACGACTTTTGATGAAAATAAATCACTTAGGTCTTTTCCAAATAGGTAAGTCTAACTTTTGTGGACTTGCTACATTCTCTGAAAGTGGTATCATGGCAGTCTAAAATGATCGTAAAGAGCAATTTTGTATCACGCAGATTTTTTTTCTATTTTAGAATTTTAAATTTGTTTCTTACTGTAAGTATAACTTTATGGGCTCAAAATCAATATTCATATCACTGTATGATGACAGATTAAGAATACAGAGTGTCACCACTCCTAGTCTTCTCATGGGTATTGCAAGAAGCGACTAAGGGAACAAAATATACAAGACAACATCACTACAAAGAGAAGGAAAACTTGAAACAAACTCTATACCAACCTGTCTGGCCAGCATGGTGTAGTAGGCTAAAGCCTACTTTCTGAGAAGAGGCCTATATCCAACTGTGGAATGTTAAAGGCTGTGGATGATAATGATGGTATCTTCATCACCAACACAAATCGAATATTATGTTCGAGAAGCTGCGTGACATTTTCTCGTCCCAATTACTGCAGTGTCTTAACACGAAGGTTTTTGAGAAGTATGTGTTGCTAGTGATAACCTCTAAAAGCTTTACCAGGTCATAATTATGGGCTGGTGAAATATTTGGTCATAATATTCTATCTCAAATAGAGCAGGACAGATTAACAAAATTAGTCACAATGAGATTCTATCCCCGTATTAGATTCATATACCTTTGGGGTATCTACCCTACTGATATCAGCTTATAATTATCGTTATATCTGAGGAATCGGTAGTTTGTGCGTTCGTCCATTATTAACCGTTATTGGACACAATGTGTTACTCAATGAATTTTACTAAGAAGGTCTATTTTGGCACGTTCTCACTAATAGAGAAAATTACAGACAATTGTTAAATACTACAACTTGTTATCAAAACAACCATTTCGTAAACTTGGCATAATTACCACTTCACACGTCCACTTCGCGAAATGTAATTTGTAAGTTGATGTGTAAGCTAAAAATACTACCACCGCTGAAAATTACTTCCAATTAGCTCGCTATTTTTGACCTCTACAACATATTTAGTCATTTAGTTTGTGGGAGCAATTCGTAGGTAATGTACTTAAGACTTAAAAATTATTAATTCAAAGTAAATGTTGGAATTTTTTGGGTTCTAACACAAGTTAGTGCCTGCGTAAATTAATGCTTCAATAAATCCAACTTTGCTTCCGTATTTGCTATCCTTCATTTATAATATTGTGACCGAAGTAAAACTAAGTGAGTCTCCAGTCTTGTTTATCTCTACACAAAAATTATCAACAGTGTTTCAGCAGTTTTTATCTCAAAACGTAACAGACAGACGAAGTTTCTACAGAATTTATAATATTACGTGGGAGTTAAACATGCCTGTTGGAATTTAAGTTGTTCCTTAAGGTGTAGTTACTATAAAACATTATATTTTTAGTACCTCTGTATACTAAATACAAATTGCTGATTACAAACATTTGACATAAAACCTTACCTTACTAGTAGCCCTTCAAATGTACTTTTCTTGTCATTTGAACAATTTATCGACTGCATAATTTTCATGTCGAGTGGAACGCATCGGCTATTTTTATTACAGAAGCCATATCGAGAGTAACAGGGGCGCAGACGACGCAAGCACCTTCTCAAATTATTTATAACTAAAGGGGCTTGTTCGAGTTGACATTTAGAGGCAGATGCACCGGTCCCTTGCGCTCTGTAGGCTCTTATTAATTTCTGCCGCCTTGGTCACTAACTGTGCGAACACTAAATTATACTCTGAAATTATCTATTTGTATGTATACGCAGGATAAGTACTTTAGCAAGTTATTTACTGCACAGAAGAGCATTTTGTACTTGAGAGTAAAATGTTTGCCATGTTTTTAATACACAAAAGTTCTTTTGTCTACAAGGTTTGTTAGGTAATTAAGTATCGAAAGAAAGCAAAAAGCTGTCTTACTCCAACTATAAAATGTAATGCTGTTATCTTTATATACTTAATATGCTCTTTTAATTGCCTATCCGTCTGAAAAAAGTTTGTTTGCGTAAAATTGCAGGGGCGACTCTTAAACGCAAATATCATTAAAATTCCTTTTTTACTTCTTCATCCGTTTACGCTACTGTATGCATGTATAAGTTAATGAAGTACCAGGCAGTTAAATGTAAAGGAGGTACACTTAATGAGTATTTATTTGCCAACGTATATTTTTTTATCTGTATATCATTTTGGGTTTGTGATTTTCGTGTTCTAGCGATTCATCTGCGGAACACCTAATATACAATTAAAGATATCTCCAGAAGTTTCCTTTCTAGTCCGTTCTTTCTACTATATTGCTTAATACATAACATAGTAATTAAGTAGACTGCACGATTGGCCTAGTGGTTTAAGCGGTCGCCACACCGCTCTCTACTGCGCTGAGTGTTGTGGGTTCAAACTTCACATGGGACAACACTTTGTGTGATCCACAAATTGTTGTTCTGAGTCTGGGTATTCTTTGTGACCGTTTCTTGTATGTTTGTAAAACCGCCCGCGGCACAGGATTTAGTCCTAATGCGGGCGTTATATTTTTTAAAAAGAAAAAAAAAAGAAAAAAGGTATAATTCTCCAGAGTCTATTTATTAATTTAATTTTGAGAGAGAATTTGTCTCTACTTTAAGAGTTATATTTGAAATCTATATTGTTTATTCAAACTAGTTAAAAAGTTAGTTATTATCAATCGATACTAGTGAAACAACCTCGATGTCAATCATTTTAGGGCTCTTGACAAAAATGACTACAGGATTATTCTCTGTAGTGCCACGCAGAACCACGAGGTTCAGAAATAAGGAGAGCATAAATTGTAGCAGCATTGCTTGCTCACATAGTTTTATTGAGCTGGGAAATAAATAGTGGGACGGCACTAAAATTGTTCATAAATACATGGATTTATAACTCGACATGTAGAGGTGGAAGTGAGAGTAACTCGAGTAATATTTTTTTCAAGTGTGAATAAAAAGTTTAGGTGAAGAAATCACACTAAAATTATAAAAGTGAATGCTTGTGAATGTGTGTTGGTATGTTTGTTCTTGGACCAATTTGGATAAAATTAATTATGGCGGTAGCTGACATCCTAACACATAGGCTACTTTTTTTGTCTGAAAATATAGTGTACCTTTCGTTGTGTCATTATGAATAAAAAATCAAGAAAATGAAATATCTTCAAATTTAGGACGCAACAAGTAATTGTAATTTATTTGATATAATGAACAGTATATATTTCACATTTTTGCTTCAGAACTTTTCTAGAAATAAAAAGTGAACCCCACTAGACAATGATACTAAGCCACAAATCGTTTTTGACCTTGTGTTCTCGGGCTGCCCATTGTTAGCAGCCCTTTAGTAACAATCCACTGGAACATCGCAACTTTGTCTAAAGGTTGAACGATGCCGCCTCCTTAAAAATCTCAAACAGTCCTAGCTGTTAAAATGTGGCTACAAATAACAAGAAAATGTGTTGTTTTGTGTGACCACGAAGAAATAAACCGTACTTTTTAAAGTGGCAACTTGAAGTCATTTTTTTAATTTTACTCCAGTTTTAACTTTTAAGGTATGTTTTTCTTAACCTCTTGCTGAGCTCTGCGTTCCTGGTACTTGCAGGCCGCAATGGTGATATAACAGAAACCGGTGGTGACAGCATGGCAGATCTTTGGGCGTCATATCACAGTGCGTTAGGCCTCGGCAGCAAGCCACCGAAACCGCCCACACCCCTGGCCACTGGCCACTCGGTGAGTTTTAAGGTTGAGCAGCGTTTCATGTTTCACTTAATACAAAAGCTTTCTACGACAGTTGTGTGAGAAGTTCTTGTAGTCTATAATAATCTCAGTGGTATATTTGATGTGCATACTTTTATCACCAGTCGTGTGGTGCAGATGTCACTCAACGCTAGAGTGTTTAATAAATATCGTATATATTAATGTAGATGACTATAAACTCTTTGCAATATTTATATTCGTGATCTATTGGAGTTTCAAGTCTTGCTCTGATATACTAACTCTACTACGACTATGTTCTCTTGGTACATCATGTCCCTAAAGTCATAATAATATGAAGATTTTTTTCTTTTTTTTAACGTGCTTTCATTCGATTCACCTGTATTTTATATTAGTTTGGTACCTTTGTAAGCTCAGTTTTTAGTTTTTTTAAATTGTATTTATTAAAGGAAACATTTTAAACTTATATATTTATCTTATGTATGTGTCTATCTTCCTCTGAACGATAGAAGACGGAAATGTCGTGAATATTAATTAATTTTCTTCGTTCAGAGTCCTATTCACGTGGGTTCGGCTACAACTGGTGTAGAGCCCGCCTCTACACACGACGAGACTTCATCATCTGATCGAACCAAAGATGATGACGATGGTGGAGCATCTGATGATGATTCAGATGATCGTGTGGATCCGCAGCATCATGATCCGGAGAGGCTTAAGGCATTTAACGTAAGCAATATGTGACCTTTGCTGTTCTGATTGACAATTTAGTTCTTTTTTTCAAAATAGACTCACAACAAAATGTTATAATATTTGATTGCAGATGTTCGTTCGTCTTTTCGTGGATGAGAACTTGGACAGGATAGTTCCAATCTCGAAGCAGCCAAAGGAGAAAATCCAAGCTATAATTGACTCCTGCACTAGACAGTTTCCGGAGTTTGCTGAACGCGCTCGAAAGCGAATTCGTACTTATCTGAAGAGTTGCAGACGTAATAAAAAAGTGCGCGGTGATTGCCCGACTGCTGGCAATAGTGGCAATACTCCTGGTACTGGCAATGCTTGGGACACTGCGGTGAGGGTTCGATCTCTATTTAATTTCTGTTATCTTGATACTTTCAAAGCATTTGTGTAAGAAGACGTCTTATGACTGTAGTGTATTTTCTCTAAGCCTTTTCCTTCTAGTGTGCTTTACTTCTAATTGACATTATAATTGGTCGACTATTGTCATTTATAATCCCAGACTTTTATTTTCCTATTGTAGTATATTATCCATTGTTGCTAACCAATGCTGAAATAACCGTAAAACTTCTCCGTCTATTACGTACATATATCGAAACTTATAATTATGTTACTTAAAGTACATAATTGTGTATTTATTGCCTTTATTTAATTTGTATTATTTCTTTTAAAGGTTCGGCCAACTCCAGCACATCTGACTTCGGTGCAAGCCGAGCACATATTGGCGCAAGCGTGCGAGAACGAGAGCCTCAATGCTAAACGCATGCGCCTTGGACTCGACCCGGTCAGTCAGCCCATGCCAACAGTACCAACACCCATGGTACGTTTTCTATCTCCCAGTATTATTTCCATGTTCCCTGCGACTTCTGCTTGCTTGGTATGTCCGTAATTATAATCTTGTAGTCTTAACATTAACATCATAATAATATAACTCCTAAAGACGTGTAAATCGCAGCAGCTATATTGTGTTTCGAATTTATTGATTTTAGATTAGTAACCTTTGATTGTCGCTTTAGGGGGTTAAAAAGCTCACCGGGAATATACCTTGTAAGACTAAATTTTGCCTTATAATAATGTAATGGTATGTATATTTATGTTATAATGTTGGTTACCGAGTGTTAAGGAACCAGCGAGTTAGTGGCACATTTTTACTCAAATTAGAGCCGCCTGGTACTATAATATTTCTAGTGTAGTATTATAATGTACAGTTATTAATACAAATATTTATAGGATCAATAAGTATTTATGTTTGAATTGCCTGACCTGTCAGTCTGACTGATGCATGCGTGTCGCAATTGGGCTCGTGAGGCAAAAAGTTTTTTATCCATATTTTGGTCTTTGCCCGACTGCTGATAAAAGTGAGTTGGCATGTTTTTTATAAATACGTTTATAAGTATATATACCACTAGCTACGGGAGATTCTTTCTACCAGAGTAATGTTAATATAGGTATCGCCTCTTTTCAACGATAGATGAATGCTAATTAATCATCTCAATGTTTAAAATTGAAAACTGATTTAATTTGCTTATTTTTAAATCTATAGATTAATATATTGATTTATAAGAATTATTAAAGTTGACGTTTAGACGAATAGCAACAGTGTAGTTATTCATATGCTAGCTTTTGCCCGCGACTTCGCTCACGTGGAATTTGGTCTGTCATATTAATTTTCGTAACAGATTATTTTAAATAAATATATTTTTCTAACATACAAACAATCCTACAGTACTTCATCTTTGTGTAATTTCAATGGTTTAGACAGTGTACGCCAAGATAACTCAGAGGCCAGATTTTTTTGCCGACTTAATTGACATGTATCGTTATATAATGTTACGACCAAAATTACAAAAAATCATTACAAATGGTAGCCTATATGTTATTCCGATGTAAAACTTATATTACTGTAAAGTTTCATCCAAATCCGTCCAGTACTTTTTTCGTGAAAGAGTAACAAACATCCATACTTACAAACTTTCGCATTTAAAATATAAGTAGGATTTAAAGTGAACAGCATAAATAGTTTTTTAAAACAGAGTTATTAAAACCAAAATTAAAGATTTTACTTTATTTTTAAATTACTCATTTCTCATTTAGTCACAATTTTTTCTTTATAATAAGTCTTACTAACATTTCTTTACAGGCTATCGACACTACAGCTACGTCAGCCGTAGCCTCATCGTTCTTGGGGCTTTACAGTGGAGCTATTAGTAGCCCAGCATCGACTCCAGCTACCTCTACATCCACTACATCGCTGCCTACTGCTGGACACAGCAAGGCAGCTGCTGACACTACCAGGCCGTCAGCTAGCCCCACAATGGATAACCCACTGCTGAACAATAATAATCTGAAGCTGGATAATGCTAATGGGAACGCTGGTAGTAAGACTGCTAGGTGAGTCATGTCTTCCTAGTACTTAAGGGTTAATACAACTTCAAAACTACTTCACTGCTTATATTTGATTCTGTATATCAATTAGAAAGTATTGAATTCATCATACTGAAGAAAGAAATTAGTAAAATTGAGAATATACATCGAATTCTATGTGACGAAACACGGCTAAAAAGATTATTGATAAAAAAATTCATAAACTTCCCTCTTATTATAAATAAAACGCAGAAGTCAATAGCACCTCCACACGTACAGTTCAGAACGCGGAAAACAGCATGCGTCGATCCATCTCTCACTCCGAAACGGATGTGTCTGCACGGGGCTGACAGTTCGATCTGGCATGTTGACGCGCGCGCTAGTATGGTGGTTTCACGCTTCACTTCAAGTCAAGATAATTTCTTTCAAGAGCACCTCTATAGGATACATATACGAAAAATACATCTTATGCGTTTTGTAAATAGTTATCAAATAACTATTTAGAGTTCGAAACAAATTATTTATTTCAGCACCGTAAAAAACTTGGTCAATATGCGAGACAGCTTAGTAGTATGTGGTTTATTAATGATTAAAAAAAAATATAGAAATGGTTAAATTAGGTACTCTTAAAAGTAAACGCATTATAAATCTTAAATTCTGTTTGGTAAAACATTATTTTACTTATCACAATAAGGCTTCGGTTTTTTAAGAAACCAACATTTTATATACTGTTTTAATATTTATGTCATTTTCTTTTTTACAGCCCAGCCTCATCGCCAGCGCCTCTGTTTAGACCGTCGTTCCCTAACACATTTGGGACTCCACAGACCTTCGGTCGACAAAAGTAAGTAATATTCTTTTTAAAATATCGTTCAAAGTGTTGATAAATCTTTTTTAAATTGAATAAATGTTTAAAAACTTACACAAATATATATAATTTTATACAAATGCCCAAGAAGAAGAATTTTCACTGTTATTCGTATTTACCAACTTTCTGTTTTATACTATTCCTTCCAGTACTAGCGCGAATCCTGCTACATCAGCGCTGTCGAGCAGCGCCCTCTTGTCAACTCTGACGGCACTGCCCCCTACCGGTAAGTGTCTAATATGATGTTTTGAAACTTAGTGTTTAATATAATTTCAGGGATTAGAAACTAGTCAGGGTTCCAGGGATTTCCTTAATAGGATGTACCTGGTTCCCCGCTTACTGGTACCTGAGACGGCGTGTGGTTTTTGGTTGGTTCGAGTCCGACATAACCACCTTTCGGTAGTATCTAGGGGGATTCCCGCACATCAAAAAAAGGAATTAGAAACTTGTTGTCCATGTGATAGTGTTGCCCACTAAGGAAGCAAACTTCACAGGATAACAACACTGTATGGAGAAGGAAAACTTGAAAGAAATTCTGTAACAAACCGTCTAGTCAGTGTGACATACTTGTACCAGGCTAAAACCTTCTTTCTAAGGACAGGACTATCTTGTTGTCTTATGCACCTAGAGTACTAGGATCACATAAAAAAGAAGTATTCATAATCTGATAGATAACGTGTAATTTTTGTGTAGGTGTAGGTGTGAATGCAGCGATGGCAGCATATCAGAGCGCTTTACTGTCGGCGATGGCTGCCCACACTCATACTTTCCCTACCAGCCTTAGTGGTGAGAACTTGTACTTATAACTGTTAAACAAAGTTTTCGTCACGTGCCTAGTTTCTGAGACTAAACTGCTTGATTGATTGATTGACTAAACTGATTTTTTTTTTCTGGAAATACCAAAGTGATTCTACTCTGTCTGATGGAAAGCATGAATTGAATCCAAAAGTGGTTGTCATACTCATTTTCTCAAATTCAGTATGGCGATCCATACTATGATAGTCTAGGCACACTATGGTGGCCTAATCACACTATGGCAGTCTAGGCACACTATGGTGGCCTAATCACACTATGGCAGCCTAGCCACACTATGGCAGCCTAGCCACACTATTGCAGTTTAGCCACGCTATGGCAGCCTAGCCACACTAGTGCGATCTAGTAATGTATAAAATAAAAAATAACATTTTTGTCTTGGAACACAAAAAACAACATTTTTGTCAATAAAAATTTTTGGAAGTTGAACAAATATTTTTTTCTGTATGAAAAGATAAAATATTTGTTTTATTTCAAAAATGACAGCAGTTAATAGAAATTATAAATATTACATTTCTTAATTACACATATGATCTTACAATATCAATTCTTGGATAAAGATTGAATGAACGACCTCGAGGTTAGTAGTCAAGATCAGTAACCACCAGACCTAGGCTAATGTTACCAGATTATAATATATATTATTAACACTATTCCCTAGCAGCTCCAACCGATTTGTCTTTGAAGAACACAGCACCTACTTCACTTCACGTGACATCGACAGCCTCTTCGCTGGCAGGATCTACCACGTCTAGCCAGACCAAGCCACTTCTCTCCCATAAGTTGTCTGGAGCCGAAGTGGGTGCTGTCAGACAGCTCATCACTGGCTACCGTGAGTCTGCTGCCTTCCTGTTACGATCTGCCGACGAACTAGAGGCGTTACTGCTGAACCAACCCTAGGATTCGATAAAACCTCTCACCGACATTTTCGGTTTTAGATTTGGATATTTCTAAAAGATCTGTGCGTTTAAAAACTGAAGTTAGAGTGTTGTGTGGTTTTGTTTTGTGTCAAAATGTAGTTTACATTTGAAGGACTAGCAAACTTGTCGTTGACGAATACCTTAGACGTTTGTTTATTAACTCAGTGCACAATGTACATGTCACTGTAATTTTTTTGTGGAGCACAGATTAAAAATTAATCAACAGCATCCATAGTTGGTTCCAGTGTCTGGAAAAAGCTGGTATAGAAATGTTTATGTCAAAGCACAGATAAAAATTTTGAATTAAAAAAAAACACCATTGTGAAATGTCTAAATCTAAATAATTTATGACTGAATTATGCCAATTTTACTCACATCGTGTTAGTATTGTTTCTACATATTATTACAATAGATGTAACAATTTTTGTCATAATAGTAACAATATTTAAGTTGATACAATTAATTGCGACATATACGTCAAGCTAATATTACGATTGGTTATATGAACTTACAATACATTTATTAAATTTTCGAATAGATATCTCACACGTCGCTTACACATAATCCAACTAAATAATGTTATTATTTAAATTTGTTATTGGCAACATGGATAATAGCACACAAAGGGCCACTTGCAATACTCGATTATGACAGCGGCCATCTTTGTTTTTACTTCAATATTGCCAATAACGTTAATTTGTTCTAACCGAGTTTATTTACTGGTTGAATATATGTGCACCTGTAACGAAGGTGAATTAAAGACCAGTTTATTTATGTATTAATAGAAATGTCAATGCATTCTTTCGAAGAAACTGTCAAGTGCTGGAGGACGTTACGCTACTTTTAAATAACCTTAAAATTAAATATGGTTATTTAAAAACTAAAATAGCGTATTGTGAAATGTGTTTTTGTTTGACAATGTTGGTGGTGAGGAAAATTTAAAAGTTTATTTCGGCAATCGTACAAAGCTGCCATAATTATTGTAAAAGAATCTACTTGTTGCCATTTGAAACTCGTTGAGAGAGTACAAAATTATTTTTGTGTATATTTAGAATTTAAGAGAAAAAAATCAGGGAGTCTCTAGAACTTAGATTATTTAAAAAAAAAGATTTCTTGCCTGGTGCGTTTTATAGTAAAGAATATGGATTATCTCATCGAAACTTGCTTAAAAGGTGGCTAAAATTTGGAGGCGAACTACATCTTTACTTAAATTGGTTAGTTTTGAGACAATGAACTAATTGGAATTACGACGCGACTAGAATTGTCAGGGACTAGTACATTTTTGGAACGCCACTTTAAGTGGAGTGGTACTTTGCCAAATGGACTAATTGTTGGAATATTTTTGTGTATTACGTCGTTGTTTCAAAGCAA
Source organism: Hypercompe scribonia (assembly GCA_949316085.1). Taxonomy (NCBI): domain Eukaryota; kingdom Metazoa; phylum Arthropoda; class Insecta; order Lepidoptera; family Erebidae; genus Hypercompe; species Hypercompe scribonia. Next base: position 12,169,855 of record OX438986.1, read on the forward strand.
GCCCAGAGTTTAATATATAGGTTTAAAGTGGCATTCTAGTAATAAGAGGCACGAATTTATTTGTTGTTTTGTAAAATAGCGCTCTAGCTGTACAATGAGTAATATATTTATGGTTTAAAACTTCATTATTATAAAAGAACTCTTTATATATCGTGATCGGTCCATCCAAAATCTTTTTGCTATTAGGTACTTTTTTTTTATTAGTTTTAGTTTATTTTTATATTAGCTCGCTTTGCTCAGTACTATTTTGTCGATATTCGACTATGTCTATTCGTTACCATAGATTTATGGCCAAGTACTGTAGATAAGGTGTAATATAAGTTATTTGCTTATGGTGTACAAAATAAGATTCTACTTCAAACTAGATTGGAAATTATTGTTCATTTGTAATTTAGGCCTAATTTCATTGTGCAAGATGTGTATTTGGGTATACCTCGTAATGTTATTTCCGATGTTAAATATAATTTATATTTACATTTTGGTCAGTTTTAGTCAATTGTTTTTGTAATCAACATATATAGTAATTTCATTAATAAGGCTAAAACAATACAAATACAATAGAATAATTAAAGTCGTTTGACTTGTAATGCTTATTATGTTGCACGTGATTTTATAATAATCTCAAATGATTACACCATTGTGGAGAGAGATCGTTGTATTGTTTAACTAATAATTGAACTAATGTATTGTTTGTGCTACAATAGTGTAATTTATTGGAATTTTGCAAATAAATGTATAATAGTTTCTCAACTTTGCCAGTTTTTCTCAATAGTATTAAAAGCTTAACACCAGTTTGTAATAAAATTGTAAATTCACTTTTGAATATTAAAATTGCCAAAGAAACGAATTGATTTTTACAATTGATTATGTATGTATGTGCGTGGAATTGCAATTACTTTACATTATTAATAATTATAGGTCTTAAGTTAAGTCAATATAATTTAAGATTAGGTTTTTTTTTCAAAAAAGTCATTCCAATATTATTTTAGAATGGTGACTATCGGTGCGAAGGACACGCAGGAGACGATGTAAATGGAGATTAATGTAAAAAGTATGCTTAGAAATACAAAAAGTTGATTAGAATATGAGAAAGTTGATGTTGGGATAACGATTTAAACGAAAATGGTGGTAAAACGTTGAGAAAATGAATTTGTTAGACATTAAAATATATTATTATTAGAGATGTATAAATGGTTTACAATTATTATTATTAGTTTGAGAGAAATACAAAATGGTAAAAAAAAACTAAAAAAGGCGATTGTTACTATTAACGATATGAGAATTTAGTTATAATTTTGCAATTTCAAAATGTGAGTTTTACAATTTTGAAAAAGAAAATATTAAATATGCTCATATAATAAACAAATTGTTTTATTTGTTTAGGTATGTGTGGTTCTCTTTCTTGTTACAACAAAACCGTTATTGCATTCAATGACCACTTGTAAAAGGCTTCTATAGGATGGGCCATGAATTAGTTGACATTTGAAAAATCGTAAAAAAAAATTGTTATATTATAAAAAAAAAAATGTACAAGGAAGCTAATTAGTTATCAAATGACCACCGATGACCTTCGATGTTTAAACTCTTCTAAGCGAGCATCAAAACTATCGAATAGTCGTCGGCAAAGAGACCGCGAGATCACCGACATCTCTTTGCTGATTTGTCTTTTAGTTGACGTAGTGTATATGGTTTATCGATGCAGACGCGATTCTCCAAATAAATTTATAAAAAGAAGTCTGCTGGAGATAGATCTGGACTTCAGAGTGGCCATGGAATGTCACCTTTACTGGATATCAGGTTCTCCGGAAACATATCTTTAACTTTGTCCCAAGAAGTCCTGTAACATGTTTGCGCGGGATGTTAGATTCAAATGTTAACGAGTTCTTGACCCACCCTATATTCGTAAAGATTTATACAATATGAAATTTTATAAACGTCTTCTATTTTAATTTTTCATTCTATTCTAATTGAATCCACGCTGTTGAAGAGGTGCTGGATTCTGTCAAAGGAAGGCTATGTATTGTGATGAAGACGAGAGCAGCGTTCAACGGATGGGGAAGAGTGTTGGCATTCCTTTTTCTAATTGGACCTATTGCTATGTATTATTGAATGATTATCATAACAATGACATAATATTTCTTTAAATAAAACCAACAATATGCATCTGGGAATCTTATTATATTATGTCTAATACAGAAGTATTTGTGCCATGTAACATTTTAACCGGAGGATGTTCGGCTAGTGACACGCTTGATTACATTAGGGTGGAAGGTTCGATCTAGGAACTGGTATAAGCGTTTGTCGGACATCAATTGGCGGGTAGCTTCAGTTATGAAATCCATGTTTCCATGAGAAGCCGTATACGAAAACACTGATGGAAAACGCTCAGTGCCGCACCTGAAACATGGAATGTCGTATCAAAGATCGAAAAATGTCTTCCACTTACTTAGGGAAGAAGTACATCAACAGCCTTTACTACTCCTTAGAAATGAGGTTTGGGCTTACTAAAGATACCACGCTGGTCAGATGGGTTCGATGTGTGTCAAGTTTTCCTTCTCATTCCAGTGACGTAATCCTGTGGAGGTTGCTCCTGTAATCGGCTCTTACAAACACCCACGAAATGTATACTGTACGGACTGTGATACCACGGAATGTGTACACGGAATGTGTACTGTAGACTTAAAAACTTAAAAAGTGGTGATTAAATAGACGTCGTTTTTCTGACATGATCAGAAACACAGACGTGTAAAGAGGATGCACGATACGTTAGAGATCTCAATCTTTTACTACTGGCGTAGTGGTACAACGTAAAGTGACTTCTGGGCTTTGGGGTGTCGCGAGGTGTTGCCTCCACTAAGACGTATTGTTATTATTTGGTCCCTCGGATACGTTTTTGTTTAAATTATAAAAAGAAAATGCAGACAACAGCATACTACATACAAAAATATAAAGTACTTTGTATTTATTTTAAACTAGCTGCACCCATGACTTAGTCCGAATGGAATTTTTTTATAATTCCAGAATTCTAAAATGTAAGTAGTCTAAATTTTTCTATCTGTCAGTGAAAGTTCCATCGAAATCGGTCCAACCGTTCCAGAGATTAACGGGAAAAAACAGACAGACACACAGAAAAAAATTGTAAAAAACGTTATTTTGGTGTATGTATCGTATGTATATTCATACGCATGTAGTAAAAAGCAGTTATTTCCATATTACAAACAGACACTCTAATTTTATTTATATGTATAGATTACGTACATATGTAATAGCTTAAAAAAATTTGCTCAATTCACACCTTATGCATTTACAAATAATTGCATAAGGTGTGAATTGAGCAAATTTTTTGCTCTAGGTTTGATCTTAAATGGAGGCGGGCAGGAATTATGTTTCTCCAGAAACTTCTTTTGAATTTGTATCCGTAAGTATCTAAGGCCTATGTCCAGCTCTTAACGTCTTTTGGCTGAGGTGATGGTGATGATGAAGTATCTATGAGTATATATTTAAATAATATGCAGTAAGATTTAAACGTTCTATACTTACAGTTTTCTGATACTCCATGAAGCAAGTCCCCATAGCACACCATCACTAACCGCTGGTGCCCCAGTGTCGCGCTGTGGAAATAAATATATTATTTTAGTTTTCTTATCTAGGTTATTTCAGTCATTGGATAAATAAAAGCCTTTGTTACTGCACGTCAAAAAACCAAAATTCACCCATAAACACAAATATACATTTCAAAAGACACAAATATTACAAATAGTGATTAGAAATATGACCAAGTAGAGTTTATATACTCGTATGTATAATTTGGCACAAGTGCTGGCGGCATGTTCAGAATTACTCAAAGTAAATACATCTTTCTATAGCATCATTGAAATCGTCATTAAGATTTGTATTTTATGTATGTACACTTAGTATAAAGATATATTTTCATGAATAAATTAAATAAAAGATGAAAACACTTCTTTTTAAAGAAAACATTTTTTTTTATTTTAATTAATACTTTTTGATATTTTTCACATGTTCTAAAATATGTTAACACAACTAAAAAGTACTAGGATACTAACAGTGCAAGGAGATGTTTTGCCAGCCTGTGTGAAACATATGAAGTTTTCAGAAACAGTCACACCGAACCGTGTGGTGATATTGTTACAGGTTTCGTTGCTCATCAGGTTGGAGTGGTAAACTTGTAATGTAGTTTCGTTTTCTTCAAATATGCCGTCGCGCTGTTTTACATAAATATATCATTAAATAAAACAGATTTCTATTTATTTATTTTTTGAAAAAGACAACTTCCACACTAGGAATAAATTCTGTAACGCGGGGGACTTTAGAATCAGACACAAAAAACATCCAGACTCAGAACAACAATTTATGGATCACCCAACGTGTTGTCCCATGTGAGGCTTGAACCCACAACACTCAGGATAACCGTGTAGTCAATCAATCAACACTCGATACAATAGAAAGCATTGTGGTGACAACATAAATCCTTACGCTAAGATTTTAGTAAGCTATTGTAAACCCGACTCGGTTTGTTTTTTACTAACTTCTACCAATTAACTTTTTTATGGTATGGGGTCAAATGAGCACATTGATCATTTGATGGTTAGCAATAACCGGCACCCATGGACACCCATAACCCTAAACACGTTGTCGCACTTTGATTTGCGACTCTTACCCCTCCATTACGGAAGGAGGAGACTCACTCGGTGGAAAACAAAGAAATATTTGCTGAATCCCACTTTTCTATATGGCAATAATGTCACACTGGTCGAGTTGAAGCATGAAGCAAACTGAGAGTACTTACTCTCTCGGATCCGAAGCTGGTAACCCAGGCGTCGTCGAATGCGGGTAACATCACGCGATTAGGCAGATCTACTCCGTGAACACTGTGTGAGAATCTGGTAATATATAAGAAATTGTATATAATGACGGTTAACGGAAGACTGCAATGAACAGTATTTTTTACAGTATTAGGGGCTAGCGAGTCTACTTTTGATCCATTGTGATTGTAAATATTTTTGTTTCAAGTGAAATGTTCTCTCATTGAAATTTAGTTCATTATAAGTTAACATTTAATGGAAGCATATTTTGAGTACAAAGAAAATATTTTAACATGTCTTTGAAGTATGTCCCTTACCAAAAAAGACTAGATCAAACTTAAAGGTAAATCCACAAGCTCACGTGAATTGTGTACTTGATGAAAAGGTCTAGCTGTTTTGGTCCAGATTTTTCTGTGTAGCATTATCTTCATCATCTTTTAATAATCCACTGCTGGGATAGACCTCTCCTTACAAATCCAATACCTCATTGGCCTCGTGAGACGCTGGCCAAACTTGTTGGTATATGAACACGTGTTATAATCAATAGAAAATAAAAAAAAATAATATGACATAGACATCTATAAATATAACAAAAAACTACTTACTTGATGTGTCTGTCCAGATATATGAGTGCAATATCATTATCAGGGGTATGTCTCAACCCCCACTTAGGGTGCTTTCTCACTTCTTGTATCTTGGCTAATTGTCCACCTTGGTCCGTATACGATGACCCACAGCGGACTTCCATGCGACTTATGCGATCCGCCCTGTGAAACACATCATTTATATTGTACAGTAACGGTCTTCAATTTATAAATGGCTAGTAGGTTCCAAGTAAGATTCCACTTACAATAACGGCGATAGATTGGAACTTAAAATTAATTATACTTCAACACCTCTCTAAAGGCGAAATTGAAAAGAAGTCTACAACCTTCTGTATTAATGTGGGCTCAAATAGTTTCCTGAATTCAGTTGTTTTATGGTCTAGTCATAGTGTACGTACTCCGCTATTTTAAAGTAACTATCAATTAAGATTTTGTAGGTATTAGCGACGGTGTGGAAGACACAAAAGGGATTATTGGATAAAACTTCGATTTGCCTGTAATAAAAATGTGAACTGTGAACCTGTGAACCATTCCATTGTTTCAGCATCAAATGGTCCAAGAATAATTCACGTCTTATGTTCAGGGACGGAGGAAGTGTTAGATCTTCTTCGACTTGGTGTATAATCATTTGTCTTGTTTGATTCATAGCTCAAAACAGAGCACAGATATTCGCCTATGTCGAAAATTACGTATTGTTACTGTCACTTATTTATTATCCTAAAGAGGCAATCATTACCTGTCAATTCCTCTTTTATAAAGAAAACCTCACACTCAACCTCGAAATCAGAATGTCCATCGACAATTTTACAATAGTAAAGGGATATTTTATCAAAAATACATAATCAAATTGCCTAAGATTTTTATCTGTTACTCTTATATTAACATACATCATACACACTCTATTGTCATTAGTATACATATGAATGTATCAATAAAAGTTTATGTGTATTTAGGTATATGTGTGTGTTAGTAGTATATGTTATGGTATCTTTATATATATAATTCTACTGTACGTGTGTATGTCACTGAACTCCTACTAAACGACTAGACCGATTTGAATGATTTTTTTTTGTGTGAGTTTGGGTGGCGCGTTGGATGGTTTAGATTCACAAATCAGCCCGGCAGAAAAGTTAAAATAAAGATAGTGGTAGATAGTGGTAGAGAAGGTAGTGATAGAACTTGCAGTATGAAGTTCACCGGGTCAGCTAATTATATATAAAATTCATTGATAATGTCTTGTTTGTATTTTTTAAAACTAATCTTAACCAAAATGCACCTACCTCCTGTTTTCTTTGCTCCACCCACTGGTTGACTGGTAGAGAATGTCTTAGACGTCTGTGTGTGAAATGTAAATGTAGTATAAACAAATAAATATATTACAAAATATTGGTCTAGTGGTTACAGATTCTGAATACTATGTCAGAGGTCGTGACGTCATGAGATCTGTACCCAATCAGGATGATTTAATTGTGTAATAAGCACGTTCAGTTGTTCTATACCTAAGCGTAATTAGCATCCTGTTTACCACCTGTGGTTCTGCCTCATTTGGGATGTGACGGCAGCATATAAGATGTATAAGAACTTTACTTTCTATCAGTTACAGTTTGAGTGTTATCAGTTCATGTGTCTTGTCAATCTATTTTCTATTTTATATGAAATGTTAACTGTTAATGAGATACAGTTTTACAGCTCTTGTTTTGTTGGTAGAATGATGAAGTTTGTAGTGTATTAATTTTGAGCTGCATCCCTAATTTCAGTTTTATAAGACTTTAGATTCTATTCGAAAAGCATTAGTGACTGAAAGACACATTTGACGTACAGTTTTCGGATATGAATTTAATCAAAACAAAAAAAATAAATAATTTAAAAATATTGTATTTGATTTTAGTCTGCTAATTGCATTACATTTCTAAATTTTTCTTTGTCTATCGCGTAGCAAAATCTAGGTAACTTCCTGTCCTATTGCCTCTTTATTCTCCTATAAGTATTCTCATATATATATATTTCTTTTTACATCAACATCATTTTCTATGTTCACATTCAAGTTTTGCAGGTGAGTTTCTACTAATGGCCGTATCAAGCACCGCCATAACTTTACTGTAATGCTACTACTTTTAATATATATCATACCAAATGATACCAAAATAGATCATAGAAGGTACCTTAAGACCTATTGAATTATATTTTACAGTTCTGACTACTGAATAATTACTTGAATTTTGTAATTCTGCTTTAAATTTCCAGAATAATTTCTTCATAAATTTCTTTAGAGAAATATTTCTACTAAAGGTCACAATCACTTTTCTATTTGAATTTCAAATGTCCTACAATTATACTCACTTCCAAAGACAGTTTGCCGTTGTGATGACTAGCCGCGGGTTCAAAAGAGCGCCAGAACACCAGTGCACGCCGTCTTTCTGGATCGAGACCGTGTAAGGGTAATCTTCTATCAACGCTTGTCTGGCGCCTGTAAGTCTTCTCGTCTCTAGGACAATGGGAAAGGAGTCAAATAAAAAAAATATATATTTAACATTTTATTTAAATTTTCTTATTTTTTTTACCTTTCAGCATTTTATTATCTGTGGACTTCACTGTAGTATTCGCACGATGACTTTTCTTCGAAGATTTTTTGGACTTCTTTGAAGATTTTGGATGCCTCAATGAATGAGGTTTTTTGGATTTCTTTTGTTTGGATTTTGATTTCGATTTTAGTCGTTTTCCACTTTTTACCGATAGGACTGTACCGTTTGCCACTTTAGATTTTTGTTTCAATTTATTCGTTGATTTAGTTCCATTGCGTGCTTTTGTTTTCCCAGAACGTTTAGCTCCAGTATCTTTTCGTTTTCTTTGAGATTTGTTTTTCTTGCCTTTACGTAAACTTGTGGCGTTTTTATTTATTGGTTTTATATTATTTGTAACTTTAGATACCGCAGTAGTAGGATTCTTTATCTCCTCGTTTTTAATGGTGGCCAGATCTATTTTTTTAGAATCTTCAGGCTTAGGATCATCTTGAGCTCTCATTACAATAGTCTGTTTTTCTTCAGGTTTTTCAGTTTTTTCTTGTATTGCCTGTTTTTCCGTTGGCTTAATTGATGTTGGTTCCTGTTTAGTTTCATCTTTAGACTCTCGAGTACCTATTGTTTTCTCTTCAGGAATGGATCTTTTGATTCGACCTAGTGAAGACCAAACATAGTCTGGTAAAACTTTTTTTACTCTTGGCTTTTGGTCAACGGTTTGATCCACTGAAAAGTAAGGGCTATCAGGCACACCTCGGATAGCTTTAGAATTGCCGATAACTTGAAAAACAGTATACCGGTGGCCGTTTGTGCTTTCGTCTACTGATTTCATGTGCCCGTGTTCTTTGATAACAGCGTCTTCAGGCGAGTGCGGCTTAAACATATATTTAGGGGAGTTGATGAGAATCTTTCCAGCTCCAAAAGGCTTGACTTTTTTTGGGTAACTCTTGACTGCATACTTCTCGCGGCTGGTGACATAGTTTATATAAAAAATGGCTATCACAAGTAGCACCTTCATTGTAATCGATGCCGACGTGAAGTAAATGTTAGATTAACATTAGATTTCAATTATACGGTATTATTTTATGATTTTTAGATGGATTTATTTTATTGTGCGATAAGATTTATACTTTATAACTTTATCGAACGTTAGGTTTTGAGTGATTGATTTTTGACGAGAAAGTGAAATTATGTCGCTACAGCATTACTTTACTTCAGTTAGTCGACTGATGCGTAGATTTTCTAAGAAACAATGAGGAATTGTTTTTCTTGAATCTTATTGAATTAAAACAATGAAGATGTATCCTAAAACATTTTATTTTATAACAATATCTACAATCGTCTATCATTGTTTAAAAACTTTTACATTTTGTATACACATCCGTAACGGTTAATGTTTAGTCTTTAGGTGCAATTTTTTTGTATGTGGCTAGCTGAACAGCTAGTTGATGCAGTATAGATTTGCCAGCTGGACCCTCATCTGGAGGCAGAGCTTTTGAGAGTCGGACTACTCGCCCACATTCACGGACAAAGTATTCTAGTTCGTTTTCTATTTGACGACCATCGCCTAAAACCAACATAAAAATGTGTTATAGTAGAAAAACTAATTTTGTACGTATGTAATATGGAATGTGGATTCGGTGATCATTGTTCCGATATTCAGATCTGTTCACGGATTGATAGCCAAGAAAGAGCCTCGACCAACACCTTAAGAGGCTCACGTTAGAAGGTTGGATCAAGGGTCTGATGCAGAAGGCAGTCCTCCTTGACACGGCCCGTATAGTGAAGAGGTTCCTGTCTTTGGAGCCCTAACCACCGGTGTCTTGGTCCCTGTACCCGATGCCGGTGGTCTACTATTTTTTATATTTTTAAATATTTATTTTTGTATTCCTTTTGTATGTATTTAAAAATGTAATTAATATGTATATGTAAACATAATAATAATAATATATATCTTTATTGTACAACAGATTAATTACAAAGATAACTTAAAGTTTAGGAAGTACAAGTGGTGGCCTTATCGCCCGTGGGTAATCTCTTACAGGCAACCATGGGATGGAAAGAAAAGCATAAGATGGAAAGTATAGGGTGCCTGGTGTATTAGAAGTACATAGGAAAAGGCAATTAAAGTTAAGTATTTATAAATTATATAAAGTAATAGTAACACGTCGTATGAACTTTTAAAAAAGTATGGACGTAGCTAAAAGAAAAAAAAAGCTGAAGGTGACAGGAATAAGATTCCCAAGATCTATCCGTTGCCAACTCTCTAAATATTTACTAAACCTAGGTAGTTATTTACTTAACTAGGTAATATTAGGTTATATAGGTATAATTATTAGGAATAAATTAGTATTTGGTAAAATCATCTACATAGTACAGATTGTCGGACCTGTCGTAATAACCAAGTCGTGACTGCTAAGCCAAAAGCCGTAGCTTCGATCCCAGGACAAATAATTATGTGATGAAAATCACCTCTTGTTCTGTATCTATGTGTAGTTTATCTACAATATGTATGTATTTAGAAACATATATCAACAGTCTGGGTATAATATATTATAATACAGCCTCTACTTAACTTGGGATAGAATGGGACGGGCATAATAAATAAAATATGGCTAAGAGGTTCAAATAGTTGTAGTAATAGTAACCACATGTTTGTGGCATCTTCATTAGAAATACATTTGAAGCCAAGAAGTCCGTAATTCCAACTTTAAATGTGTAAATCAAAAGTATTATATAGTATATAAAATCAGGTGAGCGGAAAATTCTATAATACAATAAAGTTTGTACAATAATATATAAATATATTATTTTTCTTCGGATACGCAACGCCATCTAGTTTGAAAATAAACATATACTATGAAAATTAGACTGACCAATAGAATACTACTTATTTTTTGTAAATGCACACATGTTATAGAAAGACAGAAACACCCATACACTCAAAAAATACGATTGCTTACACTTCAATATATTTGATGACAAAGAATTAGACTTTAGAATCGAACCAGAAACCTAAGCACAGCAGTCACATACGATAACATTGCACTACAGAGGCAGTAAATTTTATTCACACATTATACACACAGCTTATTAAGTTATAATGTAAGTTGATCCAGTGCCTCCTATATTTGAGGTACAATCTATAAGTAACAATCCTCTCATAATTAAAATTATTAACTAATAGATACTAAAAATTTATCACAATTCCAAACGAGTAATACATATTGCAACCACTTTTATTGTGCAATTCAGGATCAGTTGTTAATACATAAATATAATTGCTAGATGGCGCTAATATACATTTCTTTGGCTGTAACAAGTAGACCAAAGTAATGCCTCGAAATAATTAATAATTATCAGCCAATCGTCGCCAGTACTGAAGATACAAGAAAAGCCAACAGGACTGTTAGAATGTAATAGTTAGTAGGAACATTTAGCATCACATCTCAATGTGCCATCAATTCTGTTGTAGTAGTATGGGAGGCCACGATGCTAAATCGGAATTTACTCGAGCGCCATAGAGACCTATACGGTTGTGAAGCTTAGATGATGAAAAGAAAATGACATATAAAACAATCCATTTCATCAGTGGGGGGAGCGGCTATAGATTTTCAAAAATGTAAAAAAAAACAGTTCCATGGACATACTCGAGCGTGTCAGATAATGATATTATATATGTCCTACGTATTTTTAAAAATGTACATATGTTAATCTGACTGTTTCAGTGATGGGGGTGGTCGTACGTAGGGGTCAGAGATGAAAAAAAAAAAACTTTATCGAGTGCCTCAGATTTTCGAAGGGGATGTTAAATGAACCTAAAAAAATGCTCTTATATAATAATCTGACGATTTGGATGTGACGCAAAGTCATAGCCGTTATTAGAATGTGCAAAAAAATTGGTCATTTTGAAATACTCAAATGCGTCAGATTAAGATATATATGGTTCATCTTGATGCGCTAGACGTGCTGTCTCATAATCTGACAATTATCTAGAGGGATTTCGCTAATCTGATAATTAAAAAATTGTTTTTTGTATTTTTTTAAACTATTAAACTTAATTAATTGAAAAGTTTAGGAAATAGCATGCAAATGAGAAAGTACATGTTTTTTTAAAGTTATAAGAAAATAATTATAAAAAATTAAATTGTAAGAGAGGAATAGAAGCGCGGTGAGGGGAATATAGGCATCACGTAGCTGCACGCATTAAACTTTATCGATGAATTTTTGTTGTTTCGGCTTGCGGAAATTGTCAGATTATATATTTTTCGTAATCTTTGATTTATATCGTGGAAAAAAAAAAAATTTGCCATGCTCGAGAATGTCAAAGTGACGTTTTTTTTTACAACTTTCTAGCCCTCCCCCTTCTTTACGTCTCACTCAAGTTGTCAGATTAGTGAAATTTACACGTTTTAGCACGTAACTAACTCGTCTTATCTTAATCTGACGCGCTCGAAAATGTTTGATGATCAATTTTTTTTTAATAATCTGATCCTTTATCCTTGACGGGCGATCATATATAGAAGTCTCATATTTGGTGTAAGTACTTAATAGAGTACAAGGTATCCCCCTGTATATTAATCTGCCGCGCTCGAGTAAATCACGGAATCCCTTCTACGGCTCCTCTACTATAGTAAGAACTCCAGAAGTCTCTCGATCTAGTATATGATGGACGCTTCTCTCAGTAGGACGTTATAATCTATTCAATATCTCTAACACTAACCTTGTCCTAATCGAGATGCAGTAGGTTGCAGACACTTGTTGGTAAGCCTTGCGAGTTGGGACTTCTCGGAGCTAAATGCTTCGTCCAAATCAAAGAGTTCCAACGGAGGCGGAGGCGGTTCTCTAAATGTAGGTGGAAATACCTATATAAAGACAAAAATATGGAGCTTAACATAACAAAATAACACTTATTACTGTAATCACTTTTATTTAATTCACTACTGTTCGACAAAACACGACAAGTGGTCATTTTAAAAGTAACATGAGAATTAATTACTAAGCACCTAATCAAAACACAGCCTCGAGACAACTTACATACAAGACTTAGTTTGCAAACAAACACTTATTTAAAATTTTAAAATATCAGTTCAAAAATACTCGTATTCACATAACCAAGTAATTCGCTCGTCAAATTTGCAATTTAACAAAACGAGGGTAAATGAATTGTAACCTTCATAACGAAAGAGTAGTTATCTTAGCATCTAGACTTAAAATTGAATTTTCATCTAGGACAGGTCATTTATAGGCAAGTACTAATTTTATATAAGTACTCATCATCATCATACACCCCAACGATTTTCGGTTCTGAGTGTAATATGGCCACCGTACTAACACTTTAGTAATCTTGTGGGCTTCGTCGGTATGTAAGTATAAGTACTGATACCATTTAATTTTTTTTTTCTTTAAAAAAGACAACGCCCGCATTAGCAATAAATCCTGTGTCGCGGGGGACTTTACAAACATACAAGAAATGGACACAAAGAACACCCAGACTCAGAACAACAATTTGTGGATCACACAAAGTGTTGTCCTATATGGGATTTGAACCCATAATACTCAGCGAAATGGAAAGCGGCGTGACGCTTAAACCACTAAGCTAACCGTGCAGTCAAATGATAGTCACTTATAATAAATAAACGCTGATCAGTAAATGGGTAGAATTCGGTTCTGGTACTCGTCAGCCGCGGCCGTATCTCGCTTATCTCGCTCGGGTCATGCGTTTTAGTCACAGTTCTCTGATTTAAACCTAGTAATTTTTTTCCCTCCGGTCGTCCTTGAAACCGATATAAAAAGATGAGAGAAATCCTAGTTCGAAACTGGTTTCGTACACGTATTATTTTTTCCTCTCTCACAACTGGTTACAAGCCGTCAGCTTCGACGGCGGCCCATGAATTTTTTTTAATTGACCTTTCCTACTCATGACTTATAATTGTCTACTGAAATTAACCTATCCTATATGTAACAACGTTATTAACACTTTGCGTTGTTTTACACAGAACCATGATTATAAAAAACTAACGAACTAACACCCATATCAATATTTGCAACTACTTACGGAGGTATGCGAGTACGTATATTCTACATGGTACTAAATATTTTTTAATCGACTTATATGCCTCTACTCTCTACTCTACTACTATTCACAATAACATATTTTCGCAAAACACAAATAAAATATTACACTTTTTTTTAGAGTCAGTTAATAAAACTTGTCAATGCTTGTTCTTTTTCAATTAAAATAATGCTTTAGAAAAATAACAATTGTATAAATAATCATCATCATTATCTTAGCCAAAAGACGTCCACTGCTGGACATAGGCCTTCACAAGACTCTCCACAACAGCCGGTCCCATGCCGCCCGCATACAACGGCTTCTCACGACCCTACCAACATTGCGTTTTCCAGTAAACGGTCGCCACTCCAGAACTTTATGAACTTTATGCATCAATAATAATTAGAAGTAAAACAATATTTTTTAATTTAAAAGAATATTTAAACCGTATCGTATGTAAATAGTTCAATAACATCGTTCATGTTGTAAATTACTATAACGTTAATCTTGAAAATCAATGTACGAAGCAATAAACTAATCTCGTCGATGGGATTTTTCAATGTTTTATAAATGGAAGCCAAATTAAACAATAAAAAGGAACAATTATCTTTAATAAATCAGTTCATAAAATGTTATTTTCCGTTATAAAAACAAATGAAGAATATATGACGAATGCAAGTAGCACACAATGCATTGAATGCATATTTTCAAACAATTGCCATCTGTCTATTAAATAAGGCGATTTTTAAGTAAAACAACTTCATTTCTTTTACGGAAGGTATTTTATTCAATATCGTTGATCGTCTTGACACACCATGGATGCTCAACAACTAGTTTTGGTGCACACACAAACCCGTACTTTAAAACTGATTTGTCGCAGAAGCTGTCACAACAACATTTAATAATCTATTGCTGGCATTAGGACTTTTTTTAAAAAGACGGTTTTGGTTTACTATATTGCACTGGCTAGACGTTCTGGTATAGGTTTGCAGTCAGTTTTCTTTTTCCTAGAAGTGCTGTTGTCCATAGTTCGCTTCTTTAGTTGACTCTTTTGATACCCATAGTCTAAACAGGAGTGATACTTCGTATTCTTAATTTCTTTTATTTTTTTATGTATTAAGAGCCTGCCAAAGTAACTCTACTCTGCCTGATGGAAAGCATGAATAGAATTCAAGAGTTGTGGTCACCATACTCATTGCAAATGCAGACAAAGCAGTATGGCGACTCACACTATGGCGGCCTAGTGAGATACTTCTTCACGCTCCGCTTGGGGACGTAAAAGGTATGAGAGTCATTGTGGCAGTGCAAGGCTCACACAGTTACCACGATAACTGTCACCATTGCATCAATGGGCCTCCCGTCTCGCACTCATCAACGAAACACGACATCACGGATGTTGTTGTTTTAGATGGATCTTCTGCACCCGACCCGTTCGTGCTGAAATCAGCGTGGCTCTACTACCTAATAAAACTTGCCTTTGCTTAGTAAAATTTGTCACCACACGGACAATTGCACGCAGTTTTCAATTAACTGTATATATGTGACTTTTTTCTGATGCCTTTTCGTTATCGCATCAAATTATTTGCTTACTTTTTACTAAGTGAGAAGGGATACAGAAGGACCTTCAGTCTCTCCTCTCCCTAATTTGGAGGAGGGTTTATGGTTATTGACTGGCAGTTATGACTTACCACTACAGTCCTTAAAATATAGCTTCGTCTCTGTCACAGATGACTACGAACTAACTTTGAACAATTGATTTTATTATGTATCACTTCATTTGTATGATTTGATTCATAGTAAATGAAATGCAACACACCTAAAACGTACATCGTAAGTTCTAAAATGACACTGAAGTGACAACTGTCACATACATCGAGCTATATTTTCAGGACTACAGGTGAACCGTTTGTTCAGTTGTCTCCTTTACCATAAAAATAATTTCAGGTATTCATAGTATCAAGGATAATTGTATTACTTATCCAAATTCTTATATATATCATATATATAAATATATCAACAGCCTTTTACAGTCCACTTTTGAACATAGGCCTCTCCTTGGCAAGGAGGTTTTAGCCTACTATACTACGCTGGCCAAACAGGTTGGAATAGGGTTTGTTTCAAGTTTTCCTTCTCTTTGTAATGATATTTTCCTGAATAGTTTGTTTCCTTAGTCACCTCTTACGACACCCACAGGATGAATAGGGGTGGTAACACATTTCTACAAACTTAATTTGTTCTTAAAATATTAAAGATACTTACTGCTAATTGTAGAGGCGGGAACGGAGTTTCAAACTGCGGTGCAATGAGCCGCAATGGTTCATGTTTAATTCCTAAAGGCTCATACAGCCCTAGTACTTCGGGCACTGAAAGTACAGAGTCACTTTTTTAATTTGTTTTTTAATTAAGGAATGATTTCTAAAATTAAATAAAGGAATCTTTATAACCCGATCTACTGACAGTTTTTTTTTAATTGTGGATCTCATTCTCTTTTATTATTCGAATCTCTCACGAGTACAAAATCCTTTTCTTTTGAAACCGTGATGATCTTCTTTTGCGACATGCTGCCGGATTACTTGCGGCAATCGCCTGCAATGCAGGCTATTACTGACATTTTCTGCGAGGCATGCATTTCTACACTTTGTGCACTTTGCGATGTAACTTTTAATTTACTGTTTCATATATTTCCGATTTTGTAAATATATAATATTATGAATAAGCTCAAGTGATTTAATTTCTTTTTTTTCTATGTCTACCAAATGACGTGACTTTACTCTGCTTGATGGCAAGCGTGAATAGAATCCACGAATGGTGATCTCCGTGCTAATTGTGAATGCTGACAATGCGATCCGCGCTACGGAGGCCTTTTCATTTTTCAACATGTCGAACATCTTTTGTTTCCGAAAGTTTTCCATCCTTTTGTTTTCGTGAGTGAAGTGAAGTTATCATTGGCAAAAGTTGAATCATTAATACGCCCCTGTTTGCCTGCCTCTTCAGAGATACAAGCGTAAGTGGTTTCTCATTTTTTTTCTTTATTTACATTTAATCAATTGATATTTGACGTAAGTATCAACCGTATTCAACTTACACTGAGCTAGATTCAGCGAAAACAGTCTCCAAGTAAACAGTGCATGTGGATGTAACGGGGTCATTCTTGGTGGAGGAGCAGTCGCTGGTTCTGGCAAAGGCAGCGTGCTCAACCACATCATGTCGCCTAGAGTGCGGTACTCGTTGATCTGTTGGTTGATATTATATATTTGTATGTATAAAAAGTTATTGTTTTAACATTTACTAAATTTACTAGTAAAAATGGTAGTGTTATGCCTGAAAACAGATGACAGACACTTTCTCACTGAAAACCAAGAAATCACGAGTTAAGTAAACTTTCTTGTGTTAAGTCCTTTTAATCTACACCTTATTTAATTGGTGACTTTTTGTTAAAATACTCAGACACGGTTTAGCCAGACTGTAGTTAGGTGAAGAAGTAATCCAGATATTTAAAGTAAGGAAACTGTAGAAATAAAGAAATGCCCACCACATCGGCAATGAGTCACATTTCCGAGAATCAAGTTTTTAACCATCATCATCATCATCGTCTCAGCCAAAAGACGTCCACTGCTGGACGTAGGCCTCCTCCAAGGTTGTCCACAAAAGCCGGTCCCGTACCATCCGCATCCAACGGCTTTTCGTGACTCTCACCTCTCACCAGGTTCTAATTCTAGTTTTTATTGACATGAGTTAATTGAAGTCCAAAAATTTTGAAGTCTAATTTCGTATCAAATTCTATAACGAATTGTTTCTAACGCTTACATCAGGATCTTCTACGTCCACGGGATTAAGGTGAAGGTCCGTGGTTCCTCCCAGGTAACTGAACACCATTTCTCTGATGAGGTCGTTGCACTCACACTCCAGATATTGATCCGCAAAAAAATGTCCTGAGCCTATTACGAATAATTTACCTAAAAAAGGCAACATATTTTCTTTAGGTTCTTGTTATGCCATTATCGTTTATCGGCACTTCATGTAGAGTACATATTCATTTTACAAACACTGTTTAGTAAGTAAGTTTGTAAGTTAAGTTAGTTGTCTGTAAGTTTAAGTTTAAAATATTTTTTCTGAATTTGTAAGGCCGTTAATTGAAATGATAAATGACAATATAATTGTATCATCACACATCCCACTCACAGCTGTCTGACGAGCACTTTTATGTTTCTAAATTCATATATATTATACATAAACATACACCCAGAGTTACATACATAAACAGTACAGTACATCGTGTTCATTGCACAAATATGTCTTGGATGGGAATTGAACCCACAACCTCTGGTTTGCAGCCAGGACCACGCACCACTAGACCAACAGACCCGTCAAAATGGTAAATGATGATGATAAAATTATTGCCCTGAAAAATATTGTCCTCGATATACATTACTTACTGCAATGTATTTATATAATTAGATGAAAAGCCAACCAGAAACCAACTGAAGGAGATGCTTTTGCTTTTATGGTATATCTGACGAGTAACCTGACCGTGAGTGACCATCGTCATCTATGGACACTTGAGCCCGCCAAAATCAGGTATATATTTATCCACCGACTCAGAGGCGGCGTAGGGCGTGGGCGACGTGGGCCACAGCCCACGGCCTCGCGGTCCAAGGGGCCTCGCGCCATGGAGATTTATGTATTACTTAAACCTAAGCCATGAACGCGCCGAAAAAAGTGCTTGCGTCGCTATCACACGTGAGAAATCCCCGCTGTAATGCACGTCACCACTGGCCTAAAAAAGGGTATTCCCCTGAAATTGCGTTCCTATCGCTAGCGAAGAATTTCCGCTGCGCGGCGCCGCCCAAAACAAAATAGGGTATTCCCCGTTCGTCAAATAACAGCCCCGGTGTACGGGACACCGCAACTTTTTGACGATTTGTTTTCATGCTGTTGGTCGTCAAAGCAAAGCGTATGTATAGTCTACTTGGGTTGACTTGTCGTGTATAAGTGATAATATCTTTTTTTTTATGTGACATTCTATTTAAGAAATTAAATCTGTGGTTTACTGTTTCAATACGCTGTTTTGTAACTATAACTACTTATAAAATAATAGATACGTAGTCTTGTACTAACTATTGATTTATTGTTTGTGATCTGAAGAAAAATAATTGTACCGGGATTAAGTGAAAGGTAAGAAATCATTTTATTTACACATAATACTTCTTTTTTTGACTTCAAATGTTTATTTTATTATCTGATCGAGGAATGTAGGTTTTATTTTCAATAAATTTAAATTAATATTTAAAACTTTATTTTTATAAGAAAAAAGCGTAAAGTGTACTAATTATCCAGTAGTATTACGTAGGTAACTAAACCCAGCAGACATAAAGTTACACGAGGCAGGGGAATTCTATATATCATGTGTCTGCCTTGTTTATGGACCACGAGAGCTAGTCTTATAAAGTATTATTGTTTTTGCCCACAGATTACTTATCATGTCAGGCTTAGGCCCTAAGAGAGATAGAGATGCTGGGAGGAAATGGGAATCCGGATCAGCAAAACGAAGAAGAAAAGCTGAAAGAGCAATATCAAACCAGGCGTTAAGTACAGGTACAGGTATGATGAAGTTTCTTAATCCAACTGCATCTGGTACGACAGAACCATCTGAATCGACAGCGTCGACTTCTAAAAAATATTCAGCCACGATTGAGATTCCTATGAATTTGAGAAGTACTGATGGAGAACCACTAAATACTGATACCGAACGACAGTCTGAAATTGATACAAAATCAATATCTAACGAATCAGATTCCGACGATGAAATTCCTGTGTTTGCAGAGAGCAATATTCTAGATCACGAAAAAAAAATGAAAATTTGTTCTCCACCAACTAGCAGCGATGCGAGTGACGCAATTAAACAAGTATTTGATAATTTTGATCCAGGTATGTGGTCGTTGCCCATATCAGATGTTCAGCGTCATGATATAGTTCAGAACGGCCCCTCACAACAATTAAATATTGATGATGAAGATTATCCCAAAGACGACGACCGTAGGCACTTTTCAAATTTTCATTTCTCTAGAAAACTAAATAATGGTGAAATTCAACATCGTCGCTGGTTAGTTTATTCTAAGTCTCAAAATAAAGTATTCTGTTTTCCATGCAGACTTTTTGGCAATTCACAAACTCAGATGGTACAGGGAGGATGCTGTGACTGGAAACATTTAAGCAGTATTTTACAAAGACATGAGAATACCAAAGAACATATGGCATTTATGTTCCAATGGATAACATTAGAGAGAGGCATAAAACACGAGAAAACAATAGACAAAGAAAACGAAAGGCTTATTCGTGAATCTCAAAAACATTGGTACAATTTGTTTGAGAGGTTAATCGATATTATTAACTTCTTAGCCTCTCATAATCTTGCATTCAGAGGTCACAGAGAAACTATAAAGACAGACGGTGACTTCAGGAATAGTGGGAACTTTATTGATTTATTTAGATTGATATCAAAATTTGATCCTACTTTACGAGAACATATGAGACGTATTACTGACAAACAACTTGCGCATTATTATTTAAGTCACGACATACAAAATGAATTGATTACACTGATGTCAAAAACGGTAACTGATGAAGTGATTCGCAAATTAAAAGAGGCAAAATATTATTCTTTTTTGCTTGACTGCACTAGAGACTGTAGTAAAGTAGAACAAATGTCTGTGATCTTAAGATTTTGTAATACATCAACGGGCACAATAGAAGAACATTTTATTGGATTTCTTGCTGTAAGTGAGACAACAGGAGAATATTTAAGTAATGCCATACTAGGCGAGCTAGAAAAGTATGGGTTAGATATTCAAAACTGCCGTGGCCAAGGATATGACAATGGCGCAAATATGGTAGGCATAAATAGTGGAGTCAAAACTCGAATATTAAATATAAATCCTAGGGCATTTTTCACGCCTTGCGGTTGTCATAGCTGGAATCTGCTGTTGGTAGACGCCGCTAATTCTTCGGTGTCAGCAAAAACATTTTTTGGTTTTATCCAAAAAATTTATTTGCTGTTTTCAGGTTCCAGCAAACGCTGGGAATTGGTCAAAGATAAATTAAAACTTACCATGAAGCCTTTATCGGATACGAGATGGGAAAGCAGAATCGAGGCAGTTAAGTCCATACTATTTCAATTTGATGATGTTGTAGGATGCATAGAAAGTTTGAAAAATCAAACAGATCAATCAGACACTCTCAGTGATTGTGATTCAGTATTAAACGAAATGCTTAGTTTAGAATTTGTAATATCTTTACATGTATGGTATGAATTGTTATCGCGTGTTAATGTGATAAGCAAACTATGGCAATCTGTACAAGTCCATTTGAGCATTGCCCTTAAACATTTGCATACATTTTGTGACTGGATCAAAGAATATCGGCAAACTGGATTTGAAAAATGCTTGTCTGATGCTCAACAATTTATTGACAGAATCTGTTATGATCTGCCGAACGAATTTAAAAACAAAAGAGTAGTGAAAAAGAAAAGGGTCTTTGATTATGAGGGCGAGGATCAACCTATACAGTGTCCCAAAAGCCGGTATGAAGCAAATTTTTTTAACACTATGCTTGATTCAATTATTACCAATATGGATTTGAGATTTATGGCTTTAAATCAACATCATGAAAATTTCGGTTTTCTGTATGATATAAGTAAATTAAAAAATATTCCACACGAACAAATATTAAAAAATTGTCAAGATTTACACACAGTCCTACGAGTGGGTGAGAGCAGTGACTTTCAACCTTACGAATTATATGAAGAATTACAAATAATGATCCCTAATTTACCTAACTTTATAACAGACGTAAAACAGTTGCTTCAATACATTACACATAATAACTTAAAAGAAATATACCCAAACATTTACGTCGTCATTAGAATATTATTAACAATACCAATTAGTACAGCCTCCGCTGAAAGGAGCTTCTCAAAATTAAAACTCATTAAGAATTATTTAAGGAGTACGATGTCACAGGAACGACTTTCTGCGGTCGCAATTTTGTCTATCGAGGCTGATATAGCATCCAAGCTAGATTACGAGCACGTAATTAAACAATTCAGCAGTGTGAAAAGTAGAAAATTTCTGTTCCTGTAATAATTAAATTAAATTGTTTTTTAACGTTGGTCATAATATCTTAAATATTTTTAGGTTAGCCGATGAAATTTTTTTTTACCTAATTATATATAATCATATATGATAATACATAATTAGATAAAAACATTTTTCATCGGGTAGTTGTAAGTTTGACTATATTTTGCATGAATAAAAGTTTAATAATGAAATGACATATGTTTTTTATTTTAACAAATCTGTCTTTATGCCCGAGGAGAGGGCCTCGCAAAATGTATCTTGCCCACATAAAATTATGATCTGGCGCCGCTACTGCACCGACTCTATGTCGATATCGATATCTATAACTTACCACCACTTTTATCAGAAGTGTACATAGCAGCAACAGGCCTCTTCACGGGATAACATACGTCACTACTGGACAAAACTGCTGCAGCGGGTTTTTTAACTGTCAGCGTGGCTCCGTAGGGGTACACAAAATTTGGTGTCGCAGGATCCTCTCTGCCACAAGAAAATGATAAATTTAAGTACTTTTACTTGTGTATCGAATCAGTAGCTGATGTGTATCTATCATATAATCCGAAGTCTAGAGCCCTAATTGCACTCTCCACGTGGTGACGGATTACGAATATAAGGTGTCACACCCCTTTTTTCCCCTGTGTTGAAATCCCAACGGATATCACCAGCAGGTAATCGGACATGAACCGACCAAAAACCAAATGCCGTCTCGGGTATCAATACCACCGGGGAACCAGGTGCACCCTAGTAAGGGAATCTCGTGAACCCCGACGTGCCTCGGGCCACCTAGGGGCGTAGATGGTCCCCCTCCTGTCACCACCTCTATCCATCTCATGAGGGTTGTAGGAAGCGCCTAAGGGCGCAAACAACGCAAAACAACATCACCGCAAAGAGAAAGGAAAACCTGAAACAAATTCTGTACCAATCCATCAGACCTGCGTGGTATGCTAGGCCAAAATCTTCTTTTTAAGGAGAAGCCTATATCCTTCAGTGGGCTGTTAAAAATTGTTGATAACGATGATAGGAGCACTAATTCGTTCCAATTATAGAAGAAGCGACATTAAGTCTTAATAATTCTACTTGTTCTTGATACTTTCTGACGCAACATCGTAAATGAGCTTAATAGAGATAAAATATTGCCTTCTTTAAATAAGCGGTAAAGATTTTTAATTGAAAAGCAGCTATAATTAGTTATTCAAAGATGTTGAATTAAGACGCAGCTGAAGAAATAAAAAGAAGTATTTCACTGAAGCCCAGAGTCCTTGTAAAGGCTTGGCAAATATACACCGGCGATCGTAAACTGTATTCGGCAAGTAGCATGCTTAATTGGCTGTTTAATTATAAAAATATAACTTACAGGAAATCGTCAGACTCGCTGCTGTAGTTGGGCATCTTCATCAGGTACTTGGTTAGGGCTCGATTCAATATTCCATTGGAGATATGACACTCCTTCGGATGGTAGAACTTGTGATATTTCGCACGGACTACGCAATCTGGAAATGAACGACACAAATTATTTGATGTAGTAAATCATTGCTTTGCATTTGCTTTGATTAAAAAATTCATGAAAAATTTTTCATGACATAGTGAAGACCTGCAACTTAAAATCTAATCTCGTACTATATTAAGAATATATAATGTAGTACGCTCCTTACGCTCTAGGTATTTTCTTTCAGTCGACCTTTGGGTGATGCAGAGATGTGTGTAAGAGTTATTTAATTTACGTATAAAGTTTTATGTACTACCTGTACTACGACATACACACATAAATATATGTATGTGTGTATGGTAAATAGAAAAATAATTATTCTCATGACTCTGTCAACAAGTCTCCGTAGAGCTTATGTACTCTAACTTTGAAGGTTAAGGTTTGATAGACTTTCTTATATCTAGAGGAAGGGCGTTCCAGAGACTTACTTTTTTGAAGGTTATGTTGGTCCGATAATACTGCAAGTCAGAATTCGTTCTACATAATTTTTAAGGGGTAAATAGTATCACGATAATCGTACAAGAAAAACGCCAAGATAAATACAATCTACAATACTTCACCGTTATTAACAACAACCCCGAACTCCTCTAAAAAGAAGTTAATATTGGTATTCGTCCGTTCTTCTCCGCCGTCTGACATGGCAACGAGGACCGAGTCCCCTCGGTCCACCATATTCTTTAGACATGATAGCTCATCATCTGTAAATGCATTCTGTGGGCCTGGTATCACTAGAATTCTAACATCTTCGAGGATATAAGATGATAGTTCGTCGCGGTTTCTGTAACGATTACGAGGCGATAAGAATATTTATATGAGAAATAAAACTATAATAGATATGTATATTATATATTTATTTAGGAGTCCTTCAAAGTCACTTTACTCTGCCTATAGAAAGCAAGTATAGAATTCAAGAGTTGTGGCTACTATACACATTGCAAATGCAAACAGTGCAGTATGGGTAACCCACACTATGTCAGCTTAGTGAAATGCTTTTTCACGCCCCGCTAGGGGACGTGAAACGTATGAGAATCATCTTGACATTGTAACACATTTACCACGATAACTGTTACTTAAACCATAAAATATAGACCGTATCGGTATATATTTTATGATTTGAAACCCACTATTCCACACGATTACCGACCCGTGACCGTAACCCGTGACCGACCCAACTACGGGTGGTAGTGGGCCTATATCTCATTTCCAAGGAATTGGATTGAGAATACATGCCAAGATTGCAATAGCTTTCTGATTATTTCAAAGTTTTAAAACCTGTAGGTATAATAAGTGGCCTTTGGTAATCCATGGTAACAATCTCTAACACAGACTATTTGACTGCTTAATACGTAATATCGAATTGTTTAGATTGGGTCTTCGATTCGATCGATTTTACTTAGTGTAGTACAAAGTAGTGAAGTGTCGATTACCATGATATGCCATGTGCCTCTTAATATAATCTTTGTATTGGTTGTACTGAACAAAATTTATTGTCTGTATTCTTTAAGAAAACTCCCCATTTACAGGATAATAAATTACTCTTTCTGTTTAATATTCACAAATACGTACGTACGTCTATTCGATAAAATTGAACTAGGTCATACCTTTAAAAAAATTAAGAATCTGTAAGAAAGTCTGCCTAAAACTGGAACAGTTTTGCACGTCAGTGCTGTTGACGAAATTGGACGTTAAACTCATGCATGAAACATGTACTTACATCATAACTTTCCAAGTTGTCTTAAGCTTCCTATGAAGCAATTTGTAGTTCTCCGTGATTTTGAACAGTTCATTCTTGGATACATCGAACAATATTGTATCCACAGATTTCATTATTATACGTGAATGCTATAAATTGATACGTTGTAGTATACTTTACATTTATGCCACATAAGGAACTGTTTTTAATATTTGTTGTGACTGTTGCTTAGCAACCGTGTTCAAGTTGAGTTGGCCTTATTCATACCCATCAAAGCAAGTCAATCGATATAACTAGACTGATTACAATCACCTTGGTCTTAAGTTCACCGCCTATTTATTAATCGTACTAAATTAATTCAAAACACACACAGAGGCACGTGAGCATACCTAAACATATACAGAGGCAAGTGAGTATGCCCAAACATACACAGAGGCACTTGAGCGTACCCCAACACACACACAATTATAATAAAACTAATAAACTGTTTAAAACAAGCAGTAACATAATACTCAAATACAGTTTGTTCTAATTTAGGAGCCAGAGTTCATGTTATATATACTTTTATAATTTCTTAATGAAACTATTCTTATATTCTTCCATATTGACCTCTAGTAAAAATTTTGTGGTTTGCTCTCTATTTTTTTTCGTATTTTTAAAGGTTTATAAAACTTTGAGGGTGGTTTGGAAGCTCGGGAATGGTGTCGGGAATCAAAAAGTGTAGGCAGTTCAGACTTAAAATTATCTCAAACACACATCTTTACTTATTTACTTAAAAAATGTACATGAAAAAAAAGACAATACAGTCCTTACAAATGTCTATAGTTCTTGACAAATGAGAATATGATCAAGAGGCAATTTATTCTTGAATCCTTACATATATATATATTTGGGTTATATATATACATCGGGTTCGATGTCCGGGTCGGATCAAATGTTTACATGATCTACAAATATTTGTTCCAGAGTTTGGTTGTTTTATATGTATAATATGTATATATTTACAAAAAAAGTATTTAAGTATTTTATCAGTCAATATAGTTATCGTAGTACAAGCTCTACTTAGTTTGAAACTAGATAGCGTTGTGTATCAATGTCCAAAATTTGTCGTTTAGGTTGTCCTTCCATGATAAAGTAGTACTACCTTGGCCGAGTCCTCGCGTTTGTGCTCAAATAAGCGTGGTTCTACTACCTTGTGAATTTTTTTCATGTATTTTTAGGATTAATCCGTAATAAAACAACAAATAAATTGTCAAATAATATAATTTTATTTACAAATCGAATAATGATAACTTTCGAACTAGATCAATAAGCTATGTCTAATCTAGAATTTACTTTTTATTTACAATTTTGTCTATTATTAATTATATTTAGAAATATTGCTACGTGTCGTAAACAGTACAGTATTTAAATGTTTTTGGAAGTTATAGAAAACAATATTAATTAAATATAGATATTACAATATTGATAGAGGAAACGCCAAATTATTTTTTCAAGAAGTTTATCGTTAGTCGTCTAAACTGACCAAAGACTTAATCACAAAATGTACTGCAAGACTGGCATATAACTTGTAGATATAAATACACATATCAACCAGATATGTGTAGGGCAGAAGACTATTTAAAACAAATTGATTGTTTTTGAAAATTTTAAAAGACAATGTCAACACACTGCGTGAAACGAAACGGAACAGATAGGAACAAAACGTAGGAACTTTATAAATTATCCAATCAAATATAAAAAATAAAGTAATTGTTGTTAGTTCACTTGTATCTTCTACAAAACATCTTTCGTTTCAGAATTTCCTTTCTGACGTCGAGAAAATTTTGTTTCACAATTTCTCCTCGTGTTTTTTTTGCAGTGATTTTGTCCTGTGTAGTTTTATTCTTTATTCGCTTCTGCCAACACCCATGGGATGAACAGGGGGTGATGAGTAGAAATGAGACAATAAAGGGTTGAAATATTTTTGTATATAAACTGTAGGACATTTTGTTTCTTATTAAGATGGAGTGTCTAATGTAAACGCGAATCATGTGTGTTTGAAATCGTTATCATAAAATACACAGGCATTTTAGCTATCAATATATAGTCAATCAATAGTTAGGTAATATCAATATAGTTTATATTCTCTAGAACTATTATTGCTAGAATATTCTGAAACTAAAAGACAACATGGTGTCGTAAAAGAAATTTTGATAAAATGTTTCATTAGATTCAAATTATTTAGGTTTTAGTTATTTGTTGTTTGTGTTTTTAAATAATTACAATACAAATGTTAATACAATACAATCTGTGCCAAATTTCAAGATAAATAAGAAATAAAAAAATGGGAAATATTCTCATTCGCTAAATATTGGCCTATACATTATTTTAATTCTGTACATTGTATAGAATATATAAAACTTATGTAATAGGAATGGACTTATAAAAAAACTATTTTTTTTTTCAACTATTTTCAGTAAATATTTACAAAATCATCATTTTAGTTTCATAGATTTTTTGAGCTGACTTTGAGCTTTTATGAAATAAAATAATATAAATTAATATTTACGTAGCTGCTAGCTCCATTTGTCGGTAGAGGATGTACTTATAAGGGCTTAGGAAACAGAAGTTCGTAGCTAAATATATGTTAGGTACACTATTTATACAATCAAAGAATATATTAAAAAACTGTATTGCTTTAATTACCAAGAGAATGATATAATTTATTGCACTGTACCTCGCAGATATTGTAGCTTAAATCTCTCAAAAATAGAAACAGTAAAATGGCATTATAATTGTAGTTTCAATTTTTCACATAGTAGTGGCACTTTATTTCGTTCATTTTCCGCAATTTAGATTTTATGAGGCCACTAGCTGACCCACGCCATCTCGTCTGCGTCTCCTATACTGCTCGCGGTGTGATGTCACACAGCGTAAACAAATTTGATTCCCATGAAAAAAGATTCCAGCAAACCAACTTTAAGAAATAGACACATGCTGTCGTGGTTTTCTTTTAGAATTTCTAAAGGGAATCAATTCGTCATACATTATTTTCTCTCTCCCAATTGAAGCTCTCAAATGGTATTTTTACCCCTTTTCTATTGATACTCTGTTCCTTTTGTTCGTACTGTGACGATATAGCCTATAGCCTTCCTGGATAAATGGGCTATCTAATACTGAAATAATTTTTCAAATCGGACCATTAGTTTTTGAGATTACCGCAGTCAAACAAACAAACTTTTGAGCTTTATAATTTTAGTGAAGATATCTTTACCCACATATGTAGGTTGTCCTGACTTGAAATCGTCACCATGGAGTATTTTTTGTAAAAGAGGCAAACAAATACAGGAATTGATCTGATTGTGACTATTTTCATTCTTAACAAAGTTAAGGGTAACAATCCATTTTATCATCACGCCAAGTATCACTCCTATGTGAAAAATGATACTTCATAGAGCATATTTTACTATCATTTGAATAACTTGAATTTACTGTTTAAACACTTCAGTGTGCCATTTAACTGTGTTTGGTATTCTATACTAGTAACTATATCGAGTTAAAAAAATAATATCAAATCTGTATAATAAATAAAAATATGTAAATATTTCTTGTAGATCTAAGTCGAGTTTAGTTTAACGTTCTCCCAACATTGACAATATAACTTCCATTTAGCTTTCGTAAACCAGACTATTTTGCAGTTAAATTTTGAGGGTAGTATGAAATGTCATTCGAATACAGATACCATTAAAAAAAGTATTAAGTGTTGTGACGTACACTCGTTTGCCTTTTGAAGACTAAAGGTATTTTTACATAATATAACTATCGTTTTAATATTTTCACGATACATAGTGTATGTGATGTGACTGTGTTTTAATTGTTAACAGGGATTTTTTTATATTTTTAGTGCATTACTGAAATCATCTTGGCCCTAGGTTATGTCACTTCTAGGCTAGTCTAGGCTTTACTATTATTCCATCTCCACTAACGAGCTCGGTCAATGATTTAGTGGGTGTATTAACATTGTTTATTGCGATGACGTCACAGTTTATTTGGATACTTAGAGATTACACTTGATTCGGCAATTGCGAAGTTTTAGTTTATGACTACGACAGTCTGTTTGAATTCAATATAATCTGTGTTTAGTGACATTTAAGTCTTATAGAAATTGTAAAATCGGGTCTATAGAGTTAAGTATTGAATTTTTCTTTATATTCATTTGTATGATATGTAATTATTTTAATTTTTTTCCTGCCTATATACGGAATAGTGTGCTTAAAACAATTGATTTTTTTAATATTTTTTGCGTAGATGACAGAAATAATTCGAACTCTTGCTGACTTTGTCTCATTCAGTGAAAAAAACAAAGATGGCATGAAATTAAAACTGATTACTGTAAATTTTATCTCAAACAACAACAACACAATATAACAGAACTCTGTCTATCTCTTTCTTCTTCGTTCCTCTACGTTTTCGTTCTATAACGTGTCTCATCCGTGTCGCAAGTACCAGGATAGCAGCAGATCATAAGAAGCCCATGTCGAGAGCGTTGTACAGCGCGGCGATGTCGGAGTGGCTGGATATCCTCCAGAACGGGTAGTTCTTCGCTTTGGCAGCCGCTTCTTCGTCCTGCCCGTCTCCGATCACTACGTACGTGCAACGTTCTCCGAAGCGCTGTTTTATTTTTTCGAAGCAAGTTTCTTTACCTGGAAAATTAGGATTGTTTATTGTATTTTTATATTTCGCTATAAAAGCATTTAATGAACTGATTGAACCGACCGTAAGAGCTTGAGCAGGTCCAGAAAGACATTTTTTTTTTTTTTTTTTAAATGCAATTGGGTTTTATACAGCTCTACATACGAAACTGCAGATAAATATACTTAAACATTTCTAAAAACATCCATTTTATAGAAGTAGTAGAGCCACGCTGATTTCAGCACGAACGGGCCGGTTCGACCAGGGCAGTACTACCCTCGCACAGAAGATCAACCTAAAGCGACAGCATCCGCGCTGTCGTGTTTCGTCGATGAGTGCGAGACCGGAGGCTTATTGATGCAGGGGTGACAGTTGTCGTGGTAAGTGTGTGCAATACAATGCCACGATGACTGTCATGCCTTTTACGTCCCTAAGCGAGGTGTGACAAAGCATCTTTTACTAGGCCGCCATGGTGTGGATCACCATACTGTACTGTCATTTTACAATGAGTATGGTGACCACTACTCTTAGATTACATCAGGCACTACTCAGGAACTACTCATTCTTTACATCAGGCAGAGTGGAATCACTATGGCAGGCTTTTAAAATAAAAATAAAAAACGATAAAATACACCAGAAACAGAAGAAACGGTCGCGCTCATCATACAATACTGAACCCACCACCTCCAGCTTAACAGTCAGGGTCAGTAATCACTGGACCAACAGACCTCCCTGGTTTCGTGTCTCAAATACCAGGATAGTAGGAGATCATAAGAAGCCCACGTCGAGATTGCTGAGTGTGTACATATAGTCATGCAAGTGTGTGTATTACATACAAGCACTTACCAGTTTTGGTGGCGGAGTAAATGTTCTCTATGGGGAATACTCCTCCCAAACCAAATAGCAAAACTTTAGCCAGCGCTGGAATCAGTTGAGTTGTAGTCACTAAGACGTTCACGCAGTTCTCTCTGGAATAAATAATTAAAACTTATGATTACATTTTTTTTTTATGAGGCTGCCATGACTACTCTGCCTGATGGAAAGCATGAATAGAATCCAAGCGTAATGGTTACAATGTTCATTACAAGTAATAGTAACCACTATAATATTAACAAAGTTTTTACTTAATTTTTAAAGGGGCAGTAGTAGCGCATTGACTAAAGTGATCCAGTGAGTCCAGGTTCGAAACCCACCTAATGTAGTACTGACGTGGTTACACTTATGTTTGCTGGACGTTTTAACGATAATAAATAATCAGTTATGGCTTTATAACCAAGAAATATATTATAATTGTACGAAAAGATATTGTTTTACATTAAAAATGAAATGTAAATTAACGAAAATTGAACGACAGTTAAAAACACTGTCAAAAAGTTGGCGTTTAATATGCTTCTGTCTACCCCTTTCGGTAAGCAGGCGTGACTTTCCGTAGTTAAAAAATTAAAAAATAAAATATGATAATTTAATTGTACAGTCAAAATCAAAACTGTTTAAAGTCTAAATCTAACTCGGAGTGAAGTAGCCCGACTGTACCCCATCTGACCTCCCAATCACCCCTTTCTGACACCCAAATAAAATTAAAAACAACAACCTTAAACTAAAGTGTGCTCACCTAGAATTGATCATATTGAGACACTTGCAAGCCAACGTGAGCCAGTTGTCCGTCGCCTGTTCAAGCTCTGCTCTCAGCTGTAGCCACTGTTCTCTTTTAGCAGGACCTAGTAGACCACCCACACTGTAATAAATATTTATATATTAACTTTTAAGCCTCTGTAGACCGAGCTGCGAATTATATTTTCATAATTTCTTGTGATATTAAATCCAAAATACTCTTTATTTAGAATTTAC
Source organism: Hypercompe scribonia (assembly GCA_949316085.1). Taxonomy (NCBI): domain Eukaryota; kingdom Metazoa; phylum Arthropoda; class Insecta; order Lepidoptera; family Erebidae; genus Hypercompe; species Hypercompe scribonia. The sequence continues at coordinate 12,201,693 of OX438986.1, forward strand.
TTCGCATTTTAGTATTAAAAAATTGCGCCAAAGTATCTTACCCCTTTGCTTATTATAAAGTGTAAGATGAAAGTAATTCCGGTTTAAATTCTAACAATTTACTAGAATAATGATTTGTAAACTATGTCTAACGATATCCATACACAACTGACAATCCATGCTTATTGTTAAGTATGTACATTTGTTTGCATTAGCTCTTAAACGTTTGCCAATTTACATGGGTAAGACTATACAAATGTTAAACAACTGCCTCGGTAGCACAGCGTTATTGAATGCGACTGGTGTGCTTAAGGTCTCGGGTTCGATTCCTGGGTCGAACCAAATGTTTGTGTAACCTGCAAATATTTATTTCGAAGTTTGGATGTTTTCTATGTATGTATTTACAAAAAAAATGTATATAAGTATTCTATCAGTCAGTCTAGTTATCGTAGCACAAGCTCTGCTTAGTTTGAAACTAGATGACGTTGTGTGTCAAATGTCCGAAATATTTATTATTATTTATGTACGTTATAAAACTTGAACTCGTTTATGCCTTACCTATTTCTATAATTATTGTACGTATCCTTGATCTTCCTGTATCGGAAGGCGAGCTTCCTCATCCAGTCGACCCCGCCGCGGACACCAGGCGCGCATAACCCCGCGGAGGGAGCCGCGCCCGCGTGGAACCCGTCCGCGGAGAAATTGTACGCCGACAGGTCTTGACCGTTGTCGTCCGCCGCCACGGCGTCTATGTGCTCCTGGTCACAATCCTTTTAGAAAAGAAAACTTTGTTAATATCTACATTTCCTTTATTATTATTATATTTATATTTAACTGCCTCGTTGGTATAGCGGTTAGAGTATGCAACTGTCGATCAAGAGGTCTCGGGTTCGATTCCCGGGTCGGGTCAAGTGTTATTGAGTTTTTCTGGTTACAGAACTTAACAGCAGCCCAAATTTTGGAAGTTGGGGTCTTAGTCCCCTTGACTTGGAGGGCACGTTAAGTAGTCGGTCCTGCGACTAATCTCCCCGGTCGTGTCGGAAAACCGTCCTATTAGATTGTGAGATTGAGGGAACAGAAAGTGCACCTGTGTTTATGTATGTACTTATGCACTATAATATCTCCTGGTGGTGGTACAGACTCGCCGCCGTGAAAATAAGAAGTCTATTTACAAAAGTTCGATACGCCTAGTAATTAGGTTATAGAAATCTTATAGCAGTTGCTCTAATAGACTAAAAGCCTATTCCAGCGTTGGTTTGATGAAAACTGATGATAACTATTACAAATTAAAACTTATGCTAAAGACAGCTGTCGAGAGTTATGTCGTCATATACGTGACGCCCTACAATAGCATCAGTCATGAACGACCACTTAGCTGATAAGCCACAGACGCCCTGGAAACAATAGAACAACTAGCCCCTTGTCTCCAACGCATAATCAGAATACTGTATATTGTTTTATAAATAAAGTTAATCTTGGCATCCGTCATGAACCACCACTTAGATGATAAGCCGCAGACTAAACATTAGATCAAATAGCTCTTTGTCTTCAACATATATCAATAACAATACTGTTAACTTTAAGAAATGGTTTCATAAATAAAGTTAGTCTCAATCCACTCTTCAAGCCGAACACTTGTCTTATTAAAAACCCTCTCGCCCTCGCTCACAACCTAACTGGCGCAGTCGGTACGTCGCGATACTGTCGGTTCCTGCTGCAGAGAATACCTTTGCTAAGCGTCCGCGTTCGCGAATAAAAGAATCTACAGTGAGCGTAGTGCAAAGCAGAGGCAGACGAGCTGACCAGCTGAAGAAACGAAGACTCAGCCTACAAATCGGCAATGCTCGTGGGGTAAGTATAGACTCTACTACTCCCGAGACTCCTTAAACGATTTCCTGGACATCCCCATAACATTTGGTGTATCCAGTATCGTAAAAAACCGTTATAGCATTTTTTTTTATTGCAATACGCGTACTTATTAAAGAATTTTCTTACGTTGTTACCATCTAAATCACTGTAGTTAAAAATGACAAGTGAAAAGAAGGTACTAACTGAAAAATCTTTCATAGACGAAAAATCGGTAACCACCGATTTCTCCACGTTTTCCAAACTGTTACCCAGTTATGATGGGAATAGAAGGACCTTATCTTTTTATATTGAAGGTGTAGAAATTGCACTTAACTTAATTCACAATAGGGACGACCCCTCTATCATATGTTTAATCAGAAACAAACTAACCGGTAAAGCTGCGGAAGCGATGTCTCAAAGCCCAGGCTCCAAAACTTGGGAGGATATTAAGGAAGCCCTACAAAGAAAATTTGGGGAATTCCGCACCGAAATACAACTGGTTCAAGAATTAATACAAATTAATAGGAACGGTAGTTCTCTAGAAGTGTTTGGTGATAAAATCAGAGATCTGATGAGTACGCTCATTTCATCACAACCAACCAAAAAATTATTTTACGAACATATGGCTTTGGAAACATTTCTTGATAAATTAAACCCAATTACAAACGTTTTAATTCGATTAAAGCATGTGGAAAACCTAGAACAAGCCATTAATGTGGCAAAACAAGAAGAGATCAAACTTAGAGCTAGGCGCGCTCAACAAACTAAAACCAAACCGAATATTTCTAACAATAATAAAAATCCACACAAAACAGGTAATTTTTCAAAAAAAGATTCTAACTTCAATAAAAATAAAATTCCTGAAAACCTAGATTTAAACAGAAAAAAGTTATATTATCAAAACGAGGAAAATGATGACGAAAACGAATCGTCCTCGGAAGACGAACTTGAAGATAATCTGTCCGAAGAAATAAACAACGAAAATTTTCTTCAGGACATAGAAGACAAACTAATAACATAGTATTACTAAATAATATTCAAAACTACAATAAGCTACCTTATATTTACATAAGTGAACTAGGCGGTAGATTTCTACTAGATACAGGAGCCACACAATCTCTAATTAGCCCACAAGTCCTGAAAAATAAAACAAATAAAAAAATAAAAATCAAAAAAGAAACTCATCACATTAAAACAGCACACGGCACCTCTAAACATAAACAGGTAGCATACATAGAATTACCAGTAAAATTATTCAGACAGAAAATAACACATAAATTCCTAATCTTTAACTTTGATAAAGACTTTGTAGGATTACTAGGCTTAGATCTGCTAGCCCCTCTTAACTGTAAAATAGATATGAAAAACATGATGCTACACACTGAAAAAGCCGACATTCCAATTAGAGATGATATAAAATCATATACTAAAATTAAACCTAAATGTGAACAAGTAATAAACCTTTTGTGTAACTATCCAGAAGGAGAGTACTTTTCAGAGCAAAGAAAAATGAAAAGTGGACTTTTCTTTCCTTCAGCAGTAGTTTCAGTAAAAAACGGAAATTCTCTAACAACAGTAGTAAACACTTCTGAAAAAGAAATAATATTGAGAAACAACCGGCAGCTGAATCTACAAAAATTAAACTTAATAAAAAAGCCACCCCGAGAAACCCCCATAGAACAAGACAAAAGAATAAACAACTTACTTAAACAAAATTTAGAAAGATTAAGAACAGATCATATGAACCCCGAGGAAAACCGCGAAATAAGAAAATTATGCTACAACTACCGGGACATTTTCTATAGCGAGGAAATCCCCTTAAGCTTCACGCACAAAATTAAACACAAACTAAGGATAACAGAAGATAGACCAATTTATGTACGCTCATATAGACAGGCACCTAAACAAAAAATAGAAATAAAAAAGCAAATAAACAAACTTTTAGAACAAAAAATAATTCAAGAAAGCAGTTCTCCTTGGTCATGCCCAGTACACATAGTTCCAAAAAAAATAGATAGTACAGGAGAACAAAAATATAGGTTAGTAATCGACTACAGAAAACTGAATGAAAAAACAATAGAAGATAAATACCCCCTACCTAATATAGATGATATTTTGGATAAATTGGGACGTGCCCAATACTTCACAACACTAGATCTAGCGTCAGGTTACCATCAAGTGGAAATGCACCCTGACGACGTAGAAAAAACAGCATTTACAATAGATCGCGGACATTACGAGTTCCTCAGAATGCCATTTGGGTTAAAAAATGCACCCAGCACCTTTCAGAGATTAATGGATGTAGTATTACGTGGTCTAGATAATGTTCTAACATATCTCGATGACGTGATAATATATTCAACATCTTTACAGGAGCACATAGAAAAATGCAAACAGGTATTTGAGAGATTCCGAATTCACAACTTAAAAATTCAACTAAATAAATCAGAATTCTTACAGAAACAAGTCAAGTTCTTAGGCCACACATTAACAGATAAAGGCCTTCAGCCAAACGAAGACAAAATAAAAGCCGTAAAAAAATTTCCGGTCCCAAAATCACAGAAGGAAATAAAGTCGTTCCTAGGATTAGTAGGCTACTACAGAAAATTCATTCAGGATTTCGCAAAATTAACCAAACCCCTAACAAAATGTTTAAAAAAAGGCAATAAAATAAATTTAACCCCCGAGTACCTACAAGCGTTTGAAAAGTGTAAGGAAGTATTAATTAACGCACCTATTCTACAATATCCAGATTTCGAGAAACCGTTTGTTCTAACCACAGACGCCTCAGAGGTAGCAATTGGCGCAGTACTATCTCAAGGACAAATAGGCACAGACAGACCAGTAGCATATGCGTCACGTACACTATCCGATACAGAACAAAGATACTCAACAATCGAAAAAGAATTATTATGTATTGTGTGGGCCATAAAATATTTCAGACCCTACTTATACGGCAAAAGATTCACAATTTACACAGATCATCGCCCACTTACCTGGATAATGTCAATAAAAGACCCAAATTCAAAACTCACACGCTGGCGTCTAAGGTTGGCCGAATATAATTTTGACGTACAATACAAAAAAGGCAAATCTAACACTAATGCTGATGCACTGTCTAGAATACAAAGCATTCATCACAATAAATTAAAAACAAACACAGACCAACCACCCAGCACGTCAATCACCAACCAACAAACTAGAACACAAAATACAGATCGATTAGTCCACACCCCATTATTAGACCCAGACCTATTACACTTACCAAAGACACCTAACACATGCGAACGAAATCACCCAACACAACCTAATCAATCAACAACTATACAAGAGACACAAACACATAAAATACCGGAAATAGACGACGCGATCGATAGACAATTAAAACAATTTCACATCAGAAAAACACCCGGAAACGTATACAAGGTAGACGATAGGACAAAAGGAAAATATGTAATTAAAGATGTATGGATACCTATTAACGACACTAAACAGCAAATTACACAATTTTTAAAAGAGCACACTGTACCAGATAGAATTTTTCATTGCTATTTCCATCATGAGGAGTTTTACTCGTTGTTTTGCGAAATTTACAAAACAACATTCAACAACCGGGGACCCAAACTAATAAGATGCTTGAATAGAGTTACACTAATAGAAAACATTCCTGAACAAATAGATCTGATAAGAAAATACCATGAAGGAAAAACCATTCACAGAGGAATTCAGGAGACATATAAACACATCCACAGAAACTATCACTGGCCCAACATGCTCCCATCAATACAGAAATTTATAAATAAATGCGATGCATGTTTAAAGAGCAAATACGAACGTAATCCGTTAAAACTACCCCTTTCTCTAACAAACACACCACACAAACCAATGGAACACATGTTCATGGATCTATATAGCAGCGGAGGTACAACCTTCCTAACAATCATAGATAACTTCACTAAGTATGCCCAAGCAATACCGCTTACTGCTTCAACTAGCATACACATAGCTGAAGCATTGCTATCAATATTTTCAGTCATAGGAGCACCTAAGAAAATCACAACAGACTCCGATTCAAAATTCGATAACGAAGTAATAACGGAAATATGTGCATTGCATAACATAAACATCCATTTCACCACACCCTATAACCCTAACTCCAACTCACCAATCGAAAGACTTCACTCAACCCTGGCAGAAATGATTAGAATCCAAAGAATAACTGACAAAGATGAACCCTCAAACCTCATGAAATACGCAATCATAGCATATAACAACACTATACACTCAGCAACCGGATTCACACCTTTCGAACTATTATACGGACACACAGACACCAGAAACCCATTGGAACTCCATTGCCCCAAAGAATTTTATCAAGAGTATGTATTAAAACACAAACAAATTATGGAAAATACACACAAATTAATTAATAACAAAATTTTAAATGAAAAACAAACAATAATCGAAAAAGCTAACAGAAATACTGAAAAACCTCAATTCAAAGTAGGCGATATTGTCTACAAACAAGTTGCCAAAACAGCGCGAAACAATAAATTAGAACCCAAATACTTAGGTCCATACACTATAATACGTATACACCCGGAGCAGATTGCGGAAATTGTCGGAAAACACGTAAACGCAAAAACTATAAGAGTTCACTTCCGTTTACTAAGGCGACCTGAAAATATTTCAGGAACGCCATCGCCCTTATCGTAGTGTTCTGGCTCGCCGCAACAGCTGCAATAATACAGTCAATAGATAATCACAACGAAATACTGATACTAACAGAAGCCAAAACACAATATCAATCAGATACATACCATTTAGCCGTAATATATAACACTACGAAAATAAGAGAGATATACCTAGACATAAGTTGCAATTATTATACAATTAAGTTAAAAGTAAATACCTCAGTAGAGTATATAACAATAAACGACAACAGATCAAATCAAAAGAAAACAATTAATATTATGCACGACTTCAACAAACGATTTGAAAAAAGCCTCAAAAACATTAAACATAACCAAGAAGAAATTTACAGAGCCATTGATCGTTATTCAACACAAAGTAACAAGTTTGTAACTAGGTTAATAACAACGAACATTTTTAATAATATCGAGAACTCGCCTCAACAACTGTATGATAGAATAGAAACCCTAGGAAACGCGTTAACATTTGCTCACCTCAAAAAGATGCACCCTAGTATAATAGACCCTTCATATTTAATCGAAGAACTTAACATAATTCAAAGAAAATAGATATATACCTAGCCTTTAACCCTAACATGGATAGTATTCATCTATGGGAAAAAGCAATCATCGTAAAAGCTTATAACACCAATCAAACCCTTAACTTTATACTGGACATACCAATTGTTACCGAACAACCTTACAACCTATTACACCTGTATTCTATCCCTAATAATAACAACACAGTACTTATACCTAACAACCCCATCCTAATCTTGGGAAATAATGAGTTTGCCTACCCTCACGAGCCATACACATACATCACCGGAGACAACGTCATCTGCAAACATTTAGAATGGCAACCCTTACTGTACTCTACGGACAGCATAGCTCAACTAATACAACACGAAGATCCGCCTAACTGCACCTACGCCACTGCAAGCTACAACAACAATATGATACAACAAATCAAAGACAAAACTAGAAAACATAGAACTAGATAACCTGAAAAAGTACGCTGCAACAAACAGAAGAATTAAAGAATACAAGCGAAAACTTAACCATGATTCCAAGCACCCCCAGCTGGTCATCAATTGCACTTTACTTCATAATAACAGCAACAGGAATAGAATTGCAGTCTACAAATTCTGGTGGAAAACTAGATCAACGAAAATCTCGGCTGCACAACCGGAAGCCGTTGAACTTCAGCCTTCGCAGCCTTCGTGCCGCCTCCGTCTTAAGGGGGGAGGAGTTATGTCGTCATATACGTGACGCCCTACAATAGCATCAGTCATGAACGACCACTTAGCTGATAAGCCACAGACGCCCTGGAAACAATAGAACAACTAGCCCCTTGTCTCCAACGCATAATCAGAATACTGTATATTGTTTTATAAATAAAGTTAATCTTGGCATCCGTCATGAACCACCACTTAGATGATAAGCCGCAGACTAAACATTAGATCAAATAGCTCTTTGTCTTCAACATATATCAATAACAATACTGTTAACTTTAAGAAATGGTTTCATAAATAAAGTTAGTCTCAATCCACTCTTCAAGCCGAACACTTGTCTTATTAAAAACCCTCTCGCCCTCGCTCACAACCTAACTCGAGACATATAAAACAATGTGTCCTACTCGAATATATGAGTTTTTAATAGACTTAAAAAAAGTTGTGATCCGAATTTAAAAATTCTATTCGATGTTGAAAACAAAAATTTCCCTTGAGAGTGGAAAACATACGGAGATATAGTAAAATAAGAAGGAAGTATGTATCTACTACTTTTCTTTTTACGTGTTGATACCGGTGTCGGAATCGGACCGATTAAAACCACAAGGTATGCCACTCTGCACCTGGAATAGGAGGACTCCATGAACTGCTGGTATTAAGACATCTGGACCTTTTTTTTACGCGGAGAATGTTTTTCGTACCTTACCCTCCGTAGGGGGACGAAGGGCGTGTGTGGCAACCCCGCGGAACTGGTCTGCCCACTAAACTCCACGGCAGCCTACCTTAGCAGTTAGAAAGAGATCCAGGAACGCATTAGCGGTTTCTGGAGTCCTCCCTGCCGTACCTCACTATTGAGGTATAGCTTGTGTATATCATGCCCCAGGGCAGGACGCTATCACACACTGTCCGCATAGCTTGGACCTATGGTATCTACATGGTATACCTTTATGGGCCCATAAAGTTCTGGAGTGCTGACTTGGTGAAGGTCGTGGGAAGCTGCTGGATGCGGGCAGCACGGGACCGATTGTTGTGGAGAACTTTGGGGGACGCCTATGTCTAGCAGTGGACATCTTCTGGCTGAGATGACGATGATGATAATGATGATGGTATCTACTACCTAAATTAACCAGCTAACAACTTCTTATAAATATGGTGTCTTACCTCGACATCATTGAAGAAGAAATGTGTATCTGCCAGGCTAAATATCATTTCTTCCATTCTAAAACCCAATTGTACTATTTGCTGTGTATCCTGAAATAAGTAGCACTTGGAATTAGTTTTCTCATCTGTCTTTTTTTGCCTATCAACAAAAAAATAATAATTTTGATTCTTAAAAAACTACATAAAGAAGATCTAATTAGAAGGGTCAGTAGTAAGAGATATATTTTATAACTGAGTTAGTAGTCTTAGGGTTGCAGTCCTAAATAGTCCTCTTAAGCAAATAGTGGTGTAACGATTAAGTCCCATTTCCTAACCAATCGGGTTTCAAGTATTCGTACGAAAAGAACATTTCTCGGAATTGATTGGTCAGGGGGTTTGATGGTCGCGTCACTATTTTCTTAACACGAATGTGCCGTAGTCTAATTAGAGAAGTGATTCATGATATTAATATTAACATACCTTATTGTACTTAGTAGCATAAGTCCCTGTGAGAAGGGAATGGAAGATAATAATAGTCTCGTCTAAGTCCCATATAAATACTCGGTCGGTAGCCGGCTCAGGTACATGTTGTGCTGGTGATGATGATGTATTGCGTCGTCCACGCCCGCGTGACCGAGATGCTGTACTTTCACTGGAAAAATATTGGTGATTCTAATAAAATTAAGAATTTAAGAACTGAAATCATAGTTATTTAATTGATTTTAATATATACCTACTAGAATTTGATGTTACATTACTACTTAGCTGATGTGTTACCGTACGAAATTCCATACAGTGTGCTGCTACGTTATTTTTTAAGAAACAGTGAGAACTTATTAAAGGTCCTAATACAAGGCAGTTTGGCTTTCCATAGCCATACCACTCAACCTGAATTTTGACTATAATTTGAAATTAGTCCTTACGGCTAACATAAAAATTAAAAAGAACTTAACATTATAATGTGAACATTTACCGGGCAAAGTGGGTAGGAAGTAGAACACCGTTAATTTAAGATAAAACAGATATCTGACATGCAGCCTAATAGTTATTTGTTTTACATTCATACATAAAAATACGCTTGTTTCCTTAGAGGAGTAGGCAGAGGCATATTAAACGCTCACTTTTCGCCCATGTTTTGGTCCATGTGATAAGAGGCGAGCCTATAGGATGTTTTGTTTGCCATTTATTTTATATGAGGTTCTTTTAAAAATAAACACATAACTATTGGTTAATTTATGTTTCTCTCATAAACTCATGAATTTGTTAAGCAGTAATCCTTACCCAGAGTTCTCTCGACATCTCCTACTCGCTGCATGTACTTCAGTTTTAATAGGCGAGAGTGGACTTGTGTCGTTTATTGACGGCAGCATTGACGATGGAGATTCTGATAACAAGAGAATACTTATAGTTACAAAATAATATAAGATAACATTAAGTAACTAAGTTAATAAAAAACATGTATTAGTCGCTGATGATAATTATAAAATATTGCTAAAGCGGCTAAAGAGGGACTTAAAGTTCAGTTGAACTTTCTAAATCACTTTTAACCATTAGGGACATAGATTTTCTTCGTTCTTTCTGCAATCTGTGAAAGTGATTTGAGATGGTAGTGTGTAATTATTGTTATTAATTTTAACAATAATTTATTTACTGTCTCACAATATATAAAGGTACGGGGATACTGATGTATTGACTAATGTGCTTAAATAAAATTCATTAAATAAAAAAGTAAGACATAACCTACTTTTTGTTTATTACAATGTAATTTTTGCATTGTAATAAATTTATAATCACATTTGCTCGTGAATTGACTGATAAATCATTATCTTCGGGAATATATCCTACTAAATGGAAAAGTAGTTAAGTGTTTCCAATTTTTAGGTCGTCAGAATAAAATATAGTAACAAACTACAGACCCATCTCAATTGTATGTGGTTTTGCAAAACTTTTTGAATCACTGCTTTGCATAGAAAGATATCCTACTTAACACGGGCGCTACAGGCAGCCTGTAATATTCAAGAAATATCCTTACGCTCCTAATTAATATACGTAGTGTGTTTTGAGCGCTGGAGTACAGTCGACAATCAGCATAAAACACAACTGTTGTGTTCTGTACAAACAGTGCTAATAGCACACATTATGTTCACAGCGTGCTGTTACCCACAACCCTTCGTGTTTGTTACGATAGTGTTGATAACGTGTACATGCGTTCTGTACGAAAGTGCTTAAAACAAAACTGTTGTGTAGTAAATATATTATTATCACTGAACGTCTGCAATAACACTTTCATTGGCAGTCGACGTAGTCGAGCGACCTGTGTAGTCAGATTCGTTCTTATGAGAAAGACGCATACAATTGCTTGTTGCAATATTTATGATTAAAATTTTAAAACATAAATTGGCTATTCTTGTGTTCTCAACTTATTCAACTTTCACTTCCCTTCCATAATACCAAAAAATGCTATTACTTCACTTTACCTACCACTAAGAAGAACAATGTTAGAAATCAACTCACTGTATGCAAGATCATGTAAAAAAATCAAGAATAGCAGTTGTACATTTACCCTTTATATAAATTAAAGGGCATCATAATTGATAAACACACAATTCATAGACACAGATATATACACTTTATTAGATAGTACAGCCATGCTGATTTTAGCAGGAACGGGCCGGCTCGACTGGGGCAGCACTACCTTCCCTCAGATCAACCTAAAGCGACAGCAGCCGTGCTGTCGTGTTTCATTGTTGAGTGCGAGACCAGAGGCTCATTGATACGGGGTGACAGTTGTCGTGGTAAGTGTGTGCAATGTAATGCCACGATGACTGTCATGCCTTTTACGTCTACAAGGGAGGTGTGAAAAAGCATACTAGGCCGCCATAGTGTGGGTTACTATACTGCATTCACAATGAGTATGGTGACTACAACTCTTGGATTCTACTCATGCTTTCAATCAGGCAGAGTAGAGTCACTTTGGCAGGCTTTTAAAATAAAATAAAAAAAATACATACAGACTACCGACATTGGTATGATACACACACATTCTGTGAATTTGTTAACAAATATACATCGTATTTTATAATACTGTAAGTATTATCTACCATTTATGTTTTCCTTATATTGTTTCTTGTTTTATATACAAATTAAATATAAGGTAGCTAACATGTAATTAGCATGTGTTCACTTGTACATGTTTCTATACATCATTGTGATATTTATGAATGGAATATGTATTAGTTTTAGTGAAAAAAGTTGGTGAGAAAAAGGCATATAGCTTTTAGAGATTAGGAAATGTAGTCCATAACTTCATCACTGATAACAGGTCAGAGTAGAATACTTAGAACTCAAGTTAGAGGCCTCTAATAACTATAGTAATTTAACTGTCTCGGTAGCGCAGTGAAAGGGTATGCATCTGTTGTGCTTGAAGTCTCAGTTTTGAGTCCTCGGTCTGATTAAAAGTTTGTACAGTCTGCAAAAATCTGTTTTAGAGTTTGAGTGTTGTCTATGTATATGTTTACACGGTAACTGCCTCGGTGGTACAGCGGTATTGAATGCGACTGCTGTGCTTCTGGTCTCGGGTTCAATACCCAGGTCGGGTCAAATGTTTGTATGATTGCAAATATTTGTTTCCTAGTTTGGGTGTTTTGTATAATAGATATGCATATATATCTATAATATGTATGTATTTACAAAAAAAAATATTCTATCAATCAGTCTGGTTATTATAGCACAAGCTCAGCTTAGTTTGAAACTAGATGATGTTGTGTGTCAAATGTCCAACATATTTATTATTATATATATTATTATTATTACATATTTATGAAAAAAGAATATATTATATTAGTTGTCTAGTACCCATTGTATAAGCTCTGCTTAGTTTTGTACTGGAAGGTGTTGTGGAAAAGATGTCAAAAAAAAATATTGGACCACAATAAGTAGTATGTATAATTAATAAGTGATTGTGGTTAAATAAAGATGTTTGTATGTAGTTTAATTAATTTAAGTAGTTTTTAATTTTTTAAATTGTGGTAGTATATGTGGTTTTTAACAAATACCTATAAAATTTGTCACCGATTTTGTTAAAAACAAATGAAAATAATTTATACAGATAATAAACTCTTAATGTTGTTTTAAAAGATTTTTTTTGATAAATTACAGTGTATAGATTGATCTCTCTATGGCCATGACTTGTATAAAAGTTTACTGCTTGTATAATCCATACACATTCTAAGCAGACCGAAAAAAAAAAATTCTTCAATATCTGCTATAAATTTATGTATAAATCTATTTGTGTTCATATGACAACCTTCTTTCTAAAAAAAGTAGATTTTTCAATGCCAACGTGAGTAATTTCCGAAGACCGAGTTCTAGTATTTACAATTCAATATAGTTACAGACAAATATACCTTCGTCCGTATCTGAATCTGGCCAGTAGTCGGAGTCATCGAAACGATTCTCAGATGCATTCTCGTCCAATTTTCTTCTTTTATTATCATGAAAACTTTCATTTTCTTTATTCATTTTGTCTAACGTATACACAATGTAATATTAATCTATGGAATGAAAATCAGTCTCTTCAAAGACGGCTTATAATGAACACATGAGTTATCACACAATATTTTGTTATATTAAAAGGCATTTGTTTTAATAACACTAGTTTGTAAACATTCAACTTCGGCAACAAGTAAAAATATAAGTTCTGTCAATTTCTATGACATCTTGACAATGTCTTACTCATCGGCATAAAGGCAAAGGGCTACCAGATTTAAAAACAATAGGATAACCTTACTAAATATGAAAGTTTTAAATTATATTTACAAAAACTATGTGGTCATTATGGTTTAAAGATTTAATTTTTTTCATTCAATATATAAAATTATAACTCGAAACATTCCATCAAGACCGTGTAAAGAATGTGAAGCTTTAACTTCTTAACTAAAAAATAGATGGCAGTAGTTGTCTATTTTAAAATATTTAATTTCTCGTATAAGACAATAATGCCGGAGTATTCTTTTACGGAATGGAATGAAATGTCTTCTAAGGTCACAGAGCTTATTTCACATCAATTCAGTCATCACTATGACAATATGATTGGTGAAGAGGTCGGTCATTTACAAAACCTAATTGTGTCAACGTTTGTTGATAGATAAAGGTGGTAAATAAGCTAGCGTGTCACCTGATGGAACGAGGCCACAGCCAAACATGGTCATTTGTAATTCAAGTGTCACAAATATGTCACAGGCAATTAAGTGCCCGTACTTGAATCAAAGGGGTAAAAAAATAATGCTAAGTAACAAATTAAGGCTGAAACAGTACCTGATAAAGCTCCCCCTAAATGATATGACGTGTGCCCGGCGCTGCCGCTGCTGCTCGGCGAACTGACGTAGGGCGAGTAACTCGGCGCGGCATAGTACCCGCTATACTGGGCCACGTTATGGTCCGCGTACCCTGCCGCGTAACTGCTGTAGTCCTGATAACACACCATCAGAGTTTGTCAAATATTTTAAGAAAATTTATGGGTGTATAAATATTTTTTAAAAGTATTAATGGTTGGTCGGAAATCCTTTTCGAAATCTACAAAAAAAGAAGAAAGGAAAAGCTCTGTATATTATTAAATTTGAGAGATTTTTTCAATTTTCCAGTAATTTGAAAAACAAAATGTTATTTTGATGAGGCTAGCAAAAAAAAATTCAATTCTAGAAACGTCAAATTTTATTGGTTTTGAAAACTTTTTTTTGCTGGCTATATGTTAAAATTTTCAGTGGGTCTAAGCGATAAGGGACAAGAAAGTGTTTCCTTAAGAAATTGTCAAAGAAAAGTAATGTTGACCCTGTTTTGACGAGAGCTTTGCTGGACATACTCACTTGTTGGGCAGTAGGAAATGACTGCGTAAGCCCTCCATTGTAGGAAGAATAAGCGTAGGGGGAGGGTTGGGTCCCAAAGCCCGTACTGGGCACACCACTCACGCTGCCCACGCCATACGCACTCAGGTAGGTAGGTGTCGCTTTGCATGACGACCTGGAGGAAAAAGAAATTTAGTTGCAATGGTGCTAGATACATTTCTATGTCTTGTTACAGTTTATAACACATTTCTATAGCCATGGACGACGTCAGAATTATTTTCAAATTCTTGCATCTGCATCCACACTTACTATTAACCATTATAAAATATATAATTATACATTGTCCGTGTGGCGACGGATTAAGAATACATAGTGTTACCATCCCTATTCATCCCGTGGGTGTCGTAAAAGGCGACTAAGGAACCGAGTATACAAGACAACATCATTACAAAGAGAAGAAAAACTTGAAATAAACCCTATTCCAACCCGTCTGGCCAAAGTGGTATAGTAGACCAAAACCTCCTTGCTAAGGAGAGGTCTATATCCAAATGTGGACTGTAAAAAGCTGTTGATAACAGGTATATATGAACATTAACAATGAATGTTATAACATTCATTGTTAATGTAACTAGTAACTTTCTTTTTTTGTAACTATAGTTACGTAAATTCTATACTGAAAACCATCAATGTTGGTGACGGAATTGTGAAAAGAAACTCATATGAAAGAATAGGTACTGAATAAAGAAAAGAAAATAGGAATTAACATTCTTGTATTAGACGTCATTGCTGGACGAAACACACACACACACATTTACACATTTAATTCATTTAAAGAAAACAACTCCTGTACTAGGAACACCTACATATGTCATGTATTGTGGGGGACTGTATAAACATACATGAAACAAACAACCAGAGTCAGAACAATAATTTGTTATTTTATGTAGGACCGAACATACAATATTCAGCGCAGTAAGAAGCGACGAGTTGACTGTTTAAATCACTATGCCATCATCCATACCTGTTGTTAGTATTGTGTGGTGGTGGATAGGCTCCATACGGCTGGTTGTACAGCGTTGAGCTGACATACGACGAGGCTGCGCTGCCGCTACCATACTGCTGCATACTGCAAGAAACCAAGTGTTAAAATGACAGTAGATGACGTAACAGCAAAGCCGTTCACGAGCGACAGTACATTTAAACAGGTCCTACCTTCTACCTTCCTCTACACGACAACGCGATCTAGGTTGTCACCGCTCTAGAACGGTACACATACGCTCTCGAACTAAACATTTCGCTCTTCCTTCCTGTGTAAATCAGTCAAAACCTGGAAATACCTGCACACGTGTGTACCTTCCACTATGATCCCGGAGTCTTAAAGCGGGGCGTGAAAAAGCATCTCATTAGGCCGTCATAGTGTCGGTTCCAAATCCTGTATTGTGTGCATTTGAAATGATGTGACGTGATGGTTAAAATATTCATTAGATTCTACTAATGCTTTCTATCAGGCAGAGTAGAGTCACCTTAGTAGGCTCTATATTGTACAAAAAGAAGAGACTTGTCTACTCGTCCGCTCCTCCTACTCTACTAAAATTTAAATGTCCTTATCTTGAGTTATCCTCCATAAGACTAAAAAGGATATTTATTAATTTTACTAAAGTAAGTTTACTTTTAATATTTATATAAGTATTTAAACAAATATTTGGATAAGTATAGAAGTAAAATAAATGTCAATAAACTTTTTATATACGGACTGTATGCTTCAAGTACCTAGATAATATCACCGCTGCACATTAAAAATAAATACGGACTTTGGCGCTATTACAAGAGTAGTAATAACTTCAAATTGTTTAACATTTTACAATTCGATGTACAGATAACAAGATCTAATAGTTACACCAAGATACAAATACGAGATAAATACAAACTCTCGAACAATTAAAATATCTTAAATTACTCTCCTCGAGCCTGGGAATCGCCGAGTTATTTTATAAATTAGTCTTAAACAAGATTAAGGATTAACGGGTGTGTATCGATATCGTGCTTCTGTGTGTACTGTTTTATGAATTTTAGAAGCTTTTATGGCTTCTTTGTCAGTTCAATGACCGACTAAGTTAGTGTGGTGTAGTTAGCGAACGTGCGGCAAATAATTAATTAGCTAAATTGACGAACAAAAATGTATACCAATCAAAAATAATTGTTTGTGATTTTGTAGTAAATCTATATAATTGGGTAGATGACTGTATCGTAAATAAATACCAATATCCACTTCATTAAAACTAATATCGCGAAACATCTCGGCAAATACAATTAACATAGCTTTTTATTTTTGTTACGAATTTCAATTAAAGGTACAGTGAAATATATTGTTCAATTGAGTAGTCAGAAACAGTGACGTCACAATTTGGTATTTAATACATTTTTTATACAAAATTGTCGTTTTGACAGATGATAAAAAGTAACTAATTTGACTAAGGTGTCATCCAGCCTATTAAGATGTGAAATATTAAAAACATGAATCCATCGATTTGCGCATTTCATGTGTCTTGTCCACTCCTCAGCGCATATGTCTTGTCTCTGAAACTAGTCCCCTCCCTCACCCCTAACGAGGGCAGGAAGCTGCTTGTTTACCCTTACAGCATAAGAAAGTGTGAGTCTAGTTGAAATTTTTTTTTTCTCTTAAAAAGGCAGCGACCGCACTAGGAAAATATCCTGTGTCACAGGGGACTTAACAGGTATTTTATGGAATGGACTCAAAGAACACAGGCAAAAGTTTCATCCATACGTTATTGACATACCCAAAATTCGAACTAAACGGTTTAACAGCTCGTTTTTGGTGAGAGTCGCCAAGATTTGGCACGACCTGCCTGGGTCTATTTTTCCTGATGAGTTGAACTCTGGAGCCTTTAAAAGTAGGTTGAACAGGTTTCTTTTGGATGGGCGTGTACCACCTTCGTCTTCATCTACACTTTTCATCAGGTGAGATGAAAGACAAACGCCTATTCCATTACAAATATATATAAAAAAAAGAACATATACTCAGAACCACAATGTGTGAATTACACAAAGTGTTGTTCCGTGTAGGGTCGAATCCACATCACTCAGCACAGTAGGAAGCGACAGTTAGCCGTTTAAACCATTACGCAATTCGTGCTGGCAATTATAAATAATGAAAATATGAATATCTAAATATAAGAAGTATAGTGAGGCTGTCCGTGTGGAGATGGATTAAGTACAGGTGTCATAAGATCCGACTAAGGGTGCAAGCTATGTACGTAGGGCAACATCACTGCAAAGAGAAGGAAAACTAGATAAATAAATATTTATAAATAAATAAATAAATATTTATAAATAAATAAATAAATATTTCGGACATTTGACACACAACGTCATCTAGTTTCGAATACGACAGAGCTTGTGCTATGATAACTAGACTGACTGAATACTTATACTTTTTTTTTGTAAATAAATACATATTATACATAGAAAACACCCAAACTTCAAAACAAATATTTGTACAGCAATCACATTGGCTAACCGCTGCGCCACTGAGGCAGTCTTGAAACTAACCCTATACCAATTCGAATGGCCAGCATTGTATAGTAGGCCAAACCAAAACCAAAAGTAAGTGTTTAGCAAAGGAGTTTTGCCTTAGGTTGTTGATGATGATGATAATGATTGATGAATTTTTAAATAAAAAGAATACCTATTGTAGTATTGGTAGGGTAGCGCCGACTGGTCGTACGGCAGCGTTTCTCCGTAGAGCGCCACGTCCGCCTCGCACAGGCCCGGGCTCCGGACCTCGCTCTTTACACCACCTGATGAATAAAGTATATCATTGGAAAATTTGACATGATCGATCAAGAAATATAAGGTTTTAACATTTTATTCACCGTTGCTATGAAGTATTGTAGTAGTAAGCACTGAAATTGGATGCACTGTGTAGTTAACAAATAAATAAATATGTTGGACATCTGATACACAACGCCATCTAGTTTCAAACAAAGCAGAGCTAAATAGTGGCATCGAAAAGTAGAAATTGGCTGTTATGTAAATTATTATCGCGTTTTATAATTTAGGACTGGATACTCTGTATTCCAGTACCAAGGTATGAGTCATCTATATACCAGAGTGACTCTTGAAAGACCTTAAATACTTTAAGATTTAAACATTAATACATAATAAATAATTGTATGTAGAAACAAGCCGAAATATACCGAAATTTGAATGTCACCAACCCGCACTATCTTCATTCATCAACCAGGCAACCGCAGCTGAGGAAGAGGTAGAACACAATCCTCCAGTTGACGTCAGCGGCAGTGCCAGACCCCCTAGCGAAGAACCAGTTGAGCATCCGTTCGCCAAACTACAGCTCTCCACTTCAGAAGTACCAGGAAGACATAAACTATCAACAGCCGATAAACTGAGGGCTGTATTCGTAGCTGATGTCGTGTTCTGAAACAGCGTTGACGCTCCGGAGACTAGAAGAGCCGGTAACGTTGCATCCTGGAGCAGGGACGGCGGAGAATTTGAAGTTGATTCCGATTCGCAAGGACTTGTGTTGACTTCGCCCGACAACCTAAAAAAAAAACAAACGTCATTAATTCAAGACAATGGCTACGGTTTAAGAGAAATGTAAATAATTGTTTCTCTTTGCTTTGTTTACGTCAATTAAAAGCCAAAGTGGACATTTAAGAACAGTTGTTTACAGAATAAGCGTTTTTTAAGTTGGTCTAACAAAACAACCGTCTTTTATAATAACAAAGGGTAAAAAACCGTAAAAGTGTCTTCCGTTTCGTGCCGTAGATTTTTGTAGAACTGTGATGTCTTAATTAGAAAGCTATAAATTGGGAAACGATTAAGCTTAATTGGCCAAGTCGAATTTAGATTGAAATTTAAACACTATTTTTTGTTTTAGTAATAGATTGATAAACAGGAAACAGGTAATTGAAACTTTTACATCACTAGATAGTCAACCTCCTTGGTTACCTAGTGATGTAAATATCTAGTCTATCTAGCTGTCAATCGATGCTATATTTAATCATTTTGTGTGCATTTTTGTGTGTTTTTGTTGCGTGTTGTCATAATGTATTCGTTATCTAATAAAATTCTATATACCTAACAGTGACTATTGTGTGCTTTAAACATAAATTACTTTTCAATCTTTTAAGTAATCAAGTACCATTCTAAAACTTACAATTAATTGCTTTGATTAATGACAAATATTGATAATTAAGAACCCTTAAATATATGGTAAATCTAGACACACAATGTGGGGGTATATACTTGTATTATTACGGTAAAAAGGCCTTAAATGCAGTATGAATAAAATGTAACTTTATATATTTACGATTTGTTCAAGAAACTATTACTTATCGTTCAAGTAAATATAAATCTAATAATCCTACACGGCACGTAACTTAGATCTTCGAAGATGACGACGCAAATCACTTTTACGGCATTAAACCACCACGTAGTAGAGCCACGCTGATTTCAGTACGAACGAGCCGGATAGACCGGGGCAGTACTACCCTTCCACAGAAAACCAACCTAAAGCGACAGCATCCGTGCTGTCTGTGAGTACGAGACCGGAGGCTCATTGATGCACGGTTGACAGTTGTCGTGGTAAATGTGTGCAATACAATGCTACGATGACTGTCATGTCTTTTATGTCCCCAAGTGAGGTGTCAAAAATCATAATAGGCCGGGATCACCATACTGCATTATCAGCATTCACAATGAGTATGGTGACTACAACTTTTGGATTCTATTCATGCTTTTCATCAAGCAGAGTAGAGTCACTTTGGCGGGCTGTTAAAATAATAAAAAAAAAATAAACTGATAAAATAGTAGCAACTAAGTTGTTTTCATAAACAAAGCTCTTGTGCCTATAGAAAGTCAAGACTCAATTCAAATTATTTTAGTAAGTTAATGATATGGTATACTAATGTTTTTTTTTATGTTTAGTACATTTAAAAACTTTATTATTAGAGAATAATAAATAAGTATTAGATAACCTCGCACACGGCTGTCTGTTTCCAAATTTGACAGAGCAAATGGTAACCAGTCTGCTGATAAACATACTTAAATATTTCTAAATACATACGTATTATAGACAATTCGTCCGTGTGGTGACGGATTAAGAATACATAGTGTTACAACCCCTATTCATCCCATGGGTGTCGTAGAAGGCGACTAAGGGACTAAATATACAAGACAACATCATTATAAAGAGAAGGAAAAATTGAAACAAACACTATTCCAACCCGTTTGGTTAGCGTGGAATAGTAGGCCAAAACCTCCTTGCTAAGGAGAGACCTATGTCCAACAGTGGACTGTAAAAGGCTGTTGATAAATTACACCCAGACAAATATTTATTCTCATCACACAAATATCGGATCGAATCGAACCCACGACCCCCGGGCTTACTAGTTAATGCTATTAACAACTAGACTCACTAGAATGTATAGCTGATGAATGAATGAAGCTGATGTATGAATGAACTAGAATGAATGAATGAATGTACTGAATGTAGTGCCGGTTTTAGAGTCGGAATGTCACCAGTCCTATTCACCCCATGAGTGTCGTAAAAGTAACAAAGGCAGCAGATTACGTATGATACCATCGCTGCAAAGAGGAAAACTTGAAACAAACTCTCTACCAACCGTGTGGACAACGTGGTACTGTAGGTTAAAACCTAGTTTCTAAGGAGAGGGCTACGGTAAGGAGTAGACTCTAAAAGACTGTTAATGATGATGATGTGATGAATATAATAATAATGATGATAAATCCTATCACACTCACAAAACGTCATCTAGTTCCATAATTAAGCATAATTTGTTCTATGCGTAGTAGACGACTGATATAAATAAAGAAATAAATAAATATTTCGGACATTTGACACACAACGTCTAGTTTCAAACTAAGCAGAGCTTGTACTATGATAACTAGACTGACCGATAGAATACTCATACACTTTTTTTTGGTAAAAACATACATATTACTAAAGACAAAGAAAATTTACAGATCACACAAACATTTGGTCCGACCTGGGAATCGAAGCCGAGACCTCGAGCACAGCAGTCACATTCACTACCGCTGCGCCACCGAGACAGTTATACATAAACACCCATGCTGCAAATATTTGCAGAACATACTAACACCCGAGACTTTTTTCTTCTGGTTTTTTTAGAGTAAATGAATTAATCATTGCACAAAGTATTAAATTATCGTAACATACCTAACACATTAACAACATTAATTTAACATATTGCCCCAATTAAAAGCGTGTTAAATAAACTAAATCTCAATCAGTGTTGTACTAAATTAGTATCATTAAAACAAATCACCAGAATGGTATAACAGATGCCACAATTTGTGTGCCCCTATCTCTCGGGACGACGGATTTATCGAACAAAATGTTTACACGTGTTTCGATTAATTAAGTCCGTTGATAAGGGACTTGTGAACGCGTCCATACCATGCACCACTGTTTAATCAATTCCAGCGCTGTCATACTGACAGCCCATGACGTAGCGCTCCTTTTTTGGCAGTAAAATGGATTAATTTAAAAGCGAAAAACAAAGTATAATAATGTATTAGTGATGATGCACTTCTAGCCGATTTCTGTCACGGCAGCCAGTGTCAATCGAGACTACATAAGAGATATTATAGTGCACAAGTGTGTGCACAAACACAGGTGCACTCTCTGTTCCCTCACTCACACAATCCAATGGGATAGTTATCCGACACGACCAGGGAGAGATCAGGCACTAGACTTGCGGCTTTATGTGCTCTCCGAAGCACGGAGGTTAAAATTCTAACTTCTAAATGCCGGGTTGTTATTACTTCTGTAGCCAGATAAACTCAATAACACTCTTTAACCTGACCTAGAATCGAACCCGAGACCTTTTGGTCTGTCGCTTACACTAATCAACGAGTAGGTATAATTTATTTTTATTAATTTGGGACGAAAAACAGTTACAAAAATTAAGAATTTACAAATCTAAAAAGTATAACCTACTAATGTCCACATGGTAATAGCTGGAGTAGATAAAGTAACGGACATGCATTATACAAAAAAAAGTAGGCACCACATGTTTCAACATGCTCGTTGTTACTAAAAGTGTCGTCACTAATAAGCAAGAGATTCAATAGTATACTACTAGTAGTAATTTTTCAATTACTTGGGACCATTTTTAGATAGTAGAGCCATGTTGATTTTAGCACGAACGGGCCGGATCGACCGGGGCAGTACTACCCTCCTACAGATCAACCTAAAGCGACAGCATCCGTGCTGTCGTGTTTCGTTGGTGAGTGCAAGACCGGAGGTCCATTGATGCAGGTGTGACAGTTGTCGTGTGCAATAACTAGGCCGCTACAGCGTGGGTCACTACACTGCATTGTCTGCATTTGCAATGAGTATGGTGACCACGACTCTTGGATTTTATTCATACTTTCCATCAGACAGAGTAGTCACTCTGACAGGCTCTTAAAATAAAAACAAAAAATATAAAAAATACATTTTTAGGTACCCTTTGCCTAATATCCTTTATTCCATCTATCTGTCCTAATAATAAACATCTATTATGTCAAAATAAATAATAAATTGTTAAATTAAATAATCGCCATCTATACTATAAAGATTAGTTAAAGAAATAACTGTAGTATCATAAAAGATGAATAATTAAATTATTTAACATACTGATTATGTAAATGGTATACTTTGATCGTATATCATTGTTGTAATGAATAACTTGTCACCAAATCATATTATTTTTGCAATAAAAACTCTTATGAGTTTAACATAAATATTACTAAATATTACAAATTTAAAGACGTCATTTTGTCTATGATTCATATCGTGTACATCCTACCTCTAGAATTTATTTTTTTACACAGTTTTAAAATTTGAGTTTTGAATTAGACCAAGCTCTAAACCTTTTGTAAATCTTTCTATCGTTTGAGATTATTATTACTACAATTACTTTGTCAGACCACGTCATTTTTTATAATAATTTAATCATAATAAAATCCTATAAAACTGGCAACATTCTTAATTGGTAACATTATTGCAAATAAAATAAATTATACACTACTTGGCCACACCCAATACACATTTTGAAATATTTTAAGCAATAAAATCTGTAGAACAACTTATTACATACTCAAATCTATGTTAATCTGTATATAAGAGTAGCACCTGCTTCATTTCTGTATGAATATTTGCATTTTTAAGTAAAATTATACTGTAAGATTAATTGTTTTATAATATTATTTTGGCGGGAACAGCGTTTAAAAACATACAATACTTTTAACTTGTTGCTACCAGCAGGGGGCTGGGTCCTTTAGCACAAGTGTGACCGGTTCAAAACCGTTTCTTTTCCTTCCTTATTAAACGTAACTTTAATTAAATTAATGAACCTTATTTATATTAAGCCGCAAGGTTTGTTTGTTGATTTTTTGGTTTGTTTATTTATTTTTTCTGGGTTTTTTGTGTACTGCCAGTCCGGAATTTCCGGAATCGGTACAAATGCTTAAATATAAATATCCAATGTTCTTTCAACAATATTTTATGATTCTATATGAATAACATAAAACGGAAATGTCGTCACATGCTCACATCCCTATGCAAGTCACAGGGATTTCGTCTTTTTCGAAAGATCAATTAGAATTTTTCTAATCTGTAGTAAGTAGTAGTAATAACTGGTAATTACTTATTTCTTATAAACAAATAATATTATAAGGCTATGGGTGAACAACTTTATCTACTTTAATATAAAGTGCTAAGCAAAAACCAAAAAAATGTGTTTATATGGAGTCACACATTTCAAGGAGTGCAGTCTACATTTAATCCTAAGTAAATTTATAAAGCGTATAGTTTTTAAGGCTTGTCTTTTTAGAAATGCATATGGCGATTAGTTTATGTCATGAATAGCAATAGCTTCACTTTTTAATAGTAAAATATTCGGTTTCATCACAGCTCCAATGATCAAATTAATATGATTATAACATAAATAACAGCAAACGTAAATAATACACCAATTATAAAGTCAAGAGGCCGAACACCGGCTGCCTTTGTCTAGAAAAAAGCCCTTGTTTATATTAGTTCGCGCCTTTTTCAAGTGTCACTTTCGAATTTCGAGCATCGAACAACACTATCATATATCAAACGACGGAATTTTTACAGTTAATGTTGGCATTGTCACTATCTTCTTAATTGAAAGCTTTTTTAATGTTTTCGGCTTTTTGTTGAGATTCTTTTTACTCGCGGTAGTCATCGTAAAAAGTCGTTAATTTTGTCTAACAAAAGACTTCAAACGACTTAATAGTTGGATCTTCTTGACATTCCATATGGTGCAGTGATAGTTGTCACATTTTTAGTTTTATGTTCCAGACGAGATGTTGTTTGAAATATGTGGCAGGATTGATTAAGTGATTTTATGTTATAAAGAATTATTATTTGTAGACTACATATTTCCAATACATACCGTGTAGATATAATGTACGATGCTAGTACAAAAGTAATCTGATACAAATGACTACGAAAGAGATTAGTTTAAATAAAACGACGATTTAATGACCTGTCACTCATAATTTTTCTCTCCGTCTAATAATTATACGGCTACTGTAGTATTAAGGAAATAGCTACTTATTGTAATATGTCAGTGATTATACAATGTCGAAAATATTTACCGATGTACTGCATCGTTCAAAAATTGACAGTACAACTTTATTATTCATCTTTTTGAATGCATGGCGTAGGGGTTTAAGCAGTCGTCACGCTGTTTTCTATTGCACTGAGTGTGGGTTCAAATCTCACATGGAATAACAATTTGTGTGATTCACAAATTGTTGTTCTGAATCGGGGTGCTCTTTTGGTCCGTTTTATGTATGTTCGTAAACGACTCCATTGACACCTGTCTCATACACTGATCATACACTGATGACTGTGTTTACCATATCTTATATATATATGCCTAAGGCGTGACTTGTCAAAAAAAAAGAGAAAAAAAGAGAATTGCTTAAACATATTAGTTTTATTTTTAAATATATATTAAAGAAACTCTGTGTTTATTTTTGTGTTTTATTGGTAATATTTAAAACTGTAAAAATAGTAGACCACCGACTACAGGGACCAAGAAACCAGTGGTTAAGTCTCTTAATATAGGAATCTCCTCATTATATAGGCCTTGTCAAGGAAGACTGTCTCCTGCATCAGATCCTTGATCCAGACCCTTTTATTATAATGAGAACCTCTTAAGATGTTGGTCGAGGCTCTCGGCTATCAATCCATGAGCAATAATACGGACAGGTCTGTGAATAAATCAGAGCTTGTAAGACCCAACCATTGTAGACACGCACCTTGTTACCCCCACATAAAAAACTTTTAAGTGCTTTTTTTCAGACAATCAAAGAAACGTTCCTGCAACGTTTCTTTCATACCAGATTCTGTTTTTCCTAAATACTGAAATATCTTGATACTCGTAGGTTTCAGTGGTAAACTAAGATTTTAAAACTCTATTCCTTCAGATTCTATAATCACATTCTTTTTTACAAACATGCCTGTACTCTTTTAAACAGCAAAATTCATCTTGATAGAATTACCTACTAATTCTACTACTAGTTCTGTAGCCTTTTTAACGTTTTCAATTGTAATTTAGTAGGGGCAAGTAGTTTGTCCTATTGTTATTACTTAAATGGGAATAAAAGTCCCCAATAAAGTACCGATTATATATTTTTGAAGTGCCTTATATTTCGATCAAGGGAATTCTTGGAGAGATAATAATGAAACGCCAAAGGTATACTAGCCTAAATAACCAAGTAACATTTATCAGATCATTTTGCATTGTGAACGTCTTTTAAAAAACTGTCTCTCAAAGCTATTTTACAAATTCTATCTGCACCATAATCCGATACAAGCGTGAAAATACAAAAATGAACCGCCTCATTATAACGAGACGTTTATAGTCTACTAATCCCATATACTTGAAGTTTATGAACGAAACAATAAGGACTCTGTGCCCTTTTGACAAGAGCACAATGAATGGCACACTTCGAGTATAAAGAACTCTTTGTTTCACTGTGAGGGTTCCGTACCGGATTATGAGGCGTGATGTGTGTGTGTTTAGTTTGAGATTCGTGAATTTTGCATAACGATGTAGTGTATTTTGTAATCAATATTTTTACATTATATGAAAACTACTGTTTTTTTTCTACTCATTTAAGTTTTTACGAGGTTAATTAACCATTAAATGTTAGACAATAGGTAAAAATACTTAGCCGCCTGTTGATCACATGAAATAATAGTTGTTAGCTTGATAAGCAAAAGAACTTTTTTTTTATATTTCGTTCAAATAAATTTAAAAAACCTTTTCTTAAATGTACATCATTGAGCTACTGAACATTTTGAGTACGCATGTCTAAGGACTCCAAAACCAGTAGGCCCTTACCGCCATTTGGTTACCACGTGTCAAGTTAAACGTCAAACGTCTATTAATTGCTGTTTTTTTAGCTGCTAAATTTTACGCGGTGAAGAATAAACACATGGCATACGTACGAATGAGTAATGTAAGGGTTAAAAATAACTTTTTTAATTTATCACTCGTCTAGAAATGAGCTCAACATAGATTTGGTGTGCATATTTTTTACAGAAACATTATTTATTGTATATATCATGGCTTTAACTTTTTATCTATGTCATAACTATTCAAGTTCGTATAAAAAGCAAATAAAATGATTTTTCCAGTGTCGTTTTAGAAAAGATTATTCTGAACGGACAGAGATGTCTGTCATAAAAGTTACTAGCTAGTTAAAATGTATGTTGGGCTGTCGCCGAATTCAAAAAAAAAAAAAGTAAAAAGTAAAAAAACTGTCATGGCAAAAACTATGACTTGACTATGAATGCTAATATGACATTTATGACAACTGATTCTAGACCTTTCTATTTAATAAGTGCCTTAGTATGCCTATCTATAACATATTTTGATTTTATGTTGACCATTTGAAAAATGTACAAAGTCCCGTCTTATCTCATAAAACTAACAAAAACAGTCGAAGTTACATTCATTTTAACCTATATTTACCACAGGATATTAATAAAAAATCACAACCAAACATCAACGGGCCCACAGTCAAGACATACGATACCTCAGATCCTGCTTGTCATACTTAAAAACATACCGTATAACGAAACGGAATTGTGTCAAAAAATTGATTTATACCATTCAAAACATAGTTTAAGTTTAACCATTCATTATTTTCGTTCAGTTATGTTCGACAACGTTTAAAAAGTTAAGGAATGTCATGTTAACCACTAATTAACCTAACTAATATGCTGCCTGCAACGGAATGTGACCAGTTGAATTCCGAACGTCGTTTATTTTTTTTTGTATGTTCACGATGCGAGATAATCATTTTTTTTTTGTTTTGAGAATTCATAGAGAAATCTTTTAGACTATTTACTGAAACAAGTATTAATATCAGTATTAAACTTTTTAAAGAGATCAGATATCTGTAAAATCAGGATTTTGTTCAAATGAATTGTGCCACTGATCTGCTATCAGTATGATGTGACAGGACGATAACTATAGAAAGAATATCAATAGATTTATAAATGTATACATTCTTTTACAATATTTTTTTCGTCATTTAGCTTAGAACTAAGCAGAGCTTGTACTATGATAACAAGGTTGACTGAGAGATTACTCAAACACTTTTTTTTTGTAAATACGTACATATTATACGTAGAAGACACCTAAACACCGAGCATTAGTATTTGCAGATCTTACAAACATTTAGTTCGCTTGGGAATCGAACCCGAGACGTCAAGCACAGCAATCGTATTCGCTGCCGCTGCGCCACCGAAGCAGTCATAAGTTAGATCAGAGGTTAAAATTCAGATCGTCGAGAAAAAATAGCTATTCTTTATGAAATGTATTTTTCATTGTTTTATAGTACTAAAGTGTTCCGATGTTATTTAAACTATCTTTCGTAATAAATACTAAAAGAAACTTTTTTGCGGGTGTGCCTATTTAGAATTAGATATGAGGCTTCTGCATTTCAGTATTGCTCGTTATGTTGAATTTTCTGCTTTTTAAACAACTGCCCCCTTATTTCCAAAAGCTTCTTCTCAAAGTGTATTTTGCCTCTGCCTGTAAGAAAATACTTTTAATGTTGCCGGAAATCCATCGTCCATATTTGTAAGATTTATTTCTACTATTCTATACTATACACGATTTTTACGCTCACAAATATCTATCTATATGCGTTGAAGGTTATAGACAATATATATGTTTTATCCATGTTGAAGGAAGAGGTTAATTTGTTTATGCGTGTTCTAGACTTATCGTAAAAGTGATGTGTTCTTCTAGCCTGGTCACAAAAATGCGATCGGGTCGCGACAAATTTTAACAACCAGATTGAACCTGATTGATAGGGGAACCCTTTGTGGCCTCCCCGGGATAGGGCCTGACTAGGTGCAGCGTTGATTCTGGAGGGACCCGAAATAATATGGTACAGGTCCCCTTTAGAGGAGGACACCCGAGACCGGCTGCCGATGTGGTTTTTAGTAGAAATACCATATACTCTTGGCTCCTGCGTCCCTGAGGAGCCGGAGATCCGAAGAAATTTTTTAGCCCGATAACCAAAAAAAAACAAAAAAGGTTCGCTGTGAAATGTATAAAAACCTCGCCTATACCTACTTTTATCAGCTTCCTCCAATAAAGTACCATCTAGGTTAGAATTCATGTATAATTGAACGTTGAAAAAATTCCATAGACATATTCGCGAAAAAAAAACTGTACAGCACCTATCAGATCCAAAATAGTCAAGTAACACAAAGCTTATTGTACTTTCTAGTTCCTTTGATCATCGCGTGATAATGTGGATCGGGGCGTGTCGGTAGTTTTATTAAGTAGCTCTTTTCACGGCAATTGTGTACACAAAATGGCGGATTATGAGGGATTAAGGACCCTTCGCATTGTGTTTTGAAGTACCATCGACGGGTGTGTAACGTTTTGATCTAAACTTTAATTTGAGCCCGTGTGAGTGGAATGATTGTCCTTTTGAAATACGTTTGATTAATTTTTGGTTGTTGGTAGTTGCGGTATAGATTATAAAGTAAATTAGGTATACCATGGTATTTGTGTTTATGTGGGCCCTAGCAAATATAACGTTACGATTCGCCATTTATTTGTTTCTTTTGAACTGGCTTCAAACCGTATGCCATTTAGTGGCAGGTTTCGAGATTTAGTTCTTCTTCTTCAGTGTTATTGATCAGGCTAGAATATTATTATTTTTTTAATTTTCCATTAGCTTTGACGTAAATAGGTATTTACATTACCAGAATGGCATTCCAAAAGCCGGATCTAATTACAATACGTATTTGTACTTTGATGTTACGTATTTGTAGTTTGTACCTTGGCTTATGCTAACTCTATATCTAAATATATTAACAAAATTTATAAATTTAAAAATAGAATATAACTTACCGATCTGATACATCGGTTCCCGTATCAGGTCTAGGTCGTTTTGCCTGTAACAAGTCAAATAAAAATTAGTACTCCACCGATAGAAAAAGTTTTAAGCAAACATGCAGTGTGCAAAGCCAAGGTTTCACTCTTCTAGAACTACATAGAGCTTAAAAAAAAGACTACTATATACAGATTGCTCTATAAACTAAGGACAAGGAACGATTAATATTTAATTGGTAATAGGCTTGATGATACCTTAGTCAAATTAGTTACTTTTTATCATCTGTCAAAACGATAATTTTGTATGAAAAATGTACTAAATACAAAATTTTGACGTCACTGTTTTAGACTACTCAATTGAACAATATATTCCACTGTATATTTGATTGAAATTCGTAATAATATTAAAAAGCTATGTTAATTGTATTTTTCGAGATGCCTCGCGATATTAGTTTTAATGAAGTGGACATTGGTATTTATTTACTATACAGTCACCTACCCAATTAAGCTAATTGTCGAAATACTTTCAAAAAAAAAATTCTAACACATAACTAATGTCCTACTCCGGTTTCGCACGAGAGCGATGCATTTTTTATAAATCTCCCCCTTGAATCACACTCTCTATTAATGAAAACTGGATTAAAATCGTAGCATTATTTACGAGATCTAAGCGTATAAGAACGGCAAACAACTTCGTTTTATATCGTCTACTATGAAATATACAGATATTGCGAGCAATATTCTCTCCAAATCACTCGATTTCTAACAATATGGTACCTACCTATATACCTACTTATGTTACAAGTCTAACGTCATGCCTATCACCGAAACCAATCGTATCTAAACTCCACGCAGCAACATAAAGAGTAACAACTATCATTGTTGTCTCGTCTATGTAACAATAATCTAGAATTTGTATTAATGTATTTCCCTTTTGAATTTAAATAAATTAACGTAATCTCGAATCTATTCCAGGCTCGAATTTAGTAACTAATTTGTAACTATTAAATCTGAAGTTTATAAAATGCCAAATCGATTGTAGTTTTGCTATTTTACTTCTTAAGCAAGTGTAACATGTATAAAAGTAGAACTTTTCTGGTTTTGGTAAGAACACGGAAAGACTTACATCAATTCCACCTTGGTAGTTCAATAACACAATCAAGTTTTGTAATTATTTTTCGTTTTATTAACGTCGATCACGCTATTCGACATTCTGGATTAAGTTAGACATTATGTCGCATACAAAATTGTTACAGTCGATACGATCTCTATCAGTATATTTTTTTCTTCTCTGTCGAGTAATCGTTTGTTCTATTTGGTGACATTTTCACAAACATCTTGTGCCCTTCTCGGAATCACTTTCATTGTGTTGTTGAAGAATGGTGTGCGTGTTATTGTATGTTGCAGTTATTGGTATAAATATAGGCGTTATTGAAAATCACTAATTTAATGTTTTAGTTTTTAAAAATTATTAATTCTTATATATGTATAATTGTATACCTATTAGCACCAGTTATACATAAAAAATTTAGCATAAAAATGATTTTCTTTTACAATTCTCGTCATTAAATATCATAATCATAATCAATTTTGTGTAAAATTTAATATTCCTCCCTCTTTATCAGTAGGATGTTTTATTAAACAATAAATATCATTTTTAGAGCATGCCAAAAGTAAAAAAAGTAAAATATCTTAATAGTCAGCAACCGAAACTACGGGCAGATAAGCGTATGTGCGTTACAAATTCATCTAATTCATAAAATAAATAAAATAGCAGCTTAAACAGTTTTTATACTCGATAGAGAAATAAATAATTAAATTTTACAAAATATCACCGATATCACTAATAGCGTTGTTTTACTAAATGAAGAGCCTGCTAAAGTGACTACTCTGTTTGATGGAAAGCATGAATAGCATCCAAAGAGTAGTGGTCACCATACTCATTGCAAATGCAGACAATGTAGTTTGGTGACCCACAATATGGCGGCCTAGTGAGATGGTTTCTCACGCCACGCTAATATTAAACCGTTACTGGAGGTGTGATAAAGCAATGAGTAAATAATTCAATTGACTTCAAATTCGAATAAGACCAACAAAAATCGTATGCGTCTCAGTACGCCCGACAGAAGTGGTAATTTAAACTAATCTAAGTTGAAATATATAAATTTTATGTATATCAATATGATAATCTAAGGAAAGTTATTTGGAGAGAGAAACGTATGTCCGCAATATGTGTACTGTGGCTTAAAGTGAGTCTAGGAGAGTCTGTCTGCCGCTGCCGTATGCGTGAGAGAAACGGAAGCCGCACAGACTGGTGGCCGTAACGCGTTATGTAACGCGTTTACCCTCCCATAAGAAGTTACCAATACAAAAATATTTTAAATATTGGCAGTTAATAAATGGGATAGTTTGTAGGTAATATAAAAAATAACTGAATTAAGAATATATATCTATAAATTATAATATCCTCTGTGTTGGTATGTATATCAAGGCATTTTATCGTTATCAGCCTATCGTAGTCCACTGTTGGACATAGACCTCTCCAATAAAAATTAATGCATTAATATACTAGAATAACACTGGAAGCAACAAGATTACCGCGGTCGATAAATAAATAATAAAATTAAACATAATTAACGTTCAAGTTTAAGAAAATCATCAAAAACACTAAATTTTCCATTGATTTGTGAGTGTTCCTAGTTTTTCCTCCGTAATCATCAACAGATTTGGTTTTGATAACGGTAAGGTCGTCATTTTTCTACAGGTAAAAATTATTGAGCCGTGAGTGAGATGTGTGAGGTTATTTAAATTTTAAATTTAAATTTAAACACCCTCACACATGTCACATACGGTTGTCTGATTACAAACTGGTCAGAGCTTGTGCTAACATTACCAAATACATACATATTATAAATAAATTACACCCAAACACACAAAACAAATACTCATTCTCAGCACACAAATATTTGTCCTGGATAAGATTCGAACCCCCGCCCCCCGGCATGGATACACTAGACGAACAGACCTGTCACATAACAGAATACATAGTGTTACCACCCCTATTCATCCCGTGGGTGTCGTAAAAGGCGACTAAGGGAACAAAGTACACAAGACAACATCATTACAAAGAGAAGGAAAACTTGGAACTAACCCTATTCCAACCCGTCTGGCTAGCGTGGTAGTAGGCCAAAACCTCCTTGTTAAAGAGAGGCCTATGTCCAGTAGTGGACTGTAAAAGACTGTTGATGATGTTGATGTATATAAAACTAACGAGTGATGGTATACACAAAAAGTATGTAAATAAAACGTGGTCATAAAGTCTCCTGCTGTTAAAATTGTGCAACCAAACGATCTTTGAATTAACAGTAATTACGTACCTCGCAATCAAATAATTATATAAGTTTACCGCACTTTAAAACTACTCAATAACCATAAGTTTGTTGAACGTTAACTGTACTTGAGTAATATAAAGTTAAATTACATTAGCTATATAAACTAATTAAATAATTAGTAGATATATTTCAAAATACAAATTGACATACCAGAATATTCATTTTGTTTTACTGTCGTCTTGTATTTTGAACTAAAAACATACTTTTTATGTTTATAAAGACAACGTCCGCATTAGGAATATATCGCGTGTGCGGGGGACTATACAAACGTGTAAGAAACGGACACAAAGAACACGTAGACTCAGAACAACAATTTGTGGATCACACAAAGTGCTGTCCCGTGAGGAGTTTGAATCCACGACACTCGGCGTAGTAGAGAGCCGCCATCCATGCACTTTAATACATTTAACAGCACTACTTCTGGAGTTGGAGCTAATTTATTATAGTCTGTATTTGTATACACATAGAATACATATGAAGATATATTAAAAAAATAAAATGACACATCTCACGCATGACCGTTTGAGAGCCTGTAGTATGTAACCACACTGTTATAAAATACTAATTATTATAGATATTTTTAAATACATACACCCAGACAGAACTCAAGAATATGCCCATCACAGAATTGTTTTTCTTGAGAAGAAAATCAACCTACGACCTCTCGCTAAGAAGTCAGCTACTTGTAAAATAGACCAGCCTTTTGTATGTCACGTTAGCATTTGGCAATCATAAAAGTAATGCTAAAGTAACGCTTAAAAAGCTCTAAACGCAAACACTTAAATTTAATTAGGCAGAGACAATATTATACTCTCGTTTTTTTTTTTAATTACTATCTGAACTTAGCTTGTTAATACATGGATTAATGGTAACGAGTACATAGGTATTTTCAGGTTGTATCAGTTTTGCAGCCAGCTTTTAAAACAACTATTAAATAATCCTATCTCGTGTTATCTTGATAATAAAAGTACAGTATTCATAATATAGAATGTTTATGCAAATTAAGAATATAATAATTTATTCAAATTGTAGTTTTGTGCGATTAAACTTATGAAATATGGCACGGCTTGTTACCTACAACTATATTGGTTTTATGAGTATGCTATAAAAATATACTTTCTATGTTTTACGGTTGTTATCATGTTTTGAGGTTAAAATTGTACAGTTTTTGAAGCTGTAGAGATTTTTGCATCCGTTTACTATTAAAAACCCTGTGATAAGACGATAAGGAGATAAGGAGAAGTTATCCTACTAATATTATAAATGCGAAAGTTTGTATGGATGTTTGTGACACTTTCACGAAAAAACTACTTTACAGATTTGGGTGAAACTTTACAGTAATATAGGTTATACATCAGAATAATATATAGGCTATAATTTATAATGATTTTATGTAATTTTGGTCGTAATATAACGATACATGTCAATTAAGTCGGCAAAAAATCTGACCTCTGATTGTTATCTTGGCGTACACTGCCTAAACTATTGAAGTTACAGAAAGATGATGTACCGGATTGTTTGTATGTTAAAAAAATATATTTATTTAAAATGATCTATTATGAAACTTAATGTGGCAGACCAAATTTTAAGCGAGCGAAGCCGCGGGTAAATGCTAATATAATATACTTTTGTGTTGTCAGCTCGTGTTTCACGTAACTCGAACGCCAGAGAGGACCCTGTTGGTGTTAAGGACTGTTTTGCTTGCATTTCGCCGAATATTTTTGATGATTTCTCATAGCGTATCACTTCGTGGAAAATATTTTTTAAAGACTTTTGTCGTAACATGTCCATAGCTTTAGCTTATATTTGTTTACCGGCTGAATTTATAATAAATTAGTTTATACTGTTCAAAATGAACCTACCTTATGTTAGTTTAATCAGATCTATTGGCTATAAAAACCAAATGGTTTAAGTCTTAACGGTAGCAAACAGGTGTTCTTAAAGCAATAAAAGATAATTAGAATAAAACTGATGATGAAATAAGAAATAAGATTTCAAATGTTTCTTTAATCAATTCCGAATTATTGAGATTTTGTGACGACCACGTACTTATTGTAACATGTAAATTATGTATCTACTAATTTATTCATAAAGAAAAAAACATGTGTGTACTGATGTACGCACGTAAGAAGTTACACTTCTTTGGTGTAACAAGATAAAAATCGTTTAAAAAATTATATCCGTTGCGTTATCCTATGTGCGTAGAGAAAACTACACTAATCATAGAAAAAAAGATATTTCATATATTGAAAGAAAGTTTTATTATAGTATTATATATAATCTAGTTAAATGAATTTTATTTAAATATTATAAAAGAATTATTTCTACATAATTAAATAAAATGTTGACTAGCTCATCCCATGGTGTCGATTTATCGTGACGTGCGCGCGCATTGTAAAAATTTACTCTCATCATTTTTCCTCAATACACCAAAAGAAGTATAACTTTAAAAAATTTCAACGGCAATTTAAAAATATTTAATCTTTGTTAATTTTTGTACTTTCAGCCTAAATATTTTTTTTATCTGTCTATGGCCTAGTAGTTCCCGCGTATTTTCAACATTACATTCTACTTGCAAATGGTCAACTCAATCGTGAGTTTGCTCAGTCTTAATGTGATTCTCTAAGACGAAGTTATATACGAGAAATGAAGAATTATTTATAAATAAAACTATAAAATAAATGTCCAACGTTTTGTGACACTCGACGCAATGGTAGCAGTGATAGTTGTGCGGATCTAGCGTGTAGTTAAAGTGAGAAATTTATTCGATAATGCTCTTATTGAGACTGTCCTCCATATTGCTGCCTCGATAAGTACTAAGCTGTATTCTCCTTTTGTAGAAAACTAGCTGTTTAGTGTAAAAATATCACTTGCTAGAACTGTACTATTTTTTTATTTTTATATTTCGAGAGCCTGTCAAAGTGACTCTACTCTGTCTGATGGAATACATGAATAGAATCCAAAAGTTGTAGTCACCATGCTCATTGCGAATGCAGACAATATAGTATGGTGACTCACACTATGGCGACCTAGCAAGATGCTTTTTACGCCCCGCTTAGGGACGTAAAAGGCATGACAGTCGTTGTGGCAGTGTAAGATTCACACATTAACCACGATAACTGTCACCCCCGTATCAACAGGCCTCTGGCCTTGCACTCACTAACGACATACGACAGCACAGATGCTGTCGCTTTAGGTTGATTTACTGTCAGAGGGTAGTACTGCCCCGGTCGTGCCGACCCGTTCGTGCTGAAAACCATTGTGGTACTACTATCTTTTTATCCTCGTTTTTCTTACTAAAAACTTATATGAATTGATAAAGTCCAATAACCTCGGTTTAAAAGAATAATAAATAATAATTATCTTTTAAAGAAGTACTTTTGACTGTCTGCGATGATTCTACACCAGATCATCATCATCATCAATAACCTTTAACAGTCCACTGATAAAAATGTGTCTCTTCTTAGAAAGGAGGTTTTAGCCTACTACACGACACTGCTGGTCAGAAGAGACGGCATAGAGTTTGTTTCAAGTTTTCCTTCTTTTTGCAATGCTTAGTCGCCTCTTATGACACCAATGGGGTGAGTGGGGTGTTTGATACTTGCAACCTTAATCCTTAATGGCAACAAACTGTAGTTTTCATTTTCTACCTTTACGGGTAGTATTTGATTTCAATTCCTAACCAATAAAAAAGTTTTATCCAAGTCTGTTCATAAATGACGAAATTTAAACATAAACAAAATTGAATACATCCTCTTTATTTGAAGGCAGTTAAAACATGTGATATTGAAACTAGAATTAGGTGTTTTTAAAGGTAATTTATTTCACGCAACTTATAGCTATAACTAGGCAGTTTTCATCGCTCATATATTTGAACTAACTACCAATCAAAGCGTATAACGGTGGTACGTTACCAGGAGATCAGAGATAACTTGGAGTTATAAATAATAAAACTCCTAAACGTCGCCTCGGTAGATCAAGATTAACATAACAACATTAATAAAACTAAACCGAATGTAAGGTGAGTGTGCCAGTTGTCGTCTGTAATAAAGCGCCATTTAAAGGATGACAATTTATTAATAATAAAATTTTGGTTAGTTAAACATCTAATCAATGACTACAAGTTTAAGTTCCTTTTTTTATAAAATTCATTTGGAAACCCGTTGCTGAAGAAAATTAAATTAAGACATTTATATTAAGATATTGCGTAATAACTTGGGGTAGGCCTATGTACAGCAGTGGACCTCTCTTGGCTGAGATGATGATGATGATTCCAATCTTTATTTGAAACGAAGTTTTCGCTTTAGAAAAAGATTTACAAAAAAAATTAGTGATTCTAATAGGTGTAGTATAGTGTAATAATATCTACAAACAGGTAAACAGCATCGCGCTCATTAGTTAAATGAAATAGGCACTTTTGCCGCGAATTTCTTTGTCTTATTTTCATCCATTTTCTTCCATAGAATATAGAAAAGCAAGAGCACAAATATTGCATATCTAAAAGAACTGAAATATGAGGAAAATAGGTTCTATGCGACCGAAATTGTGATCAGATCTTTACAAATTATTTCAACAATATATTAGACCTCTGTCTTATCTTGTGACAGGGAATATCAAGATATTCAGATATCAGCAGACAGATGTTAATGCGTACTTCTACCCTAGTGGTCCTCGAGCGGGCGCCATCTCGTCTATATGATATACGGACGGACGTTTCGTTGCTCGCAGTCAAATAGATGGTGACAATCGAAATGCCTTCACGTTATTCTTTCAACAATATTGTAGGACCTTCAGGTGTAGTGTAGCAGTAATTCTAGTATAGTTGATACTAGTTTCTACATGGAGTGGACAGAGAAATAGAATTCCATTAGCTCTTTGCCGATCCTAAAAAAATACAACGGCCCTTCAGTACACGGTTCTAAAATAGTAGTAATCTATGTATATATGTTTTTTTTTCTATATTAAGAGCCTGCCAAAGTGACTCTACTCTGCCTGATGGAAAGCATGAATAGAATCCAAGAGTTGTGGTCACCATACTCTTTGCAAATGCAGACAATACCGTATGGTGACCCACACTATGGCGGCCTTGGGGACGTAAAAAGCATGACAGTCATTGTGACAGTGTAAGACTCAAACACTTACCAGGATAACCCCCCTGCATCAATGGGCCCCCGGGCTCGAAACTATTTGACCTATTTTCTCTGTGCATGATTCTTCAATAGTAGTCATCATCAATCATCATCAACAGCCTTTTACAGTTCACTGCTGGACATAGACCTCTCTTAGCAAGGAGGTTTTGGCCTACTATACCACGCTGGCCAGACAGGGTGGAATAGGGTTTGTTTCATGTTTTCCTTCTCTTTATAATGATGTTG
The DNA here is from genome assembly GCA_949316085.1 of Hypercompe scribonia. Classification (NCBI taxonomy): domain Eukaryota; kingdom Metazoa; phylum Arthropoda; class Insecta; order Lepidoptera; family Erebidae; genus Hypercompe; species Hypercompe scribonia. The sequence continues at coordinate 12,240,666 of OX438986.1, forward strand.
TCTTGCATACTTTATAATCAATACAATCCATACATATATACTCAAATATGTACATATATGTACTCTATGTTCGTCAAAATTGTAAGCGTATATAAATGTTCTTAAGAGTTGCCACAGCATTTCTATCATGTTTCAACGTAAACTTAACAAAGTTTTTCTCCACATTAACGTACGACTTTCAAAGTTCTAACAAGATATTTTTCTTTTTTAGTGTAACCTTGGCACGTGATCAATACCGAGGCAAGGTGTTACGCATCTTGACGATCAAATAATGTAATGTAAGTTTTAAATTTTTTATTGGGATCAAGAGGCTACATTAAAATTAAATCTTTCTATTGTTTTAGACTGTGATTGTCAAGGTTTGTTTTCTGTATAAAATCTTGATAATGCTTTAAAACAATATGGTAAAGTTGGCAAAGTCTGTGTACTGTGGTAACCAGACTGGTGAAAAAATATTAATTCATTTACATATTATAGACAAATTACTCTTAGGCAAAGAATAAATCATCGTAATCATAACACAGTTATTTGTCCTTGGCGAGAATTGAACCTGCGACCTCTGGCTTAGTAATCAGAATAAATAAACCACTAGGGTAACAGGTCAGTCCAAAGAAATCTGACCAATGGTAAGCGTAATTACTATTCCAAAATTACCGAAAAGCAATACTCATTAACATCTCAGCCACCAGGAGAGCATGAGTCCCGAGGAGGTATCGTGTGAGAAAGGACGTAAATCAGCGGGCGCATTCCACTCGAGGTGTGAGGCCGCCCGATCTTGCGATAGCGCGGCTAATTTATACGTTTTACGCGGCGACAACGCGCTTGGCCCAGCCCTCGTTAGTATACAGCCGGTTTTATTTGTGTGCTCATTTGATTTAACAACTGCAAGCAACTTACTTGACTTATTGTTTTTATGTTTTATGTTATGCTTTATACAGATCTTGATTTCTTAAGTAGAGTTTTATGCGAGCGTTGCTTTATGGTTCTAATTGATGTTAAGTAATCTTAATTTATTACAGTTAATTATTTTTTACAATACTTAGTCTGTTTAACTCAGTTGATATACTGGAGAACGTGTGAAATTGCAATCACGTTGAAAAGTTTGACAATTACACTCTAAATAGACAAGTCATTTTAAATAGAAGATATTTCTATTTTTTGAGGTAGGAACTACAAAATTTAAATGAAAAAAGTCGCCTGGTAATCAATAGTTACTACCGCCCATTTTAAGTAGCGCATCCACATAAGATTGGTTGCAAAAATTGGTCCTACTAAAAATTGACGGCAACAAACGGCAACCATATCAATTCTAGCAAAATTTGAAACAGCCTGTATCCTAAACAAACATAAGGACAAAACGCTTGTTTATTTAAACGTAATTCGTTTATTGTTTTATCTCGCTGTATATTTACGAGCGGGCCCCGGCCTCGGCTCGCTCCTGCATCGTGACGTATAAAACACACAATTTATTGTCAACCAATTTTATGTTTTATCTCTGATAATGACATGTGATATTGCCGATTATTAATAAGTTAACAAAGTCTTTTGACTTGTTGCGTGAAATGACAATTTTAATTGTGATTTATATTGGAACTATTTCTGTTTTATTGTTTATGTCATTTGTTTACGCGTATTCGAAGTTAGAACACGAAGAGAATTTTTTATAAATATTTTACATAATTTAAGCTTCACAAGAGAAAAGAAATAATAATCTTTTTTTTAAAACCTCTTTTTTTTGCTTATGCTCCACAGTTAAAATATATATACGGAACAGCAATATAGCTACCGTAATGCCGATTCATCATACGAGCAAAGGTATTTGAGTATTTGAAACAGTTTTTTTGTAAATACCATTATCTAGCACCCTTTAACATGGAACATTGAGATCTTAAATAATTTTGAATCCGTAAACAAACAAATAGTTTTTAATTTTCGTCAAAACTTTGGCTGTTACTGGCATGATATAAATTTCTTAAGTGTCAAAGGACAAAATTTGTTTTCGATTACATAAACAAAATGGAGTTAAGTTCAATCGATTTAACGCGGGAACTTACAAGTTGTATCGAGAAAGACATCTCGGTCGATAAATCGCAGCGTGTTCAGCTATCAAGTTGGACAAATTTGTTTTTATTGCTGTTATCTCTGGGTGGCTTTATGTTTGGTTGTCTTTGCGTTCCATTTTTTTTCTTTATAGTAGTTTATGTGCCTTGCGTGAGATGGGTTAAAGAATGTCCATAGATTAAAATTAATATCTCTATTATTTTTCATGATTTGTTAAATTTATTTTGTGAGGTTAAATGAGGTTACATTATAAGGTACAATGAACTGTTTTAAATAGTCAATTATAATGAATTGTGAGTTTCTCTTTATATTTGTATTTTTAAGGCACGTTCATAGTTTAATTTGTGATGAACATTTCAATATTTTACATATTGCAATACTTTCTGCAACAGGAATGTGTCATCCATCTTTACTCTTAACTCGTCTAAATGATATCTATGTAATGTATTCGTGGTAGATCTTTGTTAAGTTTATTTTAATCATTTCGCATTACAACAAATCGGTCTCGGAATTAAGTATTGTTACATGCTAATCTCTTACATACAAAAATTAAACGATCAACCATCATGGAAACAAACACCGGCTCGAAGTTATGATACCCTGGTATCAGGTGGCTAACGACTCTCTGTCCCGTAGGTACGAGCCAATGCGTTACGACTTTTTAATGGTCACCATGAATGGGTAACATGAGATCTGACGCCTCACCATGCCTTACCACTTGAAAAACATAAACAGTTTTGTACAATGAGAACAATAAAATTTGGTTTTAGTTACGATGGACAGATAACGTTCGGTGTTAATTAATCATGGCGGATCGTTCCATAAAGTTCAGCATGTCAAACTCACATGTGTTCTTGAATGTCGCTTAATTCATCTTTATAAAAATAATGCGAAAAATAGACTTATCGGTTAAATTCTGGATCATTTTATTACTTACCAACGTCATTTTTAGTAGAGCAGTTAAAAAATAAGCTTTATAAATTAGGTGCTTTATAGTAAGTGTAATTAAAAGGCGTCATGCAAGCATTCTGAGTTATACCGTGCAAAAAAGGTTAGAAGCTAAAACAAAATATACTAACAAAACTCGGTGTTCTTATGCGGGTATATAAAGTGCAATTCGTAATAAACGTTTTCAAATCGTATGAGCTGTTAAAGCCAATGACTTATAACTTTCCTTTTAAGAGAATTTCCATGCGCTAAGGTAGTAAGTAACAGTAAATACGTGTTAGTCTTTAAAGAGACTAACCATTGATAATTATCAGCTAGACCTAAAGTCAAAATGGCGTTATCTACTATTCGAAAATGGAAATTCTCACAGCTCGTACGTTTGATACTATCAGAACACATCTGACCTTTGGCTCGGCGTGGTCCAAGCTGCAGCGCGGGGAAGCGCCCCCGCCGAGGTAGCTACACGGCATCAGGGTCACCATCCTTTACCCTCGCGGTAATGTCACACACAACGTCACTTTGACAGTTCTTTTGGCGGGAAATAGTTTTTGTGCTGTCATTTTGCGCTTATCGATTTTTTATAAAACGGCACGCAGTGTCTTTGATTTGATATATGTTTTCTTTTGATTTTTCACTATCCATAGCTTGACTACCTTAAAAATAATAATATTTACTTAGGTAATTTCTATAGCGTGCTTATGTGAATTTGTTTTTGCTAATTACTTATTTCATAACGAATTGGACTACTGCATCAACTTAAAAGAAAAGGGTCTGAGATCAAACCAGTGTAAATCTGTAGTTTGAAAACGGTCCAATGTTATTCCTAACAACGTCGTCAACTCTCATCAGTTACAAACGAAGGTCGGTACGCCAAAAAGTCAAGAATAATTATAACGCTTCGTCGGTGGCTAGTTATTGAGAGCCACTTAGTCATCGCCCTACGGTGGTCGAAAAAATATATATATAAAAAATAAAATAAAAATAAAAATACATGCATGCCCGAGCGGACCACCCATGATGCTACGTCAAACTCCGAACGGCCATGTTCATCAAGTTGTCAAATTGAGTTTGACATAATTGTGAACGGGTCTTTTTTGTACAACCTCATCTATATTCGTTGGTAATCTGTGGCTTCTGTTCAAATGAATAGATTTGATACGGTGCAGTACTTTTTGTCTTATTATTACACTTTGGGTATAATGCATGTATGTATGCGAGTTAAAATTGAATCAAATGTTTATTGATAGAAAAGAAAGCTGGTATATTATATTAGGACAGCGGTACTTGGTAGGGAGCTTTGTTGCTTGTAAACCTACCTAATTACTTTAAAATTTATAAGTTTAAATGTTCGGAGACCGCCCCTCCCCCTTACCCTGCCTTTAAGCCTAAGGTACGACTAGAGACTAAGGTAAGACTGAGAAAGCGGCAACGCATTTATATCTCATGAAAAATCCAGGCTCTACCATCAAACAACCTGTTGACTTGTTTATCTTCCATTCAATGAGAAAGTTGGACAGCTTTCGATGCTCTCACGCATAGTATAAATCAAGAGTAAGTACTCTGTTTGGTTTCAAGTTCTTTTTTTAAAAGAAAGCTCACATTATGAGTTTATCTCATATCCGGCAACAGAAAGACATGCTATAATGACTCAAGGTTGGCTGGTATCCGGCAAAGCAGGTGTACGTTACATTACTAATATTACATTTTGTTCTTTAATACATAACTTCAAGTAGTTGAATTAGGAACAGTCCAAGTAAATTAATTGATTATATTCATGTGATCATCATCATCAACAGCCTTTGATAGTCCACTGCTGGCAATAGGCCTCCGTTTGGAAGGAGGTTTTGGCATACTTCTCCTCACTGATCCGACGTGTTGGTTGGTTTAAGTGACAGATCATTGGAAGTGTGATCAATGGTAAACCCTAAGGGATTGTTTGTCACTTGCACACATAAACGATTAATAAGATTACACACAAACGAAGTCTATGCTAATTTCTCCGAAGAATTTAATGAATATAAATCATTAACGCCACTTACAATGTTATTAAATATATCTTTTTAATAATCTACATTTCACTTGTATATTTGTGTTCTAGGGGCGGTGCGATAGTTTATCAGATATTTTCATATTTCGAAATATTCCCGCAGAAAATACGATTCATTACGTGCTCTCGTAGTAACAATGTAATTACCACTCACATTAAATACGCAATGTATTATTGTTTTTATAGATTAGGCCATGGTTTAAGTACGATACAGGAGTACCGGAATTATGAGCGATCGCGCTCACAGCGCTTCAAACATTCTGGCGCGCCCTACATTGCATTTCTGCTTTATTCTCTGTTCTGCTGTTTGGGTCCAGATTTCCTTCTCTTTGCGGTTCTATTAGTGGTGCATAGTTTATTCTGTTGGTCAGCTCTTATATCACCCACACTACAGGAGGTGTATGCTTAATCTGTCACCACACGAACACGTCGTGTATTCACGAAGTACCATCAGACAACAGTATAAATAGTTATAACTAGCTGCACCCGCGACTTCGTTCGCGTGGAATTTTTTTATAATTCCAAAATTGCAAAATGTAAGTAGCCTAAGTTTTTGTCTATAACATCAGCTATCTGTCAGTGAAAGTCCTGTCGAAATCGGTCCAGCCGTTCCATAGATTAGCCGGAACAAACAAACAAACAAAGAAAAATTGTAAAAAATGTTATTTTGGTGTATGAGTCGTATATTCATATGCAATTAGAAAAAGCGGTTATTTCAATAATACAAATAGACACTTCAATTTTATTTATATGTATAGATTTGAATATTCTTCAACAATATAACTATTGCAAAGGCTAGTCGTAATTCTTGAATGGTCATAGGTCAACATATTATTGGCCTCTAAAATACAATAACAAGTTTGTAACTTGGACATTAATGGTTATCAACTGGTCGTTTATATAAAACTTCGATAGTTTAACGTAAAACGACAATTATTTCTTGTGTTGTTTTATTGAATTAATAATATCAATATTTGTTTTTGATAAATTTTATGAAGTGATAGAGCAAGTTTATAATTTCTTGAGCTTATATTATAAATGAACTAAATACGTATTAGTTAAATTAAGAAAGTCTAGAGTATAATCTACTATCGAAATGCACTAGGATATTGTCAAATACTACGGTCGGCGATAGGATAGCGGTCAAGTCGCAAAAAATACGATCGGGTCGCAACAAATTACAACGGATTGATAGGCGGAGAAGTCACCGTGGCCTCCCCAGGACGGGGCCTGACTAGACACGGCGTTGATTCTGGAAGGGACCTGAAATAATATGGTACGGGTCCCCTTCAGAGTAGGACGCCTGAGACCGGCCGCTGGAGTGGTTTTTAGTGAAAACACCATATACTCCTGGCTACTATTTTCCACACCGACACAAAAAAAAGAAAAAGATATTGTCAAATATTTTAGAAGACGCATTGCACGCCCACCTTTTTTCTTACACATATATATCTAGCCCTTCTACGTCTAAGGTAGCAGGCACTCACAAGTATTTTCAAACATATATAAGTTTTTTAAAAAAACTTAATATATATCTTAGAACTATATATATACTGGTCCGACGACCTGGTGAATGTCGCGGGAAACTGCTGGATGCGGGCGGCACGCGTCCGGCTGTTGTGGAGGACCTTGGGGGAGGTCTATCATATGTATAGCAGTGGACGTCTTTTGGCTGAGATGATGATGATACAGTTTATCTAATCTCTACATCTCTAGATCTATATTTAAAGACATTATTGTTGTATTCTAGATAGTTCGTCACTAATTGTATATAGTTTAGAACGTGCCGTACTGTATACTAATACTGCCTATTTCCTGTACCGTAACTTTTCTACTGTATTTCTCATCTCACATATTTTATATTACATCCATGTCGTTAACCTTTACAAGTATCCACATTCAAATTTATTATCGTTCTAATACATGTTATCTAAGTACTCGAATATTATAAATCCGTCCGTATCCCATCATTATATGAATAAACGACCTGATGCCTATCAATATTAATAAATACTTAACATAAAAACGATTAAATACGACCAAAGTCGCGGGCGGTCATTAGCGTAAAAATAAAATATTTTAAAACAAGTGTGCTCGGATCAACAGGGGGCTGAACAGTAGCATAATCCCGCTGTGTGAAACGGAACGCCAGGGTGGCCAACATTATAATGAAATATAGACAAAATTTGGAACAACCTTACTGATTAAGTTTTGTTTAAAACTCTTTTATAACCTAATTACTTCATAAATTGTTGTTATAATCAACATTGTCTCCAATGGAAACATTTCCAACGTAGCTTCTTTAGTTGGCTTAAATTAGACTTGCATTCGCGTCATTCGAGATGTTAATTTTTGTACATTCAGATTTCTATGTACCACAAACAAGTTTTTACATAGTTTCACTACATTAAACTATTATGTATGAATATACATACCGTTTAATACTCCAGATGCCAAGTAATGTCCTAAATTTAATGAATAGTATTGCCAGCCCACTCTCATAGCCTTTGCCTCCTTCGCAACAGGGGGTAAACGCTTCTACGGAAACATCAAACTCTTTACTTGAAACAACATACAGATATATACCACTCAGCCTTATTTCAGCGCAATAGATCTTAAATTCGCATAGCACACTTTAAAATATATTTGGACACGAATATCTGGCACACAAATTTATGTTATATTATTTCAATCTGTTACTCAAACGGATAAAGTTGAATTTAGAACTTTATCTCATGAGTTGACTTGAAGTTTATTTTTCTCATCAAAGGATTTAAATATGGAAGAGACCATAGATTTTAATATACAATTAATGTAGTTTTTATTATTGACCTGACAGAGGTTAACGAGAATGCAAGACGAGTTCCATTGCCCAGTCGGCGTGGGGTAGAGTTCCAGTAGCTAGAATCGTAAATTAACAATAATTTTAATTGCTCGATAGATAATATTAGCTACTGTAGACGTTATTAATTTTATGGTATGGCCACATTAATAGGAATATTTATGAGTTGTTTCATTCTATGTGAAATGTAAGGTTAGAAGAAGTACGAGTACAAGAGGACAAAGGTTTTGCAGGTCACCGAATATTTTATTGAATTGGAGTTTTAGAGTAGAGTGGGACGTTCACTGGTGTGGTAATTAGAGAAATGTCAGCGATATCTAGGCGCACTCTTCTTAGTTAATAACCAAACCAGCGTAGAATGGATTTAAAAACATTTTATTTTTCATGATTTGTTAAGGTATTTGTAAAGTACTAAATTACAAAAGCGTCATTTAAAACCGCGTAAATTAAATTTAATACCAGTATTTAAAAGATAACATAACAGCTTTAAATTAGAGTAACAGGCAGAGAGTACTAATTATCAAACTATACATTGAATCAAGTATGTAGTTCTAAAAACATTAAAACCCAAAACGATTAGGTATAAAATATTCTTTATTATACACTTAAATGGTAGTAGGACGAAAAAATATATTTATGTGTAACTCTAGGTTACCTAGACTATATAACATATAAACCTTTAGTCTATGGCAAAACGATAGTAACGGACTCGATTTTTCAAAGAGACGATCTTTATGAATATTCATTATTCGAATAAAAACTGGGATTACCACGATATCGTGGTGCCTTGTCACAGGCACCTCTTGAATCGATAATGTGATGGTGTTTACGAGGACATTGGATTCAATTGCTTGTATCACAAGCTCGGAATGAGGGCTTGTTTGGCCAGATTTACTCAGATAAGAATCGATTTGTTTTAATCGAATGTTATTTGATAAGAATATGAATATTTTTAAATCTCAAACTTTAAAACTATTATCTAGTTTTCTAATTATTTTAGTAGCAAATGATAGATTAAAAAATTGAATAGGATAGTGTGATTAGTAAAAAAGTAAATTTTATTGTAAATAGAGCAATCAAGTTCTACCATCTGACTACCGTCTAGAGACTTTCCGCGGCAAACAGTCAAGAACCTTTATAAATGACTGCATGATCAATTATTCAGCCTTGTATTTTATGGACAGCTGATGCCCAACTCAGGATTAATGGCAACATTCATCGTTCAGCGGTACCGTAGTTATATTTTACATGGAACTGTACCAATATTAGTTTAATTACACGTATACCATCTGTTCCAAAAGTAACAATCACGATTTCGTAACATAGATAAACTAAAACTTTAACTGCCTCGGTGGCGCAGCGGTAGTGAATGCGACTGCTGTGTTTGATGTCTCGGGTTCGATTTCTAGGTCGGACCAAATGTTTGTATGATCTGTAAATATTTGGTTCGAAGTTTAAGTGTTTTCTATGTAGGATATGAATGTACTTACAACAAAAAAGTAAATAAATATTCTATCAGTCAGTCTAGTTATCATAGCACAAGCTCTGCTTAGTTTGAAACTAAATGACGTTGTGTGTCAAGTGTCCGAAATATTTATTATATTTTAGTTATAGATACATACTGAGATAATAAAAGTGTGTTAAAAATCATTAATCCTAAGGATGCTGGTACGGACATTATTAAATTATTATATTTTCATTGATCCTTGAAAAGTATGCAAAGTAACAAATCAATTTATCGTTTTGAATTCACGTTCAAGATTCGGTTCCATAGATATTATTAGATCATAGATACACATCAAGCTAATAAAAGCGTGTAAAAAAGAAATAAAATATAGCCCTTTAGTTCAAACTACTTATAATAGGTTACCGAGGAACCTTTACATTACGTCTAGATCTGAAAAATACATCAAGAAGTGAAGTGAAAGTAAGCATGAAATCATAGATTTTGAACTTAACAATTGGGTATTTGCATGATTTTCCAATCCATTAAATAGTTATGTCTTATTATTTTTAAAATTTTTTTAAAATTTTTGAAAAAAAAATTTTTTTTTTTATTTATAAACATTTAAACTATTTAACAATAAAAAAATTGTTAAAATTTAAACGTATAGGTAGCTCCCTCTTGCGTATGTGACGTCATTGTGCATATTCCATTTAAATTTGTTATTTGTTATTTACGTTACTTTCAGTAAATTTTAATCTTAATGATAAAATATAATTATACTCACTTTAAATAAAAACCAACTTAAAATTTTTTTCAATAATTTATCATTCGTCGTTTATCATGCATTCAAATGACGAGCCAATAATATGCACAATGACGTCAGACCAATCACATCACGTTTCACATCACGTGATTTTTACATCATATTTGACCACTTTTATTTATTTATTTATTTAAAAATTATTTGTAAAAATTAAATTTTAATCTTACGTAGGTATTTTATGTGTATCAAAGAATTTATTAACTGAACTTTATTTGAAAAATCATTTTCATGCAAATACCCAATTGTTAAAAAGCTTCGTTATCGAATACAGATAAAACTCCTCAACTTCATAGAGATTTCAAAAGTAACTTTGTTAAGCAATAGAAGAAATACTGAACACCGCCTTGCTATTGGTAGAAGTAGTTGATTTGCCATAAAACATTGGCAATCACCTAATCAACATCAAATCTTTTCTTTACATAGTTTTTTCTGTCTTAATATATTCGTTTCTAAATTAGCTTGGTGTAGATCCAAGAATGCCCACATGAATTAGCTATTTCAATCTAACTTTAGCCAACCTAAATTGATTGCTCTAAAAGAATTTTAGGTGTAAACTTTTAACTTAAGCTTAATACTGGCAAGCTGTATCTTGGGCTCCATGTTATTAGAAAAAAGTTAAAAGATTTTAATAAAATTAAGCGCGAAACCTACTGTCTAATAAACAATAGTTCTAAAAAACAAATCCTTATAATCTATGGCATATAGGTACGTTCTAAATTCAAAAGCGATTCACATTAAACCGAGCTTGTTTACCTGTGTTTGCGATGATACGAATCAGCAATGTTATAGTCTATTATCGACAGCAGTAACCAGACGACTCGTATTTAGTCTACACCCCGCCTGCACGTAGTCATTGGTGGTCGTTGATAACTGCTTCTGACTTCCTATCGCAATTGACGCCTGTATGTAGACTAAACTATACATAAGCTAGACTTCTTACGAAGATTTTTCTTCATGAATATATGAACGTATTTGTGTGTTTTAATTAATTTTTTGTTTACGTAAATCATGTTTTAAATTTAATACAATATGTAACTTTTGTTCTGCCCGCTTAATTTATAATTTAAGTTGTTTTTTTGTTTATTTAATTGTCTATGGGTACTTCAAATTTCTTTTAATTTAGCTAGGTAAGCGTATTTTATCAGTATTGTTGTAGTTGTATTTATTTGTTTCTATTTTATCTTTTCAATCACATATACTCCAATTACACAGATTGCTACCACTCCTACTCTTCCTATCGGTGTCCACTAAGGGACACACACAGAGGCCACTAAGGCAATAAGATATGCAAGACTACATCACTGCAAAGAAAATTAAAACTTGAAACAAATCTTAAACCAACCCGTCTGGCCAGCGTGGTATAGTAGGCTGTAATCTTTTTTTAGGGGAATCCTACGTCCAGCAGTGGACTATTAAAGGCTGTTGATGATGATGATATTCCAATGAAAAAACAATGTCAGAACCACGAACATCTCTTAAGGTTTATGTGAGTACCGACAAGCAGCACATCATCGAGCTTTGTATAATAATAGAACAAAACAAAAACTACAGTGCATCACTTCTACATATATAGTTAAGTTTATATAAAGGAATAATAATATTTTCTCCATTTTTTCCCCTTTTTGGTCGTAGCGTGATGATATATAACTTACAGTCTGCGTCAATAACTGGGCTATCTAACACTGAAAGTATTTTTGAAATGGGATCCATACATCCTAATTTTTTTTTAATATTCCCAAGTAGTTATTATTTTTAATTGAAGATCTCTAGCAGGGATGTTAATAATGGCTGCCTCGGTGACGTAGCGGTAGAGAATACTACAGCGGTGCATAAGGTCTCGGGTTCGATATCCAGGTCGGATCAAATTTTGTATGATTAGCAAATATTTGTTTCGGAGTTTGGGTGTTCTCTACGTATAATATGTATATATTTATAAAAAAAAGTATAGAAGTATTCAATCAGGTAGTCAAGTTATCATACTACAAGCTCTGCTTATTTGAAACTAGACATTGTGTCAAATGTCCAAAATAAAAAAAATAAAATAATACAGCCGTCTTGGTTACTGCACTTGAAGATAGTGGCCAGCTACTTTTTTCAATTTTTAAACATGCATTTTGGTTTCCCTTTTTATGTATTTAAAAATGTAATCAACATGTATACGTACATATAAACGTAATAAAGAGAATAAGAATAATTTCCTCACACATATAACACACAGCCGTTTGACCCAAACTAGTCAAAACGTGTATGAATGGTATGTTTTCAGAAAAGCTAATTAGGTATTACCAAAACTACCACACGCAGCATGCACTCGTAAGGTCTTGCATAGTACTTATGGTATAATACCATAACTAGTATAAAATGACATTCATGCATTGGTTGATTCTGCCAGCTGCTGTGTGCTTCACTTTTTTTTTAACGATACAGTGAATCACTACTTGATGACCAAGTAACTACGAGTGACTTCGCTTCTGTGCTTGAATTATGATTACAAGACCGGATGGTTTTGAAAGTATTTCCGATTGTGTAAACGAAGTTCAAGTTTAAAACCTTTTCATTAAAACGAATGGAGAATCAACTGAATGAACATTAGAATGCTAATTACATGTAAGTATAAAATGATGTTCGAAACGTACATACGTTAACACTCAAACTAGTTTTGAAAGAAGCTTCACCTGCGCCTGCGCAGCTATTACTTACTGTTTACACATGTCAAAAAGCAAGTAAAAGGTTTTGATAGCATTTTATTGGTTTTGTCATTAAAATTTACTTTGAATACATGCCTTTTAATTAGTGAAGCTTTTTTAAAGAATGAACCAAAAAGAAGGCATTTTCTCTGGACTTAAAATGGGTTTCATGAAACGTAGGTACCTTATGCATATTTTAGTTTAGAAGGTCCGATGCTGGAGTACAATTGTATGTTGGTATACATACCTAAAGCAAATCTATCGACCACATCAATGTGACCATATTTCGCTAAATCATTTGATTTCCCATAAGGAATTAGGTGTGTAGCATGGTGAGTATGTAGCTTGAGTCATGAGAAAATTGTGAAGTTGTAGAAAACTGTCGTGTTTTCATTTAATTTTAAGACAAGATTGATATATCATTTTATTTTACTGAACGAGCGTTTTTTGGTATTCGAAACTTTCTGGATATTAAGTAGAGATTATATGAGCCGGATCAATGCTCTCAAGTGTAGATTCGAATTGCTCATTTACTGATACAGACCGTAGATGTTAATTATAAGTCGTAACCCCATGCACACATATAACGTGTCCTCAAGTCAGTATTGTATTTCATTTTTTTTAATTGGATTAGATTATCATATTAATTAATGATTAATCAAAGTAATTATTTATATTATATTTAATCTTAACAGATTCTATTTCTTTGGCGCCTAATCGGCTAGAATATGAGAACTTTTAGACTACGCGACTCCCACTAAAAGAATGCAAATAAAAAATCGCTTAATGATACACTTTTTATATAATAGCTTTTGAATTGTAATCGATATCCTGTGTGAATGGAGCAAATATTTAAATTGTGGTCAAAATATACGTAAGATATGGTCAATTGTGGTCATTTGCGGTCAATTTGCCGTTCAAATTGATCGATTGATCGGCTACTGATTATCAATGTCAAGTACTAGGACCACATAAACAGCGAGAGTATTATTTGTTTGTTACGTGATTTTGTAATATTTCTTTACAAATCGCTTGAGATGTTCGATCAAATATTTTATTGTATTTATAAATCAATATTTGTAAACGGACCATTGTTATTTCTAAAGCAAATAACTGTTTTATGGCATCTGAAGATTGTTTGTAAGTGCGTACGTACGTAAATATTGTTTGAAACTAATATAGTGAGAATTCATACCACGGGCTTGTGAACGAACTAAACGTTCAAATATGTGAACGAAAGAGCATTTCTTATTCCTCATGACTAAAGTTCTGAAATTAGTTGTGATTAATAAGCACAGATATTAAATAAAAAAAGAAATATTTCGATTATAGTTACTGGCAAGCGCCAAATCAAAATGCTAATGTTAAAAATGTTTTTTTTCGAATCCAGGGCTTTTTTCTTAAGAGCATACCACAGTGACTCTACTCTGCTTGACGGAAAGCATGAATAGAATCTAAGAGTTGAAGTGAACACATTATGGCGTCCTGGTGAAATTTTTTTACACCCTGCATGGAGACGTAAAAGGTATGACAGTTATCGTGGCAGCATAAGGTTCATTCCTTTACCACGATAACTGTCACACCATAGACTGAGTTTTGAAGTCTTGCCTATCTAATATCTTGATGCAGAGGTCACGGTTACCGTGGTAACTATGTGAACCTTGCACTGCCACGATGACTGCCATACCTTGTACGTCCCCAAGCGCGTCGTGAAAAAGCATCTCACTAGGTCATCATACTGCATTGTTTGGATTTGCAATGAGTATGGTGACCTTAACTCTTGGATTCTATTCATGCTTTCCATCAGGCAGAGTAGAGTCACTTTGGTAGGCTCTTAATATAGAAAACAAAATGTTTACAATATCTACTCCTTTAGCAGAAAAGGTGTGAGAGTTTGTCATTTTACGAGCTGTAATAGATACTTCACGCTAAAACTTAAAATAAAAACCCCTATATTGATTGACGCTATATGTCATCTAGAATTATTTGAGCTAACGCGGTCTAGATTACATTTCCCATTCGATTTATGCTATTCCAGTTATCTTAGCCTAGTTTCTCACCCTATCTATTTTAATTTCTAGACAATAAACCCACTTTTACTTCTTTCTTGTCTCATCTCAAATAGGATTACATTCCCAAGGACAGTAGAAAAACAATGAACAAAAATTACCAGTCAAAATCATTTATGAAGTTACACACTGTCGACTCCAAATGGCGCCGAGTAAAAGGCAAGACGGTGACGGAAAAAAGTTACGGATTAAGTACAGAGTGTCAACACCCCTTCCCATGAGGGTGTAAGAGACGACTAAGGAAACAAAATAAGCAAGACAACATCACTGCAAAGAAAAGGCAAACTTGAAGTGAACTCTATACCAAACCATCTTGGCCAGCGTGTATAGTAGGCCAAAACTTCTTTTCCAAGGAGAGGTCTATGTCCAGCGGTGGGATTAAACGCTGTAGATGATGATGATTGACGAAAAGGTAAGAAGGACGACAACTTAATAGATATTCAGGTCTAATTCACTGTTCTTAATTTAAAAAGAAAAAAACCTCCACGGTAAATGATAAATACAATGAAAAAGGTATCCAAGATTTCTATGGCCTAACCTCTATCACTTAAAAGAACAGGTCTTTAGTAAAAATGTGTCTGGACATGTTCATAATCCCACTAATAGGTACATACATTAACATTCTAAGATTAAAGGTTTTATAGCCCTTTAATTTTCACTCGAACATAGATTCTGAAGCAGATAATCAGATAACACGAATAGATACTTAATTATAATTAATTATCTGTGCACATAATAAAAGTGGAATAAAAATACGGGTTTATTACTTTTTTATAGTCTATGGTTACACGGATCCCATATTAAAATACGAGGTAATATGGGAGTGTATTTAATTGGTGCCTGCCTACTTGCTTTTGCTTGTAGGTTCATCCCCTTTTATAGATAATTTTCTATCAGCTTTAAACAGCACTGAATAGAAGGTTCCCTTTTCTGTATCTGTGTGTAAACGTAGATACATTTTATGATTATCGACTGAGGACTTTAAGAGTTAAAGAAAAAAATAATGTCTATGTAAAACTACAATGCTTTCAATAAACTTTTAATCACGCACAACCAATCTGTGGAAAATAATTGTCACCTGCAGCAATTACAGACCAATACGATCTCCAAATCTTCAAGAAATCAGCATAAGTGCTCCTATCTTAAAGTATAATTTTGACTCTTAAGTTGTAAGCGTTCGTGGGCGATGGTAGTTATTTCATATATGGTGACATGTCTTTGTATCTTTTACCCCAATTGGGGTACTTGAGGGTTTTGTGGTTGTAGTTAGCTGGAACTGTTGGGAACTCTCTCATAGATTCCATAACCAATATTTTTTCCTTTATATTCACTTATTATCATCTACTTTTCAATATAATCCTAATTTTTCCATCTAAATCCTAAAGTACAGTGTGAAATTCATAGATTTGCCGTCTATTAAGTGGGACTCAAAAAGTGAATTGTGTTCGTTTAATACACTTCTGCCTACTTTTGGGCTCCTGGTAAAATCATTCGAAAACGTTTACTGTTGCTGTATCTTATGACGTCCAGTAACGGTGTAATTTATGAAAAACGAGCCCATTTTGCATAAAAAACAATATCCATTCGTAAATTTTGTGACTAAGGCAACAAGTGTTACTATTTGTCGAGGTCATTTGGCACATGACTTCAAAATAACATCCTACTGTGACTCTTAAAAATACTCTATTTGTCAGTAATTTACGATCTAGTTCTCTATTAAGTTAAAACTAAATAAAGTAATACTGATATTTGTTCATTCATGCGTAACTACGTTAAACATAATAAATGTAACTTTGTGTCTTCAAAATTGAATTATAACTGATACTGCCATTTTTAATTATAGATAGGCCTTCATACCGCCATCTTTGGTGAAATCATAATATTTTAAAACCATAATTAGTCTATGGCATCATCGATTAAAACCTTTAATCGCTTAATCCTCACGCCAATAAAGAGTATATTTTTACGGAACCCCCGAACGTTGCGTCGTATACAAAAATGTTAATAACCCTCTGCTATCTCTACCTATCCATTTGTTGGAAGCATCTTTTGCAGAGTTCACAGCTGTGCATCTCTGTCTGTCGCTCCGCCCATCGCCCGCCCCATCCGCACACCGGCCGAAATTCGACAATAGAACCACGCTATATATTCTATAGAGGTTTTCGTATAATACGAATAGGTATTGTATATGCGGCCTCATTTTATTTTAGGAGTAGTCTCTAGCTATTACGCGGGAATAAATTTGAATTTAGAACTCGTGTTTTAATGCTGCGTAAAATGAATTGTCCTATCCCAGAATAAGGCGCAGTCCACATATAATTATTATACATTTTAATATATAGAATTTGGTTTTATTGTTTTTTAAATGTGATTATCCTAATGATGCATGGATACGTAGAGTTCGTCTTTAGGTGAATTAAATTTTAGGTTTAGCCAAACACCTTTTTATACCTAGGTATAATAACATAAACTATTATGAGCATCAATAGTTTCAATGTAAAGAAATATTAATATGTAGGTATTATTTTTTTGGTAATTAACACGATAAGAACGGTAAGGAAGTCGCCATTTTAACGAACGTCAATAAATTAAATCCTAAATAACTTTAATTGCCATAGATCCAGCTATTCCTGGATTTACAGGGATTTGCTATCTAGAGTACGTCTAAGGGCCACGAAAAAGGCCGGATAACAGAATATAGTGTGAATTTAGTTATATTCGACGTACAACTTTATGCCCTTTCTAGGGTTTCTATATAAAAAATTGGCTCAAGTAATTTTATTGACTGAGGTAAATTGAACGACGTCTCTGTCAATTTATATTGCGTAATTTTGTGTCTATTCTGTTAATTTTGGTAGTGGATTGGTTGTAGGAGATATCAGACACGATTTTGTTAAATAAGGTAAGAAGCTGTAAGATATAATAAATAACAACAACCAACATTTGACAGCTTCAAGTCTGGCATAATGCAAATATTTGTATTTGTAAATACATTTACAATATCGATTTGAGCCTATACTTCTGACAGAATAAAATGAGGCGTTTAAAACGCCCACAGTTGGTCAACTATACTTCGACACGACGTATTCGACTGTTGTGATGCCATAACCTCGTGGAATACCTATGTTTAGCAATTCTTTCGTTGCTTATTACAGAGTGAATGAGGTTACCGGAGCCCAAGCCCTTATCATTATCAGCCCACTGCTCTACATAGGCTCCTCGCAAGGCACACCACGGAGCCCAGTCTGCTGCTTTTTGCATTCAGATGTCGCCAGCCCTCTTCGCAAGTCGTCCCATCGTCTAGACGAAGGGCGTTTTACACTAAGTACTTGCCTAGACATAGTTTCTGTTCCAGAACACGCTAACTTCCGTGGTTATTAATTCTGCGACATATGTGACCAGCTCACTGCCCCTCCAACTTACTAACTTTCAGGGCTATGTCGGTCACCTTGGTTTCCTGACGGGTCACTTCGTTCCCAATTTTGTCCTTTAAGGAGACTCCGAGCCAGCTCTTTTCATAGTATGTTTGTTTGTCACCTTTTGTGTTTTTTTATTAAAAGCTAGAACTCTCCTGCATTTATACAATAAAACGCAAGCGTAATACCGTCAAAGGGTCACGACAAGAACAGAGAATCAAAGTCGGAAAGATGAGGAGGTTATGGCGAGAAAGAGATCGGCTATTATCTTATCTATCTTTAAAAACTTTGGATATATTTAGTCTCAAGTTCATTTTTACACACACTTTATTTCCATAACGTGATATTTCACGTTATGGAAATAGTGTAGAAAAACTGGCTTTTAATATCTTGGTGATCTCAATAAGAAACATATCTAAGGAAAACTCTTAGATGATTTCTGTCTCTATTTATAAATTTAAACTTCATAGACTTTTGTACATCGACATATCGGGACATTCTTTTCCAGTCAACCTTTGAGTGGTGTAAAAATGATATTTGCATACGCTTTCACAAGATAATAATGTTGATAATACGATAGATGAACTTTGCACAAGTTCATTTTGTCTCCTTTTATAAACGATATAAATAACCAGATAGTATAATATTTGATATACTTTAATAATAACTGTTTTTGATATCGATATAGTTTCTCTAGTAAAATTAAAAAATAATTTTTGTTATGAGTTGTTTTGATACCTGGTCCTAATATCGATATACTAGGTACTTTATATACTAGGTACTTAAATATAAGATGTTATTATCGGTCCGAGTGCTTACTGTTGCCTTGGTCATTTCTTTGTAGGCAAATTATAACAGGTATTTCTGAGGTTATTCTCTTTCTTTTGAAAATTATGGCAGTACGTTTGTAAGTTTTGTTTTTTTTATGCAAATTTGCACTCATATTATAAAGCTGAACAGTTTGTTTGTTTGTTTGCTATAAAATTACTTATACGATTTGAAGAATTAATGTAACTAGTTGACGAATTGTCAGTTTTTTGAGAAAAGTAATTCTACTTCGTCCTACGGTCCTTAAGGTCGTTTTCGTGTTCTTAACCAGGAATTCATAACCTGTTAGGAGTAGAGCACTGTTGCAAGTATGTTTACATTACCAAGCCCATATCAAGCGAGACACCTAACGCCTTCGTGTGCTTCTACCCTGGTGGTCGCGGTCGGGTGATATCACTGTTTTGCAATAAAATGCCTAGTTGTATGGTTGAGTCATAGGCGGTCTCTATGATATATAAATAAATCGGTTTGTATTTAATATTATTCTTCACTAGCTGCACCCGCGACTTCGTCTGCGTGGAATTTTTTAATAAATCCAAAATTCTAAAAAGTAAGTAGCCTAAATTTTTCTCTATAACATTAGCTATCGGTCAGTGAAAGTCCTGTCAAAATTGGTCCAGCGGTTCCAGATATTAGCCGGAACAAACAGACAGACAGACAGACAGATAAAAATTGTAAAAAATGTTATTTTGATCTATGTATCGTATATGTGTATATTCATAGGCATGTTGTAAAAAGCGGTTATTTCAATATTACAAACAGACACTCCAATTTTATTTATATGTACAATAATCCGTGCTGAATTCAAGATTTTTAGGTCTATATTAAACCTAAATTCAAAAAGTTCTTTTATAGTATTGGGAGCAAACGAGCAGACATCATTATTGACTTGATTACGGTTTGTGACGTCATCAATTATTGTTTGACATGAGAGTAATGGACGACGTCACTAATCCTCTGTTGATAATTAATTTTTGATGGTAAGTAAATGTCTCGTTGGTCTAACGGTTAGCAAACGTGACTGGCGATCTCTCGGATCCGATTCCCGGGTCGTGAAAAGAGTTATGTTGAGTTTTTCTTTTAAGAATTTTTAAATATGGGAACCCAGAGTTGGTGATGCTTCACGTCTGTACCTCGAAGACGACGTTTAGCCCTGTAGTGCCCGATTGTCATTAACATCTATGACAATCATTGTGGTTATGTAACGTGTTGTTGTTGTTGGGGAAGAAGAGGTTTAGACTCCGGTAATCTTACTAGCAAAAAAACAAGCAAAGGATTATTTAACACCAGTTTTGTATTTGAATCAAAACAAGATGCCTTTGAAAAACACAGCGTTGGTAGGTGGTCCGGTGATCTAGTGAGGGTTGTGGGAAGCCATTGGATGTGGAGAACCTTCAGACAGGCCTATAACCAGCAGTGGACGTCTCTTTAATGACGATAAAGATACCTTTGCTATGATAAAATCAATAACTAACTAACATGGTCGAATAATCGATAACTTGTCATATATTTGTACTTAGGTTATGAAATCAGCCATAAATTTGTTACTCATACTTGTTTCATGTTTTCAGCCCTCCTACACATGATTTGAATTTCTGTTGTAATACCAAACTAAATTTATCTTCGTTTAAATTTAAGCTTGTAAGTATTGAGTAAGATAATTAATGTCTACCTGAGCTTGAAATAAATCAACTTTGTTTGATTTGCAAGGTTTTACTCTGAATTTTTTACTTTCTCATTTCTTATTGCTCTCTTTTTAATTTGTTGCTTTGGATATTAGTCTGTCAGAAGAGTGGACTTTATGTTACAAAACGATTGTTTAATATGTGCGGTCACCTAACCTCACTTCCGCTTTTTATGCTCCACCCATGATCGAAACCTTCTTCTATGCCCCCCTCACATCTTTAATTTTATCAATTCCTCCTTCTTTGTGCAGTCAGTTCTTCTATGGAATGCACTTACCGCCAATATCAGGATGTCCACAAATCGTCACGCATTTGAGACGAAAGTACATTATCTTCACTACACTTCGAAATAAGTTGTTAGAATCGTCACAACAGTAGTATCCGAGTGAGTATTTATATAGAATATTGTATTAATTTTATATACGTGTATGTTTATGTATTGTGTATGTATTGTTTATATAAAATAATATTTTATTAGTAATGTTTGTATTTTACCTTTGCACCTACCGCATCATGTTTCTACATCACCTAAAGCTTAACTGGGAGAGAATGCCCCATGGTATTGAGTCCACCTTTGTACAACATGTGCATTTAGCTTAAATAAATAAATAAATTATATTGTCTTAAATCTTTCTATATCATAAATTTTTACTTTTTTTTTACTTACATTTATCTGGTTGCATTAAATTGTTAGATTTAATAGAAGCAAGAGAAAATTAGATAACAGAATGGTAAATTAATAAATGATTTGATTTGATTTAAAAAAGAAAAGGAGACTACCCGTATTACGAATATATCCTGCGTCATGGAGAACTTTACAAACATACAAGAAACGGACACAAAGAACACCCAGACTCAGAACAACAATTTGTGGATCACACAAAATGTTGTCCCATGTGGGGTTTGAACCCACAGCACTCGGCTCAGTAGAGACCGACGTGGTGACAGCTTAAAACACTACCCATGCAGTCAATATATCTATATTTATATACCTATGTTGCTACAAAAATGTTAAGTTAGTTTATGTATACTTCATAATTCATTAACCTCTGCTCTTATTGTCTTCAAATTTTGACAATACGACCTGTTCTAAAGATTGCTTTTATCTGCTTTTCGTGTCAATGTTGTTTCTCATTTCTTAATGCAATACACAACGTATCCCCAGCGAAGCAGTGGTAGGGTACAGCTATAGCTAGTATTATAAATAAAGATCTAAGCCACGCATTTAAACCTTGGTTCAAAGTTTCCTTAGTTCTGGGTGTCGTAATAGCAGCGGTTCCCGGATCCCTCCTATCTCAGGCGCAGAGTGGCACACCGTGTAGTTTTAGTCGGTCCGATTCCGACACACCACCCCGCCGTAAACCCCGGTAGGGTGACGGCCCGAGGGGATTTCCACACGTTAAAAAAAAAAAAATCCTTAGTTAAAAGAAATGTAAACATTTAAAATCAATTAAACCCATTTAATTTTAATTAACTATGATAAATAAGACAATGAAACAAGTGCAGTGCTTATTTAACGCTAAAATATTATAATATATTTATTTATGAACGCTGATTGGACCGTGAGTCGCCAGAAGGGATAGTTGGTGGCAGATTAATTTCTGCGGGAGATGACGGGCCTGAGGCTTGACCACATTAAGATACAATCGCAATTGAGAGGGCAAGTCTCTTTCCCCAATCCGGGAGGACCTGAAATAATATTGCTCAAGCCCTCCCAGAGTATAGTGCCTGAAGCTGTCGGGATGATTTTTGGTGGAGTAACCATATTCTCCGGTTCCTGCGTCTCCGAGGAGCCGAAGATCCGCAAGGCTTTTCCGCCCTGTCAACAAAATACTAAAACAAAAAAGTCCACGTGTGTGATCAGCGAAGAGTGTTAACATGTTTTATATGTAAACAAAACATGTCTGTTTATTTACATTCTATTTTGTTTGTCAAACTTACATAAGTATAAGTTGTATACGGATATGTATGTGATGATGATGATGTACTACTAACCGATTTCGGCCACGGCGGCGAGTTTCAACGGAGACCAGCCAAGAGATATTGTTGTACACAAGTATGTGCGCAAACACAGGTGCACTCTCTGTTCCCTCACTCCACAATCCGATTTGACGGTTATTCGACACGACTACTACTACGATCTGAAACACGGAGGTTAAGACCCCAACTTCCAAACTCCAGGCTGTTACACTCGTCCAAACTCAATAACAGTTTTTGACCTTACCCGAGAAGTGCACCCGAGACCTCTCTTGATCGGCAGTGGTATACACCAACGAGGCCCACTATAGTGGTCTATAACTACACGAATATGTGTGTATAATAATATTAATTCATGTTTACTACCCAAATCAACGCAACGTTTATCGATGAACACAGGAAATTATAAATCTGTACTATATAAAACAACAATTATTTATTCTTGATTAGGGTGAGTTATAGAGGACAGCAGCAAAATAGAACCCTTTGCACCGATCCCAGATAAACTTGGGATGTGTCTAAGATGATGATGATGATGATGATGATGATAGGAGTTTTTTTTTTTTAAAGATAACGCCCGCACTAAAGACTGACGCCGCCCGACTTTACAGAAACATCCAGTCTCAGAACAATAATTTGTGGATCACACAAAGTGTTGTCCCATGTGGGGTTTGAACCCACAACTCCCAGCGCACTAGAGAGCGGCGTGGCGATCGCTTAAACCACTAGGCCAACCGTAATCCTCAATTTGTCAATTTGACATTTACATAATATTTTAAATAACTTAAATTAAAAATGACTTTAAAAGATCTAGTTAATTTAATACTTATCTAATTCTGAGCGTATCATACAAAATAGATTACGATTGTAGAAAACGCGTCAGAATCTTAGTGTGATCAGATACAATGATAACTAAACATGTTGAAAGGCACCCAGATCGTATCAGCGATGAACCGTCGAGCTCTTACAAGATTTTGGAAGCCTAGTACATTGTATGAATTAATAATTTCTATTTGAAGCGTGTACGGGTGTAAAAAAATTATGAGTTATGTATGGGTTTTTGAAGAGATCATAAATATTGGTGTTATACGTTTTGGTACTGGATGTGTATGATTGATAAAGTGACTAATTTCGATAGATGATAAAAAATTTGATTGTCATAGGATTGTGAGAGAAAAATTACTTTTTTTGCTATTGCTAGTCGTTGTTGCCGTGTGAGTATAGGTATCAATTTTGAAAACAGGCAATGCCCGATCTAGGGATTACGATAAAACGAAAGGAAAGTAAGAACAAATAGATCACATATTTGTTACTTTTGTAGCCGTAAAGATTTTTCTTTTTTTTAAAAACCAACGCTCGTATTAAGAATATATCAAAGAAGGAAAAAGAAAAACACAGAGACTCAGAACAACAATTTGTAGATTACACAAAACGTTGTCCCGTGTGGGGTTTGAACCTTCAACAAGCTGTCGCCACGTCGCTCTCTACTGTGCTGAGCGCAGTAGAGAGCGACGTGGCGACAGCTTAAACCACTACACAATCGATACAGTCATTGAAGTACTAACACTTTAATAGAAATTATACTTGTATTAACCAACTCATGACGATGACACGAGCTAAGATTACAAAGTAAACACTGAGATGTGTTTAGTGGTTTTTTCAACTTCTTTCAAATTAAGAACTACAATACAAGAATAAGTATGGCTGACTAAAACAGTCACGGTCAGAGGACCCGTATGTCACACATGCATGCTGGCTCAAAGTAATTGATGACGTCACATACCGTTATCAAGTTTAAGATTATGTCACTATGACGTACAACTGGCAAGAAGCTGATCTCACAATTTGAAATAAGGTTTATTGTTTGACTATTACCTTCCTGTCTGACTATCAGATTTGAATGTCATTTGGAGGTACGTTGGTATGTATATGTCTAGTCCTAGATGTAACAGTTCATCCTTTCAGATAGTATTATAATTTCCATCATGAGGTGACGGATTAAGAATATATAGTGTTACCACCCCTATTCATGCCGTGGGTATCATAACGATCATGGCGACTTAGAGAGCAAACTACGTAAGACAACATCACTACAAAAAGAGAAGGAAAACTTGAAACAAACTCTATAACAACCCGTCTGGCCAGCGTGGTACAGTAAGCCAAAATCTCCTTTCTAAGGAGACGCCTATGTCTAGCAGTGGACTATTAGAGGGATATGAGGAATTGACGTAGACGAGAAATAGTTCCGTCGAATAAACCACTTGCTTATACGATGTATATAAAAGTTCTAAATAGAGAAAATATTCGTGAAATAAGATTTGACAAAATTTATTTTATAATTATTATATTTAAATGTTGCGTAAATACCTATTTCAAGTTTAAGTTGCGTTACATTAGTCTTACGTCGTACCCTTTTACGTCTACGAGCTGGATGTGAAAGAGCATCTCATTAGGCCGCCGTAGTATGGGTCACTATACTGCAATATCAGTATTTGCAATGAGTACTGTGACCACAACTCTTGAATTCTATTCATGCTTAGCATCAGGCCGAGTAGAGTCACTTGGCAGGCTTTTAGAACAAAAAATAACAAACAAATGGACCTATTATGTCTAATTTATTTTGAGTTTGAGAAATGTCAAATATTTCTCATTCTGTAACGTTTAACAAAAAATGGCGTAAGTGTAAGTAATCTTACATTTCTATGCATCACTTGACGGTCAACTACCGCATTGTGGCGTATTATTCATAGAACAACAGCAATGGACTTTGTACCATGCTTCTCTGTCTACTTAAAAATCAATTCATACCGGAACTGAATAACAAGACGTGATTAATAAAATACAATTTAACGATTACTCACTAAATAATCGAGTACTTGAGTTCGCTGTCAAATGCCAGGCTGAATAACATCCGTTCTGTTTAAGCCGATAATAATCCATAGTCAAAACACAGATGTAGGTTAAATATATGACTTGATATAAACATATATTATTACTTTCATATTTCATATAAAATTAATGTTATAAATGCGAAAGTTTATGAGGATGCATGTATGTATGTTTGTTACTCTTTCGCGCAAAAAATACTAAACGCATTTAGATGAAACTTAACAGTAATATAGTATTTATATATCAGAATAAAATAGGCTACTATTTATCGCGAAAAACGATATACTTCTGGGAGAAGCCGTGGGCAAATGCTAGTTTGATATAAAATTTCTAATGTTACTTTTTTTTGGGGGACTGGTGAATGTGAACAGTTGTTTTTATGTTGTAGGCAATAAGTGAGCTAACGGCAAAAATCTACCGCCATCGCAATGGACTCCATTACCATTCAAAACAGATTTTCCTCACGTATTAAAATCAGATATTTTATATTAGTATGCTAGATGATGCACTATTAAATAACGTTTGAAAGAAAATTTGAAAATTTAGCTTTTCTTTTTAAATTATATGCAAAATTTTTGTGTTTCAATCGGAGCGCGTAGTATCGTAGTAGTAGTCTAAAAACCTTGTCAATACTACTTCAGTCTCAATTTCATTTCACCCATCCGGAAACGATAACATTTTTTTTTAATTTTAGTAGCCTACCAAAGTGACTCTACTCTGCCTGATGGAAAAAGTGAAATAGCATCCAAGAGTTGTGGTCACCATACTCATTTTCAACGAGAATTGGCGTTGAGAAGGCAGCCGCCATTTAAAATCAGTTAAAACTCTTTCCAATGTTAGACATGGCGTCGATTAGAAATAAAATTACGAATGAAGCAGACAGACGATAATGACGACATTATATTTCTTACATGTTACATTTTCTTTAACAAAATTTATGGATTCTTCTTCGGACTACTAACTGTTAGTAAACAGAAGTTAAGATACCGTTAGATCACTCCAGAATTTGGCAATTTGAACTCAGAACGGGAGGAGTGTCAAAATGCTTTTGTTAGAATTTTTGATATGTCAAACATGAAAAAGATATCATGCTGTCTGCGAAATGTTAGGAAGCGGAATGTAGGATATTTTTATTACTTATATTTGTTTAATTGACTTATGTGTTGTAAAAGTTTCGATTGTTTTTTTTAAGAATATATAGAGTTACAAAAGTGAAAAATGTTCTAGAGGAGGCTTTGCTTTTTATAAAATAAAATAGTGGCACCAATTTGTAGAATAAAATACTAAGTAATAAATAACAAACCTAAATATTCTTACATTGCTAATAATGAATTCCTGTCAATAATTACAATGTATCACCTGAATCTTTATGCCCATATCTTGGGCAACTTAGATTAAAATAAGGACGTAAAACGTAAATCAATCTTAAAACAAAACATTTAAGATCTTTTAAATCTTGATATCTTTTGATGAATCAGAGTTAGAATACTTGGTGCACGTTGACGAACAAAAATACATTCTAACTGTCAACCATAAACCATCCCTTATCTCGGATCAGAAAAATTTTGAAGACAAATCACATTTAACTACATAAACAAGAGTGCTACAACATATTAATTAAAATAACACCCCAGAAAGTTCAGTAACCATATCCTTACGAACAAAATAAATGAGAGAACCCATCAAAAAGAATGACCATAAGGTCCAAGAACAATCGCCACATGTGGCCTGGAGATTAACCAAAAGAAAAATAAAATTAATATTCTCTATCTCTTTCTGGCAACTTTGAATTTCGTATACGAGTCTCGTTCGCTCAACGAAATCATTCTTGGAAGTGCCGGGGCCAGCGTACGCGCATACAATGCGGGTGTTGTGAGCACGAATTCCGAATTTAAAAAAAGGTGAAGGAATGAACGCGGTTTGTCGTTTGCTAAATCCTTTTCGGTTTTCTAATATTTGGATAGCGGCTGCTCTGATGATTGTATTAACCGTAGCTTTTGTTGGACTCTCGACAGTTTTCTATTTATAGAAACGGGCCTTAAACGCTTTGATTAACTACTGTCATAACTTTAGGTTAAGAAATATGTCACACTTATGTTTTCTATTCACCTGTCAAAGAAGATAGGTTATACGTTTCACCTGTAAGTGTTATCTATTGATAAATAACATGTCGTTAGGTTTTTTATTGTGCAAATAACATTGGATATTCATCTAATTTTGTAATTGATAGTTTTTCCAAATGTTTTTCTCTTAAACTATAATAGATATACGAAAAAGAAGTAACCAAAATTAGAGTTTTAAAAGATGATAGCGAAAATATTTATATAAAATTTATATATTTGTTTTCTTTTCATTTAAGAGTCTGTCAAAATGACTCTATTGTGCCTAGTGTAAAGTTTGAATAGAATCCAAGAGTTGTCACCATACTCATAACAAATATAGATTGACTGCACGGTTGGCCTAGTGGTTTAAGCGGTCGCCACGCCGCTACCTACTGCGCTGAGTGTTGTGGGTTCAAACTTCACATGGGATAACACTTTGTGTGATTCACAAATTGTTGTTCTGAGTCTGGACGGTCTTAATATCCGTTTCTTGTATGTTTGTCAAGTCCCCCGCGACACAGGATTTATTCCTAATGCAAGAGTTGTCTTTTTTTTAAAAAAAAAAAGAAAAAAAATATGTATAATAAGGTATGTAACATAAAGATTTCCAAAAATGTTGCTCTGATACTCCTTTGTGAAATGAATTATTTGAGAAAGATGTTCACGAGTCATCATCATCATCAATCATCTACAGCCTTCACAGTCTACTACTGGACATAGGCCTCTCGTTAGCAAAGAGGTTTTGGCCTACTATACCACGCTGGCAAAGCAAGCTGGCTAGGTTTGTTTTCCTTCTCTTTGCAGTGATGTTGTCTTGTATATTTTGTTCCCTTAGTCGCCTCTTACAACACACATGGGAAGAGTAAGGGTGGTGACACTCTGTATTCTTAATCCGTCACCACATGGAGAGATGAGCTCACGACCCATCTCATAGTAAGGGTACATCGCCAATAAAGGTCAACACCAGGAGGTGCTTTAACTTCTGTTGCTCTTTTTTAAACATGTTCATATCAAAGGTAGAGGTGGCATCGGAAACATTTATTTTTCAACAGTTGCATAACTCTACTTGCAATTTCTGTTGTGCCCATAATCGAAGGCTCTTCATCATGTCACATTCAGTAACTGAACACCAAAACCATGCGATGTGCATGCTAAAATAACGTCCTTAACATATTTAACCTTTTATTAATGAAGTGTGTATTGTCCTCTTTTTACGGCACGAGTCTATAGTGACGAGACATCGATAATATCACTCATTACTTTATTGTCGATAAATTAAGCCATAATTTTTGCGGTTTTATCGATAACTGTGTACATTTAGCATGTATAATTAAAATGTACTCTTTTGAGTGTTCCAATAAAAGTCTTATTTGTTAAAATATGAAGAAATGATATGAAAACAGTTATGAAATTTCAAGTTATAATTTTGATGTCGTCCGGTTATCATAAAACTCAAAGAATTTAATACGAATTTTAGACTAAGCGTTTCTAAATATCACAGTTTTAATACTTATCTTTTCCGCTAAAATGAGTAACATTAAATTTTGATTTATTACTGAAGCATTCTTGGCGTAAAACATTCGTCAACGTGGTATAACAAATATATTATGTGCGCGGATTCGTAGACAAATAAAAATGTAATAGCTATATTTTAGGACACGGACTGGTATTAAAACTTTAAAGGTTTACCGAAATAAAGTATAATAAATTATTTTAAGACTTACATTTTCCTCGAAATGTTTTAAATTCTTTAGTGATGAAGCATTATTCACCAGAAACTCGTAAGAGCATAAAGATCTAGTGGATGTCAATTCAAAGGGTTCCCATTTAATTAGGAGCTATTAAAATGAAGGGTTTTATTAAGGTATGATGTAAGCCAGATTTGAATATTACTTTATATTTTTGTCAAATATTCCTTAACTCATATAGTAGGCCAAAATCTCCTTGCTAAGAGGAGATCTCGATCGATTAAGGACTAGTGATGGCTAGTGATGTATCTTCTTACCAATCACTGTATTTATACGGTAAAACTTGCTATAACAACTACGATTACGTAGCTGTAATATAACTGTATTAAGGTACAAATCTGTATAGGATATGTTCTAAGATCTAATCCAGACTCAATATATCTCTGAATCTCTTATTAGTTTCTGTTAAAAGTTTTAATTTTTTTTAAAACACTTTTTTTAAAATAAAATCCCATTTAAAAAAAAAAATATATTATGACGATAATGTACTCCAAGTCGATTTTGGATACGGCTGCTAGTCTCAACGGAAATCAACCAACTACGCATTATATTGCACAAGTGTGTGCACAAACATAGGTGCACTTTCTGTTCCCTCATTCTCACAATGTGATGAGACAGCTATCGAACACAAACAGGGAGAGATCAAGCGCCAGACCGATGGCCTTACGTGCGAGATTAAGACACCAACTTCCAAACTCTGGGCTCTTCCAAACTCAATAACATTTTTTGACCCTATCCAGGAATCGAACTGAAAACCTCTTGATCGGTAGTCGCGTACACTAACTGTTAGATAAACGAGGCAATAGATAAATATGTACAAAAGTTTAGTAAAGATATACACAAAAGCTGTCATCACTATAATAACGATATTTTTGAGATATGTTTCAAACACTATATTTTAAGTTTATATGACAGTTTTATTTTATAATAGGCCTTAGTTAACGCTTTTAATCGACTCGACATTACAGCTAATAGTTCATTTGTTGTATTTGCTATATCTAACTGTATTATCGATACATTTTATAGAGCTGTGAACACATCCCAACTCTAAACTGCATGGCACGCTTGACTAAGCTAAATAATCCTGACTGGGCGAGCTAAAGCTATAAGAGATTCGCAGAACCCGCCACCGGCTATGGACCACTTAGCAACCCTTTGTTTTTATAATAAAAAATGTGTATAATGACATTGAATTAGATTATTTTACATGTTTACGTTAAAGTCAAGTTTGGATGGGTGGTTAGGTTAGTAACTTTACAATGAATTAATTACTAACATTGTCCTGTACTTTAAACAGTGAGTTATGTTAATAACTAACTGATATTGATTACATTATCCGATTTTACATGATGTGGAAGATACCGTTGCCTGTCTTATTAATATATGCAAAAGCCGTGTTGACGATTTTACGACAAATCGACACCTACTCGTATTCACCGTAAATCCGAGAGACTACCTTTTTTGTGGCAGACGCCTGACCGCGTAAAAAACAGCCTCTATCGTTATTTTGCTGTTTGAAAGGAGGTTAGAAAACCTAGGAACGATCTATTAAGGAAATAAACGTAACATCGTATTTCCTATTCTGGAAACCTTCGAACTTTGAGCTCTACTCAAATGTGTGTTAGGTCTGCGAAGATATTTGTGGCAGAATCCAAGCACGTTATCAGCAATATTACGAAAACACGTCAAGTAGCTACGAGTATTTATTTGGGTACTTTTAAGACATCTCGCAATTGTCTACAGAAGGTGATAGGACTGAAAGAGTTTCATGCATAATACAACTACACATATAAAGAAGTATATACATACATAAGTGATCTACTTACTAAGAAAACACAGAAAAGAGTCACTAGAAAAATTGTTTTTTAATAAGAAGATTGACATTTTTATCTTATAGTTAAGAGGTGATAGTACTCGTACATGTTCAATGTTCACGCACCTTATTTTCTTTTTTTTTTATATTAAGTACCTGCTAAAGTGACTCTACTCTGCCTGATAGAAAGCATGAATAGAATCCAAGAGTTGTGATCACCATACTCATTACAAATGCAGACTATGCAGTATGGTGACCCACACCATGGCGGCCTTGTGAGATGCTTTTTCACACCCCGCTTGGGGACGTAAAAGGCATGACAGTCACCGTGACAGTGTAAGGCTCACATAGTCACCACGACCACTGTCACCCCTGCAACAATGGGCCTCCGGTCTCACACTGACCAACGAAACACGACAGCACGGATGCTGGCGCTTTAGGTTGGTCTATAATTAAAAAGAGCATTCAACTATATATTTCGTTCTTTACTGAATTTGCTCGTTGAAGTAATTTTTATTATAGCATTACTGTGTCCTTTTCTCGTGATAATGTGTATGCATATCATGGCACATCGTGATTCGTTGATTAAAAAACCGAACCAAAAACAAATAAATTCATCAAGTAAAGTTTATTTGGCTATACAGTTCTGAACTCTATGTTATAGTTTTGTAAAACAGTTTCCAGTTAAACATTTTTTAACGTGTTAACGCGTTGTTTCACTCTAATACATCATCCTTATTACCTTTACTAGTACATTGCTAGACATAGGTCTCTTTTTAAAAAGTAAATTTTGACCTATTAGACATGCTCCCTACAGGATTTGCTTTAAGATTTCCTCTTTGTAGAGCTATTCACAGTCATATGTAGTTTGTTCATGTGTTAGTTTGTTAGGCGGCTCTCGCGACAATCTCATAATAAATAGGAGAGGGACATTCCGTTTTCTTACTCCATCATCATACCTTTATACTCTAATGTGACGTTTTTAGCTGTTAAAGTCCTTACAAGCTATGTACTTGAGAGATGGTTAGGACAATTTAGGAATAGTCGTAGAAAGTAATGTATCACGTGAATCTCACGTTAGCCACCAATAACCCTCTACCCACGATAATTCATTTACAATTGTTACGGTCATGTTTATGAATCGATATTGCTTTAGTTTTTACACTAACTACGATCGAGTTCCAAAATACAAGCGTTTTTATTTGATAAACATCATACGTTAAATTTTTTTAAGAGAAATTATTGCGATACACTTGATTGCAATGTGGATAATTTTACAGTTAGTTACGTTTGATTAACAAAGAAAGGATAACAGTTATAGATTATTATAAGGGTTAAATACAAATAAAATTAGCAAGATAATATGACAAGAAAATAACAGAGAGCTATAAGATGATATATACTATCTAGGTAGTAGAGCCACGCTGATTTCAGCACAAGCGGGCCGGCTCGACTTGGGCAGTACTACCCTCCCACAGAAGACCAACCTAAAGCGCCAGCATCCGTGTTGCCGTGTTTCGTTGATGAGTGTGAGACTGGAGGCCCATTGATGTAGGGGTGACAGTTATCGTGGTAACTGTGTAAACCTTACACTGTCAAGATGACTGTCATGCTTTTTACGTCCCCAAGCGTGGTGTGAAAAAGCATCTCACAAGGCTGCCATAGTGTGGGTCACCACACTACATTATCTGCATTTGCAAAGTCACTTTGGCAGGCTTTTAATACAGATACAGATGAAGTGTTAGTACGCTGAAGTAGAAGTGGGTCGGTTATGGTCATGAGCCGTCATGTATCAGAGTGCAGTGGAGTCCCTACATCACGATGACCGGTGGTTTGAGGCAAATAGCTGAAATCGGATGGATGAGGTCTGCCTAAGACAGGAATAAGCTGTTCAATAATGGACGTGCTTCGGCTGAGATAATAATGATGGACGAAATTGGAGATCACGAGATGGGCAGATGGAAAATATACGTGTTATAGGTGATAAATACCTTCGTGCTACATTTAGTGAACCTTTGATTCTACAGTCGATAGCTTATTAAAACAAAACTAATAATAAATGTGTTTCATGTTACCATTAATTAAACCCTGAAGAAACTATTATTCAATTATTAAACCAATGGTTTTAAAGGGAAAGACCTCTATTGTTTAATAATCTTGGCTATGGCTGATTGTAGAACATCCGTGTGGTGACAGATTAAGAACATATAGTGTTACCACCCCTATTCATCCCGTGTGTGTCGTAAGAGGCGACTAAGGGAAGAAACTGTTCAGGAAAATATTATTTGAAATAGAAGGAAAACTTGAAACAAAATCTATTCCAACCCATCTGGCCAGTGTGGTATAGTAGGCCAAAACCTCCTTGCTAAGGAGAGGCTTATGTCCAGCAGTAGACTGTAAAAGGCTGTTGATGATGATGATGATGATGAAATAGGGCAATAAGTTAAGACAAATTCATAGAGAGGAGAGTCGAGAAAGGGTTTAAAGATAATTCTTAACTGTCTGAACTTGGTAATTTTTTGTCCTTTTACTAATCAACTACTATTTAAGTTTCTCTTTTTTTTTTAATACTTGCCAAAGTTACTTTATTCTGCCTAATAGATAACATGCATGGAATCTAAGAGTTGTGATCACCAAGATCCACACTATGGAGGCCTAGTTAGATGCTTTTTCACGTCTCGCTTGGGGAAGTATAAGCATGACAGTCATTGTTGCAGTGTAAGGCTAACAATAATTGTCACCCCTGCATCAATGAGCCTCCGGTCTCGCACTCAACAACGAAACACGACAGCACGGATGCTGGTGCTTAGGTTGTTCTTCTGTGAGAGGATAGTACTGTTCCGATCGAACCGGTGAGTCCGTGCTGAAATCAGCGTGGATCTGTGTCTTTCTACGTCTAAGTCTTAGCAATCTCTACCAAATCAAAACACAAATAAAGACTCAGAGAGTGCAAAGGAAATGACTAATAAAGTTGTCTGTTGTTTGTTAACTGTTAAGTAATTAATATAGCTGTTTTCATTCATCTTTGTATACGTGGGTGTCTGAATAATATGTTTTTTGTAACTTCATAAATAATCCGAATTAACATATTAAATTTAGATACGTTAAATATAGCAGATGCTTTTGTATATCTGTGTACATATAACAGACAAACTAGAAAGGCCTTCTTGACAAATCTATTTGCGTTTAAAAACTTATCACTACTTTTGAGAACGTTTACATTGCTACGATTACTGATATTTAGATATCAAACAGGCATGTAATCGACGGTTACGCCTAATATATTTTATAATTATTATTAAATTTAATTACAAATAGTTTTATATGCATCTAAAAATAATTTTAAATTACCTTGTAACATGGACACCGGGAGTAGGAGTAGTGGCGCCTCCCTCGCAGAAAAAAACATATATAGAAAAACATATATACCCTTTGTCGTAAATAGTTGATTTCATATGTAAAGACGTAGTTTAATTTTATAGTATATATTAGTTAATAGTATGTGTGGTTGTAGATGTATTTAAAAACTCTACTTTCCTACATTACAGTACTTATACGCCACAACAGTGACGTTTTATCGACTGTAGAAATAAAATAATGAAAGTTTGATATGGAGGCTAGATTCTAGCAGACTTTTATTCAAATTATCTCTAAAATTAATAAAAATAATAGGGTAAATATTTAAATGAATTTAAATATAAATATTTTCGGATATTTGACACACAACGTCATCTGGTCCCAAACTAAGCAGCGCTTGTACTAAGGGATAACTGATATAAATACATATTTATATGCTTATTTTTTTTTGAAAATAATTATCACAATATTTTCGCTGCAACCCCCTGGGAACTGTTTTCTTGTCTGAATTAATGTTAAAATATAATTAAATGTTTCTCTCATATCTCATATCTCATATTCTGTTCTTCTCTACCTCAGGTAAATAAGAACAGAATATGATATAACTATGTCAACTTAACATGATAATCTTAAAACAAAGTATTAGTTCTCGAACATTTTTGATAAGAGCTCTAAAACCATTTTGTGGCATAGATCTTTAATAATATTTGTTTTACTTAATAAAAGTTTTTATTTTCGTTTTTCAAAACAAAAGCCGATTAGCGGCTATAGGTTCGCCAACTATGACGTGGGACTAAAATACTGAGAAAAGTGAGCGTTTATTAAATATACTCTGCCTACCCCTCCGGGGAAACAGGTGTGATTTTATCATCGTCATCATCATCATAAAAGTAGTTTGAAAATATGTTAAAGGGCTTAATACAAAAATACAAACATATTATGAAAATATAATTCTTTTTAAGCTTTTAATGAGGTATCTATACCTTTTTCGAAACTATATCACAAATATATAAAGATGGAAAATTATAAAATGTTTAATTATTCCTCAAACCATGTATTCAAAAAAACAAAGAAAACCTAGTGATAAAAAATTATTTACCACGGTGTAAGATTGGCACGATAACTGAGCAAACAAATTATATCTTATAAGATTCCCGATCCCGCCGTCGATACCGAGCCATACCTACATAAAATATACTAAAAGGGGAAATCAAGATTTTAGAAAAGAATTTCTTAATATGCTTTTTAGTTGAAGAATGTAAATTGGTTAAGGAAGGAACGAATGGCGCGTCCTTTTAAAGGAATACTAGACGACCGAGAGGTTTCTTCTGTGCGATACGGGATTAGTTTTCCAACCCTTGCTAGATGTCGCTAGACGTTCTATTTCTCCTTTCTTTCTCGTACCTTATTATCGTTTTAAAAAATCAGATTTACTTTATCTGTAAATGATGGTGTCAATAAAATGGTAAAATTAAAATTACTTTCAATCTTAATTAAAATTACCAAGTTAAGTTAAATTTTTATATTAAAATAATAAAACAATGTTAAAGTCGAAAGTAATTGATTGGTTTTTATTAAATTATTTACACGAAAAGAAAAAAAACACAAAAAATAAAAATTATTTTTTGTGTTTTTTTTCTTTTCGTGTAAATCTTTACATTTAATTAACATTTTATTCAACTTGCATTTCTAATTGACATGACTCGACCTGACACCTGGGATACGAAATAAATAGTCAAAAAAAGCAAGATTGTCAACGAAATGCTTTTTTGTGTTTTGATTGATTTTATTTCAAATGTTTTTTATAAGTATAGTGATAATTTTAGACGTTTTAGCATACTACGTTATAGATTTACCAAAAAAATAACATTCAAAACAAAACGCTAATTGGTCAACAAAATAAGTGAAAAAAAACAATTTAAACGTGTGTTAATTTTATGGCGGGGACAATTGCCGTTGTGTTTCTAAGAAAACAAAAATATGACAATATTACTAATACATTAGTGATTTTATGCTTTAAGCAATAGATATTATTTTATTGTTCACTTCTACTTACAGTATTTTTCTGCTTGAAACACTATACATTTCGTTATGTCAGGTACTTATGTATTTTATTTAACGTATATTAAAAATGAGTTCGGTTATCGGAATCCTTTCCGTGTGATGGCAGATTAAGAATATAGAATGTTGCTACTCCTATTAATCCTGGGTGTCGTAAGAGCTGACTAATTAACAAACTACATAAGTAAAGTGCTGAAAAGAGAAGGAAAACTTGATATAAATTCTATAACAACATGTCTGGCCAACCTATAGTAGGCCAAAACCACTTTTCGTAGGAAAGACATGTATCAAGCATAGCATTATTAAAGGATATTGATCTGATGAAGTGATCCGAATCCGAAACCCTCCTTTCCCTTTAGTGGAGAGGGCATGACAACGATGACAAAGAGCACCAGACTCTTGAGTTGTGTGTCTATGGCCGGCGGTACTCACGTAATATGTGTGTATTTATTTGCCCCGTATATTCCAAAAAAAATGTTTTTAACAAGATATTTTTCGACCTTATTGCTAAAGTAGTAAAATATCAAACTTTATTGGCATTTTGAGAAATTAAACTTAATTTAAAATAATATAAAACAAATCCTAAATGGTTTGTAGCAAAATATTAACAAATAGGGTCATCCCTATATGTTAACATTTTGTTTCAGCCTAACTGCCTGTTAAATATACTAGATTCCTTCTCTTTAAATATCTAGAGATCTTCTCCATCAGCTTATTTACATAAGTACGCTATTAGTGATGATTTTACATAGTATTTTGGTTTAAGGAACTTTGACAGCCGTGGTACCAATTACTTTCAAATTTTCTGTGTCAGAAATCCGATCTCTTTTGTTCTAATTTTAAATTTGTTCTAAAATTTAAAATCTGACAATTTATTCATATGTTCGAATTTTAAAAATTTATTTAAAGGTTTTCATAGACTAATGTACACTTATGTGTCAAATAATTTGAAATTTCGGTGTTACTAGTTTTGGATAGAGACATATGTAAGATTTGCACATTTTATCTGCTAAACAGTGTTTAATGTGAGATTATTATCTGAAACTTTATCAGGAACTGGTGAAACTGGCTTTTAATCATCTCCTATGATATCGGCCTTTTTCAAATACAATGTCAACCTTTTTTAAACGAATCTTAAGCGATTATGCTTTTTTTGGAATGAGGTTATATAAAGTCAACACTGTATCACTGTTTATCTGTAGCAAGGTTATAATAGTTTTTGGTGTATCCTTTAGTACATTCAATATAATAAGGGTAAATACCATGTCCAATAGATAATGCGTATTTAGTTTCCGTAAATTCACCTGTTATGGTATCTTTTAAATAGTTTATTGACGGATATGTAGCCGTATACTAAATAAGAAAATAAAATTGAGTTTCTTCTACACGTTTTAATACACGTGTTTATAAGTTGACAACTTTTTTTGTAATGCTTAGTTATTACAGCATAAAACTAATCTAAATTAAGCTTATAATTTAGTTTTGGTTTTTTTTATATTAATTATCTAGTGCCGTTTAGAAAATATAAAAATTGTAAGTTTGACTAATACTTATTTTATCCGTAATACTTTTTTATTATTAAATTCCAAGTCGTAGTTAACTTATAGAATAAGGTTTTGATAAAAGTTTCCAGAAAATATTTACCTCTTCAAATTTCAACATATCTCCAACGACCAATCATGTATTTTCGATCATAAATATCTTCTCGGTACATAACATCATCCAGCATGCGTTTTTGTTTTATTTTTTTATTAAAAAAAACATGCCTTTATTATGCCACACCACCACAAAGATTTTATTAAAACCTGTTAATCGCCATTCTTTACCAAACACAGCACTTACCTAAGTTAAAAATTATAAAAATCTTCGTACAACACAGTTAGGTTTACTTTTTAATTAATACCACACACTTTTAATTCACAAAAGTTCACAAGTCACAAGTTTTTTAATATTTTGTTTTTGTAATACAATATTGTTGTAACAGTTGGTGCGCTTTACAAACTAAACGAGAATCTGGTTTCTTTAAATCCGGTTCCTATATTTCCTATATAAGATAATAGACGCGAAGGATATAAAAAAAATTGTTCTGTAAACAATTGGAGTCCTAACAAAGCAGCGCTTCGCGGCTATCCGAAGCTGTACTGAAATTCTAAACCCTGACTTCGGTGTCCATGTCGCGCACCCCCCATTACTAAATTTCGTACCGGATTTTAAACGTCGTAACTCAATACTGATGAAAATACAAAAGCAACCTTACTCCGTGAGTATACAGACAAGAATGTAGCGGCAAGTAATGCCATATCCGACAGTCGTTAAAATTCCCAACGCGCTACAAGGCTATGAGAACGTATAATTTAAAGACGGAGCTGTACGCCTTGTTGTACACATATAGCCGTCTCGCTCGCGCTCATGAAGATGGTTGAGCAGCTTTTCGCACAACGATGTTGGATTGCTCATTTTTTTGCTATTCAGTATTGAATTACGTATTATTTTGTGAATTAGATTGTGTCGCGGTGTCATATTTTGCTCTCTACCTGGCGTTTCAACGGGGCGATAGGGAAGCAGGTTGGTATAATCTTTCTTTATCTCTTAATACTCAGTACAACACTTAGAAAAATAATATTTTTATTGCTAAAAAATGACGAAATGTAAAAAATAGGATTAAAATACAATTTTTAATCAAAAATTTACGTATGGATTTATTTTCTTTTTTCTTTTGGTACCGTAAAGCATTTGATGTTGAGATAACTGCAGATTTGGCGGACCTGTGGAATGAAATAAAATCTGGTATCAGTATATTATTTTAAATTTCTTAAAAGGTATAAAATCGATGCTTTAGGAAATATTTATAGGTAGGAAATATAATTTTTACTTTATTAAGAAATAGTAAGCATATCGGTTTCAATTTTTAAATGCTCTAAGGTCAAAAAATGTATTGAAACTGTTTGGTCAATTTATATTTTTTTTTGTTTCCAATACTATTTTTTAGAAATTAAATCTAAAATAAATTACCTATGTTTAACCATGATACGATAAGAGCACGAACTGAATAGAACAGAACAAACCTCTGTTACTTTTCTATTAACACGTATCTGTTTATTTATCAGAAATTTGCAAATAACATATTTAATAAAGACAAAAACAAAAAAAAAATAATTCAAAAGAAAATAAAATGACTATGAAAACATAACCTAAGTAAAAATCGTAACAAAAAAGACGAATAAATGTAAAAAAAAACAAAAAAGAAACGGCAAATAATAATAAACTATTGACGCGTTCTTGAGTCCGATTCGTTAAAAACATAAAAGTTACATTTACGATTAGAAGTCGGTAATAATCCCACATGTTCCGTATCAGACGGTATCTTACTGAATCTATCATATAACTCTTTTGGAGAAGGGTCCCGGGTTCAATTTCAATACAATAAATTTACTTCGACTTGACGATGTATGGTACTGTTTTTTAAGTTATAACCTTGCCAATTGTCCCAAGAATTATGTTTTTTATGGTGTCAACTAACAGACAGGTCACATGATGGTAAGTTACCACCGCCGCTTATATTCAACTCCAGAATTACAACTGAATTATATTCCTTCCTAGAAAGAATTGCTTGAAACCGAATTTATGTAAGACTGTGACATCACTAGCTTAACCAGTCTATTTGTGACAAATCGAATCAGAACTCTTCTATGGAAAGTTCGCATATAGTCCTTAGTTGAGTAACAAAAGCCTTTTCCTCTATTACTTGAGCTTAAGATCCAAATATAAAACAGTGAAATATGAATCTACTACACTACACCTTCATCAATGGCTTTTACAGTCCACTGTTGGACATAGGCTTCTCTTTAGGGGTTTTGGCCTACTATACCACGCTGGCACTAAACTACTCCTTACTTTGTAAATTTAGTTTTAGACACAATTTGTGAGGCTGAACAGAGATTGAGCTATTTTCTTTTATTGCACCTCTGCTGACCGAACGTTTTCGTTTTTATTAAGACAAAAAGTGGAAGGTAACTTGAAATAAAACACAGGACAGCTTGGGTAAAGGGCAATAAAAGTGACAGGTGAAGAATTAGGACTGAAACTGTAATTCTCTGTTGGTCTTACCATACAAACTCCATAGTGCAGATGACCAAATACGGCAAGGCCTAACATCAGGTGTATCATCAAGTACTCCAAGTGCGGCATGTTGAACGAGATCGTGACGGCAGCCAACAGAGGCCAGAACATCCAGTGGATCAGCTCACATCGGATGTGGCACATCTCCGCTATTATTAGACGACTCTAAGAACAAACGCGTTTGGAGTAAGTAACAATATTTTATTTAAACTAATATTATTAAGCTTAAGTGTTTATTTGTTTGATTTAGCGCGCTAATCTCAGGAAATGTTACTTTGAAGGAGGCTATAGGCCTTAAAACACTGCAACTATAGACGCCTCCTTTTGAGAAGCAAAGACGAAGTCGTGCGGGTCGGCTTATGCTAGATAGAGATACCAAGATCTGGATGTCGTAATGATCTGGATGTCGTAATAGCAACTGTTCCTGGATCCCTCTTATATGAGGCGCAGAGTGGCACACCGTGTGGTTTTAGTCGGTCCGGGGTTAAAACCCTGGGGCCTTCACACCACCGGGGTTTAAACCCAGGGGGGTATTAGTTTATCCGCATACAAACAGTCAATAACTTTTCTTTGAGGCACTGATTACAAATCTATTTTTCTGTATCAAATATACGTGAATAAAACTGAAAACGTTTTAAAATGTTATAGTTAGGTATGTATAAGATGTGTTTATGAATTCTCGTAGTTCCTATTATGTATGTGTGTCAAATGACATTCTAAAACAATACGTTCCCGATCAGATATCGCGGCGAGTACAAGTATATACTATCACTGCCTTTGCATTTTCAAGGGAAACAAACGGCTCAACCGTGATGGTGGTTATCAGAAAATACATGTTTTTTTGTGGTACCTGCCATCGCAAATACAAACACAATACAAACAATATATAATTGATGCGATTAATCTCTGAGAGCAAATATTTGTATGCACATCACACATCTTACACACTGCCGTCTGGCCTCTAACTAGACAGAGAGTGTGCTATGGTAACCAGACTGCTTATAAACACACTAATACCTTTTTTTATTATTTTAAGAACCTGTAAAAGTGACTTTACCAAGAGTTCTGAGCAGTATGGTGACCTACTCTATTGAGATGCTTTTTCTCGTCCCGGAGAGACGGACCGGGACCGACGGCTTAGCGAGACACGGCCGCGAAACATCACAGTGAAACATCTGGGCTCATTAAGAATTTCTTGTACGAAAAATTCAACAACACTTTTGGCACGACCCAGAAATCGAAACTGAGATCTCTTATTTGGCAGTCGCAAATATTTATCGTTAAACCAATCAGGCAGAAACAGAAACAGAGTTAACATAACATTCAAATGTTTATATGTTCTGCAAATATTTATTATGAATGTGTATATATATCATCATCATCAACAGCCTCTAACAGTCCACTGCTGGACATAGGCCTTTCCTTAGCAAGGAGGTTTTGGCCTACTATACCACGCTGGCTAGTCTGTTTGGAATAGGGTTTGTTTCAAGTTTTCCTTTTCTTTGTAATGATGTTGTCTTATATACTTTGTTCCCTTAGTCGCCTTTTACGACACCCACGGGATGAATTGGGGTGGTAACACTATGTATTCTTAATCCGTCACCACACGTTTTATGTATATATATGTATGTATTTACAAAGGCCAAGTGTCCAACATATGTGACATTATTATTATTAAAATTGAAATAAAAACTCATTTAAAATAGAGAACACAGAGAATATAATATTGCGTAAGAATAATTCATTGTCTCCTTTGTAAGCTGATCGAGATAAAAACAAATAGTGTCAGTTTGTCAGTGTTGTGTTGTAGCCAAACTATTTGTTTTATCATTGGCATTACCGTCGGCCTCGTATTTCACAGACTATCACACCAGTCCAAGGAAGCCAACCTGTCTATTTGACAGCTACATATATTTTAAATATCATTTGAAAGTGTTATTACATTTTTTAGCGTTTTTTTGTTTGTAATCGACTTTTGTGTGTTTTGTAGTTTGTTTTAACTATATTTCTTATTTTATTTGTTTATTTACAAATACTCTTATTTATGAAATGTATAGGAAACCTCATTGGTCTACGCGACGTCAAGAGGTCTTAGGTTCGATGCCCGGATAAAGCTAAAAAGTGTTATTTAGTTTTTTTTTTTGTATAAATATTTAAGAACAGCCTGGAGTTTAGAAGTTTGGGTCTTAACTCTAGTACCTCGGAGAGCATGTCAGGCCGTCCGTCTGACTGATCCCTCCCTGATGGTGTTGGATAGGCATCCCATCGAATTGTGAGAGTGAGAGAACAGAGAGTCTAGCCTATATTTGCGCACAGATCTGTGTACCATATCTCCTGCATAGACGACTGGTCTCCATTGAGATTGGGCGCTGTGGTCAAAAGGCTAGGAGTACGTCATTATCTTCATAGGCCGCAAATAAACAGACGCCTCAGTTGTTGGTGAGGAACTGCTGTCCGTGAACACTTTCTAAAAGTCACTATTAGACAGCCGTCTCGTTAAACTTCCTCTTCCCCTAGAGTTTAATAATCTACTGTCC
The DNA here is from genome assembly GCA_949316085.1 of Hypercompe scribonia. Classification (NCBI taxonomy): domain Eukaryota; kingdom Metazoa; phylum Arthropoda; class Insecta; order Lepidoptera; family Erebidae; genus Hypercompe; species Hypercompe scribonia. Next base: position 12,284,122 of record OX438986.1, read on the forward strand.
TCCTACAGAGGTCCGATAATCTCACTGAGCAAACGACGACTTGCTTTACAATGCTTTAAGTAAACATAAGATTAGTTAAGATTTATGAAGTCTGCTAAACTCACTGGTGCACTGTTTGTAGGCTACACAAATAGTTCACCTGTTGGAAAATCGAATCCAAAACACTTGATAAGCACCAGAAGTATATAGTGATAAAATTATTTGCAACTATTGCGCTATGCGTGTAACTTTTGGTTAATTTGTATATCAGTATTAATCATTAAAATTAAGAAATAAAGGGTGGGCCAAGAATTCGTCAACATTTAAATCTAACATCCCGCGCAAACATGTTACGGGAGTTCTTGGGACCGATGCTACTGGAATTTGCTAGCTACAATCGTAACACACGGTTTCAATAAGATGGAGCCGATTTTCACACATTCAATGAGCCGGTGGTCAAAGATATGTTGCCGACGTCCATGGCCACCCAGAAGACCAGATCTATCCCCAGCAGACTTCTTTTTATAGGGTTATTTGAAAAATTGTGTCTGCGTTCATAAACCAGATACACTACGTCTACTAAAAGAAAAAATCAGCGAAGAGTCAGAGTCAGACAAAATCTTGCCGACGAATATTCGAAAACTTCGATGTTCGCTTAGAAGAGTGCAAACGTCGAAACGGTGATCATTTACACAATGAAATTTTTAAAAAAAATTCATTCCAGATAACTAGCTTTCTTATAAATAAACAATTTTTATAATATATCAAATGGTTTTTATACAATTTTTTCAAATGTTAACTAATTCGTAGCCCACCCTATATGATTGAGATAAAAAGGTGGATCTCTAAATTGAATATAAATACCAATTGTCTGTAGTTCATCTTCGTCATAATCAACAGACATTAATAGTCCACCGGTGGACATAGACCAATCTTTAGGAAGAAGTTTTTATAAACAATAATGACGTAATTAATCATTTTCGGTACTCACAGCTATGTTACTGAAAATGGTTCCGTAAAGGAAGATAAACGCTCTAGGGTACTGTTCACTGATGTCATTGATCGAGTAGAAACCCCAGTAGGCGACGGCTGCTGTCACTGCGAAAGGTGACGATAGTGGTCGCAGCATTTCATGGAATGGATACATTTTACCGGTGCGATTCTTGTAGGATCTGAAAATGTAAGAAACGCGTCCACAACTACGTTTTTAAGGACAACTCACTTTAGAAATATAAATAGCCTATGTCACCGGGAACCTTGTGAACGTTTAGAACATGGACACAAAGAATATGTAGTCTCGGGAGGATAATTTGTGGGTCTCACAAAGTGTTGTCTCATGTGAGGTTTGAACCCACAACACTTAGCGCAGTAGAAAATGATGCGACGACCGTTTAAATCACTCCGCCATCCGTGCAGTGTTTTTATTTAAAAGGCGCATTGAATTGTAAGTTTTCACGTGGGTCGGTAGTAGATTATATAGTCACGCTTGTACTTATGAATAAGATGGGTAGAGATTAATGACACATTCATAGATTAGATTTGTTTTTCATTATCATCAACAGTTTTTAACAAACCACTGCCGGTCATTAGCATCTCCTTGGCTATATTTTTTAGCCTTCTACACCACGCTGGCCAGACAGGTTGTGATAATTTGTTTTAAGTTATCCTTCTCTTTGCAATGTTGATGTCCTGCGTAGTTTCACCCCTTAGTCGTTAGTTAGAGATGGTGGGATGATCAGTTTGTAAAATAATTCAAAAAATGTTTGTGGAGAAAAAAAACTGAGAATTCAGACAAGTGTTTGAAATGAATAAACACAAATATCTTTCGCTATGGAAGATAAATGTTTATTATTCCAATGAGTTATTAGGGCTACATTTATTTAAATTTGTGTCTTAGGTAAAAACATGAGACGGATCTGATACCCCTATGCGATACTGGGGGGGAAGGTGTAAGAGGAAATTAGTTAGGTTAAAGTTTGTTTCCCTTTGATTTTTTCATGTTTTAGTTTTAATTTGATGCGTATTAAATTAATGACAGAGTCCCTGCGATAGTTCAATCAAGGACATATATATAATACAGTTGTCTTCCAATTAATAAATATAAAGTATATATATTAAATTAATACAGTATCTAGCCATCTGTCTTATTAATATCCTTGACTGGGTCCATTGATCGATAGGAAAAATTACAATAACTATAAATGATTTATATAAACATGAAGGTTTCTGAGAAAAGATAGACATAGATGTTTGTTACTCAAATTCTGTTAAACCAATTTTAATGAAATTTTGCACAGATGTGCATGGAATTACCACGAGCAACACCACGGGTAAAAGCTAGTGTTAAAATAAAAGAAAATACACTTACAAATAGACGTTATAAATGGAACCAGGTAATGTAGTCACTGGTCCCACGAGATGGAGAACAATCTCCAGAATACTCACTACGGTGTAGTCACCGAACACGTATGACTTGTAGTACCCTGGGCCGTACACTCCTTCTATTATAAACAGTCCAGATGAGAACTGGAAACAATAATAGTAATTTGACATATCTCCCACACAAGTGACTGATCCCGGATAAGTGGGAGTTGGGAAAGCTTCACACTAGGCCACTATAGTGTGGGTCACCATATTGCATTGTCTGCATTCGCAATGAGTATGGTGACCACAATTCATAGATTCTGTTCATGCTTTCCATCAGAGCAGAGTCACTTTGGCAGGTTATAATTAAAAAAAACTATGCAGAGCAAGTGTAAAATCTGTAACCAAAAAAACTCAGCAACAGTTTTTACTCGACCCGGTAATCGAACCTGAGAGATCTATTGTTCGGCAGTCGTATACGCTAACCACTAAACCAACTGCCTCGTTGTTCTGGTTAACTAATATTATGACGCGATTATGAATTTGTTTGTTTGTTACAATTTACGTCTAAAACACTAAACTGATTTATAGAAACTCTTTTATCAATGGCTACATTATCGGTGAGTAACACTGGTTTATATTTACTTATTACAACGGTAATTGGCGAAAAAGCTAGTAATATATCAACATCCACTTACCCACATGCTGACATCATATCCCCAGGGTATGTACAATATTAGTGTGTTGTATTTCTCCCAATGACATATGTAAAAGTTGAATACCACACTAACCACTATTAGGAAACCTCTGCAATTAAAACAAAGTTTATTAATCTAGATATTTCTTTTATTTAAAGCAAAATAAGGGGTAGAGACCATCAAGAGGTCGTAATCGAGAAGACAAGTCATTGCCTCTGACTACAAACGTTCGTCTTTTACGTAAAGGAGCCACGCGTAAACACATGTGGTTCGACTTGAGTATACCATGACCTGAAACGCAACAAAATAACTTGCATTCCATTGCACACGTGAGTTACCGATTGTTTGTTTACTGACCACTTGCCATTGCACACTGAGGATTATGAGTCGGACCCCATATTTTCTTTAGATATTGACGCAACATTAGTAGTTTCCCTCCGGGAGTTCCCCAGCCCTCAGCGGCACCTCACTTAAATTACCTATTAGGTAATAGACAAGTAGAACAAAAAAATCATGATTGAACATGTATAACAAATAGACAAACGAACCGTATTGGTGTAATCAAATGACGACTGAAATAGTCAACTATAATTTCTGCATGACACTGAATTTATATTTCTAGTGTGGAATTTGTTTTTTTTTTTTAATTTGTCAGCCAGCATCAGTAAGCATATACACTGTGACTGGTGAGATACCTTCAATACTTATGGAGAGTACTCGGTACTCGATTCTCGTTAACTTGATATAAAAAAAATAGGTGCTTATTTTTTATCGAAATGTCTCTAAAAAATAAGTCCGCGCGGTGTCCAAGTATTCCGCAATTAAATACTGGGCTCTCGGTGTACTGTGTACGAAGTTTACTAAGAAGTTATTTAATATTTCGTTTTTATGTTATTTTATTTCATGATATATGTTCGCATACTATCACGTCCTCAAATATTGAAGGTATCTCACCAGTCAGTCTGTATAATAAAGAACCATAGTAGAAGCCATAATATTCTTCTCATTACAACAGTCTCTTTTTTATAAATCTGAGCTTTGTGATGATGCTACTAATTATTGATACAAAGAAAATAATATAATAAAATACAAAAAATAATTTACCTAAAACAATTTAAAGAGTACTCGGAATCTCGTCCAAAAACTGATATCAAAGCGTACGGTATTAAAAATACGATGTACGAATCTAACCCATGGTCGAACAGTTCTCCTAGAGGTCCTGATACACCGAGCCGTCGGGCTTGCTTACCATCAATCCCATCTGAAAAGGACAGTCACGATTAATCGGTCGCAAATAATTCCTCGGGTTTTAATGTGACTGCACTGAAGACATCGTTGTTTAATGGTCACCATGCCGCTTTCTAATACGCTGAGTGTTGCAGCTTCAAACCCTATATGGGACAAAACTTTGTGTGATCCATAAACTGTTGGCTGGATTGTAAGTCTGGGTGTTCTATATGTCTGTTTGCACAGCTCTTTGTGACACTGTAATATTCCTAGATCGTGAATGACTTTTGTTGTGACTGTTGATTTACGTATTATATAGGTTTACTACATCTAGATACAGAACTAATGATCATTATCTTGTATGGGAATCGAACCCTAGACTTCTACCTTTGTTAGCAGCAAGAAACGCTAACCCTTAGAACAACATACCAATTAGTCATTTGTAAATGTTTTTTGTCTAACTCACTCTTTTTGCTGCTTTCGCGAGGTTACCAAAAACAGTTCTATCAAATTACAAATTCGAACGTACTCACCTAAATTATATGCCAAAAATATAAAAATTCCACAAGTAACAAAAACCCAGTTGGGTATTTCATTTGGATAGTTCTTGAATCCAGGTCTCCCTCCTGCTGCATAGAACTCTTGATCGTACACATTAAGCAATAAGACTGCTACCATCATGAGGAGGAAACCAGCGAATGTGATTACATTTGGTGCAATGAATTTTGGTGTAATCTGGAAAAAGAAAGTCAGCTATCAACTGAGCTACAGTATTTCTGAAGAAACAGTACAAACATCAAAATTATAGAATAGTATGATATACACGTCAATATCATGATAAATTTGGTAAGTACATATGTGTAACACGTTTTTAGTTTGAAAATGAGCAAACAGGCAGTTAACAATGCTAATTTCTCAAAGCAATTCATAGCTGACGGAGCAGTAGACGGAAGTAAGATAGTAGAGTCAGATATCAACACGAACGGGCCGGCTCGTACAGTACTACCATCTCACAGAGAACAGCTGAAGACGACAGCGTCCGTGTTTTCGTGTTTCGTTTGTGAGTGCGAGTCCGGAGACCAATAGACGGGTGTGACAGTTCTCGTCGCAAGTGTGTGAGCCTTACATTGCCACGACGACTGTTATGACTTTTACGTCAGCGAGCGGGGCGTGAAAAAGCATGTCATTAGGCCGCCAGTGTGGGTCACCATTCTACAATGTCAGCATTCGCAATGAATGCGGCGACCACAACTCTTGTATTCTGTTCATACTTTCCATCAGGCAGAGTAGTGTCACTATGGCAGGCTCTTAAAATAAATAAAAACGTTTTGAAGTGAAAGGAATAAAATAAAAAAATGCAAAAGAATAAGAAAACTCTTACTTCTTGTAAAACGGTTATAAATACCAGTAGCACCAAAGTATTAGGAGATTTTTAAAAACTAAAATTTTCGAAATCTAATCAATATTATCACAATAAATGAATTATAGTAAGTTACCTATCAAAGAATTACACACATCTTATATGTACATGCGAGTTTATACTTGCAAAATGTGTTCCATACATCTAACAATAAAAAATAAATTAATAGCATCATACGTCACACGCGGCCGTCTGATCCTAAACTAGGCAAAGCCTGTACTATGGTAAACCAGACTGCTGATAAGCATACGTAAAAATTTCTAAATACATAAATATTATAGATATATTACACTCAGACATAGAACGAATATCCGTGTTTATCACACAAATATATGTTCTAAGTGGGAATCGAACCCATGACCTTTAATTTAGCAGCCAGAACTACTAACCTCTAGACCAACAGACCCGTCAATATAGGTATAGGTTTACATTGAAAGAGATCAGTATAATACAGTATATCTTATTGCACTTTTTCTTTTTTTATTAAGAATTATAATAATTGGATAGTAGACCCATTGGCACTTGCAAGTATAGAGATAGATGTGTGTTGCCACTCTTATGTCCCTCAACATTAGGGGTGTCTTGAGTAAAATCACTCAATGAAAGGTAGGTAGTTTTTCTTACCTATTTTTTTCTTTTCTGTTATTATACTACTGTGACTTACTTTGACTATTGTGTTCCATGTTGGGTGCATCAAATACTTTCCAATTGGGCTTGTGTCTATAGCGTTGTACTGGAATCAAACGACGTAATTAAAACAAGGATTAATTTTACAATTTAATTATCTACTCAATATTAATTGTTTTATAAGAATATATTTTTAATAATTACGCACCTTCATATATTTCTTCATATGTATAATAATTACATCTTTAAGCTTAAAAAAATCTACGCAAAACTACATCAAAGTTATAATCAAAACTAGGCTCTTATTAATTTTTTGTGTTCCTTTTTTCATTTTTTTATTTTTTCAAAGACAATGCCCACACGAAGAATAAGTCTTGTGTCGCGGGGGACTTTACAAACATACAAGAAACGGACACAAAGAACACCCAGACTCAGAACAACAATTTGTAAATCACACAAAATGTTGTCCTATGTGGGGTTTGAACCCACAACACTCAGCACAGTACAGTTTCCTTGTCAATGCTCTGTCTTATTGAATGAGATATTTTGTTATAGAAAACCTCTTTACGTTTGGAATAGACTAATTTAAAAGTTTCTATCTATACTTTGTTTCCTTAGTCCCAGAGCTTGGTACATTTCTGTTCTTGATTTCTCTAAGAAAGTCCTTTAATATTTATCATATAGGTACTGTTCCATTTTATCTTATCAGATATGACCTGCATGACGTTTAATCCCACTCTACCTCGTAATATACATACATACTATGCACAAATAGTACCAGGCTCACATAATTGCTAAGAGTTAACAGCACATTCACACACCCAGTGTTCCTTAAGTACAACATATATTTCAAGGTTAATACTACAGGAAATCGTCCGTTAGTATATTTGTACTTAATAAACAAGTTTATATGTGTTTAGTCACACGGCTTCTGTATCCACAGAAATTGCAAACTTTAGATCATACAGAAACTGTAAGGAGGTGCCCCTGGGACAGAAAAAAAATACATAGAAAAACATAATTTTTTTAACTTATTTCATAAAACAAATCGATTTCATAGTCGACCATTTTTCTTTCCTGTGTGGAAATCCCCCCGAATACCATCTACTGGTGGTTGTGTCGGACTCGAACCGACCAAACACCGCACGCTGTCTCAGGTACCAGAAGCCGAGGAACCAGGTGTACCCAAGAAAGGAAAGTAATTCTGGCGACGCAATTATAGTTCGATATGAAATGCAATAGATACGATAGATCTCTTTAACTATTTCTATTTTTTTATGATTACAACTTAATACAAATAAACCTTAGTCCTTACCTTATATTTTTTTAATCCTTTTAGTTGGTCGTTCGTCATATATTTATAGTCAAACATTTTATTTGCTCACCTAGCAGAACTGCTGGCACTACACTGAGAAAAAAACAGTTACCTTAAAACAATTATTATTATGTGTTGTTGTCTATTTACGTAGTTTGACCTTCAAGCTACCCGCATAATTATAAAACATAAAGACCATAATGGCCTGTTTGGAGTTTCAATTTGCTTTGATAGTACCAGGAGACTATGACGAGGTGGTAGTTAATATAATATGTTATATTTGCGTGGTTACAAATAAATTACTTGAATACTTTAGATCTACTTTGAGAGTTCACATGATAAGAGTTAATTAAGTTTTTGACAAGCGTCTATAACTCTCTTTTTTTAGGGTTTCGTACCTAAATGGTAAAATGGAACCCTATTATTAAGACTCTGCTGTCTGTCTGTCTGTCACCAGGCTGTATCTCATAAACCGTGATAGCTGGAAAGTTGAAATTTTTATAAATTATGTATTTCCGTTGCCGCTATAACAACAAATACTAAAAATAAAAAAATTAAAATGTTAAAAGGGGTCCGACTTCGGACTCGATCCGACCGTCCGGGTCCGACGAATGCGCGAGTCCGACTTGGACGTTTTTCTTATTTACTAGCAGCCCATCCCGGCTTCGCACGGGCATAATATTATAATAAAAGAAAATATACAATGTTTTACAGTAAGTTTCTAAAAAAATAACATTTATTGAAAACCAAAAACTAAGATATTAATTTTTTTTTGTGAATAACTAATGTAATTAATTATTCACAAAAAAAATAATAATTTAATTTCGTGATGTTGACTCCGCTCCAGTACCTCTTCAACGCATAGCTAGCCGAGCGGAGTTTTTTCTATTATTTAAACTGGTGATATCTTTTGAATGGAATATCTGAATCGAATCATTTAAAAGGTGATATGAAGGTATTGAAGTAGTCTTAAATAATGATTTATTTATTTTGATAAGGATCAATACCTAGGTACGAATAAAGAGCCTTTTCTGGCGGTGGTATATATTTTGTTTTAATAAAAGGACGCTTATTGTGACGTAACTATAAAAGATAGAGACATGCTGTCGCGACATTTTTTATAGATAGTGATGTGTTCTAAAAAATTGTAATACATCATTTTGTTCTATCATTAATAGTTTTCGCAGCGCACGTGATTGAAGGAAGTTTTTTGTTAATTTTTTTACACCTTGAGTTAGATTATTGAAGTTTTTTTTGGGGTGCTGGGCTAGAAAACCTCCACGTGGTGCACCCTGGAAACGTTGGCGATGGTGTTGTTCATCACTGCCAACGGCTAATATTCTAGCACGAAGAGGAAGCCATTTCTTCGGCAATTCGGCCGAGACTTGGTCCAACAGAGCGGGCGTGTCTGTCGGATCCTCTGTTGGCTCTTCGCTCTTCGGAGCATTGAGGAGGAAAATCTCGGTAAAAAAATCACGATGATGGGACCCTTTCTAGTGTCGGAAATCCTCCGCTCAGCGGTTGAAAAGGTAGGACGGGCTCGGTGTGCACTTACACTGCCACCGAGCAGGTATCAGGAGACGTAGTCTCCCTGCCGCCGTCGGTATATCGTAGTCCCGAGTTGGAGTCTCGCGATTCCAATCGGGGGCGAGGGTCTTGGCTTAACCGCCCAGACTGCGAGGAAGAAAACCTCTCTAAAAAATTACTCCGAATCCCGTGTTCTGGTGCGTGACCAGGGGATGCATGGCTGATGGGTAGTTCAGTTGTAAGCGCACTCCCAGCCGGAGCACCTGCGGAACCCTCGGTTGGGCACAAATTTACGCTTGCCCGGGTATTGGGGATCTCTGCCCGGGTCGACCTTTCTTCTCCCCATCTCGTGGGTTCAAAAATGGATGAAATTAAAAACACAAACAATGAAAATATAGCAGAAAAGAAAGAGAAGAAGAGGAGTGCGAAAAAGAAGAATACAAGAGCGGGCGACCTCTCGTCTGACGTAGAGGATGTAATGGCTGGAACACCTATCTCGGTGGGGCTCCCAGAAGTCATTTTGGCTACTGGGAGCCGAAGAACATCGGAACGATTGCGTTCCAGATCCACTGCGGGCGGTAACTCTAGTGCAAATATGGATGCATTGAGGCTTACGGAAATGGAGTTGTACGAGAGCCGGAAACGCGGACGCTCCAGGGATGATGAGAGTGACATGTCCGAGGAGATGTTGCCTCCTAAAGTCACCAGCAGCCGTAGAGGGAGGACACGAACTCCGATCTCGGCCCCGTCAGGCTCCGTCTTCTGCAAGGCGGAAGCCTATAGACGGGTCAGGGCAGACGGCGAAATCTTGGCGGAGGAGGAGATTGCGGATCTCCTGCTAAAAATAAAGGAGCCGATGGTGGGGGATTCAGTTCCTCAAACACCATCGTCCATGCAGGAGAGAGCGAATGCAGCGGTGGCCATCATTCACAAAGTGGCCACCAAGTCGAGTAACCTTAAGGGCTCCTTTGTGAAAGCCCTTAAGGACTCCTCTTCCGCTATTGTGGGGGTCGTGGATACCCTCATCGGGGACGTGACTCGGCTCCAAGCGGCCAACGATCGCCTGACGGGGCAAGTGGCTGAGCTCAGCGCTCAGTTCGCCCAATTCCGAGCGCATCGCCCGACAGAGGATCCGGTCACGTCCCCGTCTCAGTCTGCCCCCTCTTCCAGCCTCGGTGGCATTCCTGATGCCCATCTGCGCCAAATAACCGATGCAGTATGGCGCATGATGGACGGGCGTCTGGCTGGCTTGGAGGCAAGGCTGCCACCAGCTCCTGTTGTCCGGCCGCCGTTTGCGGGCCATAAAGCGAAGGTTGCATCGGTGTCAGCATCGCTTCCCGTTGCGACCGGTCACGTGTCCTACGCGTCGGCGGCAGCAGTTTCTGCTGCTCCTGCAACTGTTCCGAGGGCATGGCAGGCCGCCAAGGCAACAGCCCGGACGCCCGCACCGAGGTCAGGGCCCAAAACCCAAAGGCCCAAAAAGTCGGGGTGGCTAAGAAGTCCCGAAAGCGGGGTAAGAAGGCTGCACAAATAGCAGCCTCTACCCCGCAGGCGCCATTGGCTGCAGTGGCTGCCACAAAGACGCCGCGCAAACTACAGGTGCCTAAAAGCGCGGCCGTGGTAGTCACCATGTCACGGGAGGCAGCTAGCAGCGGGCTGTCCTACGCAGCAATTTTCAAAAGGGCCCGGGACAGTCTCGCTCACGATTTCGGGACAGTAGGTGTCAGAATGCGCCTCGCCCAAACGGGAGCTCGAGTCCTCGAGTTCCGTGGGGCTGAAGGTGCTAAGACGGCGGACACAATTGCCGAGAAGTTGCGAGGTATGTTTACGGCTACGGATGGTGTCAAGATCGCCAGGCCCACCAAGTGCGTAGAATTGCGCATTTCGGGCCTGGACGACTTTATAACGACCGAGGATGTCCGCGTTGCAGTAAGAGAGAAGACGGGTTGCAACGCGGACAACATTAGGGTCGGCACCATCCGCCCCGGTCCAGGAGGGCTTGGCGCAGTGTGGGTCAGCTGTCCCGTAGCGTTGGCCAAAATGTTGGGCGACGCCGGCAGGCTGCTCATCGGTTTCGTGAGCGCTAGGATCACAGTCCTGGCGGCGAGACCAATGAGGTGTTACAAGTGCCTGGCATCGGGGCACACACGCGCCAAGTGCGTCAGTTGTTTCGACTGCAGCGGGTTATGTTTCCGCTGCGGTCGACCGGGGCACAAGGCAGCTGACTGCTCTGCCGCCCCTCACTGCCCGGCGTGTGCGGCGGGTAAAAAGGCCGCCAATCACCAAATTTGGCAGAGAAGCTGTAAACCTCCCTACAATTCTCGGCAAGCGTCGGGGGCTGGCCAATCGACCCAGGCTGCCTCTGATGTCGTTCGCATGTCGGCATCGTTGCCCATGGAGGAGGTTGTAGAGACGGTCGAGTAATGGCCCAAGTCTCCAACCTCCTGGTCCAGGCGAACCTGAACCACTGTGCCGCGGCGCAGGACCTTTTCCTGCAAACCATGGCACAGTGGTCGATCGGTGTTGCTGTAGCCGCGGAACCCTATTATGTTCCTCCCCGTCCAAACTGGTTGGGTGACCGGAACGGTTCCGTGGCAGTCGTCGGCTCCACGGCGGCTCATTCCCCGCCCTTGTCGCTAAGAGACAAGGGCACTGGATATGTTGCTGCCGAGTGGGGGGGGATCACTGTATATGGTGTATACTTCTCCCCCAACCGGAGTTTGAACGACTTCGAGGTTTTCCTTAACAACTTGGAAACCTCGATGCGGCGTCTAACGTCTGGGCACGTCTTAGTGCTGGGGGACTTAACCGCAAAGTCCATTGCGTGGGGTTCCCCCAGGACGGACGCTAGGGGCGAGGCCGTAGAGGAGTGGGCGGCCTCGGTGGGCCTCTGTTTACTAAACAGGGGCTCCACCAACACGTGTGTGCGACAGCAGGGAGGGTCGATAGTGGACCTTACGTTCACTACCCCTGCCCTCGCCGCACGAGTAAGAAACTGGCGTGTCCTGGATGAGGTTGAGACGCTCTCGGACCATCTTTATATCCGATTTGAGCTCTCCCGGTCCCAGGACGCCAGTAGCGGTCACGCGGCGCGGCGTTCTTCTCGCTTTCCGCGGTGGGCTGTAGCCAAATTAAATAGGGACCTACTAGAGGAGGCGGCCATTATTCACTCTTGGCTGTCTCCGCAGGCCCCGACCGAGGAGGTCGACATTGGGGCTGGTCGCTTCTGCGATGCCATTGCGCAGATATGTGATGCGGCCATGCCCCGCATCCGAGGTTGCCGGCCTCCACGGAAGGAGGTTTACTGGTGGTCCCAGGAGTTGGCGGACCTCCGTGCGGCCTGTACTCGTGCCCGGAGGTCCTACACCCGTAGTCGGCGTCGACACCGCGAAGAAGACGGGGAGGACCAGCTTCATGAGGAGTACCGAGAGGCGCGGAAAACTCTGAAGCTGGCCATCAGCCGCGCCAAAGAAATTAAGAGAAAGGAAATGCTGGAGGGTCTCGATCGTGACCCCTGGGGTCGCCCTTATCGCGCGGCGCGACAGAAGCTCCGTACGTTGGGCCGCCCCCTTACAGAGACACTCCAGCCCAGCTTCCTGCGGGAAGTGGTCGAGGGCCTTTTCCCGCAGCGGGTGGAGCATACACCCCCGTCGATGGCCTTCATGGTCGGAAACGACGGGGAGAACGAGGACAATGTTCCGCCCGTCAGGGAATCGGAGGTAGGGGCGGTTGTTCTACGGATCCGCTCTAAGAACACCGCCCCTGGGCCAGACGGGATACCTGCCCGTGTGTTGGCCCGTGCCCTCGAACACATGTCGGACCGCCTCAGGGAGGTCTTGGACGCTGGCTTGTCGTCCGGACGCTTCCCTGAGTGCTGGAAAAGCGGGAAGCTGGTCCTATTAAGGAAGCCGGGACGGCCTGCCGATTCGGTGGCGGCCTATAGGACCATCGTGTTGCTGGATGAGGCGGGTAAACTGTTTGAGAGGATACTCTCTGCCCGCATCGTCCGGCACCTTTGCGAGGTGGGCTCCGATCTGTCGGACGCCCAATTTAGTTTTCGGGCGGGGCGTTCGACGGTCGATGCCGTGCTGCGCCTGAGGGCCGTTACTGAAGAGGTGGTGAGCTGTGGCGGCGTGCTGTTGGCGGTGTCGTTGGACATCGCCAACGCATTTAATAGTCTGCCATTTAGCTGCATCAGGGAAGCAGTCCACTACCACGGGGTGCCAGAGTACCTGAGGCGGCTTGTGGCAGACTATCTTGAGGAGTGTACCGTCGTGTACGAGGACTGAGATGGTATTCTGAGGCGGCGGCCCATGTCGTGCGATGTTCCGCAGGGGTCCGTCCTCGGACCACTCCTGTGGAATATGGGATACGACTGGGCCCTTCGAGGTCGTCTTCCCCCCGGGCTGGGCGTAATTTATTACGCCGATGACACATTGGTCACGGCCCGGGGGGTGAACTTTCAAGAGGCGGCGCGCCTGGCCACCGTGGGAGTCTCTTCGGTGGTCGGGCGCATTGAGGCGCTGGGTTTACGGGTGGCCTTAGACAAAACGGAAGCCCTTTTGTTTCATGGGCCCCGTCGTGGTACACCCCCCGGCGCCTCCATCGTAGTCAATTCGGTCTTCGTACCGATTAAGGCCCAGATGAAGTATCTGGGCCTGATCCTCGACGGCAGGTGGTTCTTCGACGAGCACTTCCGACAGCTTACTCCAAAGCTGGTCGGTGCTGCCTCTGCTCTTGGGCGACTTTTGCTCAATTTGGGTGGAGCCAGCGTCGCGACGAGACGGCTATACACGGGGGTTGTTCGGTCAATGGCGCTATATGGTGCACCGGTGTGGGCGGCGGCTTTGACCGCCCAGAATAGGGCTCGCCTCTGGCGCCCTCAGAGGATATTGGCGGTTAGAGCCATACGCGGTTACCGCACCGTATCGACGGAGGCGGCGTGCGCCTTGGCTGGAACTCCCCCGTGGGATTTGGAGGCGGAAGTGCTCGCCGAAGTTTATCGACGGACGGCTGACTTCCAGGCGGGTAGCGGCATACGGGCCCCGCTCGAGGAGATACGCGAGTGGCGTGAGGCCGCTCGTCGAGCCACGATGGCTCGTTGGTCGTTCCGGTTGGAGACTCCACGTGCTGGCTTCGCCCTCGTGGAGGCTCTCCAGCCGGTCATCGCCGAGTGGGCAGGGCGGCAGCACGGGACCCTTTCCTTCCGACTGACGCAGGTCCTTTCCGGGCATGGTTGCTTCGGAAAGTATCTGCACTCGGTCGCCAGGAGGGAATTGAGTCCCGCCTGTTACCACTGCGACTGCAGTGAGGACTCGGCTCAGCACACGCTGGCGGTTTGTTCCGCCTGGGCGGCGCAGCGTGGGGTCCTCATTGCAGTGATTGGAGGAGATCTCTCGCTATCGGCCGTCATACGCTCCATGGCCGGTAGCGACAGTTGTTTTACCGCGGTCGCAACCTTCTGCGAAGACGTATTGTCGCAGAAGGAGGCGGCGGAGAAGGCCCGGGAGGACGATATCCACTCGGACCCAATTCACCGCCGGCGAACCGGGCGGCGGAGGCGCGCATACCAGCGCCTCATGCCGCCTTGAGTGTGGCCGCGGGTGGACGGGGCGGGTTTTCCCCTCCACCCGCTATAATGGCCAGCCGCGAGGAGGCGACGTCCGCGTGTGCCGTACGTCGCCTAAAATAGAGAGTTTAGCCATAGATGGTGCCCGCAGTTTCGGGCAGGCGCTAGAACGGATCTGGATGTCGTAATAGCAGCGGTTCCCGGATCCCTCCTATCTCAGGCGCAGAGTGGCACACCGTGTGGTTTTAGTCGGTCCGATTCCAACACACCACCCCGCCGTAAACCCCGGTAGGGTGACGGCCCGAGGTGGTTTCCACATGTTAAAAAAAAAAAAAAAAAAAAGATTATTCAAGTTTTAGTAAGCATCCCCAATTTTTTAGAAAATGAAGCAAAGCGTATGTCACTTGAGAATAGTGTAGCTTGCCAATGGTGAAAGAATTTTTTAAATCGGTCCAGTAGTTTCGGAGCCTATTCATTTCAAACAAACAAACAAAAAATCAAACCTTTCCTCTTTATAATATTAGTATAGAAAATCTGAATTGAGAGAGGTTTGTGGCGTTTGTTAGGAAAATCTATGTTAGATAGCAGCACACAATGATATGCAAATGATGTGTTGGTTTTACATGTAATATTTACGATGGGAAATTTGTAAGCTCATCAAGTCAATATAGCTATTGTGGTATCTATTAATTTCTCAACTGTAGGAGAGCCTTGTTTCGGCGTAGGTGGCCAGTCGAAGCTATACTACGGCCTCTCAGAAGATCGGTGTGAAGGCATTCTTGTTTTTGTTTCAATTATAAAATAAGTTTACCAGAGATCCGAGCTCATCTATTACAGTCCCAAAATATTGGTTGACCTCTGTGACAGATGACTATGAAATAGACGGAGTAACTTTGAAAAAACAATTTTATTTTTTATTACCTATATTTTCATTTTTTTAGTTCCTGTTTTATCAAAAATGAAGTGCCATATGTTATATATATATAAAAATCACTCTTAAATGAATCTCGAACTAAAATGACACTAGTGACATCTGTCACAGAGATCAAGCTACGTTTTAAGGACATAGTTCTGGAGGTGGCAACGTGCATACATATCTTGAGTTATTGTGGTTGTAGACGTTGAAGAGCGAGGTAGTTTTACACTCACTTGTGACTCATTTTCTTATTTACTCCATAAAGAAAAGAAATCCGGAAACCATCGTGACCACACGTCACGTGACGGATTAAGAATACATAGTGTTACTACCCCTATTCATCCCGTAGGTGTCGTAAAAGGCGACTAAGGGAACAAAGTATACAAGACAACATCATTACAAAGAGAAGGAAAACTTGAAACAAACCCTAGTCCAACCCGTCTGGCCAGCGTGTTATAGTAGGCCAAAACCTCCTTGCTAAGCAGAGGCCTATGTCCAGCAGTGGATTGTAAAAGGCTGTTGATGAAACCATCGTGATTTTTTACTACAGTAAGGTGTGTTATGGCCACATTTTGTATATTTTTTTTTTTTAATTACGATTCTTAAGAGAATCAAAACAGTCGAGCTGCGATCTTATATTTTTCCTTTCTAAGTTAACACTCACCTATTACAACACTTAACAGCGCAATCGCCTATATAAATACATTATTGATTAGTTAACACCTCAACACACGCTAAGTATCTAATGAATACATCTAATTGAAATCTATATTCCTAATATAAACAATTTAAATTAAATTCACCAATATCCTTTAATCACCCACTGTTAGACATAGGCCTTTCTTTAAAAAGAGGTTTGACCCACTATACCACGCTGGTCAAATGTTTGCCGCCTCTTTATAGTCCTGTTGTCTTGTGTAATGTGCTTCCTTAGTTGTCTCTTACGACATCTGTGACATGACTAAGAGTGGTGACACTCCTAGTCTCAATCCGTCATCACACAGACGTTTGGTGGACACGCACAGTAAAACAAATTGACGTATAGCGTAATAACCGAGAGTATTTCTACAACACTAGTAAAACAATGAAAAACACTCGTGAAACACTGAACTAATACCTACATTACACTTAGTTTTATTTATTTCCTTGTCACAGTTTAGTTAAATATGAAAATTGAACAGAGCATAACAACATGTGCTCCAACCTACTTACTGGCACCGTTACTGATAATGTTGTTCCGTCCTTTATCATTGGAAGCTATTCCAAATAATCTTTATACTATGATAGGACAGAATTGATACAACATAATCTTATTTGTATAGTTTTTTTTTTAATTTTTACGGTACCAAATTATTCTACAAAATATAGACATAGTAAGACAGAAAGATCTGTGTTACTATGTCTATATTAATTGATATTAATTACACACAGCTTGTAATTAATATCAAGAACCAGTAGCAGTGCCTTCTAACTCCTAAGTCCGACAAATAAGAATATCTGTAAAAGATTAATTAACATTGTACGCATCATTTATCACAGGAGATTCTTCATAGAAAACCGGAGTTAAGTAATCGTTTCATTACTTTATCTGAATGAAAGACGTTATAGGAACCCTCACAGGTTCTAAAGTGAGGAACTCGCAGGACGGCAATGCACTTAAAGTTTGAAAATATAGCCCATTGTGGAGCACTAAAGTGTGTCCTTGAGTCTACCTTACGGCTAACCGCCAGTACCTAGATAATTTTACTAATAGTTTTTAGGACTTTTAGGATGTGATTCTACTTACGATTAATAACAAAAATAAACAATGCTTTGCTGATAACAACACCTCAATGTTCCCCACACAAGACACTAAGGTTAAAGTTGAGTGAGAAGGCATAGTATAAATATTATGATAGAAGCACAATACTCTATGGAAAGTACACATTTATAATTTACACTTGTCAGATATATATATATATATAATATATTTTTATAATAATATTTAACACAGAGTACCGAAAGCATTAATCGAGCTGTAGTAAATTGTGTCTAGTGTCGGGTTTCAAAGAAAAGTATATTCTGTTCACATCTACCCGCATTTTCTAGTTTTTTCTAATAGGATAGAATAATTTGTTATTGTGGTAATGTTTGTTTGTGTTAAAATAATGTTGTATAATGCAAATAAATATTAAATACATTTATAAGTGTCGTTTAAGGTAAATTAATAAACTGTATGTACGTACGTCGGCTGCAAGTTCTTATCACAATTAATATATAGGTATAGTCGTAAGCAACACAAGTCTCGCTTCACAAATACTACAATAACTGTATAGATAATCTTTATTTATCGGAATTATCAAACGCTGTGACCTAATATTGATATTTACTATTAATATTTGTATTTGTATTGTTTTAAAATACAGTTTTTACGATGGGACTAAATGAGACAGTTAGGTATCTTGATGGCAATCGACTTAAGGCCACATTTGCGTTAGAGGGTTTTTTGCCGGATCTTCACCATCAGTAACAACTTACAGTCCACTACTGGACAGAGTATTTAAACAAAGTAAATCAGTCTAAGAATGAAATCAAATGGGATAAGTCTTACGTTATGTTAATTAACAGATATTATCAAGATATCATAACCTGATACTATCAAAAACTACATATATTTATCTCTTGCTATGTGATTGAGTCCTGGTACTTGTGTAAATTATCAATAAATAAATCCACGGACAGAGTGGTAGTAGTTTAAATTTATTGAAACTTATAACGACAGACTCAAATTTTATCTTAGTTCATCATCATTCCAACCAAAGCAAATCTACTGCTGGACATAGGCCTCCCCACAGGCTCTCCCCGACAACCAGTCTTATACTGCCCGCTTGCTATGGTCCAACGGCTTCCCACGTCTTTCACCAGGTCTTCAGATCACCTTGTAGGGGGTATACCCACACTTCGTATTCCAGTACGTGGTCAACACTCTACAACTTTTTGGCACCATCGACCATCTTGTCTGCAAGGAAAGTGCCCCGTCTACTGCCGTTTAAGTTTAGTAATTCTTCTTGATCTGAATTCCAGACTCAAGATTCACAAGGGCGTTTATACTGTTCAAGTAAAAGTGGTTCAAGCCTGTGATAACTCCAGATACTCCGGTAAAACCATCTCAAATGTACCGAAGCATGTCTCTTTTACGACTCACCCTTCCATTTCTTTCTACATAATATTCATCTTTCTGCCGGAGTATACAATACTTGTTTCAACAGTATTATTACGGCATCAGACTCACGTGACTTATTTAGCGATACATCAAGCCATTTGTGAATAAAAATTAACTCAGTCGTTTAATGCTGAGTTAATTGATGCATTGAAGTGGTAGCTGCATTAATTATCGCCTGTTACGTAGAAGCTGGGTCTGGCTAGAGTAAATCGTAGCGTGGATGAGATTAAAAATACGTTCAATGCTTATCGTAGTTTTTCTGAAAAATTATTGCAACTGCTATACTAGAGATATAATTTCTCCAAACAGAATCGTTGGTTTATTTTACACGAAAGCAGTTATGCTAATTGTTAGTTGTTTATGATGTCCTGGTAGCTCTTATTCCATTCGTGCATTTTTTTTAGACTAATTTGACCTATTAAAATAGGTATATCATATCTATATTTCTATACTGTGTGTAGTCTAAATCCATATTAAAGTAAATAATTTTTTTTTTTTATAAATTGAATAAATTAAAGTGTTTAATTCCATATTTTCCACTTTAAGGTTCACCATCTTCCTTAAACCATTAATATCTTGACCAAAGAGGAAAGATATTCGGTAAACCTACTATTTTTGGTATCCCACCAGCTACGTTATAAGTAAAAATATGTATCTCCTACGATTATTTTTTTTGACAATGGCAAGGTATTATTTCAAAGAAAACGGCAGCAATAGTTGAAATTCGTATAACATCTGTACACAATTTCGTTCCAGACGGTAAAATGTTCTCATTTAGATAAGATATTTAGTCGAATTTCGTTTCAAATAACATTAGTAATTAACATATTATAGACAGTGTATTGATTTCATTGTAAAAATTAAACTAATAACAATAATTATTTAACTTTGTTTTGTTATTATCATTTCTATTTGGGTTTTAAACTGGGGTGTTAATAAATGGATGGTTATGTGCATAAGTGCCAGTATCTAGAATTGTAGTTAAATGAATAATAGACCTAACGACACGTGTCAAATTGATACAAAAAATACAATACGATAACGTGTAACACTGAATGGTAGGGTGAGACAGAAAATGTTTCGAGATGCGAATAGTGGTGGAATGCAAATTATCTAAGTGATGCAGCTGAAAATTTTGTTGTGTGGTGCAACTGCAGAAAGTTGCAGCCAGTATTGGTCCGAACAATTCCTCGGAGCCCTCTTCATGACACGTACGATAGCGAACAGAGTAAAGCTATATCTCTACGTAACATCAGCAGCTCGAACTGATCGGAGATCTTTGGGTGTGGTTCAGAAGAAAAAGTTACCACTGCATAGACATAAGAATAGTAATATTTAGCTGGCCTTACAGAATTGGAGACGGTGAACTGCAGTAAAATACCATACAGTACGAGTACACTAAGCTTTTTCGAGGCTAATTTGACATTATCCTATGAGTTATCGCAACACTGCACTTTGTTCGATATGCCTCTGCCCAGATTTGGATACTGGCTGAGATAGTTAGGGAGTTGCACTCAAGGTTCAGTCTAATTTATGTAAACAGTTTTAAAAGACATCTCATTACTGTTAAATAGGTAATTAGGTAACTATTCTTGCATAATTAATTAATTTAAGAGATAATTGCTTTGTTTTTACAGCTATCTACCTATGTAGACGATCATAGATTTTTGGTAGATATTTTATTTGTTGTGAGTAAAATGTCAAAAATTTGTTTTATTTCAAGAAGTTAGAGGATGAATAAGTTCACTTTATATTTAAACAATTATAATATTAAAAAACTCATTCTTTTTACATTAATTGTCGAATTCTGAGTTAATAAATCAAAAGAAATAAAACCGAAAAGAAAACCTTTTACTTATGGCCCACTTTGTAAATTCAGTAATGAATGTACATACATGGGTACTATGCAGTGCCCTCCGTCAATTTGCACAGTTAGTGCAGCTAGGTTATTAGTGCAACTGCCACTTAGCCGAATAAGACACCAGACGGATTGCCTTACTTACTGCATTATGCCGTCTCGTCTGGATCTTAGGTCACAGTACGAATTTATTAATATCTTCAATAATTAAGTAGTGAAGCTTGGGTTTGATAAATATAGGGGATGTTTATATAAAAATATTCATATAAAACTTCGTCGTCGGTGTAGCGGTTAGCGTATGCTACTGCCAATCAAGAAGTTTAAGTTCGATACGCGCTTTGGGCCAAAAAAACTGGTGTTGGGTTTTCTTGCAAGAAATTGTTAATACAACCTTGAGTATAGAAGTTTGGCGGTGTTTTACAACCGTGCCTAGGAGAGCACGTTAAAACATTGACAGCGGTTATCATTCGGAGATCTGGGAACTGCTGTTGTTAAGCCATATAGACCCAAAGATACTTATGACTAGTTCAACTTTTGAGTTTAGTTCACCCACAGAGTTGCGGAGGTCCGATGCCAGTTGCTCCATGGAAAAATTGATATTCAGGTTACAATAATCTTGTAAATAATAAAGGCTAGGAAGATGAAATACAAGAAATTCATAAATATGCTCGAATTTACAAGACTAGCATATAAAAATTCTTCTATATTTCAACATCAACATCAATAGCCTTTTAGAGTCCACAGCTGGACGTAGGCCGCTCCTTAGCAAGGAGATTCTGGCCTACTATTCCACGCTGGCCAGACGGGTTGGAATAGGCTATGTTTCAAGTTTTCCTTCTCTTTGTAATAATGTTGTCTTATATACTTGGTCCCTTAGTCGCCTTTTACGACAACCCTTCTATATTTACCAAAGATATTTATTGGCTCAAATTATTATTTTTTTAAATCATGTTAAATTATTTGTACTACTTGTAATGAGTGAGTGGAATGTATCAGCTAGCGGTAGTGATAATAAGGCTACTATTAGTAGTAATCCAGCTTAAAAAGCTTATATACCTTTCGAAAATAAACAAACACAATCACGGCAATGGTGATATGTTTTATATCATTCCTCGACTCGTTTTACAAGCAGTTTATTTCAAAATCAACTCAGACAGGATACACCCTTAATTATTTCAAAGACACCCTATTCGAAATTACGAGTAATTTTGTCGAAAATAGTGGGCACGCGCTTCCCAACGCAGACATTATGGCGCGGTTCGTATTTCAAATTACGCGCCGGTGTCGGGTAGCGCCCTCGCGTCGTCATAGCGACGCACAGGTGTCGCGTATCGATCTCCCGCTAACTCATGACCGCCTGGTAACTTCGGGAAAAGTATTGATACCTTTATTTACCCTGTTTTTTAATTACATAAATGTAAGGTATTTATTTCGTTTTGCGTGGCTTCAACATTTTTTATATCTATTCCCAATTTATAGTATCCTAATACTTAATAAAAATTATATAAAATTTTATTCAAACTCTATACCAACCTGTCTGTCTGGCCAGCGTGGTATAAGTAGGCCAAAATCTTTTTTCTTAAAAGATGCTATGTCCAGCTGTGGACTATTAAAAGCTATTTGATTTATTGTTTGATAATACCTTAAAATATATGTATTATTCACATATTCAGACTATATGTAGTCTTAAAACTTAAAAAACTCTCTTACAAAGTTCCCACTTACAAATACACAAATAGATGAATACATATACAAGAATTATTGTATACATATATTTGTGTATTTGTAGATGTATTTATAATATTTCCTATCGATCTTAAAAGTTGTAATCAAAGTGTACTGGAAACTGGTAGAGAATGCCTAAGTCCATCGTTGTGTTTATTTGCATGAAGTTGATAAATGAATAGAATGAAAGTCATAAACAAACACACAAACAAACATACAGGCGAAGCTAGTAAAAGCGTGTTTAAAATACTACCAATCGTAAAATAAAACCATTTCTAAGGAATATGGAGAAAGTAAACATTTTCTTTTAGTGAAAATCTTAAGTTAATTTTGCTCAATACATATTAATAAAATGAATCTTATAACATATTAGATTATTTTACAATAGCATAACAATAGAGTAAAAAAGAATATCCGAATTGTATGTAATCAATCATCAAATATAGTCACTGTAATAAGAAAATATTATCATACAAAATAAGTGCACGTACAGAAGTAACGCATTCAACACACACTGCGTAAATTCAACTAAACTAGCTAAACATTAGTTTAAATTAAAACGATAAAGGCCGTTTTCATTTGCATTGCACGTGATCGTCTGTGGTCATGTCTAGTCGCCTCATCAAGCTGGACTGAGCGATTAATTTGGGGAACGAACTGACCCAAGGCATAAGCGGTAGTGATTATATATTTTCTTTTAAATTGTCAGGGAAAACATGACTTTGGTAGTATTTTTCATTTTACGAGCTTTGGTCAAGCAAGGGTTTATGAAAATTGTAAGAAAAAATTAGATAATTACTAAATATATTTAATCTAACAATACAACGCTCGCATTGGGAATAAATTCTGTATCGCGGGGGACTTTATAAACATACTAGAAACGGACACAAAGAATACCCAGGCTCAAACCAACAATTTGTGTTGATCCATGCGGAGTTTGAGCCCACAATACTCAGCGCAGTAGAGAGTGGCATGACGACTACTACGACGACTACGACGACTACGACGACACTAGGCCAGTCGTGCAGTCATCCTTACTGAACATATAAAATTTCGTTAAACGCTCAAATTTTCTGCGTAACTTGATCATTGCCTTTAGATGTCAATTATGTATATTTATTAACAAAAATGAAAAAATATGAATTTATCTATGTACATTATATATGCCGAACAAATTTAATAACATTATTAAATTGACGCAACATCTATCTATCCCATTATTGTCACCCGCGTTGCTCATCACACAGGCCACAGCACAGCCATTAGCGCGTCGGGCCGGATGGTCTCAGTCTCACACCTATTTACACAGCTTCCTCTTATGCGCTGTGCTCCTGGTACCTCGACATATCTATATGCGATACTTAGTAACGGTTGCTCATTCTGATGACAAATATTTTACGGTGATATCATCAAGTCATGATTCATGTCTATGTTTCGCGGGTCATCATCAAATAGACAACTAAAAATTATGATGATTTATTGTACTGATTTTGCTGAAAATGGAATGGTAAAGAAGACTTTTTTTTAACTGTGCGGAAATCCCCCCGGATACCACCTACTGGTAGTTATGTCGGACTCGAATCGACCAAAAACCACACGCCGTCACAGGTGCCAGTAGTCGGGAAACCAGGTTTACCCTAGAAAGGAAATCCCTGGAACCCCGACGTACCTCGGGCTATCTACCTACGGCTTGCAGATGACCCCTTTTCTGCCCCTAAAAGAGCGCGTGCTCTATGCGTGCAAGTCGCGCTGCCATCCTGGCCTGCTTCTACTAGGGTGACGGATGGCCTCACCTGAACGGGCCTAGCGGACCGGGAGAGCTCTAAACCTCTCCCGGTCCCGCTCTGATATCTCATTTGCAAGCATAACTTGCTCACAGAAGGAGACGGCGATGTTCCACGCGCTCTCGCTCCGTAACATGGAGGTAATCATGGTAACGAGCGAGAGAATTTCCAATCTGATGGCCGTCATAAGGTTACGTCTCAGCTCCCCCCACGCTGGGCATTCTACTAGCGTGTGAAGCGTCGTGTCCACGGTCCGGCCATCGCAGAGGTGGTACTTAGGCGTTGGCTCCTTTCGGATCAGACACAGGTGATCTCCGAAGCATCCTTTCCTCGTGATCACCTGCCTCAGCCGGTATGAGGGATCCCGTGATTCCACTCGAACCAATCCTCCATAATGGGTCTTACAGCCACAAGGTACAGGAGACTACTCTTTTTATAATTATAGGTATTATTGTTGACCTTTAAACCAAAACAATATCTTTAAAAGTGAAGATTAGAAAATTTGTTCAAGTTTAGTTTCAGAAATAGCGATGAATTTTTAAAAAACTCCGTCACAGCGCGAATTCTTATAACATTTAGGGAAAAATACAGGTTGTCGTTTCATGTATACTTTTCTATTCACTTTATTAGATGCTATAATGTTCAATTTCAATCGTTTTTCTTATTAAATCATTGCCAATCAGGGCTTCAAGGTTGGTTACATAGAAGACGATGGCAAACCAAGACAAATATTTCCTTGATATTAATTATTTAACGATGTTCTTACTTGCTGTCCAGAGAGTATCGAGCACGACGTAGCACGACTACATGCTGATACTCCTAATAACAAGTGATCCTATAAACGTCCAGTTTAGGGGGACTTTTTATGACTTTTTGACAGATTCAGAACAACAATTTGTGGATCACACAACGTGTTGTCCCATGTGGGGTTTAAACCCACAACACTCAGCACATTAGAGAGCGGCGTGGCGACCGCTTAATCACTAGACCAACTGTGCAGAGTTAGTAAAAAAATACTAAATGAAAATTCAAGAGATAAATATTGCTCCTTGCATTCTATTGAAACTGGAAGGAATGATTTTCGGGAAATGATTTGAAATGACTGCAAGCATAATTTATTTAATTCTTTCCATAATTATCAGTAGGACAGTATCGCTATACCTTTTCATATCGTGCAGAGTGCTGACTCTGCACCTAAAAGATAAGATATACTATCTGCTACACTTTAAATGTTATCGCCTACCAGCCATGTGGGTAGCGTAGGAATTTGTAACACATAGATTAAAATATTAATTGTTTGATACCTAGTACGGTATTGTAAAACGAACGTAGTACACTTCATATTATATTTATTACAAACATTTACTAGATAATAATAAATACAGAAAAATATGTTATTTTATACCGTTGACTGTATTTCTGTGTCCTGTTGATCGCACGATCAGAGTCTCTGTCTGCTAAACCAGTGGTCGTGGCTTCGATTCCCTCCGTAGATAAATAATTATGTATTCTTTCGTTGCTTCTGTCTTCTGTTCGTTCTGAGGAGGGAGCTCACAGTAATACATTTGTGACTCTTAGACGTAGGTGTCCATACGGTAGTCATTGTGTAAAGTGTCAGATTAAGAATGTGGAGTATCACCGCCCCTATTGATCCTATGGGTGCCATAAGAGGAAAGAGGAAGCTAATCATGCAGGAGTACATCACAGCAAAGAGAAAGAAAACTTGATCCAAACTCAGGTTTAGTAGCACAAAACCTATTTTCCTAAGGAGCAATGGAGAGGGCAATACTCGTAGTTTCGCTGCGTGATCGAATCAGGAATGAAGAGATCCGCAGACGAACCAACGTCACCGATATTGCCAGTAAAATTACTAAACTTAAATGACAGTGAGCGGGGCACATTACATGCAGAAACGATGGCTGATGGGGTCGTAAAGTTTTGTAGTGGCGATCGCGTACTCGGAAACGCAGCATTGGTAGGCCCCCCACAAGGTGGTCTGTCGACCTGATGAAGGTCGTGGGAAGCTACTGGTTGCGGGTGGTGCGGGACCAGCTGTTGTGGAGAACCTTGGGGGAGATCTATGTCCAGTAGTGGACGTATTTTGGCTGAGATGATGATGATGAAGGAGAGATCTGTGTCCAACAGTGGACTACTAGAGGCTATTGATGATAATGCAGTAGTCACTTTGTATCTGGAGACTCGTCTGCTTTTCAACCTTTCAGGGATCAACTACCCTACATCAAGAAAAAGTCGACAATCGGTATTTCAAAAAAATTATATGACACTATGAAACTGTATATCAAATCCTCCAGTTCTAACAATTCGTATACGACAGTTGACATGCAAATGATCTGCTCCCGTGGCGACAGTTCGCAATAAATTAATTTTAGCTGCACGAGGACGAATGCAGTTAATTTATTTAAAACGATGCGTTAACGGTGTCGTCATCAGCTATCACGTTATCTGATGATGATTGTTACTACCAAATTGTATATTTCTTATAAATTGACGTGCGTATACACACTGTGATAATTAGCGAACTTACTACTAGGAATCTAGGAAATTCAATAGCAAACTGATTGACTGACTAAGCACTTTATTAAAGACACACAGCCGTCTGATTCCAAGCTAGCAAAGGCTATTATAATGGTAACTAGACTGCCAATAGACATACTTATACATACCAGAGATCAGACACAGAATAAAAGAATCTACCTGGGTAAGCATCCAACCCACGATCTCTGTCTTAGTCGATAGAATTGCCAAAGAGCCTCGTCGATGTTAAAACTGAATGTTTATTAGTTTTTACTTATGAACAGATTTCTTCTAACCCTCGCTAACTCGATCTCGTTTGAAAGCTAAATTAATTGAGACAAGACAGTCAGACAGACGCGCGGTCGCATGCTTGACATTTTCAATTAATCTGAGTCAATTCAAAACTGTCCTGAAAAAGCTTCACATTGTAATCAAATATTTTTTGTTTGTTTAAACACGATTGGTTAATAACGAAGATTTTATAGATAGGTACTCTTTATGGCACACCATAACTAGAAAACATATAATGTAGAATACAAACAAAAAAAACCAGTAGACGCCCTTATAGCAAATCTGCGATCTCTTCCAGGCAACCGTTAGATGGACTATACTGTATAGTATTATGTAGTCTGTGATGTGCATTACAATTTACAAATTGGGCAAAAGTCGTCCAAGGGCGGAAGCAGTGCCGACCAGCCTTGGAGAAAGCTGTCGGAAGTGCTCGTCAAAGAGCCACCTGCCGTCGAGGATCAGACACAGATACTTTATCCGGGCCTGAACTGGTACGAGGACCGAATTGACTATGATGGAGGTGCCGGAGGGTGGACCACGACGGGGCACATGGAACAAAAGGGCCTACATCTTGTTCAGGGCCACCCGCGAACCCAGTGCCTCAATACGTCCGACCACCACAGAAACACCCGTAGTGGCCAGGTGCGCCGCCTCTTGAAGGTCATCCCCCGGGCTGTGACCAATGTGTCATCTGCGTAATAAGTTACGCCCAGCCCGGGGGGAAGACTACCTCGAAGGGCCCAGTCGTATCCCATATTCCACAGGAGTGGTCCGAGGTCAGACCCCTGTGAAACACCGCACGACATAGGCCGCCGCCTCAAAATATCCTCTCGGTCCTCGTACATGACGGTACGCTCCTCAAGAATGAAGGTCTCCCCTAAGGAACACCAACCATCCCAGTCTTGGGCAATTCGCAACCATCCGCTGCCAGCTGCCTTCTTCAAGTTGTCGGTCCATCGCGCCCCAGGGCGCCACACACTACGTTCGCACGTGGTATCCAGTCTAGTATACTTCGGCTCCAGCAACTATCGATTCGTCTGGAGACATGGCCAGGTCACTTCCACTTCAACATACAGATTCTCCGGGCGATGTCAGTTGCTCTAATTCTCTGTCGAATAACCTAGTTACGAATTTTATTAGCCAGAGAAATTCCCAGCATCGCACGCTCCATCGGACGCTGAGCTGCTTTAAACTTATGGACCAGTCCAATTGTGAGTGTCCACGTCTCGGCTCCGTATGTCATTACAGGTAGAACGCACTGGTCAAATACTTTGGTCTTTAATAATTGTGGGATCTGCGACTCGAACATGTGACGAAACTTTCCGAACGCCGTCCAATCCAGACGAATCCTCCTATCGGCTTTCCGATCGAAGTTGTGCCGGCCAAGCTTAATAGTTTGCCTAAGGTAAATATATTCTTGGGTAACCCTGATAGCAGCGCCATTTACGGTTACGGGACTCGGAGATTCATGCCTATTACGCATTATTTTCGTTTTTTCGATGTTCATCCTTAGTCCCACTCGATTTGTAGAATCATCCAGACTGTTCAGCATTTCTTCCTGATCATGCAGAGATTTCGCCAAGATGACTATGTCGTCTGCAAACCGTAGATGTGAGAGGTATCGGCCATTGATATTAATTGCCCGTCCGTTCCGTTCGAGCGTTTTGAAGACGTCTTCCAATTCATTGGTAAATAGTTTCGGAGAAATAACATCTCCCTTACCCCTCTTACCCCACGATGCAGTTGAATTGGTGTTGTGCTCTTTTCTTGTACTTGGACGGTAATTGTTGCAGCTTCATAGAGGCATCTCATCACCTGAACATAACGGCAGTCGACCAGGGATCTTTGCATGGATTCCACGGCAGCCCAGGTTTCGACGGTATCGAAGGCTTTCTCATAGTCCACATACGCTAGACAGAGGGGCTGGTTATATTCCTCTATCTTTTCGATTATTTGCCTTAGAGTGTGTATGTGGTCCACGGTACCGTAGCCTTTTCGAAACCCAGCCTGTTCTACGGGCTGGAAGTCATCGAATTTTTGGTCAAAACTGTAGATTACCCTTGGTACAATAATAAAGGATGGCAATGCACTTAAGTTTTTTGAGTTACCCGTGTCCATAAGCGGCAGTAGTCGACTAAGGGAACAAACTACGCAAGACAATAGTAATGAATTAAGTCCGCCGATGCATGTATTTGTGCATAGTTGTAAATAAAATAAATAAATAAATAGTACTGCAAAACGAACCAAAACTTAAAATCCAACTATACTAACTCGTCTGACCAGTGCGGTATAGTAGGCCAAAATCTACTTTCTAATAGAACCTATGTCTAGCCAGTGGACAAACATTATTAATGATGATATTTGCTTTAGATTTAATGATATCGGATAGGGAAGAACTCAAAAAATTAAAAACAGTGTGTGTACTCATGTACACATCTAAGAAATTATACTTCTATGGCGTAACAATTCAAAAATAACAAATAAAAATATCTATCACCGTCATAAATACGATTGAATAAACGCCAATACATTTTTTATTTATTTACGCTGACTATTTGTACTGATACGACACACGTTAGCAACTAACTTCAGACTGTTGCTTTTTTCTGTCGGTGTGCGCGCGCAACGTAAAAATTCACTCATCATTTTTCCCAATCGCGCCAAAATAAGTATAGCTTCAAAAGTATTTCAGATTCTTAACATAACGTCAAAGAAATACACAATTATCTTTACAATATCTCTGGCATACTCTTTAAATACGATAGACTCTGTCGTCAATAAGAAAGTATTCTGAAATGAGTCCCCACGATGACAAGAGTAAAATGTTCCGAACAATAAACGCCTACTAATTAATACCAATAAAGAAATTAACACTAACATACCAACTGGCATGTTTGTTGTGTGTTATTGTGTCTAAGTACCAAGAATATCGATATTAATTCATAACAGTCGTTAAAGTAGGGTTGCCACTTCACTATCAACTATAAAAAAACTATACTAAAACAATACATATACTAAAAAATACGAATCGGCTATTCATTCGGGCCAATTCCTTTTTTTTAATTTTTAATAAAATATTTATGAATCCATTGCAGGCCAAAAATAGCACCACCCCATCTCCTCCCGTGGGTGTCGTAAAAGACAACTAAGGGATAGTACACCAGAGGATGGGCAACAGCGTCCTACTAAATCATAAAAGGTTTCGTATTTTTAGACTAAAGTAAGGGGGGTTTGCCATAATCGCCACGCTTGGCATGCAGATGCTACTGCTACTGAGCTACTGCAGAGCTAAGGAGTACACCATCTCAATGCATGCATAACAACTCATTGCATTATATGCATGCATTGAGTTGTTATGGCAAACCCATTTAACCCCCTCCCCCCCATTTTGGGGAGGCCTATGGCCAGTAGTTGACGTCTTTTGGGTGAGATGATGATGATGATGATGAATCCATTTGTCGTAAAGCATTATAATGGCACTACCTAGTTTGAAATTGGATGGCAGTGTAAGAGGTGTGTGGCGTTATTATTGTAATTTACTAACTTGCATGCTTTCCCTAATCTATTTTCTTTTTTCTTTTTCTTATATTTTTATAGCTGTTTTTTTACGGTATCAGTCACTCGGTTTGCCTTAGTCTAAGAATACGAAACCTATTATGATTTAGACATAATTTTTGTCCATGATATTGAATACAATGAATGAGAATAGAAATGAATCGAATATGCTGCGAAAAAGTACAGATCTTCAGCGTACTCTTTATATTACATTGATGTCTAAACATCTATTTCTGATATGATTTGAGTATAATATCAAATTTCTTATGTACTTATTTAATGTTACGATTAGTTATTTTCATTTCTCTTTTATCTGTGAGAATATTTACACAAAAATTCCAAGAGAAGTTCACAGCGTAGTCATCGGAGGTTTAAATATTTTTCAAGAAGTCAAACAGTCATAATACGTTATTAGTATTACATGTGAGGGCTGCGTGTATCACGGCCACTAGTAACAATTTAATGCTAAACCATTTGCATTTTCTAATCAATATCATTGGTCAAGTATCGAGAAAGCAAACTACTTCCAACACAATACCACTCACTATTAGTATAAACATTTTTAAAACAATAAGATTCACGCAAACAATATTACTTTTGGACAACCCTAATTAACATTGTCGAGCAATTACTCGCAAAATGAACAAATTGGTTCAAACACTCGTCTTTTTAGTCGAGTCTATAAGCGGAAACTGATCGATTTCTAAATGAGTATGTTTGTAAATATGTTAATTTTTAGTTGCATACATGCCAATTTAATAAAGCAATGGTATGCTTACTTTGAAATGAGTTTTAATTTAAACTAGGGCTGTCGTTATTAAGACATTGTAAAGTTTTAAGAAAATGCCGTATTTTATTGATTTCGAGGGGGACAATGTTGCACTCTATATGTAGTCTCAAAGTTTTTTAATAAATAAAATAGATACTATTGTATTTCACTCAACACCCGTGCCGTGTGTACTCTTTTACACTTGTCAACTTCATACTTGATATTACGAGTACATATTGTAATACATTGATGTTTTAACTTCTAACTTTTGTCTTTCTCTTCTTTGCCGCCATAGTGTGATTGACATAATGAATAGGCTAAATGACAACTTAGTCAAATTAGTTACTTTTTATCATCTGGCAAAACGACAGTTTTATATGAAAAGTGTACTAAATATAATATAATATAATGTCACTGTTTAAGACTACTCAATTGAAGAATATATTTCATTGTATATTTGATTGAAATTCGTAATAACAATAATAAAAAGCTATGTAGGTATTTATTTACGATACAGTCATCTACCCAATTGTCAGCGTTCGCAATGAGTACGGCAAACACAACTCTTGGACTCTAACTATACTTTCTATCAGACAGAGTAGAACCTCTTTAGTAGGTTAAGAATACAAAAAAAAACTCATAATGTTAAACTCAAAATTCTTTGAAAATATTTATTTATTTGCTACTATCTACACGATGGGTACAGAGGCATTTTCATTTGTTCTCTGACATTTTTTTCTCAACTCTTTATAAAGATTGATGTCAAAACTCTCAATGTGGAAGTTTTAATAACAACTGACGCCGTATACAATATATATTTATTTTAGTTTTAGAAATAAAAATATTTAGTTCAAAGCATTAACCATATCAGAACAAAAGAAACGCCGCCATTAATTGTACAAACTCGTCAAAACAAATGCCAAGTCAACTCGTCACACCATACTTCATATTACAAACTCATTATTACTTCGTAGATTTGGCCGAAGTGGGTGTTAACTGTGCCTCGTATCAGTTACTGTTACGGTTGAAATCCTTTGATTTCGTCTACTCGTTTCTAAAAACTTTACAATATTATGTTACAAGTCTGTTTCGCAACAATTAGTGTTTGTACTGTGATTATTTTCACTGATTGAAACGTTAATGGCCGCTAAAATGGAAATAAATAGGTAAAAGGGTTGAGGTGTAGTTTACGAAGCTTTGTATTATTCGCCTTTAATTTGGTATTCGTTGTTTTATAGGATTTGGGCAAGTTTGCTCGTTAAAACTTCTAGATTGTCTTACAAATATAAAAATAGATTGCGCCACAACACTGGCGGGGAAATCTTTGCTTTTGTATTTTAAAACAACACACAATATACTTTTTTTATTCTTCACAACTGAAATCACGGCTTTGTGACGTGTCGAACATTTTGATTATATTTTAGGCCTTAAGCTAATAGGTATCATACATATATGACATTAAGCTTGATAATGTCCTGTGATGTGAGAGAAATTCAGAAATAAGACTTCCATCCCCATTTGACCGCCTAATGGCACGTAGTTGATAGTTATCCATCACTGTGTTCCTATCTATGGCCTATACTCCAAAACCTTTCGACCTGCCTCTGAAAATACTCACATTTTTACAAAAATATTTCTTTTCAACTGAATAAAAACTATCAGAGTATCCTCAATGGTATACAAAATTATCTTTAAAACTTCAGTTCGTTAATACAGTAGCGTATTAGTGTGATTCCTACTTAGCTGTTAAATTTTAATCATTCACTTCTTTATAAATCAAATCACATATTGTATTTGATCATCGTTATAGAGATCAGAAATGATTTAATAGTTATTTTGCGTATGTCCGGCGCGGTCACGGTTTTGCACGGCAGATCGACGGTAACCGGACGCCTTTTTGCGCCGCCGCACTATGATACCGCTTTGACAGCTGTCATTCGTATTTAGCGGACATTCGAAATTAGAATGTTTGAATCATGTTAAATTGGCTAATTTTATTTTAAATTTTATTTTGTGAGTGATATAGAATGTTTTTTGATGAAGGTTGAACGTACAAAATTTGAGAATCTTAAAGTTGTATTATTTACTATAGTTAAGTCTTCATATTGAAACTGATTATTACTAAATAACAAACCATTTAAAAATCAAATTATTATTAGTACATAAAATTAATAGACTTTACTACAGTGACTAATGAGATAGGTAACAAATTTTACTATCGCATTAAATTTAGTAAAGTTCTTTTTAAATTAATATCTGGATTACTTACATCGGTACA
The DNA here is from genome assembly GCA_949316085.1 of Hypercompe scribonia. Classification (NCBI taxonomy): domain Eukaryota; kingdom Metazoa; phylum Arthropoda; class Insecta; order Lepidoptera; family Erebidae; genus Hypercompe; species Hypercompe scribonia. Next base: position 12,317,761 of record OX438986.1, read on the forward strand.
TAAGGTAAATAAACCAGGGCATTTTTAGGGTATTCCTTATAAAATAAACACAAAAAAATGTCTGGCTATTAAAATGGGTACAATAAAGTATTATTTTCTCAAAAACGTAACAGACATAGTGTACAGTACCCGGATCTATTAATTACTTTCCGATCCCAATGTAACATCATCTCCTGAGGAGTGTCAGAATATCGGAAGGCGGGTAGCATTAAATTAATCTTATTTGTGCTTCCGTCCAATTTGCGCCGAGACCGGACAAGTCACTGTTAATAGAACATGTTCAATGTTTGCTAGTTGACAGCCCTAGTTAGAAATGTTTGTATTCTAAATTTAAATTAAGTTTGTTTTTAAAAGCTAAAAAAACAAGTACCATAGATGTTAGTTTATATAAATACTAACTGATTCAAATAAAAAAGTATAAACCAATTAAGACGATAATTGTCGAGTGAAATCCGTTGGACTCGTTAAAAAGAGTCATATGAAGCTTATATAACAGTTTAGACTCGAGAGATTTACTAATACGTAGTTAAAAATTTACACAGTCCTACAGATTTGATAAAATAAAAAATATTTTATTGTATATATGATAGATATTACAAGATATCGTACAATGGTCGGTTCAAAAGCAATCTCTTAGAGGCAGCCTTTGGATAGACATATCGACAGCAGATAAAGGAAGAAAAGAGTAGTCTAGGCATATTGAACCTCCAGTAGTGTTAAAAAATATGTAAAAATAAGGGCACAATATCTATACATATTGTATATATTGAAGTGTTTGTAATTTCAGGTTATGAGGCTCTTTACTAAATGCATATAAAAGTATATACGATAAAAAAAAAATTGTCTGTTTTATCAACAATTTTACCGATTTTAACCGGTGGATTCTTAATGTTATAGGAAATAACATACGCTACTTTAATTTTAGAAAAAATAGGATTACGCAAAAACAAAATCCTAACCAAAGAATTAATGAACAATATTCTATTCAAATACAACAAAGACCGAAATAAATAGAATAGTTAGTGGGCAACAAGTAAAGTTACTGTGGCAACACTCATATACGAAGTACAGAGTAACTACTAATGCTGCATCGCGATATAGAAATTCTCACGTCGATTAGCACATATACAACCTCAATATCAACCGCAGGACTGCGGCCCGCCAGGCATGGTGTCAGTTTGAGGGGGGACCTGTAATCATATGGTCGGGGTCCCATTCAGAGTAGAGTGCCGGAGGCCGGCCGTTGGGGCGGTGCTTAGTGAGAACACCATATACTCCTGACTCTTGTGGGGTACAAGAGTCAGGAGTATATGGTGTTCTCACTAAGGTGCATGAGATCCGAAGGGATTTGCCGGTTCGATAACAAAAAAAAAGGACCACGACCAGCCTGGCATGACCGCCTCGCCTGGTCGGAGGATTCTCCCTTTGTGTCGGAGGGACATGACACCTGTTTCTCCACACTATTTAAAGTTTGTTAATAAAAAGAACAAAATTCACTTCAGGCACTTTCTTATTTTGTTAGAATAATTGAATTGTGGCATGAGACTTAATGTTTCCCTATGTTTTTCATAGCTTAGCCTTAGTATAAACATAAAACTCTTAAGTAATGTTGTGCTGAGCAAATAATAATACAACGATTATAGCACGAACTGTGACGAACGAACTTTTTAAATAGACTGTGCCGTAAGTTCTGGTAGAAAATTTTTATAGCGGTTGGTAAAAAATTTCATTACAATAGTACCCGAGTGAGTATTTATATAAAATATTGTATTAATTTTATACACATGTATGTTTATATGTTGTGTATGTATCTAATATATAAAATTCTCGTGTCACAGTTTTCGTTGCCATACTGCTCCGAAACGGCTTGACCGATTTCGATGAAATTTTTTGTGCTTATCCAGTATCTATGAGAATCGGCCAACATCTATTTTTCATCCCCCTAAATGTTAGTACAACCCTAAAATTACTAGACAATTATTTATATGGCAAAACAACGTTTGCCGGGTCAGCTAGTTGTTTATATAAAATAATATTTTATTAGTAATGTTTGTCAATTTCTGTATTTTACCTTTGCACCTATTGCATCATGTTTCTACATCACCTAAAGCTTGACTGGGTGAGAATGCCCCATGGCATTAAGTACGCCTTTGTACAACATGTGCATTAAGCTTAAATAAATAAATAAATTTCTTTTTCTTTTTAAATATTAAAACCTGCCAAAATCTCTCTACGCTGACTGACGGAAAGCATGAACAGAATCCAAGAGATATGATTACCATACTCAATGCAAATGCAGATAATGCAGTAGATTGATCCACGTTATGACGGGCTTGTGTATGATTTTTGACGTCCCGCTTGGAGACGTAAAAACATGAGTCATTATGGTCATTATGTAAGGCTCACACACTTACACACAAAATAACTGTCACCCTTGCATCTATTGGCTTCTGATCTCACATTCATCAGCGAAACACGACAGCATGGATGCTGTCGCTTTAGGATAAGTCAAAATAAAACATAAGTCGTGTGAACTAAAAGAACATATAGTGACAAGTCCTGAAATGGCATACTGCGATGGCTTGGCCACGTAAAGATCCATCCTGATGGGGACTCACAAAGCGAATGTGTGAGGAAGTGTCAGAAGAGGTCGTCTCAGCGAATATTTACCGACCAAATCGGTGAAGCTTTATGAAAAGGGCCGTTTAAAAAAAAAACAGAAACAGACGAGAATGCATGCAGCGATTATTAAATGTGGACAAAGCAAAAGAGGTTTGTTAGGACTGTAGTAAGTGGAGATCTATTGCCTCTGTCTTCTCCTCTGGGATATAGACATAACTTTATGTTATTTAAACAGTACCTGAAAACTGCTTTTTGAAAAGTGTAATATGTGAATTGTAAATAAGGATGTCTGTTTTTTATCACCTCTTTTTTATATTTGTAATGGAATAGGCGTTTGTTTGCCATCTCACCTGATGGAAAGTGTAGATGAAAACGAAGGTGGTACACGCCCATCCTGAAGAAACCTGTTCACTCTACTCTTAAAGGCTTAATAATTACAGGAAATTTTAAGGTTTTATGATACAAAACCAAACTCAAATAGGTTTACCTATGATTGGTGAGTTGCAGGTGAAAACACAAAAATTCAAATATGTGTCTATAGTGTATTTTAACTCTGAAACTTGCAAATATTAGACTAAGTTAGGTTATTTCTAGTTTTTTATTACTAGATTGCAAAAATTATGTTTCCAAATTGAAGATATCAATAATAATTCACCCCTCAATAGAGAAAATAAATATAGATAAGATTAAATTAATAAACACTATCCGTAATCCAATATGTACGAATATCTGATCCGCCCTTACATTCGGCGATGACGGGCTTAGTTAGGGTTGTCACTTAAAATTGGACAACTCATACACCTATTACAGTGGGAGAACCATGCTTCTACACGAATGGGCCAGTTCGACCAAAAAAAACTGGTGTTAAGGTATTCTTTCAATGTTTGTCACCTTGTGAATAAGGTTACCGGAGCCCAAACTCCTCCTTCCCCTGGCTCTAGGAAGAGGGGCTCCTAGGACGGCAACGTACTTGTGACTCGCAAGTTATAAGTGTCCATGGTGTACTCACTTACTATTTAAGGTCTGCCGTCTGCTCATTTACCCCCTTAGTCTATGATAAATTGTGTAAAAATAATTTATATAAATATAACTCTTGGATTCTATTCACGCTTTCCATTAGGTAGGTTAGAGTCAATTGGGCAGGGTTTACTAACAAAAATACGAAAATACTCGTAGGAATGGCGACGGTTTAAGAATACGACAAGTCACCACTTCTATTTATCCCGTGTGTGACGTAAGAGGCGAATAAAGCAAAAAATTACACAGGATAATATCAGTGCAAAGAAGAAAGCTGGAATCAAACCCTTTACTAACCAGTCTGGCCTAGGCTACAACCTCCTTTCTAAAGAGAGGTCTATACTCGTATACATAGTCGACTGTTAAACGCTGTTGGTGTGATGATGTGATGACATGTACAATTTAAATGTAATTTAAACTATAATATTGGATTTTATTATTTTCCAATCGTGAACTTATGTAAAAGATCATACACTGTGCTATGAGTTAACTATTTTACTATTTCTTAATTCCCTTTTCTTGTTTAATAAAGAATATCTATCTGTATGTCATGGCAGAATAGCATCCAATTAAATATTTCATTCACCTACCTTAATATGTATTGGTACACAATTTTCTTGTACCTAAAATTAGAGTTAATTTAATATTTAAGATTTTCAATAAGCTGACAACCCTAGGCTCAGTCGGTAGCTTGCCGTGTTAAAATTATCAGATATAACGAGCTTCTCGCCGTTTCTGTGCCCGTCTCTAGGGAAGGGGTGAAACGCTTCGTTATTTGTTTGGAAAACTCAAGGGAATATTTAATAACCTTGAATTTTGTGGTGAGATACATTGCTTAATTTACAACGTTTGCAATTACAGATTAAATAAGTAAAAAAAATGAAGTTTAAAAACTTCAACAATTATAGAAATTCAGAAGTGCATCGATACAAAAATAATTGAAGTAGAGACGTAGCCGCATCTACAGTAAATCTAGCATATCTGACTAATGTAGGTACACAAGTTGTAGGTGCAACCACAACTCTACCTTGACCATTTTTGTAGCTATACGTTTCTGAAACTCTACCTGAATCATTTTTTTGTTTCATACTTTTGTAGATACTATGTTTACATAGCCGGATTATTTTTTTTTTACTTTTTTTATACTTTTCCGTTTCCCAATGAGATATACACTTATCATAATTATAATCTAATATTTCAATGTAATGTTGGCTAATCATATCGAAACGATTGTACCGCGCGAAGTGAACGTGTAATGTGTTCGCCGAGACCTTTCTTTTAGTACCTAACACCTGATGTTGTCTCAGTTTAATTTTTTTCGAGGTTACAATCATAATAAAATAATAATAATTGATAATTCGTCATATAAAACTTTGACTGCTATCTGATCCCAAACTAGGCAAAGACTACATGGCTACCAGACTGTTAATAAACATACATAAATATTTCTAAATACATACACATTATAAATAAATTACACTCAGACATGGAATAAACAATCGTATCCATTAAAAAAAGATTTGACCTGGGTGGGAATCGAACTCACGACCTCTGGCTTGACAGTCTGGATCACTAACCCCAGATATTTTTGTGTTATGTGTGTATGTTTTTGCATATTTAAGAATGTTTTATTTCAACGGACATAAACATAACAACATCTATTTAATAATAACAAATACAACAATTTTTATCGTCTACCTCGACGGTGCAGTAGTTTTGGGTTCGATTCTCGGGTCAGACCTAATGTTTATATGATCTGTTACTATTTGTTTCGGAGTTAGGGTGTTTTGTATGTGTAATATGTACGAATTCACAAAATGGTATATTTATGTATTGGTGTTATTTGTCTAGTACCCATAGTACAAGCTCTGCTTAGTTTGGGACTAGATGACATTGTGCGTTAGACGTCCGAAATAATAGCATTAATAGCATACTAGCTGCTGCCCGCGACGTATGAGGGTTCTACAGCACCAAACATACCTAAGATGCCAGTGTTGCTATAGCATTATAATTTAACAACTTTTAAAGTAGCATTAAAATATGAGTATACGTTTTTTTTTTGCAAGCGAAGTAAGTGAAGAGAGTTATATGAGAATCCTGCTGTGTTCAGACATAAGATGTGACTAAAGGAAATAGAGAAAATAATGCAGAAATATATTCCAGAACACAAAAGAGTAAAAAAACGTACAAAGGTATCATACCTTACAAAATATGCTTCGTTAGATTACACGTTGTCACAGGATGCATAAGAAAAATAAAGATTCACAGCTCCTAGCTTATATATTGACCCGACCTGTTAGTAATATTCACGCAAAATTTGAAGTAAATCCATGCAGTACTTTTTGAGTTTAGCCCAGACATACATACAAATAAACAGACAAAAATTCTAAAAACTATATTTTTGGCTTCGATATCGATTGTAGATCACGCCCCAAGTATTCTTTTAAAAAAATATTCAACGTACAATTTTGATTTTCCTTCGATTTTATTATATGTATAAATTTTTATATTATTAATTATGTAACATGGGAAAGTAAGAAAAGAAAATTACTGGGCAAATAGAAAAAAGGATTGGTATTGTTGTAATGAATTTTTTTGGTATAATATACCAACAAAAAAAAACAAACGCGTTCCTCACTAATTAATTCATACCACGACAATATAAAAAGGGGCGCTAATAACATTAGACACACAATTACCCCATTTTGTTCATAACAACATATTCAGTGGTGATAGTTATATCTTCCATATCGGATTGATTATCACCCCTTCTTTATGTCAACTGTCAAGTAACGCCCTCGCATGCGGAGTGACATACGCAGAACGTGGTAACTGACTATTTTGACAATGTAATCGTACGTGCTTGCTTAACGTAAGTGTAAGTCGTAAGTAAGTTTTTAAATTGCTAAATGAAGGCTCTATTCAATTTTGTTTTAGTCGTAATATTCTTATAATAACTGTTACATATTAGTGAAGACAGTCAATACAATTATGACTGTCTGATGAGCTCAGTGCGGTTTCCAGAAGCCAAAAAGTAATAGTTAATATAAAAAAATTAAATTTCAAACGTTTTTGCTAGTCACTTTCGCAATAAGATACTTTATGAATATTTCCCTAACTTTATAGACGGATATTAAAATTTTGATAGATAAGATTTTAAACACCAGACTCTAATTTTTTTAAAAAATAAACTGAGATTATCATCACGTGTTTGGTATCACAACAAAGGTTTTGGCAAATATACCTCAAAATTATAGACATGGCTAGTGGTTATATACGCAATGTATAATGTATCGGGCAATGGAAAAGTATTAAATAAAAAAAATTAAGCTTAAAAAAATGAGGTTTGATATTAGCAACAAAAAAAAATGATTCATAAAGAAATCCAGACTTATTTTCTTGTTTCGTCCTTTTTACATCCTCTTTTAGGTAGTTCTATTATTGTTTTTTAAATTTTATGTAAGCTGAACTATATTTTTATGTAAATTAAAAAAAAACTAACGTTATCTGTATTGCTCTGGAATGTTACAATCTATGTTATGTTATAATCTATATTTACTAATAACGATACAATTTCTAACATCCCAAAATGCAATATTACCAGCAGTCACTTATAATGTTATACCCCACAGAGTTCTAACAGAAGTCTCAAGGGTCCACACACCGATTTGTCAGTACTCATATCAATTTTATAGCATTACTTTTATTGTTATCGTACACCATGCGATATGGGAATTTATTAGCACCACCCTCGTGTCATTGGGGAACATAGATTTACATTCATCTTTATATGTCTACTAATTGATGATTATCTTTTATTCACAAATTTTAGTGATAGTGGTACTATTCTATATGGTGACGGATAAGAATACAGGTCACCATCTCACTGTGGGTGAAGTAAGAGGCGAATAAGGGAACAAAAATATGCAAGGCAACTGCAGAAAGAAGGAATACTTGAAACAAGCTCTATTTAGGTATAGTAGACCAAAACTTCTTTGCTAAGGAGAGGCCTATGTCCAGCAGTGGACTGTTAAACGTTGTTGATGATGACTAACAGTGTTTGTGAGTATTTCTTATTGCAATCTGAGTGAGTGAATCTGCGTTCTAGATAGGCTAAGTAATGATCTAGACCTGCTCATGTAGATACACAAGTACTAAAACCTCTATTCACTGTTACTTGTATAATTTGTTAAACATTTTTTCTTCGTTTTCTAGACTCTAGGAAATTCTGAAAGACGATATCTTCTAGCCTTAAAAAATCTAAAATATTACTGCGAAGTAGTAGTCTCGTTAGCATGAAATATCCTGCTAGGAATACTGCTGGGTTTACAAGTCAACAACCTAATTAATTATGTGAACTTTTCATTAAATCAAATTGCAATGGGCACAATATTTTTGACCGTACTATGGTTCAAAAGTCACCCTGTATTATGTTACGAGTACTTTTCATACCGATTGAACCAATTCGCAGAACTAGCCCCATCGTGTAGTTAGGACCGCGCGACAATTTGTCAGCGCTAACATCGCTTATACGATGTGTAACCGCACACCGCGCGATATACGAATAAATTACTCGCGCGGCTTATCGACGGCGCGATGTTGGTGGCGCTGATCTCTGGATAACTATAAGTGCTTGTGTGCATGTGTGTTGAACTTATAAGGTGGTCTGAATGTAACTTTGAACATTAAAAATGTGACACTCTATGAATTGCGTCCGTGGTATGACTATGTAGGCTGGAATATACAGATCAGAAGTGGTACCTTTTATTGCGACCTTCGTGAGCTTATGCTTGCCTGGTTAATATTCATTAGTGTCCATAGTTAGTGCATAATAAAATATAAATAAATAATTGATCACACATCTCATAGACGGCTGTCTATTGGCAAATTAAGCGAAGGGTGCACTGTGGGTGCTGATAAATATACCTATATATTTCTAAATATATGCATATCATAGATAAATGGGGATAAATATAGTGACCGCGCCAGGTTACGACTTCGAAGTTTCTAATAATTTTGGAAACGTCTATTTTTAAGTGAAGTAGAAGCAATACAATTTGCTATTTCTGTTCTTTTCTTACTACTATCTACTTCAATAATATTTAAACTTAGACTTACATTTCTTAGTCACGTTTCACTAACTACATTTTGGAACATTAGCAAGAAACCGGACAACATAATAATAAATAATATATCAATTTATTGTACACTAGATTAATTACAGAGGTAACTTAAAGCTAAGGAAGTACAAGTGGCGGCCTTATCGTCCGTTGGCAAGCTCTTACAGGCAACCATGAGATGGAGAGAAAAGCATGAGATGGAAAGTATAGGGTAGTGCCTGGTGTATTAGAAGTGCATAGGAAAAGGAAATTAAAGTAGTACATATAAATTATATAACGTAATAGTAACACGTCGTGTAAATTTTTAAATAAATACGAGTATATACAAAAAAGCAACTGAAACTTGTAGATATTCCACACATACATACCTAAGGCGAACACCTTTACCTGACCGAGTGCAGCAAAGTTAACTATGTTGCATTGATATTTTCAAGAGTTGTCTGTCTGTAATATTCCTTTACCAGTCCCTTAGAGGCTGTCAATGTTTGTGCACGTCTAATTTGAATTGGTAGTTCGTTCCACAGTCGAACCGCTTGGACAGAAAAGGAGTAGTCGAGGAATTTAGTAGTGTGCCTGGCATTTTTAATTTTAAGTTTTCTAACTACCTCAACAATTTGGGATGTGGGTCATGTAGGAAGTTAAACCGTGATTTAAGGTAACGTGTACTAAGTGGGTTGAATAGAATGTTATATAAAAGAGAAAGAATATTTGTGTTCCGGTGAAGGCGGATAGGTAACCGCTTAAGCTGTTTACGATAGTCGGATACATGATCATATTTACGTACTCCAAATATGAATCGTATACAAAGATTTTGGAGTCTCTCAAGCTTATTCATTTAGTATTCTGTGAGATCAAGATAAGTGGCATTAGCATAATCAAGGATAAGAAAAAGGAGGGATTGTGTGAGAGCAACCTTAGTAGATGTAGGTAGAAAATTGCGTAGTCTGCGTAAAGACCCTGCAGCAGCAAACATGTTACGACTCAGTTCTTGTAGCTGAGAGTCTTAGGATAAGGTACTATCAATGTACGTCCCAAAGTTCTTTACCTTGTCACTGTATGGAATAGGTATGCTATTGCACATGACTGGTGGAAGTTTTGTCCAATCAATTTTAGAGATCATTCTTTTTTTTTTCTTTTCACATATTTTAGAGCCTGCCAAAGTGATTCTACTCTGCCTGATGGAAAGCATAAATAGAATCCAAGAGTTGTGGTCACCATACTCATTGCAAATGCAGACAATGCAGTATGGTGACCGACACTATGGCGGCCTTGTGAGATGCTTTATCACACCCTTGGGGACGTAAAAGGCATGACAGTCATCGTGACAGTGTAAGGCTTACACAGTTACCACGATAACTATCACCCCTTTTTTTTTTTTTTTTTTTTTTTTTTAACCTGTGGAAACCCCCTCGAGCCGTCACCCCACCGGGGTTTACGGCGGGGTGGTGTGTCGGAATCGGACCGACTAAAACCACACGGTGTGCCACTCTGCGCCTGAGATAGGAGGAATCCGGGAACCGCTGCTATTACGACATCCAGATCCCTCCTAGCGCCTGCCCGCTAAAGCGGGCACCGTCTGCGGATAAACTCTCTATTTAGGCGACGTACGGCACACGCGCACGTCACCTCCTCGCGGCTGGCCATTATAGCGGATGGATGGGAAAACCCGTCCCGTCCACCCGCGGCCACACTCAAGGCGGCATGAGGCGCTGGTATGCGCGACTCCGCCGCCCGGCTCGCCGGCGGCGAATTGGGTCCGAGTGGAGATCGTCCTCCCGGGCCTTCTCCGCCGCCTCCTTCCGCGAAATTACGTCTTCGCAGAAGGTTGCGACCGCGGTAAAACAACTGTCGCTACCGGCCATGGAGCGTATGACGGCCGATAGCGAGAGGTCTCCTCCAATAACTGCAGTGAGGACCCCACGCTGCGCCGCCCAGGCGGAACAAACCGCTAGCGTGTGCTGAGCCGAGTCCTCACTGCAGTCGCAGTGGTGACAGGCGGGACTCAATTCCCTCCTGGCGACCGAGTGCAGATACTTCCCGAAGCAACCGTGCCCGGAAAGGACCTGCATCAGTCGGAAGGAAAGGGTCCCGTGCTGTCGCCCTGCCCACTCGGCGATGACCGGCTGGAGAGCCTCCACGAGGGCAAAGCCAGCACGTGGAGTCTCCAACCGGGACGACCAACGAGCCATTGTGGTTCGACGAGCGGCCTCACGCCACTCGCGTACCTCTTCGGGCGGGGGCCGTATGCCGCTACCCGCCCGGAAGTCAGCCGTCCGCCGATAAACTTCGGCGAGCACTTCCGCCTCCAAATCCCACGGGGGAGTTCCGGCCAAGGCGCACGCCGCCTCCGTCGATACGGTGCGGTAACCGCGTATGGCTCTAACCGCCAATATCCTCTGAGGGCGCCAGAGGCGAGCCCTATTCTGGGCGGTCAGAGCCGCCGCCCACACCGGTGCACCATACATAGCCATTGACCGGACAACCCCCGTGTATAGCCGTCTCGTCGCGACGCTGGCTCCACCCAAATTCGGCAAAAGTCGCCCAAGGGCAGAAGCAGCGCTGACCAGCTTTGGAGAAAGCTGTCGGAAGTGCTCGTCGAAGAGCCACCTGCCGTCGAGGATCAGGCCCAGATACTTCATCTGGGCCTGAACCGGTACGAGGACCGAATTGACTACGATAGAGGCGCCGGGTGGTGGACCACGACGGGGCCCATGGAACAAAAGGGCCTCCGTCTTATCTAGGGCCACTCGTAAACCCAGCGCCTCAATGCGCCCGACCACCAAAGAGACTCCCACGGTGGCCAGGCGCGCCGCCTCTTGAAAGTTCGCCCCCCGGGCCGTGAGCAATGTGTCATCGGCGTAACAAATTACGCCCAGCCCGGGGGGAAGACGACCTCGAAGGGCCCAGTCGTATCCCATATTCCACAGGAGTGGTCCGAGGACAGACCCCTGTGGAACACCGCACGACATGGGCCGCTGCCTCAGAATGCCATCTCGGTCCTCGTACATGACGGTACGCTCCCTAAGATAGTCTGCCACAAGCCGCCTCAGGTACTCTGGCACCCCGTGGTAGTGGAGTGCTTCCCTGATGCAGCTAAATGGCAGACTATTAAATGCGTTGGCGATGTCCAACGACACCGCCAACAGCACGCCGCCACAGCTCACCGCCTCTTCGGTCACGGCCCTCAGGCGCAACACAGCATCGACTGTCGAACGCCCGGCTCGAAACCCGTATTGGGCGTCCGACAGATCGGGGCCAACTTCGCAGAGGTTCCGGACGATGCGGGCAGAGAGTATCCTCTCAAACAATTTACCCACCTCGTCCAGCAACACGATAGGCCTATAGGCCGCGACCGAATCGGCCGGCCGTCCCGGCTTCCGTAGCAGGACCAGCTTCCCGCTCTTCCAACCCTCAGGAAAGCGCCCGGTCGCCAAGCTGGCATTTAGGACTTCCCCGAGGCGATCCGACATGTGGTCGAGGGTTCGCGCCAGCACTCGGGCAGGTATCCCATCTGGCCCAGGGGCGGTGTTCTTAGAGCGAATCCGTAGAACGACCGCCCCTATCTCCGATTCCCTGACGGGCGGAACATTATCCTCGTTCCGTCCCCCGTCGTCTTCGACCATGAAGGCCATCGACGGGGGTGTGTGCTCCGCCCGCTGCGGGAAAAGGCCCTCGACCACTTCCCGCAGGAAGCTGGGCTGGAGGGTCTCTGTAAGGGGGGTGCCCGATGTGCGGAGCTTTTGTCGCGCCGCACGATAAGGGCGACCCCAGGGGTCACGATCGAGACCCTCCAGCATTACCTTCCTCTTCACTTCTTTGGCGCGGCTAATGGCCAGCTTCAGAGTTTTCCGCGCCTTTCGGTACTCCTCATGAAGCTGGTCCTCCTCGCCGTCTACGCGGTGTCGCCGCCGACTACGGGTGTAGGACCTCCGGGCACGAGTACAGGCCGCGCGGAGGTCCGCCATCTCCTGGGACCACCAGTAAACCTCCTTCCGTGGAGGCCGATGACCTCGGATACGGGGCATGGCCGCATCGCAAATCTGCGTAATCGCGTCACGAAAGCGACCAGCCCCCATGTCGACCTCCTCGGTTGGGGCCTGCAGAGGCAGCCAAGACTGAATAACGGCTGCCTCCTCTAGTAAGTCCCTGTTCAGCTTCGAAATAGCCCACCGCGGAAAGCGAGAAGAAGGCCGCGCCGTGTGACCCCTACTGGAGTCCTGGATCCGGGAGAGCTCAAATCGGATGTAGAGGTGATCCGAGAGCGTCTCAACCTCTTCCAGAACACGCCAGTTCCTTACTCGTGCGGCGAGGGCAGGGGTTGCGAACGAAAGGTCCACTATCGACCCCCCCTGCTGTCGCACGCACGTGTTAGTGGAGCCTCTGTTTAATAAACAGAGGCCCACCGAAGCCGCCCACTCCTCTACGGCTTCGCCCCTAGCATCCGTTCTGGGGGAACCCCACGCAACGGATTTTGCGTTGAAGTCCCCCAGCACAAGGACGTGCCCAGACGTTAGTCGCCGTATCGAGGTCTCCAAGCTGTTGAGGAAAACCTCGAAGTCGCTCAAACTCCGGTTGGGGGAGAAGTACACACCGTATACGGTGATCCCCCCCCACTCAGCAGCAACATATCCAGTGCCCTTGTCTCTTAGCGACAAGGGCGAGGAATGAGGCGCTGTGGAGCCGACGACTGCCACGGAGCCGTCCCGGTCACCCAACCAATTTCGGTCGAGGAGGAACATAGTAGGGCTCCGCGGCTACGGCCACACTGATCGACCACTGTACCATGGTTTGTAGCAAGAGATCCTGCGCCGCGGCACAGTGATTCAGGTTCGTCTGGACAAGGAGGTTGGAGACGTGGTCCATTACCGGACTGTCTCTACAACCTCCTCCATGGGCGATGATGTTGACAGACGAACAACATCGGAGACAGCCTGGGCCGACTGGCTAGCCCCCGATGATTGCCGAGATTCATGGGGAGGCTTGCAGCCCGCCTGCCCGATCTGGTGATTGGCGGGCTTATTACCCGCCTCACACGCCGGGCAGTGAGGGGCGGCAGAGCATTCTGCCGCCTTGTGCCCCGGTCGACCACAGCGGAAACATAGTCCGCTGCAATCAAGACGACTACCACACTTGGCGCGTGTGTGCCCCGATGCCAGGCATTTATAGCACCTCATCGGTCTCGCCGCCAGGATTGTGATCCTAGCGTTCACGAAACCGATGAGTAGTCGGCCTGCATCGCCCAAAGCTTTGGCCGACGCTACGGGACAACTGACCCACACAGCACCAAGTCCTCCTGGACCGGGGCGGATGGTGCCGACCCTAATGTTTTCCGCGTTGCACCCCGTCTTCTCTACAATCACAACGCGGACGTCTTCGGCTGTTACGGAGTCATCCAGGCCCGAGATGCGCAATTCAGCGCATTTTGTAGGCCTGGTGATCTTCACACCATCCGTGGCTGCAAATATTCCCCGCAGCTTCTCGGCAAATGTGTCCGCCGTCTTTATAGCTTCGGCTCCAGGGAACTCGAGTACTCGAGCTCCTGTCTGAGCGAGGCGCAATCTGACCCCTCCAGTCCCGAAATCGTTGGCGAGACTGTCCCTCTTGAAAATGGCCGCGTAGGATAGTCCGCCGTTAGCTGCCTCCGGTGATACGGTGACCACCACAGCCGCAGTCTTAGGAGGTTGTAGTTTACGTGGCTTCTTCGTGGTAACCACTGCCACCGATGGCGCCTGTTGGGTAGAGGCTTTTTTACCCCGCTTCCGGGACTTTTTAGCCCCCCCAACTACCCGCCAACCATCGTTGGGAGGGGCAGATATGGAGGGATCAGATAAAGGTGTCGGAGTGGGGAGCGGTGGAAATGCCGCTCCAGGCTTGGTCGCCGGGTTACGTGCTTCCCTAGGTGCTACAGTCCTACCTACTGCCTTAGCCACCTGCCGCGCCTTTGGAGCAGCCGCAGGAACAGCAGACACCGACGCCGCCGCTGCATAAGACACGCGACCGCCCACAACGGGAAGCGCTGTCGTCACTGGTGCGACCTTCGGTCTATGTGCTGCCAGCGGCGGCCGGACAATGGGAGCCGGAGGCAGTCTCGCCTCCAGGCCAGCGAGACGCCCATCCATCATACGCCACACCGCGTCCGTAATTTGGCGCAGATGGGCATCAGGGATGATACCGATGGGAGAGGGAGCAGGCTGAGATGAGGTCTTGGCCGGATCTTCCGTCGGACGATGTGCTCTAAATTGGGCGAACTGAGCACTGAGCTCAGCCACTTGCCCCGTCAGGTGATCGTTAGCCGCCTGAAGGCGTGCTACATCCCCCATGAGGTTTTCCACGACTCCAGCAATGGCAGAGGAGGAGTCCTTAAGAGCCCTAACGAAAGAACTCTTAAGGTTTCTGGACTTGGTGACCACTTTATGGATTATGGCCACCCCCATATTTACTTTCTCCTGCAAAGACACCGGTGTTTGGGAGATAGAATTCCTTCCCACCGGATCCCGTATTTTCTGCAGGAGATCAGCAATCTCCTCCTCCGCTGCGCTTTCACCTTCTGCTCTGACCCTTCTGTAGGCTTCTGCCTTGGAGAAGACAGAGCCTGATGGGGGTCGAGATCGAGGTGCGTGACCGACCTCTGCGGCTGCTACCGACTTTAGGGGGCAGCATCTCCTGGGACGTGTCGCTCTCTTCGTCCCTGGAGTGTCCGCGTTTTCTCTTTGTTGACTCCAGTGCGTCCATAGTCGCACTAGAGTTACCTCCATCCAACGGATTAGTGGATTTCGAACGAATTCGTTCCGAAGTTCTTCGGCTCCCAGCAGCCAAAATGACTTCTGGGAGCCCAACCGAGATCGGCGTTCCCACCAATACGCCCTCTTCGTGGGACGAGTAATCGTCCGCCCTTGCACTATTCTCCTTCCTACCCTTCTTCTCCTTCTTTTTTTCGTCAGTTTGATTCTTTTTGTTTAAATTTTGTTCCATATTTAATCCCACGATTGGGGGAGAATTAATGGTCCACCCGGGCAGAGATCCCCCAATACCCGGGTAAGCGTAAATTTATGCCCAACCGAGGGGTCCGCAGGTGCCTCAGCTGGGTAGTATAAGTAGTATAATATAAATATATATAATATAATAAATGTACAAGTGTAAAAATAAATAAAATATAATAAAAAATATAAATAAGGCAGTATAAGGCTTACACAGTTACCACGATAACTATCACCCCTGCATCAATGGGCCTCCAGTCTCACACTCACCAACGAAACACGACAACACGGATGCTGTCGCTTTAGGTTGGTTTTCTGTGGGAGGGTAGTACTGCCCCGGTCGAGCCGGCCCGCTTGTGCTGAAATCAGCGTGGCTCTACTACCTAGATTCGTGAGCTTCCAACGATTTATTTAAGATCAAACTTAAGTCAATTACTCATAAAGAAGTACTTACTTTATACAACGGTTTCAAATTTAATTTTTAATAATTTTTGATATGTCTCTCTTATGTCAAAAACATATGTGTGTGTACTTATGTGCGCACGTGAGAAATAATACTTCTTCGGCGTAACAAGACAAAAATCTTTTTAAAAATGTTAATCTGCCCGTTATCCTGTTTGTAGAGAAAACGATACCAATAATAGAAAAAAAAAGCTATTGAATACATTAAAAAAAGTTTTATTAAAACACATTATCTAGTTATATAAATTTCGCGCCAAAAAAAGTATTACTTCAAAACTAAAATTCTAACTAATTAATTTTATGAAATCGGTTTTTCGTGACGGTGGCGCGCGCTTTTCAAAAATCTACTTTTATCATTTTCCCTAACGCCCCAAAAGTATAACTTCAAAAAGCTTATTAATAAATTAGTTTACTTAGAAAGTGATGAATTGCCAAACAAACAGTCATCACTTATTTTATTCGTTTAGGGAGAAATATCGAAAAAGTCTTTCTTGAGGATTTTTACAATGTTAGAAGTATCATCTACCAAAATTTCAAGTTTGTAGCGCTCTATGTCATATCCTATGTGTTGATGGATCTGTGGCAGTGAGGACAACTGATAGTATGCCTATACATCCAGTAGATAAGGATTTTTTTTTTTAAATGAAGTTATGTATAACTGTCCTGCATGCTTTTGTAATCAACCACGAATGGTTATCATTAATTTTACAAATGCGTGCAATATGATACTTAAAAGAGTGCTGTAAAATATGTCGACTGTTCGTAATAATTGGCAATGTGATGTCATCGCCACATGGCTAGACGATAACAGAAATGAATGATGAACTGTGATGTTCAGTGAAATTATATTCAACTATGGACGATTATATATATATACTATATATAGATAAGATTATATTATATATAGATAAGTGATAACCAATTTTATCAACTAATTTTTGAGCATGTGAGATGTCTCACACACGGCTAGTTAGACATGACCTATGGGTATAGTAAACCAGACTACTAATAAACATATTACATATAATAATTTTTACCCTAGTTCACGAACTAGGCGTAAAGAGGTAACTTAAAAATATAGGTGTCTTCGATTGTTCAATGGTGATTTAAAATTTTAATTTTGATAAAGAAAGTACCGTTTTTAGGGGAAAACGCTGACTAAAGCTCCAGCACAATTTTTAAATAATTTGGTGGAAACTATCCATTCCTTAGAAACTTTGAGTGTTTTATATTAATATCATAAAACAACTATTTGTTAATGAAGTCATATTTTGTTTTTTTTTTTTATTATTTTTAAGAGCCTGCCAATGTGACTCTACTTTGCCTGATGGAAAGCATGAATACAAGAATTATGGTCACCATACTCATTGCGAACGCAGACAATGCAGTATGGAGACCCACACTATGGCAGCCTAGTGAGATGTTTTTTCACACCCACTTGCAGATGTAAAATTAATTACAAAATTCAAATATTACAAGCAGGTCTTGAGGATAAAACGCAAGCTATCGACAAAATCAACAGAGACTTAAAGATCATAAAGACGTGGTCGATGAGATATGGATTGTCGGTTTAACCAAATAAATGTCAGGCGATCATCGTTGACCTGCGCCGCAATCAGCAAGCACTTACTGGGCAGTAAGTTAAGTATTTTCATTTTCCCCACTTACCATTTTCACCTGTTTGTCATCTGTCCTTTAATCACGACAGAAAGCTTCGTGCATAAAATAATCTGCTTCTCTTACGCCTTGCGATGCAAGAGACTCAGTCATTTAAGGCCTCTGAGAAAGACTCGACTTCATTTTACACGACTTACGGCAAGGTTTCTGTCTCTAGACGAACCGATGGTCGTTGGAGCCGAAGTGTGCTAGAGTGGAGACCACGATTGGGCAAACGTAGTGTAGGGAATGGGCACGAATAGAAAGAAGACTAGAATTTTTTTTCTTAAATAATTAGACTCAGTCGTTATACTAAAGAACTACAAGACTTAAACGACTCTATTTGTTTTTAAAAAGACTTGTGTCTGAATCGTGCTCGATATTCTATACAGCTCCAGCTATAAATTTAAATATGATGGTAATCTGATGAAGTTATTTGTATATTATAAACTATATGTAATTAAATATTCTCCAGATTCAAAACTAAAGTGAGTACAAGATCACTTTTGTTGTAACAGTAATTAAATTATTATAAACAAAACGGCTAAGAACGTAAAACTACGCCCAATGTAAGGTTCCGTAGTTATCACAATAATGCAAATAGACCTGAGGTAAAGAAACTTAAATTCTTCGTGCACTCTTCGTTCCTTATCGAAGCAGTTCTATGTAGGAATGTGGACCCACTCAAACTCAGGATATTTGCAAACCGTTTTACATTCAAAAAGAGGGTACGTGATCTCCTTCTTAGTGAAATGGCAGAAATTTCTAATCGAAAACTAGTACACCTTGCATTCGGATTGTCATAGTGTACAAATATAATGCTAGTACATGAGTATGTGTATACTCACATATCTATGTTACTATATCTTTGTTTATGACATGTGATTTCTATTTGTTATTATGTATGTATAAGTTTTCTCTATGTAGTGTTTTTTTTTTACTGATTAAAACCTCTGTGCACCTACCATAGAAAATTTCTGCACCACCCTAAGGTTGACTGGATGAGAATGCCTAAGGCATTAAGTCAGTTAAATCATTATTTGTTATTATTAATTATTATTTTATTTTTATCAGTGGTCGTTCAATATCTTTCCGTCTCCTACATGTGCCGTTTCTAGCCATATTTTGCCTATCATAAAACAATGATGATGTATACCTAACCGATTTTGACCACGGCGGTCAGTCTCAACGGAGACCAGCTAACTACGCAGGATATACTATAGAGCACTAATGTGTGCGCAAACACAGGTGCACTCTCTGTTCCCTCATTCAAAGAATTCGATGGGACGGATATCCGACACGGCCAGGGAGAAATTAGGCGCGCGACCGACGGCTAAGACCTCAATTTTCAATAATTAGAAAAACTCGAGAACACTTTTTGGGCCGACCGGGAAATCGAACCCAAAGCCTCTTAATCTTCAGACGCATACACTAACCGCTAGATCAACGAGTCAGTATAATGTCAGACAAATCATCATCTTCCTTATTCACATGTGGTGAGTTGCGGAGAAGCAGCCCATCCTGTTTGAGAAGCCCGCTAAGGTTTTCCACACACTGAACACATGAGCCATTGTGGTTTGATGATATCCGACAGCCACTATGCATCCGTACCCTTACACCCTATTCTAACTTTACTATTTTTTTGTATTAATCTATGAAAAAAACAAACAGTTGCTAAAGAAACGTAATCTATGTGTGATTAATATTTTTTAATATAATAAACTGACTACGTCATCAACAGCTTTTTACATTCCACTACTGGACATAGGCCTCTCCTCAGTAAGGAGGTTTTGGCCTACTATACCACGCTGGCCAGACGGGTAGGAATAGCGTTTGTTTCAAGTTTTCCTTCTCTTTGTAATGATGTTGTCTTGCATACTTTGTTCGTTTAGTCGCCTTTTACGACACCCACGGGATGAATAGGGGTAGTAAAACACTATGTATTCTTAATCCATTACCACACGGACAACTGACTACATACAATACAATAATTCTATTCTCTAATGGTGTATATAGGTGTATATAAAAATACATTACAAACAACAACGACACAAATTTTTAACTTTTTTTAAATGCATATAAACACCTACGAAATTGACACTACTCTGCCTGATGGAAAAACTTAAGTAGAATCGCAGCTAGGTGGTCACCATGCTCATTACAAATGCAGACAATCGGACTGACTTGTGTGTGTGTGGTTCACGAGTGTAATTTAGAACAACTGCACTTAACCCACGTAGCTACGTATACTAATTTTTAACCGACTTCAAAAAAGAAGGTCGGTTCGATTGTCTTTTTGTTGTCTGTTACCTTATTACTTGTTACCAGATGTACTGATTATGATGATTCCTTGTATATTCCAGAGCTAGTACTTTCCAGGCCTCATTTAAATTTGAATGAGATCTGATGAGTAGTTAGTTAGTTGTGTACTTAATTCGCTTCGATGATGTTTTTCTATCGATAATGTAAAATTATTAATAAAAAAAAATTATATATGTACGATAATTTTAAAAGAGCACTGAAGTATTTGGAGATAGTCCTTTTCCATTTAAGTGATGAAGTTCTTTGGAGACATGCAATGGAACTCTTCAAAAAAGGACAGCAAATCTGTCGTGATTGTTGCCATCACATGTTTATGTATTGTTTACACAATCACACAATATAACATAACGCGTGTACCCTCCAAAGAGGCACGCAGATGCATTCAGTGCATTGCAGCCTACTCTATAATGAGGCAGTGATTTAAAGAACACAAATAAACGAGAGTACAGTTGCACACCCCTCCCAACCACCCGCACACTTCGTCCCGCACGCGTCTCCATGCTACGTTTGTGTGCAAAATTGTGTAATAGATGCCTATTGTATAGTTGTAGATATATATTGTATATGTTGACCTACGTTGACTAACAGCGACCTTAAAGAACAAAACTGTAGTCACAGAAATATGCATTTTTTTTTTAATTTTATTGCATTTTTTATTTTAGAATATTTTCCGTTCGAAGGCGGTTTTTCAAGTGACTTGATTGTAATAATTTTATTATCTTATTTATACTAAAATTTAATTACTTTTTGCCACCTTCAAAAATTATCCAACTGATGATGAACACCGAATCAAAGTTTGTTGCGTGATTTAAGAGCAATTAGCGAGCTTTGTAAGCATAGGGGTACAGAAGCGTGCTTCTTTAATTGTCTTGAGGGTATTTAAAAGCTGGCAACACACATCAGCTTTAGAGTTTTTAGTTACAGGAGTCTATAGAGGGTAGTAGTCATGTATCTTCAAGTGATACTTCTCCACCTTTGGCAAATAGATCTACAACATTAAAGAAACACATTTTAACAGTTCCTTCGAAAGTCTAAAAATAGTCTGATTACAGAACCTCAATATCGCCTCGTAGGCAGTCGCTTGACGTAAAAAATCAAAGTTCAGTCGTATCGTAGCAGACTTAAAGTCAACCTAAACCTAGTTTAAAGACAAAACCTATATAAAAATACAGATAAAAACTCAAAACAATAGATTCTATATTCTAATAGCTAATATCTATTAGCAAGTACAAACAAGGCTTATAGATGACCCCGATAACGCTGCTATGTAAATAGTGCCTACTTAGTGTCCAAATAACGAAGACCCGTGCTACGTTCCCACGCTTCTGCTGACGATGCTTGACTTATTGTTGTAGTAATGAGTGAGTTCGTTACAAAGATTATTAAAATACGTAGGTATACGTATATGTGTAGCCAGAAAGGTCCAGCCAGATTTGCATGACGATCAACGGTGTCATGACATAGCTTTGTCCACGTATATATCAGTTAAGTAACCTATGTTCTTTCTTAAGAATCAAACTATCTCCATACCAAATTTCATCTAAATCCGTTCACCGGTTATTGATTACCCATACAAATATTAGAGTGATATCTGGAATAAAAAATATCTTATGTCCTTTCCCAGGACTCGAGCTATCTCCCCACTACCTTTCATCGAAATCGGTTACGCAGTTTATATGTAAAGAGACAGACATTTTCGCTTTTATAATTGTAGTATGGATTACCATTATAAGTATAATTGAGATTTAATCTTATGCACAGTCATGAGCTCTACTCTCGAACTAATGTGCTTAGCAACAGTCATAACTTCACCTGCGTCCGGTCTGTTTAAAAAACTCTACATACTCTATATAATTAATTTGCGTCACCATTCGCCCAATGCCAAGGTTGTACTAAAACAAATGCACAATAATCGTGATTACTATATGTAAACTATTGCAAAACTAGGTTACAAGGCGGCACATGAAAGAATATTGTATGATAAATAATGTTCTGTTCTAGGAATTGGTGCAAGTGTTGAATGACAAAGGAATGCTGAACGTAAAAATGCCTCATGTACTTTTATATACAATTATAAAAATATATGTTAACGTACAAGTTGTATATTGCGTAGTAGGCAACTAAAGTCGATGTACTAAAAAACAGGGCTATGTTTTCTTTTTGTAGGTAGAGTTTTATTCTTTAAGCGATGTAATTTGCCTATTGCAAAGATGGCCACCCTCCCTGGCTATTAACAATTTAACATTGAATAAACGTGAACGTTATTGGAAAGCTAACAAATGTATGGGAATGACGTATTTGAATGCTAAGCCACGTGGTCAAAACAAAGTATTGGCCGTAAATACAGGAGAATAGGGGTGTTAACGATTGTAGAAAGAGAATTGACGCGTAACTCATCGGATTATAGTCGGAATGTCTGTTATTTTAACAAAAAAAACTTATGCTATTCTGCTAATATTATAAATACAAAAGTTTGCGAGGATAAATGGATGTTTGTTACACTTTCACGCTAAACTACTGAACGAATTCAGATGAAACACATCAGAATAACTCATCGGCTACTATTTACCGCGATAACTGACATTCACGCAGGCGGAGCTGTGTTCAAAAGTTAGTGTCTAATAGAACAACTTTTAACTTTTAATAATGTATGACAAGTTCGACCACAACCTCATATCAAACCAATGTTAAGCTATTCTTTTTGTTGGTGATTACACAAAGTATTGTCCGACATGGGGATCGAAATTATGACACTTAGCACAGTGGGAATTGGTGAGGTGTACACTTTAACCACTACACCATTTGTGCAGTCAAATTCTTTCGGTACTTTTCATCCAGTGAATGAGGTCCACAAAAAACCTTAGCTGAATGACTGCAGACTTAGTAATCCGGCTTATCTCGTCTTGCAGTAAAATACCAGGTATGAGAAAATATTAAATATTTATTTTCAAACGGTAATAAGATTAAGGTCTTAACATTACTCCACATATTAATTACTACAGAGATTCTCTATAACAGTCCAATTCTTAAGTTTAAATTAATTACTATAGTAACTGCTTCGTTGGTCTAGTGGTTATGTCGTAATTACAGCGGTTCCCGCATCCCTCCCATCTAAGGCGCAGAGTAGCACACCGTGTGGTTTTAGTCGGTCCAATTCTGACACACCACCCCGCCGTAAACCCCGGTGGGGTGACGACCCGAGGGGGTTTCCACACGTTAAAGAAAAAAAAAGCGGTTAGTATATGCGATTGCCGATCAAGAGATCTCGAGATCGATAACCGGGTCAAATCAAAAAGTGTTTTTGAGTTTTCTGGTGAAATAGTTAATAACATCCCGGAGTTTGGAAATTGGGATCTTAACCCTCGTGTTTCGGCGAGTACGTAAACCCATCGGTCCTGCGCTTGGTTTCTCCCTGGTCCTGTCGGATAGCCGTCCCATCGGATTGGGAGAGTGAAAGAACAGAGAATGCACCTGTGTAGGCAGAGGTAAGCTTACGACACATTCGGCAATACATACATTTAATGACGGTTCTACCTAGTCATTTTAGTCAACAGATTAAGTGTTAGATAATTTACTTCGTTTTGTCAGTAAAAGGAATATTCCTAAAAGGTGGAGAAATTATGTGGTCTACGCTAAGTTAATTAGAATAAGTAAATAGACGTTAAACGATCAAATTCTGTTTTATAAGGTCATCAGCATCGTAAATTAACTTCATGTGATATAGTCTTACATCACTACAAAGGGAAAGAAAACTAGAAACAAAACCCTATACCAAACGGTCCAGCCGGGATGAACCTCGTTTCTAAAGAAAGGCCTATATACATAGTGGACTCTTGATATGATGTAATACAATTTATAATACCATTCTTTTGACATTAAATGCCTATTCAAAATTTGAAATGAAGAAAACTGATCATAATCTAATAGGAAACTTATTAAAGGAATAAAAAAAATAACAAATCAGCCATTTTTTGTAACCTTAACATCCCAATGGAAAGCCACTCTCTACTTACTACTCTACTCTACTACATAATAACATTTCATCATCATCATCATCATCTCAGCCAAAAGACGTCCACTGCTGGACATAGCCCTTCCCCAAGATTCTCCGGTACGTTAAGAGCCGGTACCGTGTCACCCGTATCCACCACCTTGTGGGGGGCCTACAAACCGTTCGTGCTAAAATCAGCGTGGCTCTACTTTCCAGTCTGACAGTAGTAAAGATATTTCTTAAACTCTTGGTATTTAGGCATATCGTTTTTTTTTCATAACTAAGTGTGCCTCTTGCCTATACATATATAATGAATGCTATATATTGTACTTATCTAATATAACATAAATCTAGTAGTAGAAATGAATGATAAACTAAAACTCGACTATTCAAGTACATACACAATAAGGGTCAAAATAGATTTCACTTATCGTTATCATGATTTAATTATATATACCTACTTTATTAATAATTATTAAATAATTGAAACTAATAATATAATACCAGGATACTATAAATATGAAGCGTTAACTGATACGGAGGCGACGGGCAGGCGCCACAAGTAACGACACAACATCGCTGAGTCAGATTAGAGGAACGACTTCTACTAACTTATGCTCACTTGGTACTTTAGAGTATTTATCGTCGAATTTATATACAAAACACAAACAGTGTATTGTTTTATATAAATAAATACATGCAAACATATTAAAGGCTTTTGCATACATCAATTTTAATCACGCCATTCCTTATTGTCTATAGTCTTTACGTATTATATTTTATAAATCATAAATAATGTAGAGTTATTTAGCACGTATATGTATGTGTATGCAAACATAACAGAATGAAGAGTGTACACGAAGTTACGTGATGTCTTCCACGACTATTGTCATAGAATTGTGAATGATTAGATGAACCTCATATACGTTGAACTAATACTATAGCTTACGTAGTACATTAGAACTCAAAAGGCATAATTTATAGCATCTCAAAAGGCCACCATAGTGTGGGTCACCATACTGCGTTGTCAGCATTTGCAATGAGTATGGTGACCACAACTCTTGGATTCTATTCGTGCTTTCCATCAGGCAGAGTAGAGTCACTTTGGTAGGCTCTTAAGATAGATAGATAGATTATAAGTGCGTGTTACCGCAGCTAGAACGGTGAAACTATTGTCCCACACAAGTATTGAATTCAATTAAATATATTTGTACCTAATAATGTTTCTCTAAGTCGTGATAAGTACAGTTACAAATACAGAAATTTATAATTTTCGTTTTTTTTCATTAATATCATTTAAAATGTTTAATATAGGGTGGGCCAAGAATTCATTAACATTTGAATCTAACATCCGGCACAAACATGTTACAGGAGTTCTTGAGACCGATGCTACTGGAATTTGCTAGGTACAATCGTAACACATGGTTTCAATAAGATGGAACATCTTGTCACACATCCAATGAGTCCATGCCGGTGGTCAAATATATGTTGCCGGAAAAGCTGATTTCCAGACCAAGAGACATTCCATAGCCACCCAGAAGTCCAGATCTATCCCCAGCAGACTTATTTTTATGGGGTTATTTAAAGAGTCGTGTCTACATAATTAAACCAAAATACACTGGGTTAACTCAAAGAAAATCAGCAAAGAGATGTTGGCGGTCTCGCGGTCTCTTTGACGACGAATATTCAAAAATTTCGGTGCTCGTTCAGAAGAGTGCAAACGTCGAAATGGTAGTCATTAAGATAATATAACTTTAAAAAAATAAATTACAATAAAATACAAGCTTTCTTGTAAATAAACAATGTTTATAACATATCAAATGGTTTTTATACGATTTTTCAAATGTTAAGTAATTCGTAGCCCACCCCATATGATGCTTAATAAATGTCTAAATAACTGTCGTCGTTTAAAAAAGCTTTTTTGAGCTAATTAAGTGAAAACGCCGTTTAATTGTTTAAAAAAATATCTCCGTCGACACCATAAGTTCAGCCAACTTTCCCACAAAAATATAGACAGCACCATCTACTACGAATTAAACGCGACATACGTTAAAAACATCGTAAATATGAAATGATATTTTTATAGTGAAACAAACCATTAAGTGCGGCCACTAACGAGATATTTCAATAAAGAAAATTATATATTTTTTACAAAACCCATCGTTCGAACGTAACTTAATATCGGGGAAACCGGATAGCAGACAGTATGGCGCGGCCTTAAGTTTACTTTTTAATTTTGTTTTTTTATTTTATCTACGGAGCTAAGATGTCGGTGGTACTGCAAATGTACGTTACTCACACATTGTAACCGGCTAAATTGATTTTAAAACGACGAACTTCAGGATGACACTTAAGTAGTCACAGAGCCTCGTGATAATTTTCTAACCAGTGTGACATTAGAAACAGGTTTAGTTTCTATTTTACAAGCGATATATTTTTTCAGCATTAAATACATAAACGTCTTTTAATTAGTTACCAAATCCAAAATGTCATCAGCAATTCTAAACTCGCCAAAAATATATAACTTGATGAAAATTGTTCTTTTTTTTCTTTCTTTCTTTTAAAAAGACTACGCCCGCACTAAGAGTAAATCCTGCGGCGTGGGAACTTTATAAACATACAAGAAACGGACACAAAGAACACCCAGACTCAGAACAACAATTTATGGATCACACAAAGTGTTGTCCCATGTGGGGTTTGAACCCAGAACACTCAGCGCGGTAGAGTGCGGGCCACTAGGCCAACCGTCAATTCGATATATATTCGATAACATAACATCCGATAATGCTACGTTGGTCGTAAGTATCCAAAGCACTTACACTGCCTAGTAGTGCACATGAGTTATCTGTACTAAATTAAATAGGTTCATTAAATATCAAATATTTTAGAAATCTATTCCATTCTAGATTGAATAAATAATAAGGCTTCTTGGCAGTATCAATAATTTTTTATTTTCGGTAACGAATGTTGTTCAAAGTAAATTGTAACAACATTAAATAAATATAAAAAAAAATAGCTGAGTTACCTAACATTTCTACTACAGTCAATTGCTATTTAAAAATCTTAGATTTTTTTGGCTAGAATCGATTAAAATGAGTTGTTTTACATGTCAAATGATTTTATCCGGCAAAACCGGATACTTTTAGCTTTCGAAATAAACAAATTTTTACTTATACCCTCTTTTAACACCAGCCATGACAAGGACACCGGTACTTCATATTTTAAGAGGCACTTTTTGTAACGTGTGTGATCCGACGGGTGATCGGCACCAACCGATTGGACGATATCGCTTGTTTGTTGATAAGTGTTCTGAAATAAGCGTCACGTGCCGAGGTTTAAATAAAGATGGGTGATCTTGTGTGTACTCATTTGTAACGGTTATGAAGAATATGCCGCACTAGAGATATAAATAAAGCATAATGAAATGAAAACCACGAATTTTGTTTTATATGGTATAGGGGGCTAACGAACAGGTGGGTCGTTTGATGGTAAGTGATTACCGTCGCTCATGAATATCTGCAACTCAAAAATACTATATACGTTGCCATCCTTCTCTCCCCAGGATCAGGGATGGAGGAGGATAGCCTCGTTCACCTAGCTGAAGGCAATGACGTAATGTGAGAGGTATATATAATATTTTCTAGGATTATAATCATAGAATTATAAGTAATTATTAAACTGAATGCTAATACCACAGCAATAACGGCGAGCAGTTTTTTTTTAATTTTCAAGGCCTGCCAAAATGATTGTACTCTGCCTGATGGAAAGCACCATACTCGTTGTAAATGCAGACAAAATAGTATGATGACCCACACTATGGCGGTCTAGTGAGATGCTTTTCCTAGCCTCGCCTGGGGACGTAAAAGGCATGACAATAATCGTGGTAGTGTCAGGCTCATAGACTTACCACGATTACAGTCACACCTGTATCATTGGGCCTCTGGCCTCTCACTCACTAACGAGAAACGAGTTGAAAATATTTATTCAAAGAAGTATGTCATTTTAACAATATGAGTAATATATAAAAGATTATAATTTGTGTTTTAATTACTCTTGTTTGCTGCTTTGAAAAAGTTTTTTTATACTAATTAAATGAAATTGCCACTTAATTCCCTCGATTGACCCATGAACCACTAAAATTTAGCATCTATTCGGAAACAAAAACTTAATTTACTGCCAAACCACTTATTATTTTTGTAGATACCCACCGACTCAACATACATGTTTATCCGTCTGTCACGACGAAAGCAACGCAACCCTTTAACTGACAGAACTAATATTTATGCAATACTACACCGCACACATATGACAGCTAAGTCGGTGCGAAAGGGTTAAGATGTGTATCTTTAATGGATTGGAGTAGCATAAGTATGAAAGAGGTAGAAAGTAGCGATAAATTATAACACATTTTTTGAAGAGAAAGGGCTTGGTAAAATTTACGTCGGAGAAAACTGCAGCTGAATATACTACCTACATTCATATGTGCTCCTGGTACTGTGGAGAGCTATCTCAACTTAGGTTCAGCTGTTCCTGGATCCCTCCTGTCTCAGGCGCAGAGTGGCACACCGTGTGGTTTTTGTCCGTCCGATTCCGACACACCACCCCGCCGCAAACCCTGGAGGGGTGACGGCCTGAGGGGGTTTCCACACGTTAAAAAAAAAGGTTCATGAGAGTGGATATATTACGAGTACATATATTAGAGTCAGTGTTGAATGATATTTTCTAGGAAATAATGGTGATGGTAATAATGGTACAGTCCTCAAGTCAGCCAGTTAAAAAAACTGGATTTTCTTTAAAAAAAAACATCTAAAACATCAAGAAACTGACAATACGTTTAGTCATTCTGCCTCTTTGGCGTAGCGGTAGTGAATGCGACTGCTGTTCTTGAGGTCTCGCGTTCGATTCCCGGGTCGGAGCAAATGTTTGATTCAAAGTTTGGGTGTTTTCTATGTATAATATGTATGTATTAACAAAAAAAATATAAGTATTGTA
The DNA here is from genome assembly GCA_949316085.1 of Hypercompe scribonia. Taxonomy (NCBI): domain Eukaryota; kingdom Metazoa; phylum Arthropoda; class Insecta; order Lepidoptera; family Erebidae; genus Hypercompe; species Hypercompe scribonia. The sequence continues at coordinate 12,346,920 of OX438986.1, forward strand.
TCAGTCAGTCTAGTTATCACAGCACAAGCTCTGCTTAGTTTGAAACTAGATGACATTGTGTGTCAAATGTATGAAATATTTATTTATTTATTATTATTATTCACAATTTTCTATTAATAATCTGTGAATAATAATAAAATTGTTAAACAACGTTTATACATTGAATACGATGTTTGCTCACAAGTTACATCTTAATCTTATCTTAGTCAGTAAAAAAAACAACTTCAAAAATATCCGTAACGCTTAAAAATATAACAAGATTGACGTTTCCTTTTATTTTGTGAAAATAATTCGGTCGCTACGCACCTATCTCAGGAACACATGTTCAAAATTGAAATCGGCGGCCGAAAACTCCAAAAATTAACAAATAAACCCGGGAATAGATGAAACACGATATTTTCGCATGAAATCAGGGAATATTGTTAATAAAAAAAAACCACTTTGTTATTTTTCTTACAAATCGTCCGCGCATGTGCATTGTGGTTTTAAATTACCCGCAGATGGAAAAAAAAAACTTTTTTATTACCTGTCACCTTTTCACTTAAAATATGGACAATCGATTGTAGAAAGGGTCAATTTTTTATTGACAAGCATCAAAAAATTAAACACTCTTGTTAACCCTTTCAATGATTGACCTTTGGGAATTCGCAGTTGTTACTTTTTGTGACTGTTGATTTGACCTTTCCTTTTAAAAATTCTTTAAAAATAGGGAAAAAATTGAATGAGCAATTACGTTTTGAAGTTTTAAAATTTTAATAAAAATTAGTTTTTATCCCACGTTTATTTCTTCAGTAACTAGTTTAATTTAATTTTGTTGTTTTTTCCTCTAAAATTCCTTATTGTTATTATATTCTCCGTGTAGTGACGAATTAAGAATGTAGAATGTTAACTACCCTTGCTCTTTCCTTGGATGAAATATGCAAGACGACATCCACAGCAAAGAGAAAGATAACTTGAAACAAACCCTACACCAATTTGTCTGGCCAGCGTGGTATAGTACGCTAGAACCTCCTTGCTAAGGAGAGGCCTATGTCCAGCAGTGGACTGTTGGAAGGATTTGATGATGACGATAGTTATTAAAAGTATTAAAATAAAGATTGATTGGAAAATTAAAATTAAGCGTGATGCTTATTCCGGTGACTTATTTCAGATGATGGTTATTTCGGTGATTTATATAACAGTAATAACTGTTGACTTAAAATTTATATCTATTTTGTGTTTTTAATATTTTACAAATTTTGATATGGTACCTTAACAAAACATTGATCATACATTTCAAAACCGCTTTTATAAAACAGTAACAATTATTAAATTAACTTCGTCCGTTCAAAAAATTTTTAATATATGAATGAACATAATTTTTCAAATATTCTGATCACTGTCAAAAATATTTTGTTAATTATTATAATTAACGCTCGTAAAAAACAGATCTTGAAACACAGTGCACTCAATGCTCGTGTCTTTAAGTACCTGTTATTTTTTAAATGTATTAAATGTCAATAAATTAACATTATTACTACTAGATTTCATGTTAACAGGTACAAGTTACAAATGATGCCCTTGACATTATGTCAGCTTACAGTTACAGGTCATCATTGAGCTATACTTGTGAAAAAAAACCTCAAAAATAATTTAAAACTACGCGGCGACACTTTGTCTTCATGTCTGTGGACAGTTTTCAATTAGTACCCATTTAGAATTAAAACTAAAGCAACCGCCACCGGACACAGCTGGCCCATTTCTAGCCACTATTTAGTTTAGTCCTGTCTCGTTAGTCATTCATTACATTAGTAATGTTGTACAAATATATCTTAAACCATTTAAAAAATAAAGCCATTGTAAACTCGTCCTTAACGACTTTCAAACAGAGCGTGATTGGTTTTACAACCAGGATCACATAACTTTGTAGAAAGCAATGAGATAAACATGGCAGACCAACCCGAGTAAGATGTCAATCACCTGTCAACGTCGTCCCGCCTTCCTATAGTCTCCTGGTACTGCCAAACGTAATGTACTGAGATCCATATTGCTTTTTTAACACTGAAAAATGTTTTCCTGTCTGTCTGTCAAGCTTAAAATGTTTTAAGAATGTGATAAATGTTGAATGTTGAATAATTGTAACTTGTTAATTGTGTTGTCAAATGTACGGTGAGTGGTGGCTGTCAACGGGTTGTAGTTATTTCGAAACTATTTGTTATTCATTAATATTATTTATATATATTGTGCAATCTTAATAGCTAAGTAAAGTGGATGAATAATTCCAAAGATATATATATTTATTCAATTTTGAAGTTATACTTATTTTAGCGCGATTGGGCAAAATGATGAAAGTGAATTTTTACGATGCGCGCGCACACCAACAGAAAAAGCAACAGTCTGAAGTTAGTTGCTACCGACAGAAAACAGCAACAGTCTGAAGTTAGTTGATAACATTTTCAAAGTTATTATTTTTAGATTGTTACGCCAAAGAAGTTATAACTTCTTAAGTACATGAGTACACACACTCTGTTTTTTTACAGTCAATGATGCCATGGTACAAATATTATAAAGGATCAATTGGTTCATATTTAATCATTTATAGTCACTGGTAGAAATAGAGAAAAAAATTGACGTGCAAAATTGACGTGGTGATGAATATCTATGGCAGAAATTGGTTTAAAAATAAAATCACGACAATAGTACTTCTTGCCAACCTTTTCTCTCCTTGAACTTTTGCTGCCAGGGATCCCTTACTAAGTTATTCTACATATATAACACTAAGATAAACTTTCGCCGTTTAAAGACTACTATATTTTTAGCACCGCCATGATACAGTCCTTTATGCTACAAACAGCTCAAACCAGCCTTCTCTTTTTATGTTATCCTAGTGAAATACAAACACGATATTTGGGACATAGTGCTATACTCTTATTTACGAAGATGACAAAAAATGAGAAAAAGTATGAAATTTAGATTATGACAGCGCGTAGGGTTCCTACCGAGAACTTGAACCCTAAGTCAGCTTCACCTGCAAGTGCACCTGTTGATCAACGGACGAGGCTCTGGCAAACAGAACATCTCAATTAACGGCAATACGCTCGCCGCATATTACGTGGGACCAAAACACTGGCGAAAAGTGGTCATTTAGTGTTCCTTTGCCTACTCCTCCGGGGAAACAGGCGTAATTTTACATATATGTATATAAATTTAGGTTATGCAATTAAACTATAAACGTTTTATTTATAAACTTTCCAAGATGTCTACGTGACATTTTGATCAATCACATTTATTTGAATTTTATATGTATGTACAGTGTATAATTCAAAAATCCCCACGAAATTAACTTGTGTTCCAGCTTAAAATTTGACTTCGAAAACAATTTGACTTTCGCAACCAAACCGTACAACACATTATCACCTATGGTATTTCGGGACTCATACGACCCATACGACTGCACGGCCTACTGGTTTAAGCGGTCGCCACGCCGTACTCTACTGCGCTGAGTGCTGTGGGTTCACACCCCACATGAGACAACACTTGGTGTGATGCACAAATTGTTGTTCTAAGTTTGGGTGTTCTTTGTGTCCGTTTCTTGTATGTATGTAAAGTCCTCGCGACACAGGATTTATTCCTAGTGCGGGGGTAGTCAAAAAAAAACAAAAAACCCTCAAGAAAAAGTAAGTCCTGTTTCAAAGGCCGGTAACGCACTTCTGACGCCTCAGTTCATATGTTCATGGCAGCGGTAGTTACTTCCCATCAGGGGAACCGTCTACTTCATCTTCTTCTACATCATAGATAAATAAAAAATATCATAAAAAAAAAATATAAAAATAAATCGTTGGAAACATAGACAGTATCATGTGTATTATTTATTCACAGACCGCAAGTCAACTTGTCTGACCTTTTCGGGGTTCATAAAATATAATATTTAGTGCGTTACAGTGAAGCCACACGCGTTCTATCTCACGAATATCGATTATTTATCTATAAAACTGTGAATCGAATATCTGAGGGTAACTAACGTCATAGATTGACTGAAGGATTTATCCCTCTATTAAGAACTCCTTGATATCATTTTTTAAGTTTTCGAATTTATTTGAATTTCGAATGAAGAATGTCACTCGATTTTTCCTTTTTTTTTTCTGAGAAAATTTAAGTTCATTTGTCAAAAATTTATCTCACATTCCACCAACTTCCTTGTTAGAGTTTTACTCATAATAGTTTAGTTTTCCCTTACGTAATAGGTACCTATTCAGTCAGTCAAGTTTATTAAAAAAACTAGCTGTTCCCAATTTTATCTTTGAAATGTGGAAATCCAAGAGAAAAAATTGGACTATATGTTGCCCAGTAACTTTCTTTATTTTCTCAAAGAAAGTCTTATTAAAATCGGTTCAGCGATCCCAGAGATTAACTCGGACAAGCAAACTGATAGAAATATATAAATTAAAAAAAAGGTTATATTTTAGTATAGTGCAAAGAGTTTCTGTAGTGCTTTAAATATGGTTACAATACAGAGTAAGCAAAATAAATCACTTACTGTTTTTATTGATTTCTTTAAATCTTTTGCAAAGAATTTATATCAAAGAATATAACTTACCCAACCGCTTTTTAACCTCTGCGAAATTTCGAAATTTCGTTAAGAATTTAAAAAAGATACAATAAATTTAATTAACCCTTTACCGCTACAAGTCTTGACTTGTAGACAGGTGATTCTGTTTTTTAACAGTTAAGGGTTGGTTACAAAACGAACACATTACTTTAAAAATGGAATTATAAGTAAAAATCCTACTTTAGTTACGAGGTCGACCCCCGTTAAAATTAACAATAGCATTAAATTGTTGACCCCTATTTTAAAAACGTCTTAAAAAGTCTAACTTTACCTTTTTATTGACAAAAGGTCATGACTCTCACCGTTTTTTTTAAGTTTCTCAAAAGCCCAATTTGTGTTGTACCACAAAGACGCCCAAAGAAATAAGAAAGTAGCTTTCCCACACGCACATGTAAGAATTTCTTAAAATTGTAAATTTTAGTTAACCCTTTTCCTTTCATAGTTTTTTTTTATAATCAGTCATTATAAAAATGTTGTGCAAATTTAAAAGAAATCCTTGTCCAACTGAACTGAGTATTTACACCACTTCTACAATAAGTTGTAGCCAGTTACACTTACAAGTCAATATTTCAAAAACCCACTTGAGCCAGAAATTAAATATATTTACTAGCTCAAATAAATACGAGTAGATAAGTTCAGGCCGTCGACAGTGGTCCTTTCGACCGAGTGTACAGAACGGAAGCGGCCCAATGTGCACACACGTTCGAGTGTTGCGCAAACAACGCTTCGAAGCACTGGACTCCTGGTAGTTCGCAGAATTTTCGCATTTTCTTTTCTTTGTTATTGTAGACACTAATTAGCACCAACACTTTTGTTTTTCGAGCAGTTCTTAATGTTTTGGAAAGAAAGTAAACATGGATCAATTTTTTTTAGTAAAATGTATATTTTACTAATTACGCATGGTATATGATAATAGTTAAGTGGTGATTGATATTAACCATCTTATTAGAAGTAACTTACTTACCACTCTTATCAGTGCCCGTGTTTTTAAAACACAAAGTATAAAAAAGACATTAAAAAGTTCTAACGAAATGAGTTTCTACTTTGTAGAAAAATAATTGACAGTTTATTTACTTCATAACAATGCATAACCATACATGAATTGAACTATAACTTAGTTTTACAATTCTTACTCCTTTGTGAAATAAATTCTCTTCGTCATAAGGATTTAATGCTTGGCTGTAAAAGATGACGTCGTGTTTCTCTTCGCGCATGCGCAGTGTAATTTTAATAAAATTACACCTTCGAGCTTTAACGCCCTGGTAGTTTGCAAGACGGTGGCATATTCACCTATCTTAGGAGGTTTCTTGCATCTATCTTGCTTCATAAAGAAGGATGTATGAAAATATAATCCATCCTCTTTGTGGATTTTTATTTGTGGTAGATGCAAACAACCATCACATGATTGAAATACAAATAAAATAATCATGACTTAGTAAATATGTATTTCATTATTCAATGGTATTTTTACGGTATATCGTATTGTTCATCATCTTTGACAGTCCACTGCTTGACATAGATTTCACAATTTTGATGTCGGCTTTGCTTGACATTTTCTCGAGGTAGCTCTTAGCGTTTTTGTAAAATAATTATTTATTCGACCCCACAACTCCTGCGTAAATCACAAGAGGTGCTCTTAGATTAAGCACACAAAATAAGGGTGCAGGCAGGTGGTTAGTACGTCTCACTGGCGCCTACTGTTTGCACACCGCTGTCGAGCTCTGCCACCCTGGTATTTCAACGTAAATTTGCACGCGTTTCGCAAAGGGACAGTAGTAGCAGCCGTAAACAAGGGGAGGGTTAAGGGTTGCACCAATAACTAATTTGCGAATTCGTATTTATTTTTGAGAATATTTAATTTAATACCTTGCACTCAATCATTTTACTTTGGAGAGAAAGAGATGGGAAGATTTTCAAATAAAGATAATATTTATGTTACAAATCGAGTGTATCGTCTTTAAACTACTTGTATGATATATGTATAACTTAAAAAAAAATGTATAAGAATCAATTAGGTTTTCTAAATGCATTGTTGATTGGATAATCAACACGAAAGTTGAGGTGCTTTTAGCAGCCATTTTCAATCAACCTTCATTAATTTTCGTCTACCCAGTCACCAAGTAAGAGTGTCAAAATTAGATTAATAGCCATTATTTCGTCATATCGATCAACGCTGAAATGGCGTCGACTGGGCCATTAAAATGTTTGTTCTATTAAAAGGGGCAGTGGAAACAAACAAATTTCGGAAGATACCCTCTATTTGGACATCACTTGAGGGTGGGATGTGGTTTGAATTATGAGACAAGGTCTTTTGTTTAGATATTGAGAATTTCCATTCAAGTTTGTATTGTACATTATACTATACTATATAGTATACTTTAATTAGATAATCTTATGTTTACTCATTTGTGAAAGGAATAAGAAAAAAATAACGATTTTAGAAATTTTATAAATGATTAGATGACACAGGCAGCTTCTTCTGTGCTTGTAATAGAATAAATTTCCGCCATTTTTACTCTAATCTTAACATAACTCTTCCAACCTTATCATTTTAGTGTATCTTAAAAAAAATAGTAAAGATTTGAATAAGAAAGATTTAGGGATGGAAAAAAATTAAAAGAGTAAAAAATTATTTAAGGAACAAAATCTACACCCTACATAATCAACTACCAGGCTCACAGAATTCATCAGGAGCTCGTCAAATTATCTTGTTATAAACGTACGGAGAGATTTAAAATTGGAATAATTAATTCCATTTGCTGACACGTGGCGCAATATGGCGGCGCGTAATTGCGAAACGCATCATTACTGACACACTCCACGTGTATTGTGATCTCCTGTGATTTGGGTGCATTTGTTTTGTAATCCTGTAAATATGTGTGGGACTACTATGGAAAATAATGGTGGATTTTGTTATTAAAAGCTTTTGTTAAACTTGCACGTGAAAAGTTTGTTCGTTTGTTAGTTTGGATCAAATGTTAAAGTTCATTAACAACTTCTTGTTATTATACTAGAGAGTTTATATTTCAATATAATGTGATAAGCAAGACCAGATTCTGTCTGAACAATCCTGCATTAGTCACAATCAAATTTCAAGTTAAAAAATTACGCGTAGTCCCAAACACTTAAGTCATATCACGACTGCGTCGTGGACTAAGCATTGTTGTATACTTAACATAGTGTAGCGAACATACTACGTAAATAACAATACGTTTATAGACAGCTGAAACACTAGGCAATAAATAACATAATTAATCGACCACACGGCTAAAATAGTCAGTGATAGCGAAGAACACTTAGTGACCAACAGTTGGATACTATTTTTTTCAACACTGACAGCGTACCTTTTTTCACCCGCCAGCATGGCAGCAACGATTGCTGGCGGCGATAGGTCTCGTCCTATTTCATCGACTAAGGCTCCGCGTTCAGATGCCCACGCGGGGCAGTCCTCCAGCGTATGCTGGGCGGAATCCCAGTCGGCTGCGCAGTGGTGACAGTGTGTCGTCTTCTCGCGTCCGATCTTATTCAGATACTCACCGAAGCAACCATGCCCTGTGAGTATCTGCGTCAGTCGGTAGGTGAAGCGACCTCCCTCCCTACCCACTGACAGCGTACCTAGACATATCCCTAACTTCAAGTATTAACGTGATCATAAATAATATTTTAAGATCAATCAACCACTAGGTTAAATTAAGTTACATCACACTGAGATATTAAACCAATCGTCAAGGATGTACAGGATGCGTCCATTCTCTAAAAAGGAAAATAAAATAAAAAAGTAAATTTCCACGATGAACGGCAGTGTGTGGTGCGGCGCAATGGGCAGTGAGCGTGTGACGCCAGGCTGCGGTTTCCGCGAGACAACGCCTTTGCGGTCGCTTGCCCGACCGCACGGCGCTCTAGTGTAACTTAGAACTTATTTACTGTACTTACATATCGGTGGGTAGGTTTTCTTTGGCAGACAATGTAATTAGTTACTGAACATTTAAACTCGTTCACTTTTCATGTTATCCTGGTAGATTTGCTAAATGGGTCATTTAAACGTTGCTATCGTCTCACTTGGAAACCTGCAGATTAAGAGACTATGTCCACCTTCCAAAGTTAGGACCGGAGAAGGTTTTACTTCAGTTAACTTGAATTACTCGGTGAAAAGTAACCACAGAATTTCTTATCTTACACTTATTTTGCGTGAGGTTCTGGTTACTCCGGTCGTGTTTTACTATGAAACAACAATACAACAAGAATTAAAAGAAAATCATAGCAAACTAAAATCCAACATATTTTTTTTTTCTATATACCTACCTACCATACCTACCAAAGTGACTATTCTGCCTGATGGAAAGCATGAATACATACATATGTACATACATATTCTCGTATCTGTCTATTAATCGACGGCCTGTTGAATTAGTGGGTAGTGGATCTGACTGCTAAATCGTAGGTCGTGGATTCGATTAACACCCTGGGTAAATATTTATGTGATGAGCACGAATATTTATTCTGTCTGGGTGTAATTTATCTATTATACGTAAGTATTTTTATAAGCAGTCTGGTTACCACAGCACAGGCTCTGCCTAGTTTAAAATCAGACAGCTGCGTGTGAGACGTATGAGGTTATTTATATATCTATTAAGACAAAATCTGCAGAGGTTGATATTCTGACAGACAAGTTTCGTAGTACCAATATACCAGTCTCTCACATAGATAATTATCATTATCCAATATCCTTGTAATGATTATACGAGTATATGTGAGAGAACAAATACACACATTAATTGCTTCGGTGGTGCAGCGGTAGTGAATGCGACTGTTGTGCTTGAAGTCTCGGGTTCGATTCCCGGGTCAAACCATATATTTGTATGATCTGCAAGTAAGTGTTTGTTTCGAAATTGAGTGTTTTCTATGTATAATATGTATGTATTTATAATAAAAGGTATATAAATATTCTATCAGTCTGTCTAGTTATCATAGCACAAGCTCTACTTAGTTTGATACTTAATGACGTTGTGTGTCAAATGTCCGAAATATTTATTTATATTTCTTTATTTAAATATATGTACTTTCAGAGTATGCTTGCCTTGTTTCAAATTATCTCATCGTTGGACCTTTGTGATTAGCTAGACCATGAAGAGCATGTTAACGGGCCGGTCACGGGATACGAGTATGGAGTTCCCCACACAGAAAGAATACCTTCCATTCTTAGCTCTCGTTGTGCACCATCCGTGAATGTGAGAAATGATGAGAGAAATCATGTTAATGTATCATATACCACCTTTTACCCGTGGCTTCGACCGCGTGTATGTTAGTTATTACAGTAAAAACTAATCTATGTTCTAACTAATGCATTGAAATATCTCATTGTCAAATTTCATCAACATCAAATTAGCGGTTTATCCTTGAAAGCGTGACAGATATTAGTAGACTGATATTAGGTACTTCTGTACCCAGAACAGTAGTAGGAATATATTTGTTTATGTATATATGTTATACAAATTAAATAATCTACTTGCAGATTTGAAATATAGGTGGGCCAAGAATTAGTTAACATTGATTCTAACATCCGGCACAAACATGTTGCGGGAGTTCTTGGGACCGATGCTACTGGAATTTGCTGGGTACAATCATAACACATGGTTTTAACAAGATAGAGCCTCTTGTCACACTTTCAATGAGTCCCTGCCGGTGGTCAAAGACATGTTGACATTCAATGGCCACCCAAAAGTCCAGATCTATCCCCAGCAGACTTCTTCTTTGCGTACGGTAATTTGAAGAATCGTGTCTACATCAATAAATCAAATACACTATGTCCACTAAAAGATAAATCAGCGAAGAGATTTCGGTGATCTCGCCGTCTCTTTGCCGGCGAATATTCGAAAATATTGGTGTTCGTTTTCGTTATTTGAGTGCAAACGTCGAAACGGTGGTCAATTAGACGGTCTAATTTTTAAAAAATAAATTTCAACTTTGCTTTTTTGTAAATTTACAATTTTTATAAAATATCAAATGGGTTTTGTAATACATCTTTTTTCAAATGTTAACTAATTCGTGGCCCACCCTAAACGTGGAAAAATTTACTTAAATATTTGTTCTGGATGGAAATTGTGGCTTAGACCTCTGGCTCCGCCGACAGGATCTCTAACTACTACACCGACAGTCATCAGTGTCATCAGTAAACGGACACTGTTCGTAGCTTAATACCTATTAGATTACATCAACACGAATTCATTGATTTCAATCTTAATTGACATTAATTTGTCATTGTTAGATTATACGTAGAGCGTTACAGCCGACTTCAGTTCGACAACCAATCAATTATTGAGTTTAACTGTCTTAAATAATTAAATAATACAAGCATATTACGTTTTGATATTTTTTCTAATGAAGTTGTTCTAGCGGTCTAGCGGTTAGTGCATGCGACTGACGATCAAGAGGTTCGATTCTCGGGTGAATTTTTCTTGCCTGGAGACAAACAACCTGGACTATGAAAGTTTGGTGGTGTTTTAGCTCGTGTCTCGGTGAACACGTTAAGCCGTAGATACTTTTTGATATGAACAATAACAATTGTTATTGAGAAGCAAATGTCCTCAAATAACTATGATCCAAAGACAGAAAAATCTTATCCGCGTTCTTTTAGGACTTTTAAAGTGATACTCGATTTTTATACGTGCAACTAACCCCTGAGGGACAACCATACAGCTGAACAAACATATATTAAATAATGGCTAGAAAATCTCAAACTATTTTTTCAACTGTTTCGTAACATATGTAATTCTATTTTATATATTATCTGCTCTGAACCACCATCGGCTCTCTATTAAAACAAAACGACAAAAGCGATTGCTTGTGTCAACAAAAAAAGCTCGCAAACGTACCAACCTTTCAAAAGCCTCTTTCATCCCCAGCCGGGAGCGGAAAGCTTCTACCGTCGAAGAAAAAAACTCTATATCAAGTTACCGTACATCTGGCTGTCTGGCGAAAAAGCACGAATTGTAAGGAAATTGTATTCGGTAAGTATACTCCTTGAAGTTCATGCGAGCCTAGTAGGTTAGTGAATATATATTTATGTTTAACTTCATTTTATATTTTACTGGTAATGTGATGGAGGTTTTTTCATGCCTTTTCTTAAATCAAATTTTCTGTAGAGACCCAAATTAATCTTAGTGTGAGTTTAAAGGTCTCACAGTCGTATTATTGTTTTTTTTTAATGCCAATCCTAACAGGATAACATAAAAATACGTGGCTATTGGGAAGCAGGTGTCCTCAGTCGACGATTGTCACATGCCACCAGGTGACCCACTTGCGCGTATCCCATTTTCTACAAACATACACATCTTCTACAAACTTGATGTTGATTTCGGTAAGTTTATTACGATTTTGTTCCTTAAAACTACAGTCTAAAACAAATATTTTTTTACAATTGGTTATGTGTGATGATTTTGTTTCTTGCTCTACAACCATACTTGTTATATAAACTTGAATCATTTACAGTGAGTAAATTAATACTTCTACAAAATAACATTGTAGTCAGCAGACATCTTTATAGCGTGGGTGAGACTATATCGTAAACTATATTTTATTTCTACAACATTGTAACAAGCGATAACTTCGCAAATTGTTTATGGTTACGCCTTCATTACTGGCACAAATGTTATCGATTATTCAAAACAAGAATACTTACATGACCTTTCTGTTCTGGTCTTAAGATTATTTATTTTGATTTTTCAATACTTTCTAGTGTTATGTCGTCCTGGTACTTTATATTTGTTATATCAATAATTGTTCCAGTTGTAACTTTTATGAAAAAGTAAATTTACTTCTTATTTATTATTGTTATATTCTATTTAAAGCAAAATTTCATAGATGTAGTATGTCTATATGTTCGTTAACTCCACTCAAACTATATAACGGACTTTTATGTGTTTAAGTGGCTGATCTTTCCAATATGAATATAATGTTACTGCATCTTGTGAAATGAAATTAAAATCAACATATACTACATACCAGAAATATTGATAAAATATAATATTGCCATTCACCTTGTAAATCAATAAAATATAAACAAGGTTGGAACTACTTCTTATCACACTAGACAAAGTAAAGTGTAAAAAATTAATAATATAGGTACACGAAAAATAAAATATTAATATTACATAGGTAGACTGAGAAACCATATTACATATTATAAGCTAGTTAATTTAGCTAACACAAATTACCAGGATTGCAGATTTTATGAAGAGGTAAATTTAAGCCGACCTGCTTTCTCACAAGCTTAGCCACGTGACCTAATATAATTAAATGGTTGACAGATGATTTGGCGCAAAATGTTGCATGACATCCATAGATGTTCCATATTCAAAATTCTTATTTGACTAAATTGCCTTTTGAATCTTCAAAATAGTGAATACTGTTCAGAATGTGCTAGAGAGCAGAATATAGCGAGTTTATGTTTTTCAAAGTATTTTGAATTACATTTTCAGCGGTATATGGTTGATAATCAAATATCAAAAAGAAGAGGTACATTGTAGGGAAGTTCAGACATCATGGAACTTGTAGATTTATCATATAGGCCTTGCTAGCTCCTCAGAGAATTATATTCTGTAATTTCATGATGTAATGGAAACGTGAATAGGTGCGTTTTCTTTTTTAATCTTTACAGGCGCGTAAAAATCAATTTGACCAAGAAGTTGAGGCAGTTAACCTCATCGGTAATCGGTGACTGCTGCCACGGCGCTCAACAAGAAAGAGAGGGACTTTACACGCTATTTACGATAACCTATACCTTTCTTTATTTTTTTTGATGATTGCCGTTTTTACTCGTACAACTTTAAGTTTTTGTAGGGTTCAAACCTTACATTGGATAACAATTTGTGTGATTAACAAATTATTGTTCAGGGTTTAGGTGTCCTTTGTGTTCATCTCATAAATGTTTGTAAAGTCCCCCGTGATACAGGATGCATTCAAAATGCATGAGTTGTCTTTTTAATGTCATAAAAATCCATACTAATTCCAAAATTCGAAAGTAACGCTATCTGTCTGTCTGTTATGCTTTCCTGGTTTATCCACTACACCTATTCCTATGAAATTTAGATGGAGATACTTTGATTTTTGAGGAAGGACCGTGTTAACTAATTTACATGGGCGCGGCACCGCGAGCAAAAGATAGTAATAGATTAAAAAACGCCTGGAGAGTCTGGGAAGAGAGTGGTATTTCAAAAGGTAGGCCAAGTGACTCAACTACTTGTACACTCCTATACCATATCCCCGAAGAGGTAAATAGAATCAGTTGGAACATCCACGTCTTGTGGATTTTAATTTTGTCAAGCCTATTACCACAAACTGGTCACTTAAGGAACCAGATGTAAAAATTGGATGTACCTAAATGGTACCATTTTGCTTACATTTATGCCTTTAACCTTTATATTCATAAAATACCCTCACTTATAAGTAGGGATAATAAATAAACAAATGTTTATCTTCTCACCACAATATTTAATTCATTTACAAATATTATGCTAAGTAAGTCATACAACCTCTCAAGAAAATATTGAGAAGAACTTGCGCCTAAACCGACACCCGTGCTATAGGTCACCAGGTTTCTGCTCCGTGTTAGAGATACTAGCTAATTGTTACATAACAAAGCAATACAAAAAGTTCTATATCCAATAGTTAAGATGAGCGATTTTTTTTATAGAAGCGTACCAAAGTGACTCTACTCTGTCAGATGAAAAGCATGAATAGAATCTAAGAGTGGTGGCCGTCATACTCACTACATTACCAAACAGGAAACGATGCGTGTGCGCATGTTTAAATGAACATACACATAGTGTTTTACTTATATATCAGTACGTAACGATAAATTTATGAGTTAATGATTAGAACTTTTAGATTGTTTAGGGTGCATTGGGTTCTCGCTAAATACTTAGGGTCCCGGCAGAGTGGTGTGTCGGAATCGGACCGACTAAAACCACACGGTGTGTCACTCTGCGCGATCCGGAAACAGCTGTTATTACGACATTCAGATCCCTCCTAGCGCCTGCCCGCTACCGCTGGCACCATCTGCGGATAAACTCTCTATTTAGGCGACGTACGGCACACACGGACGTCGCCTCCTCGCGGCTGGCCACTATAGCGGATGGAGGGGAAAACCCGTCCCGTCCACCCGTGGCCACACTCAATTCCCAGGCCAACCTCACCTGCAAGTGCACCTGCTGACCACCGGATAAGGCTCTAGCAAACAATACATCCTGATTAGTCGTAAAAGGCTCGCCACCTATTACGTGAGACGAAAACACTGGTGAAAAGTGTGCATTTAATCACACCACCTTCATCATCACCTTCGGGGAAACAGGCATGACATTATGCATGTGTGTATCTTTAGGCAAAGGATAAGTAGGTAACTAAAACTGGCTGTTGCCGGCAAACCTCGATCCACAAAAAACAAGGTAACTGTGTATATGAGCATACAAAAAACAGGTTAGTCCAGGTATAAACGGAGTAACTACTCCCGTTTTCCCAACATTTCCCTTCATTGCTCTGCTCCTATTGATTGTAGCGTGATGAAAAGTATACTAAAATCAGCTCAGGAGTATGAAAAAAAAATGGTACCAAGTTTCGTTGAAATCCGTCGAATAGTTTTTGTTTCTATAGCGGTTATAGACAGACAGACAGACAATAATTTTATTGATTGCATTTTTGGTATCAGTATCGATCCCTAATCACTCCCTTATAGTTATTTTGGCAATATATTTCATTTAAAGAATTGACCTCTCTACAGATTTATTATAAGTATAGATTAGTATCAGCATTAAAAAACTCATAACTTGCAGAACTATCTTCATATTTCTTTAACTACTTCAAATATTGATTGTTGGTAAATAGATAATGTGCGCTTGCGCATCGCCAATTAACCGATGAATTGACTACTGTTTGAGCTTCGTATGTGCATAATTACTTCAGTTTTTCTTAGACGTATTTGCTATTCTGAAATTTGATTTTAACCAAATAGGTTGCTTGTAAACTTTAAAAGTAATTTTACAGACCTTAAACTGACTGCACGGATGGATTTGTGGATCATACAAGAGCTGTCCAATGTGGGGATCGAGCCTATAATCAGCGCTATAGAGAATGGAGAGGTGTACGCGTTAACCACCACCATCCGTATAATCAAATTCTGTCGATACTTTTGCCCGAGCAAATGACGTCACCAGATGCTTTGACCGAATGACTTTTGACTTAGTAGTCTTGTCAAGGCGAGGTGACTAATCTAGAAAACAATAAGAAAAGAAAACATTTCTTTTTTTATTTAAAAGTCTATCAAAGTGTTCACACACCTAACGATAACTGTCACCCCATCAATAGGCTTCCATTCAGCATAATGTTAGTCTATGAACTTAGTCCTTAAGCAAATGCATTTTTAACTTTCGAGCTTAGATAGGCATTCCAGTCCAAAGACTTATATATTATTCCTTTATCTTACTTTCATATTCAAATAAATCCAATAAGGAGATCTCTCTATTCTTTACCACACTAGCCTTACCTTCATCATCATTAACAGCCTTATTAGTCCACAGCTGGACATAAACCTCCTTAACAAGATTTTGGTTACTATATCAGCTGGCCAGATAGTTTGTATAGGGGTTGTTTCAAGCTGTCCTTCTCCTTTTTTTTATTATATTAAGAGCTTACCAAAGTGACTCTACTCTGCCTGATGGAGAGCATGAATAGAACCCACGAGTTGTGGTCACCATACTCTTTGCAAATGCAGACAATGCATTATGGTGACCCACACTATGGCGGCCTAGTGACTTGCTTTTTCACAACCCACTTGCGGACGTAAAAGGCATGACAGTCATCGTAACAGTGTAATTCTCACACAGTTACTACGATAACTGTTACCCCTGCATCAATGGTCTTATACTCACCAACAAAACACGACAACACGGATGCTGGCGCTTTAGATTGGTCTTCTGTGAGAGGGTAGTACTGCCGCGGTCGAGCCGACTCGCTCGTGTTGAAATCAGCGTGGCTCTACTACCTAGCAAAACTCTTTGCAGTCATGTAGTATGTATTTTGCTCCGTCAGTCGTTTCTTACGACACCTTATGAATAGAGCTGGTGACACTCCGTATTCATAATCCGTCACCACACGGATAGTTTTACCCTAGTATTCATAATCAATCTCTCTGTCCCATCAAATGCATCTATACTAAGTACATAGTGGAAGACGTAGTGCGGTAAAGCTAGCAATATGTCTAGCGTGTTGGTTTACCTCTGAGTAACATGATATATAGTGTTTTGCATGCGACTACGACACAGAGAAAAGTGACGCTCAGATCACTTACCATTACGACGCTAGATGTGTCTCTGCTCTACCTCTCTATAATAGGTAATATTCGTTATCCATTATGACGACTACTATA
The DNA here is from genome assembly GCA_949316085.1 of Hypercompe scribonia. Classification (NCBI taxonomy): domain Eukaryota; kingdom Metazoa; phylum Arthropoda; class Insecta; order Lepidoptera; family Erebidae; genus Hypercompe; species Hypercompe scribonia. The sequence goes on from OX438986.1 coordinate 12,363,926, forward strand.
TGACTGTAAAAGAAAAAGGATAAATGGAAAAGTTTTAAACATTTTCTGATTCCATTAAAAACAATTAATTGATTTGAAAATAAATTTTGAATAGTTAAAAATAGTGTGTGCAAAAGCAACAAAGTATTGACAAACATTCACCACAACGATATACGCTTATTAACGTCAACTAGAGGAATTAGATAAGAAAATTAAATTTTTAATATGAAAGATACCAAACTATGCGTTTTATAATGAAGGAACAAAATACATGTTTAATAAGCAAGGAACTAAATTAAAAACGATACCTTTGCTTCACAGCAAACCGATGTTAAACAATTTTTTTGGCGCTTTTTCCTTCCCTATGATAGACGATATATTAAAAATATACTGACGTCACACCTATTCATCCCGTGAAAGTCCAAGGGACCAAATTATGCAGGACACAACAGCACAACAAAAAGAATAAAAACTCAACACAAACCTGCAAACCACTTTTCCAGGGTGCTATAGTAGGCTAAAACTTCCTATCAAAGGAGAGGCCTATGAAGAGAGTGGGCTGGTAGAGGTTGCTGATAAAGCTGAAGTAAGTTGTTGAGTAGCTGTTAAAGAAGAACTACTTCTCCATCTACGTTCAGGTAGTTCGGATAAACTCCAAATACTTCATCATTATTTGTTTTCCCAAAATGTGTTATCCGTCATTGGGCCATTGTTCTATCCTTAATCTGTTTGCCTTCGTGTTTGCAGTCGCCGTTCGAGTCTGGTTCAGTCAATATTATACTGATCGACTTAGCTTTGTGTCTTTCGGCTGAGTGTTACCGGTTTTTGGGCACTTAAAATGAAGCTTTAATCTTTTTGATTAAACTCTAAACTTTATTTATAAAATCAATTTCTTTAAACCATTATGTAGTTACATTACTAAGCGGTAAAACTTTAAAAACGTACCAAACCTCGACTTTATCAGTACTGTGGTGTGTTGGAAAGTAAGCTTCGCATATATCACGTTAATTTACAGGATAACTGTAATAAACATGTCTTATTGTTTTACACATACTATACTACAATTAATACTATAATTTACTTGGATCATACTACTTTTTGGTTATTTTTAAGGAGCATGATATGGAGCCTATAAAAATTTAAAAAATAAATTAACACAGTCTCTCTCGCTCTTTTGTTATCTGCTGAAGTGAAAAAGAGACAAAAGTGTGTTACAGAAAGCTGGTAAAACGAAGACGAGATGTCAGATGTTTATCATATACGACTATTGTAGGTAAGGCTCGGTCATTTTTGTAATAAATCGATTAACCCCATTTTCTGTTCGTTAATCTAAAAATCGACGTTGAAGTATGATAACTAACTGTGAAAAATTAAGTAGTAAATAAATAAAGGTAAGATGGAGGGAACGGGGGTCATATCCCTCCTACACAAAGCGAGGATGCCTGGCGGGCCGTGATTTTATGTTTGATGTTGGGATGTTGTGTATATGCTAATCGCCGCGAGATTTTCTATATCGCGATTCAGGATTAATAATTGCTCCGTAGTTCAGTACTAAACTAGTTTGTATTTTTGGTTGTGCTGCTTGTGAAAGTCGCCACAATATCATTACAAAAATAGGGTCCGGGAACAGCTGTTATTAAGACATCAGGACATCGCGGTAAACCGCTATCTACATTACAATTATTAACCAATCATCCTTAGTCTATGAGTATGAAGTCTGCTGCTGGACTTAGGCCTCTACTTAGATAGAAAATTTTAGTTTACTACACCACGCTGATCAGATGGGTGGGTAAAGGTTTAAGTCAAATTTTCCTCCCCATGGCAGTGCTGTTGTCTTGCGTAATCTGTTCCTTTGGACGGTTCTGACAGCACCCACGGGCTGAATAAGGGTGGTAACACATCGTATTCTTGATCGGTCATCACACGGACAATTGTAACTCTTAATATATTTTAAATACATTATAGAAGAGAACCATTATTTTTTTCTTATTTTTAATAAGTAATAAAAACGAAACACGTTTTAAACACGGCCGTCCGATCTTAAACTAGGCAGAGCTTATAACACTCTCATGTGATTCTAAATATTACAGATAAATTACACCTTTTTTTTCTTTCTTTTCCTCCTTCGGATCGCCGGCTCCTCAGGGACGGCAGGAGCCAGGAGTATGTCGTGTTTCCACTAAAAACCACCGCAGCGGCCGGTCTCAGGTGTCCTACTCTGAAGGGGATCCGGGCCATGTTATTTCAGGTCCCCTGCAGGATCAATGTCGTGCCTGGTCAGACCCTCTCCTGGCGGACGCTACAAAGGTACCCCCGCTGATCTCGTTGCTATAGTATAGTTGCGGCCCGATCGCCTTCTCGCGACCAGGCCGCATTGCTGTAGTCGACTGCCGCGATTTATTCACCGACAAAGGGCCGACGTCTTCTCCGCTGGGAGATAAATTACACCTTAACACAGAACAAATAATCGTGTTCATTACAAAATATTTATTCAGGGTGAGAATCGAACCCAAGACCTCTGGTTGAGCAGTCAGGGTTACTAACAACTAGACCAACAGGGTAGTCAAACATTTTTTTTTGATTTCTTGAACTTCGCCACATAAGTAGCGAAATATCAAAACACTGAAAGATTTCAAATTTTTTTAATATGTGATAGGTAATATACGACGAATACAAGGATTCAGTATTTAATTATGTTCTAACTTGAAATTCAAAATAAATGAACAAATAGATAAAAAAATCGACATTAAATGAATTACAGTATTAATCTGACCACGAAGTTACTGAACCATATTTACTTATTATAAATGGTAGGTAAACCATGGTTTAATGGAACTTTATGCCATTACAGCTATTCACTTTTAACAAAAATAGATTTCAACGCGCCGTCGCGTATCGTGATGAATTGGAAGTACCTATCACAACAACTGCCTTTAACAGCCCACAACTGGCCATAGACCTCTCTTTTAAATTATTAGCATGCTACGAATGTAATCAAATTATTTCTTACCTTTCGGACAATTTAACACACAACGCCATCTAGTTTCAAACTAAGCAGAGCTTGTGCTGTGATAACTACACTGACTGATAGAATACTTATGTGCTTTTTTTTTGTAAATACATACTCGTACATATTATACATAGAAAACACCCAATCTCCGAAACAAATATTTATAGATCATACAAACAACAACATTTGGTCCGACCCGAAAATCGAACCCGAGACCTCAAGCTCCGCAGTCACTTTCGCTACCGCTCTGCCACCGACGTATTAAATTATTATCTGCGATATTACCGGACAAATATGACCTTTAAATCTTCAAGAAAAGAACACAATTTTATCTTGTGACTCCTGAATTGCAGGCGTTCAAGAACGGTGATAGTCATGTCTGCCCGTTTATCGCCACTGTCATAAAAATGACATATAGTTCTAAAGTAACAAAATTTCTTCTTTTTCGGAGGTTTTTTAACAAAACCTTTAAGTACATCTCTTAAATAGGGTCTTTGCTTTGTGTCTATCCTATACATACTCTGTAGAGTACACGTTTGTTACAACCTCCTCACTCAATTGAACCCTTCTGCAATTCTGATCCCCTGGTAATTCTACATAGTATCACTTCACGGAGCATACCTCAGCTGAAGAAAGCGCATTTTTATCGGCATCCAACAATTCCAATATCATGTGGAGTGCGTGTTCGGTGTGTTTTGCTTTAGTGTGTTCAAACCGACTTGTTTGTTGTCTAAACCCACTGCTGTTGTCTGGAGTGGTAGTGAACCGTGTGACTTATTGGGATGCTTAATAGCTTCATTAGACGTTAGTTCATTAATATATGCACTTATTTAAACAAATATATATCGTATGCAATTATTTTTGTTCAAATTGTTAAGACAAGGAGGGTTTATGATTGATTTGGATTCAGAGACAGTTGATTTCTTTCTAAGAGGAGATAGGGGTTATCACATTGGTGTTCGTGTTTAAACTGCCAATCTATCTAGTACACATATCGTTAGATAATGTAGATGTTATATAATTTCAAAAACCAGTGTATGTCATGCTTTAACCAAGTGGCGTGTAGTTGGGAAGCTATGTCGAGCTGTGGACTGTTGGAAGCTGATAATGATGATGATAATATACTTAAATCTAGTTATATATGTATTTTTTTTGCTTGTGGAACTGGGTGTCCGATTTAAACCGTCTAAAACTACTCTAAAACTTACTCCGTACCTCCGTTATCTATCCTCTTATCACGACAGAAACCTTCGCTCAGAAATTCGGATTTGGATATATTCTAAATGCGTGCGTTGTCTTTTTAAAATATATATATAACGATGTCTCAGAATAAGTCTTAATAATATCAGACATTAGCCAAACGATCTCTTATTCCTTCTTTATGTTTACCTTGTCCATGTACATCATGTCAACACATCCAATGAGTCCCTGCCGGTGGTCAAAGACATGTTTCCGGAAAAGCTGATTTCTGGCTGTCCACCCAGAAGTCCAGATCTATACCCAACAGATTTCTTTTTAAAGGGTTATTTGAAGAATCTTATCTACATCAATAAACCAAATACACTACGTCAACTAAAAGAAAAAATCAGTGAAGAGAGGTCGGTAATCTCACGGTCTCTTTGATGACAAGGATTCGAAAAAAAAATTTTTAACTAATTAGCTTTCTTGTAAATAAACAATTTTTATAATATATGAAATGGTTTTTTACACGATTCTTTCAAATGTTAACTAATTCGTGGCCCAGCCTGTACAGCAAACACACCTACCTAAGAATTTAGAGTATTACTATAGTGAAAGTCACTCATTTATATACATACATTGGAACCTAAATAGTCGCGCACAGTGCGGTTTCAGAGAAATTTTCTCCCGCGAACAATCCCGTTATGGAATGAGCTCCCTGCCGAGGCTTTCCCTGGGAACTAGAGTATGGGGTTCTTCAAGAAGGGGGTAAATAGGTTTTTGAAGGGTCGGCAATGCGCACGTGATGCCCTTGGTGCCGCAGGCGTCCATAGGCTGCAGTAACCGCTTACCATCAGACGGGACGTATGCTTGTCTGCCACCGTCGTGGTATAAAAAAAAATTTTTTTGAACAAAATAAATAGGAAAATCAGCCAGTAACTTTACTTTAAGAGGGCTCCAAATATTCCTCTACGCTTCTCTTTACTCTAACCAACAAAGTACCAACACAACAAAAACATCTCAATTTTTAAGCTTTTTATTTTCGAGGGGGAGGTGCTTCCTTAAAGGCTTCTGTGTTGGTGTACGTTACCATTTGTTTATAAGTTCACCCCACCCTGTCTGCTCTGCGGAAAGGGTTGGGAAACCAGACAAATGCCCACCTTTTATTTTTTGGTAAACATTGAGGTAAATTTTTAAACTTATTTTTTAAAACAACAGTAGAATCATTTATTTATCTGTCTATCTTCTATAAATGGTGAAATCATTTTAATTCGCTTTCATTCTGTATTTAAATAAATTTTAGGTGCTTAAAATTTTATTTTCATAAATTCTTTATTGTTACAAGTTTTCTTTTCTTTGCGTTTGTCCTGAGTAGTTTGCTGCCCAGTTGGCTCTTACACATGGTATCGTCATCATCATCGTCTCAACCAAAAGACGTCCATTGCTGTACATAGGTCTCACCCAAAATGACAGCCCGCGTGTTTACAGAAAAAAATATATGAGTGTTTTATCATTCAGTCTAGTATCATAGTATAAGGTCTGCTTAGTTTGAAACTAGATGGCGTAAAAAAAGCCACAGTTCTCCACAGCAGCTGGTCCCGTCTCGCCCCCATCCAACGACTTCCCACGACCTTCAGCAGGTCGTTAGACCGCCTTTGTCGAGGTCCTATCAATGCATGGTACAGTTAACCAAAACTTCCTTTCTAATGTTTGGTCTATGTGCAGCCTGTGCTAGTCTACTAACTATTAAAGATTATTAATGATGCTGATAATTCTTTATTAGTTATACACAGGTTTATATAATTCATTTAATTACGTACTTAGCTTGAAATACCAAAAATGTTAAGTAAAAGGCGAGTTTATTCTTGTCTTTTCATGCGAACCTTTTTGTCCTTTCGGGCAATTAAACTTAAAATGCCAAGCAAAAGTGAAACTCAAGTACATTTTTTTTACAAATTGTCATTCGATACACGCGCACAAACCACTTGGCCGTGAAAATACAATAATTGCTGTGAGTGCAGTAACTAAACGCATTCCGCAATGGCTTTAGCGCCATGGATTCAGTTTTGTTTATCTGTAAACTAGCTTATCTGTAACTTTGTATACTTTATTCATTTATATTTCTGATATATAGGTAGGTACTCCAAGACATGTATCCTAGCCATGACAGTATTGCTTATTTATTTTCACCTTGATATTTTTAATTCTTTGCAGAAAAATAAATTTAAATTACTAATACTTGAATCACGATTTATAGTGTTTAGTCCTGAGAGAACCTTACTTTGGCATAAATGAGTTGGCTCGAACAAAAAAAATGGTGCTTTCTTACAGAAAACCATTGTTAAACAATAATTTCATTGATTTTAAGCAAATGAGTGACCAGTCCCATAACCCAAGAGGATATAGATATATAATGTAGAAAACATATACATAACTTAATATATTATATATACGTATACATAAATAATGATTTTTTGTGGAGTATTCAATAATTAGGTCACTCTCTCTCTTCCAAGTTATACATCCTACATGGTGATGATGTCACTTAAATTTTTAAAGTATTCAACATCATCATTATTTTCATCATGATCTCAGCCAAAAGACGTCCACTGCTGGTCATCTACGTAAAGAATTAAGTATCTATAATTGTTGCAACCTCTACAAATGAACGAAAGCTATGACATAACAATATGAGAGAGTCACGTGTGACAACTTGACGTAACTATTTCACTTACAATTCCACATTACATCCATATCATTTCCTAACAATAAACTTTTTATTTTATTCCTCAAAGGAAAGTGTAATTCAAGAACTTTTAAACGACACCCGATACAGGCACAGACAACATCCATTCAGCCGCAAATATACAATAATGGCACTCGAGCACTCACTAAACGCATTCAAATTCTATTGTTATTGGCGCCAAAACTTTGCGTCATTCTTTCGCTTGTCTGGCCAGTGAGGGGTTTTTTTTTTCTAATTTCTGCAACATTAAATTTGTAAAATGTCAAGGTTCTTTTCATTTTCACTTTTAGTTCTTTTGTTACGCATCGAAGGTACAATAGAAGTCGATCGTTTCACTGTATACCTACGTATTAAGGTATCTGCAGTGTCTATGGGTAAATAATGTCAAATAGTATAAGTTTATGGTATCTATTTTTGACAGGTCTATTAAGAAAACAATTATATCCTGCGTATATAACAAATAATCCAATAATAAAACAATCCCTAAAAAGGTACTGACGATTTATAAAACTCGTCACTTCATGAATATTCAATTAAAAGTAATATAATTGACCGCCCCAACCCCCAATATCATTATAGGAAAAGCGCATCGAAAAAACGCCACAGGGGTACAATGCACCCCTATGATATAATAGTATTCACCATATTGGCTGAGTTAGAGCGATGAGAGAGTACATTCGGGTGTAATGTGATATTTTATTACTGGGCTTTGTTTAAACAATTGCGTAAGTGATTGTTAGTCCCGCCGGGATCTGCACCTTTTGCAGTATTATGTTCGAGGGAAGCATCGCTGTTCTTTTTTTAAACCGATTTCTAAATACAAACGTCTTTTTTTTATAAGTAGCCCATTTTTTTTTCGTAACATAGTGATTTTAAAACGAATTCCGTTCGTTAATTATAATATCAGCATTGACATCATCATCTCAGCCGAAATACGTCCACTTCTGGACATAGGTCTCACCTAAGGCTCACCATAACAAACGGTCCTGTGTTCCCCACATCTAACGGCTTCTCACGAGTTCCACTTTTACCTTTATAAAACTGACTAGCGATTACTGCCTAGTTCACTGAGTTTAATTATAAAGAAACTAGGTGGATCATATCCTAAATTCCTGTGTGAAACGAAAATAACATTAAAGTTAAGTGATATAAGATTCTTACCTCCTTGCTTATTTATTTTCAATACATTATTTTTTTCTTCGTCTATTTTTGAATTTGGAATACAATATAGAAAAACATTGCATGTTTCTTTACTTCATATCATCATTTCGTATCTATCCAGTATCGAGCGAGTGGCAGCATACGTTCGTTCGATGCGGGGGACGTGCTGAGGGGGCGCGGGGGGTGTCAGTATCGAGTTTCGACTACCTCCTACCTACCCATGCTCTCCTGGTTGTCCGTACCAGTTTAGATGAGTTTATTCGGATCAATATATGGTGGATTCGCTTGGACTATGTTTATATTTTAGATAAAAACTAGTTGAATATCTATATAGTAAGAGATACTGTTTAAGAATAAAAATAAAATATTTTCATTCGTTGTATATTATTTACGTTTTAAAAAAAATATGGGGTGCCCTTTAGTATGTTACAGGAGCGATAGTTTTCGAACTAACGAAATCGTGAAGCTTCATTTGTGATTAAATCACTTTATTATATCTAATTTTATTTTATAATACTTTAACATACATACGTTATATGTTTATTTTTAGTGTTTTACGTCGATATATCAATGTAAGATTAAATTCGTCGACTAAAAAGAAAATAAATTTGTTTACCTACGCATAAGTTACTCTAAAATATTTACCATTAAGTAAAATCTTCTCCGGGATCCAACCACAATTGTATCTTGGCGCCGTCTAACCAATATTTATCTCAAAACTGTCAATAACTCACAAATCATACAAAATCACCGTAAAATGAACATCGTACACAACAATACCTATTGTACTTAATACACGGACAAATAACTTTTTCTTTTAAGTACATAATCTCCTTGTGTGCTCGTGCGAAAGGGCGCGGCGCCAAATGCGTAAGTTGTTTTTGCCTACCAACATAAGATATTTGAGGTACCAAACGAAGTTAGAACTACTTTTTTGTCTACCATAATAAGAAGTATGTTCATAGCTGTAATCGATCAACATTAATCGTTGGTAACTGAACTAGTGACATAAAGTGATTTTAATTGATAAGATGGCCGCCAACCCTGGACGTTTAAGTAATGGTATTAAAATAGATAGTAAGTCTATCTTAACCACCACTAATAATTTAGAGTTTAACGAAATGTAGATAAAATCACGCCTGTTTCCCCGGAGGAGTAAGTAGAGGCATGTTAAACGAATTATTTTCGGCAGTGTTTTGGTCCCACGTAATAAGTCGCTTTGTTTGCCAGAGTATCGTCCGTCGATTAGCAGGTACCACAAGTGAGGCTGACTCGGGGTCCCAAGTTCTTAGTGGGAATCCAATGCACCCAACGTAATGTAATTAATTAAATGTAAATTTGAGGTAATTGAAAATATAGCTTAATCTCTGTGACAGTTGTTACTAGTATCATTTCAGAACTTACGATACCACGTAAGTTCTGAAATTACACCTAAAGTACACTTATTTTAGGTGCAATTTTTTATATTTATAATGTACTTTATCTGTAAATACTGGCACGTAAAGAATAAAAATATTAGGTAATATAAAAGCAAATCGCTTGTTACTTCGTCGGTTTCGGCCATCTGTCATATAGATTAAGTTATATTTTAAGGACTGCGGTAGATATCTTTACCACCTAGATATAACAAGAAGTTCAACGTTTTTTAAAAAAAATCAAATAAAAAGAATAGAAAAATTTAAGATCATGCAATACAAGGAACTTTCAAAAACATTTAAAAATAGAACACAATTTCGCAAATTCAAAATTTACTTTTTAATTTTATTTTTTAATCGGCCGACGGTAATACGCTTTCCGCTTGATTTGCAATGTGACGAGGTTTGACGTAATGCAAGGAGCTGGTAACACCGGCGACCACACAACCTCACGGTTATCGCATATTAACCAAAATCCAATTTTATAGAACCTTTTTGTGAATAAACCATGTGTGATGCGGAAGAAACGTAATAACTTTTTAATACTCTATTTTGGTGGGCCGACGAATGATTTATGAAGTGATGGATAAAGTCAAACACAGCTTGATGCTATTTTTTTTTAAATTGCCAAATAAGTATAAAAGAAAACGTCAGTGTTGTACTTTGTTCCACATAAATCAAGTTAGTTTTAAGTAAGTAAGACGAAGTATTATCAGGTCAATTCCAACGGAGTATTAAAATTTAAGTAAAATTTAAGTAATTTAAGTAGTGTTAAGTATATTTTATCATATAAACTTCTTCTAAATGTGTATGAGTTGAAAATATATTAAAACTAATTGTAGTAAAATGATATGTAAGTGCTAAAGAGAGGCCTCTGCCTCAATGGACTATATAATATTGTTTACTGATTGAGGCATCGTTATGATAAACATTTAGATTCTTGACCAACCCTTCCAGTTATGATAAACGTTTGCATACCTAAAGCTGATGCTTATTGGAACCCATGGCCGTTAAAGCACCAGCGCTTACCTCCGTATCGGGATAATAATAGCCTTACATCATCAACAAACTTCAATAGACCACTGCTGGAAATAGACCACTCTTTAGAAAGGAGGCCTCTCTTTCCTAAATTTATAATTAACAATTGCCTAAATACAATAGCTCGTTTATGTTGAAAGACGACAGTACGAAACCGTCTGGAGACCTGGCCGGCCCACTTCCACTTCAGCATACTGATTCTTCGTGCGATGTCCGTTACTCTAGTTCTCTGCCGTGATTATACAGTGATTATAAAAAACCTCTAATTATTATATTCTTGAAAAACTCAAGAAGTTCGATAACCCATACATAACACGCTTCAAATACTGTTTTTTCTACATTTAACAACTACAGCTGTGCCATAGTGAAGCGTGGTAGATTACAGCTAGTTCTGAAATAGAAAATCACGAAGACAAAAAGACACAAAAGCTTAATTTAAATTACGTAGATACTTAAAAAACAGTATCACTTTAAATACAGAAAAAACACTTTTAAATCTTATCATGATATCTACGATTTCGGTGACAAAGAATCTCCTCGTATTATTTACTCTTCACGGAGCGTAAGAGAGGGTCATCATGCATGCAGAACTGTCTCATTGTCCATAGACAAAACTACGTAATGTGTTCATTGTGCCATTGTTTAGACATCGTTTGTTGTGTACCATAGAGATATAGCCACGCTAGCGAAAAATCGGTTTTAAATAGGTACAATATAGAAAAGAGATTGCTTTAAATACTTATGTATGGTTTTTTTGTAAGAGCATAGGGTTTTTTTCATTAAGATAAAGAGATAATAATGTTTGATAACATTTGACAATTCTTTGGTTGTTTAAAATGGCAGTATTTATATTTGAAATAGATTTAGATAACTTAATGTTTTTATCACTTTACGTTCAAATTTATACAATATGTCTATGTGTTACACCTTTCCAACAATGTAAGTTTCACGTCCAGGTCCCATCGAGGACACTTAGAGCTGCCATAATGAGGAGTATCTGAGTAAAGAAGTACATAGGTACTTCTTTAACTATCTCGTTGGTCTAACGGTTAACATTTGCGACTGTCGATCAAGAAGTCTCGGATTCGAGTTCCTTCCTTGGTTATTGAGTTTTTCTGATTATAGAATTAATTAATAACAGCCCGGTGATTAGAAGTTGGAGTAATTCTTATTTCTTCCTTTACTTTACCCCCGTGGCTCGTAGAACACGTAAAGCCGTGGGTACTGTGCCTGATCTCTTCCCGGTCGTGTCGGACAACCGTCCCAATGGATCATGAGAGTGAGAGAATAGAGTACATCTATGTTTGCTGACATACTTGTACACTATAAAATCACCGTCTGGTCAGATTAGTCACCGTGGACAAAATCGCCCAGGAGTAAGTTTCGATAAATATGCCAATAGAAGTTTACCTATCGAAACTCAACAATAAAGTATATTCTCTATAGATTAGCACTAAAAGCATAATTCTTACGTGCAAATAATACCATACCCTAAAACAATACCTAAACCTACCATATTATATACCTACCTGCCTTATTATATACCGACTGGATTACTACATATCCAATCTTAAACACAATCCCATGAAATTCTCTAGTAATTATAGATAGATATAATCTTGTATTTGCAATAGATGCGGACTACCCAAAACTGGGATCGTTGGTTAGTTGTTTACCTCCAAAACCACTAAAAATAAGTAATTTATCGAGTATTAAAAGAAAAACTTAACTCTCTCGCCATGTTGTCTTAGGACGGGTGTAAAAAAAAAATCGCTGTCTGGCGCCAAAAGTCGCCGACATTCGAGTCTAATCCGTCCCTACCGTCAGTCGTCTCATGCAGCCGCACGTCGCCCTCATCGGGTAAACAATACTTAGTACGATTACATTTAAAATTTACCGTTAATCGATTTTATATCGAATATAATTTCGATATAATTTATATCGAGTAGAATATCGAATATTACTAGAAATAACTTGGACGTCTCATACATCTGGGCGTCTGTTGCCAAACTTGAGCGGAACTGATCTATTGTAACCAGACAGCTGATAAATATATTTTTTAATTTTTTTATTCTTGTCCTACCAAAGTGAGGCTACTCTGCCTGATGGAAAGCATGAATACAGTCCAAGAATGGTGGTCGCCATACTCGTTGCGAACGCAGACAATTCAGTATGGCGACCCACACTATGGCGGCCTAGAACATGGTCTGTTTCTGGCATATTCAACAATATTTATAAATAAACCCCGTAGATAGCTATTTCAAACAATAAAGACGTAATACGGGGTTCTTCAGAACTTTCGTTACTGGTATCCATACTGATGATACCTACTTATATAGGTAGATATAGGTATCTGCCTCAAGGGCCTATCAGATAGCGTATGCGACTGCCGATCAAGAGGTCTCGGATTGGATTCCCAGGTTGAGTCAAAAAAGGGTTATTAAATTTTTCCGATTTAGAGGTTTGGAAATTGAGGTCTTAACCCCTGTGCCTCGGAAAGCACGTCAAGCCGTCCCATACCTGAACTCCTTCTGGTCGTGTCCGATAACCGTCCCATCAGATTGTAAGAGTGAGGGAACAGAGAGTGCACTTGTGTTTGCGCGCACGTACTTGTGCAACCACTTACATAGTTGGCTGGCCTCGTTGAGACTGGCCGCCGTGGCTGCTATCAGCTAGGAGTAGGTATATCATCATCTGGATGACGTAATAGCAGCTGTCCCCGGATCCCTCCAATCTCAGGAGCAGAGTGGCACACCGTGTGGTTTTAGTCAGTCCGATTCCGACACACCACCCCGCCGTATACCCTGGTGGGGTGACGGCCCGAGGAGGTTTCCACACGTTAAAAAATAAAAAAAAAAAGAAGTAGGTATGTCATCATTATTAGGCAGATACATTGAAGATATTGTTATTTAGACAATATTATGAAATTGATCATACAATAACTACCTGGGTAGGTATTTCTTAAACCCTTGGGGCAAGTCTAGAACTCACTAACACTAGCTCGAATGATAGATTACTGTTAAAATGCTATAATATACGTCAGGTATTATTTCTATGAAGTATTAAGATGTTACATCGTACCTAGCTATTGTGACATTGTTTATTTTAATGTTGATTTGAATATATTAAAATATATTAAATGAACTGAAATTGATAATAGAAGACAATCCAGGCCAATCAGATGTTACACTTAACAATTCGGGAGAAATCATTTATTTCAAAGAAGCCACCATTTCTAAATACAAAATTATTTTTAACACCAGCAACTCAAGAATAGACCATTGAGTTACGAATCTTTTTCTTTAGGTAGGTAATTGTATTATAATTGTCTGTAGATCATTAATTTACAGTCCACTGCTGGACATAAGCCTCTCTTTAAAAAGGAGCTTGTGGCCTACTGTACCAAGCAGGCAAGGCGAGTTGGTACAGTGTTTGTTTCAAGTTTTTTTTATTATTTGTCTGTCCTTTAGTCGCGTCTTAAGTCACCCTTAGGCTGTATACAGGTGGTGACAACTCATATTTTTAATACGTCACCACATCGTCTGTCTGTAGATAAGTAGATATTATTATGTACGGGATGGTAGACATTAAGTTACTGTAAATGTGTACCTATGAGTTCTGAAACTTTTTATCTCTACTGGTAGCGATCAACTGAGAAAAAAATGCAATTATTCCTACCAATATGATTAGTAGTTGTTGGTAATTAGGAACGCAACCTTCTCTGTTGTAAGTTGGTACTACTGTATAGTCTGTATTTTGTTATGTTGGCTACTTTTTGTCAGTTATAAAACCTTTTTTGATCTCTGTAAAATACATTATACACGAAATATAATTTTTCTCTTTTTTCCGTGTTCTAAAGAGTTTATTTTATAATAAAAACATATACGGTAGTGAATGCGACGGCTGTACTTGAGGTCTCAGGTTCGATTCCCAGGTCGCTCACAAGTCATAGCACAAGTTTTGCTTAGTTTGAAACTAGATGACGTTGTGTGTCAAATGTCCGAAATATTTATTTATTTATTTTAATATCAACAGTAGTGATAGATGGAGTAGAAGGCACCATGGTATCCCTGTCAGTAGGGTTAATTTGAAAAAGACCCAAATATCCATACTGTGGGGATATTTTAGTAGTAATAGGTACAAAGAACAGGCAGAAAAAACACATTCTGGTATACTTTCTTTTTTTTTTTTCTTTTTAAAAAGACAACGCCCGCCCTAAGAATAAGTCCTGTGTCGCGGGGGACTTTACAAACATACCAGAAATGGACCCAAAGAACACCCAAACTCAGAACAATAATTTATGGATCACACAAAGTGTTGTCCCATATGGGATTTGAATCCACAACAATCAGCGCAGTAGAGAGCGGCATGGCGAGCGCTTAAACCACCAGGCCACCTGTGCAATTTTCTGCTCCTGCTCCTTGGAATACATTAGTCAGGTATATATAGCATCCCCACTAAAAACTGCCTTGACGGCCGACTTCTAGCACTGTACTCTGGAAGGGAGTCGGACCATTTGACTTCAGATCGTCACCAAATCAATGCCCTTTAGGCCCTATACTGAGTAGTACTGGGTAGTACTTCTGCCTCTCGAAATAAGAGGTACCGAGGTAGGTATATTATTTTAAAGGAATTTCTTTTTAAAACCTATTATTGCAGCAATTTCCAAATATGCCACACCTAACAATAGCTACACAGAGCTGTCTTCACACGTAGGTATCATTAAGCCGGTAATGAAGTGGGTAGGCAGCAGTTAATTAATTATGTGTTGGGTGTCTGATAACGTTCTAATTAGTACGACACGATCTACGATCGCTTCTTAGAAGTGGATGTATTGTGAAATCTCTCAAAGAAATATATTCCAATAATGATATTATAGTACTTCTTACTCCTAATATCTTACTAATATTGTAAACGCGAATGTAAGTTTGTTTGTCACGGTTTCATGCGAAAACTACTCAACCGATCTTCATGAAATTTTGTACACATATACTTGGAGGTATTAGAAGTAACATAGGATACTTTTTAATAAAAAAAATTAAAATGATCTGTTACTAAACTTAATGTGGCAGAACAAATCCCACACGAGTGAAGCCGCGGGTAAAAGCTAGTAGGTATATTATAAATGTGAAAGTTCGTACGTATGTTTGTTAGTCTTTCGTGCAAAAACAGCTGAACTGATTCGGATAAAATGTGGCACAGAGGTAGATTGTAGTCTGGAATAGTACTTCGATTACTTTTATCCGTAGACAACACCGCAGAGAGTGTATACGTAACTAGATAATTCATGGAACACAAATGGCCCAGACTCGACCGGACCACGGTCTCACAGAAAACCGATGTTAACCCCTCCATCAACTGATTCTTGGGTACTTAAAGGCTGGTAGCGTATTCTGTGATTCTTAAGCTGTAACTAAATGTCTGGTCGCTCGTCTGCCCGCTCATATAAAAAATAATTGATTTTGACTACCTCTGTGGTGCAGCGGTAGTGAATACGACTGCTGTGCTTGCGGTCTCGGGTTCGATTCCCGGGTCGGACCAAATGTTTGTATGAGCTGCAAATATTTGGTTCAGAGTTTGGATGTTTTCTATGTATAATATGTATGTGTTTACAAAAAAAAAGATATTTAAGTATTCTATCAGTCAGTCTAGTTATCATAGCCAAGCTCTGCTTAGTTTGAAGCTAGATGGCGTTGTGTGTCAAATGTTCGAAATATTTATTTATATTTATAATAATAGGTAGGAGCTACAAAGGTATCTACTCTTACCAGCCATTCCTAGTACTTACATATCTACCTAGAGGTACCTAGATAAGTAGCTATTGGATGGGGCGCCTAACCTTAAAATAAGTAGGTAGGAAAGATATAAATAAATTTCGTCTGCGTTTTTTTCCAAGGTTGGAATCGAACCCGCGACCGACTACTTAGCTTAGCATACAGGATCACTAAGCACTAGAACAACAGACCCGTTAAAGATGGTTTGTTAGTAGGTGTGTACTACAAAGATAGATATATAGATAGGTACTTTGCCCATTTTTTTTATTCGTAGAAGAAAGTAACATCAATAAAAACTCTTTGTTATGCTTAACATACAAACATTTAAAAATGTAAGTTATCCTCTCTATGGGTAAAAAAAAACAAAACCGATACCTACTTTATTGACGTGCTCCCTTCGACATTCAAATTCAAATGAATTCTATCCGTGGGCGTTACTCTTAGAGGCGTTATCTCAATCGGCCAATCAACGCGTAAGGATCTCCCCTCAAGGATAATAGATAAACGTGATTGGTTTGTTCATTGACACTTTACAATCATGTCCTGTGGATCCTTTAGTCATCTATCTCTTTCTGTTTTATTTTACGCGTATATTTGTTCAAACCCATGACTTTTGCAATGATTAGTTGATATGAATAAAATAAGAATTATAGAGAATTTACAGTAAAGAGGTTGTTAGGCATTTGATATTATTCACCAAACGAAAGAAGGTCAAGTTTTTATGAATGATTTACTTATTAGTACTAAAAGACTCATTATAAGTAATTAAAAACTATTTAATAATAATTTAATATTTAAGAACACAAAGAAAAATAAATCTTTCGCTATTTTGTTAGTTTTTGTATCAAATTTAGTTAATAGTATTGTTTAGAGACATCTAGTGTTAGAATTTAGATGATCAAACTGCCAGCGCCATCTAGTTACATAAATTCTTTTGAGGCAAGGTGGTGGACGAAGTACTACCATGTAGTTCTAGATGGCGTAACACACAATTTTATCTAATTTTAGTTTTGTTTTTTAAAATATAAACACTGTGGAGTCTAACTTACTTGCATCACGACTAAAATATATTAGTAACTATTTTTATTTATAAAAGATAAAAAAAAAAATATTACACACAATAACTTAACAAAAAAAGATTTTGCACGTACTAAAGATTTTATACGTTTTCTTTGGATATATTATTTTCTTCTTGTAACATTTCCTGACGCGTGTCTACTGAAATGCGCAACACAACCACTTTCAAATGACGCGTTTGACATTAATGTCATTTCACTTTTTACATACGTGTCAAGCAAACTTGCGCGTTTGGCTTAATCAGCCCTTAATTTTAGGATTTAATTGTGAGTATTTTTTTATTCTACCCTCTAGAATACTTATATTTCTGTTTAAATTGTTTGTGTCATATTGTTTTACAACTTTCATGTAATATTTAAGTGGAAACCGCAGTCTGCCTGTTTACATTGTACTTTCGTTAACGAGCATGTACCAATATTATTTCCGATAACAACGACCGATTTACTGTGAAATTCACATAAATACCGCGAATAGACCTCGTTACTTCATAAATTGCGCATTTCATTTTTCAATATTGATACAGAAACAGGTTTGTTTTCATAGTAATTTGCGTCCATCTGTGTCAACACAATTCTGGTTTTAACTTATTTTCTACCACATTCTATGTTATTTAGACTCCTTACGCTGTACTTAGAGGTACATAATACTAATTACAAGTAAGATTATTTAACATTAATCGAATATTAGTTTTTAAAATCAAATTATCATTAAAAGTGATTTGTTATTGGTAGATAACGATATATCGTGACACGTATACAACGCATAAGTAGATATAATTCGGTTCTCTATTAAAATTTGGTCAGTTTACGCGCATTGTCCTACAGTTATTCGTTATTTACACAGTACCGTGTACTCAACTGTATTCTAGTGACGTGTTTTCGTTTTGAACCGAATTTATTGTATAAAAGTCTGCTTTTAATATTCAGGTAAATATTATTTCATTACAATTGTACTGTAAAATTTACTTGGCCTTCATTTCGAAATATAATCTACACTTTACCATTTCTTAAGTATCCATATGTTAGAAATATGTTATCAATTTTTTCCAAAGAGCTTTGTTATAGTAGAACTTTTTAATAATATCAGTATTTTTAATACTCTTAAAGACTCATTAGAGTAGATCCAGGAAAGTCTACTTACTATAAAACACCATCTATTTTAGATGTTATATGTCTGATAAGTCTTGACTCCAGTCAGGCGATGGCCTTGAGGATGTCCGTATAAAAAGTAGCACGTTAGATTTTCTAATATCAAACATTTGTGTTAATTTGATTGTTTACGTAACTTATAAAAACTAATTTTTATGTATTAATGGAATTCATTGCATTTATTTTGGTTTTTTTATGTAAATCAAAATAGGTGTGTTAAGCGGCAAACTTTTTGCCATATTTTTTTTATTTTAAGCGCCTGTCAAAGTGACTCCACTCTGTCTGATGGAAAGCATGAATAGAATCCAAGAGTTGTGGTCGCCATACTCATTACGAATGCAGACAATGCAGTGTGGTGACACATACTATAGAGGCCTAGTAAGATGCTTTCTCACGCCTCGCTTAGGGCTGTTAAAGGCATGACAGTCATCGTGGTATTGCACACACTTACCACAACAACTATCATCCCTGCATCAATGAAAACATCATCATTTATTCGGGTTACTCATAGTATTTTACTGAAGTAAAGTAAAAGGGACAAGTGTTAATTGACTTATTGATTGGTTATAAATTAATTTATAATTTGTAAGTCTCATTAACAACTACCAAAGTAAATGATTATTTAATTAGCTCTTATACATATCATAACTCATAATTATAAGCAGATATGTTAAGAAAGCTTGGACATTAATCTTGTGTGATTATTTTAGGTACAATATTCTTGAGATACTTAACATGTTATTGCTATATTAAATATAGATGTGAACGCAAAACCGTGTTGTGATAAAATTACCTATTCAACCAACTTCATGTATAATGCACACCATAAAAAAACGTCTCTAGTAATTGATGTAAATTGTAGATATTGAATTGAAAATAAATACTTAATTTTAAATTGAAAAGTGAATAGCAATTTGTAACTGCGAGGAACTGTTTTCAATATTTTCTTAATAATTCTTTCAATGATTTTACTATCAGTACTTTACTTTTAATTCACTTGTGTATTAGATCATTATCACACAGTTTATCTATGTTGATATCTCCAATTCTATAGAAATCTTTAATACAAATAAAACGGGTCTCAAATGTAAATGACACACTGTTATTATATGAAACTATTGTTGGTTTATTTCGTATTTTTTAATACAATCACTATTTATCTTTCCAGGACAAATATACCTGCAAAAGTTAAAAAATGGCACCGAAACAGAGAATGCGTATTGCCAACGAGATCGCTAGCAAAAACATCACAATGAGAGGAAATGTACCTAAAACCACAAAGGTATGTGCACATTTTACATGTCCCTTTTTTGAATTTTGTAACGATGCAGTTTAAATCTTTCATAGACTACTGCTGGACATAGACCTCTCCTTGGAAAGGAGGTTTAATCTACTATATCACGCTTGCCATATGGATTGGTATAGCGTTTGTTTCAAGCTTAAGCTTATAAATACTATGAACTGAACATTATCTTTACATAGTATAAAGTGCAGTCAATTTTTGCACTTGTGTTATATCTTTTAAAGTACGCAAGAGATTTAATGCAGTTTTCATCAATAAGGAGAGTGAGTCAAGAGAAAAGTATATATACGTGTGATACATACTTGTAACTTGAGAGAAAAATGGAGAAATTCAAAAATTCCCATGTCAAGGTAGGCCAGGTCGCTAGTAGCAGAATAAAGGATGTCAATAGCGTGTAACCCAAGCAACATGTTGGTCTGGTATTTAGAGATCCCAACTTCTAACTCAGAGGATCCAATGCCCACGTTACACATATTACGTGTTAAGCATGATCATCACATTGTGTCTCTTAAGTAATGACATGACAATGCAGTATGGTGTCGTACACTATGGCATCCTAGTGAGATGCTTTTTGCCGCTCCTCTTGGGGACATATAAGACAGTCATGGTGGCACACACCACAATAACTGTTAACCTTGCATCAATAAGCCTTCTCTCACTCACCAACAAAAGACGACAGCACGGATGATGTTGCTTTAGATTGGTCTTCTGTGAGAGGGTAGTACTGCTTTGGTCGAGCCAGTCTATTCATACTGAAATCAGCATAGTTTTACTACCTGGAAAATCTAAATTTGGTATCAGACAGCTGGGTGTAAGAATGTGTCAAAATATTGTCTATACCGTTAGCAACTTCATATTATTAGACAAGCCTAATGTTGTACCTATAAACATGCATCATGATAAAAAAAAACAAAAAAAAAATGTGTATGTGAGATCAATCTGAAAGTCATTAAATTCTAAATAATTTTATCGTTTGTAACAATAACATGTGCTTCTTGTAGGATAGTTAGTCGTTTGTTTAGGTATGTTGACGGCCTTTGGCTTGAGACTTTATTTACACTAAGCAACCATAATTTCAATGCCAATGTAACTACAAAAGCAAGATAAAGACACAATTATTTGTTGCAATAATCAATAACCTTCTTACCATACACAACATTTTATCAGTTATCATGCTCAGCCTATCGTAGTCCACTGCTGGACATAGGCCTACTATTGCGCTATCTCTGTTATCATCATGTGCAGTGAAGGACTGTACTGAAGTAGATACTGAATATCAATAAGTTAGTGATAAAGAAATATCTCATCGTGTTCTTAACCTTTTTCCAAATTTATCTGCCGTTTTCAACTTTTCACTTCCTTGCTTTAATTACCTCTACGTTACTTGCTTTTCCTTCCATACGCAGTCCTTTTTAGTGCAATCAAATTATCTAGTTTGTTTATTAAAGTAACTTGAATATAAATTATGTAACAACTTAGTGATAGTGATGATAACCCAAGAGGTGTGACGACGGTGCTTAAAAGTGAAAGTCTACTTACGTCATACTATTGCGTTCTTCTTTTGTGTGTAACTGTACTCTGCCACGCCTCGTTGTGGTACATTGTGGCTGCATTTATGAGAAATAAGAAACAAAACTAACGCAAAAAATAGATGAGAACATTGTATATCGTGTCAAAATTTGAAATTAATCGGTGCAGAAATTTTTGAGTTTTTGTACACAAGCTAACATATCATTTCTAGATGATATCTATAAATGAAGTGACGAGATAACTTTTATTTTTAATTTGTCTAAAAATGACAAATCTGTCATGTGGAAACTCCGTATAATGATAGTTCAAGTTATAATGGCGCATTCGATAACCAGGTGTCCTCTAGTAAATGCGCATTTGTTTTTAACTTTATCATTACGAATTCCATTTACTGATATCGGAATTAAATTATTAACTTATTTTTTAATTATCTCTTAATACAGATACAGAAAATAAGATATTGTGATATCTTAACTCTCGTAGGAATTACGCATTAATACACAAATACATTTTGCTCCTTATAAAAAACTTAACATGAAAAAATCTTAAAATTAGAATAATAAAATAAAGAACTGTCACGAATAAACTTAATTATTTATTTATTATTTTTATAGGCAATAATAAATTCTTTCCCTAAATTTTTTCTTATAATTCCCATATATAAGAAACTTTAAAATTGACTTGATATTTCTTTTTAAATAATTACTGCTAACAATTCTTAAATATACGTTTCTATAGTAGTCTAACCACGTCAGTAGTGGCCTAGAGCTGTTAGTGCTGATCATACAGGCATGTGTTATGACCTCTTCGAGTAACTGCAGCCTTAGTATTCGACTTTAACCCTTTTCCTAATCCAAGTTACTCTCTTTCCTTATTTCGTCTAAAAATATTACTTTCTCAAGAAATGTTTACGGCAGGGCGAAGGTCAGTAAGGCAAAGCCCTTTCCAATATTACTTATTGCACCGACTCAGAATAAATTGGGTAAAAAGGCGAGTAGATAATGTTAACGGAAAAACTACGTCTTTTTATAAGTTAAATATTAAAATAAATATTACAAGAACTTTATTATTACGAATCGTAACGCAGTGTTGAGTTTCATACAAGAAATTCCGTAAGTAACAGTCCGGGGGATGGAAGTTTGACAGTATTTCACGTCCATTTCACGGAGAGCACGTTAAGACATCGGTCGTGCTTCTTATGAACGTCTACGGCGATCGTTATTGGGAAGTCAATCTGTCAGTCAGTCATTTGAAGTCTCCACTTTAGTGAAATATACTGAAAACTAGTTCAACTTTCGAATTTAGTTCGCCCTGAGGGTTGCGGAGGTCTGATGCCAGTCGCTCCGTGGAAAAACTAACACTAACTAAAATCGGTTGAACTAGTACCACCGATCGATCGAACCGATGCCCAAATAATCTTGTTAATATTAAAGGCTAGGAAGAAGATGTTTGTTTGCATATATAATAGGAATAATTTTTTTTAAATGCGCAGTATATTGCATAGATTTTTTAATGACTTTTTTATCACCTGCAAATTCAATTTTTTTCAACTTGCCATTAAGATCTAACTTCGAAACATGTTATGCAAACAAGTCTATTAAATCTTAATTATACGTAGTGTTTCATTATACGTGCATAACTTGCGTTAAACATTGATTCAACATGCATTCCGTCGGTACCTACGTGTGTTTCTTAGTGTCTGTCGTTTTAAAGTATTTTGTTTTCAAATATCTAATAAATAAAAATACCTCGTGTCACGGTATTTGTGGTCGTACTCCTCCGAAACGGTTCAACCATTGTTTTTTTTAGGGAATTAGATTGTAAATTATTTTTCATACTGCTACTTTAAATTGCGTTGTTCTACAGTATTTTTGTACGATCATATTTTTTGCACATGGCAGAACACGTTTTCCGAGTCAGCTGGGTACACTTTAATAACAGCACACAACAAACTCAATAAAAATAGACCACCTACCAAAAGTATCAAATATAACACACACATACGTATACGTATGTGTTCATGGCGATGCCTGAATTATTTTCAGGAGGGTGCATTACTCACACATACACAACTAATAAAGAATTACACTAGATCTTTATCTATGAAAGAGGGTGCACTAGCACCTATGTATGTGTTAGAAGGATTCACGCCTTAACGGGTAATTAGTAAGTTGGTAGGCCCCCCCCCCCACAAGGTGGTCCGACGACCTGGTGAATATCGCGGGCAGCTGCTGAATGCGGGCGGCATAAGACCAGCTGTTGTGGAGAACCTTGGGAGGGCCTATGTCCAGCTGTGGATGTATTTTGGCTGAGACGATGATAATGATGATAAGTGAATTATCATCATCAATAATCATCCTTTAAAATGTTAGTGTAATATACTAAATCTATATATATAAAAGAAAATGGTGTTAGTTACACCACTTATAACTCAAGAACGGCAGAACGGATTTAGCCGAAAATTGATAAGGATGTAGCTTAGAACCAGGAGACGAACATAGGATACTTTTTATGCCGTTAGAACGGGTTTAAGTAAAAAAAAATCTGCTTATTAATTGCCTCTAAGGCGGAACGGAGTTCGCGGGTAAGCTAGTTTATAAAAAAAGGAAGAGAAACTTAGGAAATCACTGTGAAATCAATGATCATTAGCGTATCACAAATACGCCTTGCAATCGTCAACTTAGTTAAGTTACTTTCCTACAATAGTTGATCAATGCGCGTTAAATGCAATCGTATTATTTTATTTTAGTTATTGCAAGTTTACTCTTGTGACGCGTTAGAAAAAAATGATAAGAGTAAATTTTTACGACACGCCCGCACACCGTCACGAAAAACCGACACCATGAAATTGGTCAACATTTTTGTTTTAGAGTTATCCTTCTTTTGGTACGAAATTTATTTAACTAGATAATACGTTAAATAAATCTTTTTTTCCCCATATTAATATTTTTTTTTTCCTATTATTAGTGTCGTTTTCTCTATAAACAGGATAACGCGTACACACACTTCTTTTTGAAGTTGTATAATGTGGGTCGCCATACTGAATTGTCTGCATTCGCAATGTGTATGGTGACCACCACTCTTGGATTCTATTCATGCTTTCCATCAGGCATTAGTGATTCTATTCACTTTGTTAGGCCAAAAATAAAAAGATAAATATACATTTAGGGATATTTTTTTAAATTTATGTCGTAGCAATGATATTTTTTGTCATGGTACAATTTTATTCTGGGTAGAAATTGAACCTTCTGCCTCTCACTGACCTCTAGAATTATATATCCTATCCTTGTGGCATTTAATTTAGAATATTTTTCTTGTTACAGGAAAAGGAAGACCAATACCCTGTAGCTCCATGGTTGCTCGCTCTCTTCATCTTCGTAGTGTGTGGTTCAGCGATATTCCAGATCATCCAGTCTATAAGACTGGCCTAGGTGTAACTTCTAATCCTCAACCCGACTGAACCATATTGTGGCTTGCACTGTTTCCTCTATAGTCTAAAATATATTAAAGTATAAATTCAGTTTATTTGACATCTCCTAATTGGTTATGTTCGCCTGGTATTAATTGTCATGCTATTTGAGTAATATATAAAGATTTGTATAGTGTCATGTAAAATAATTGTTTTATATTTCCATTGATGAAGTAAAATGGTCATTAAATATATTTCATTGAAACTTTGCTAGCCACTAAACCCTTAGTAAAAACTACAATTTTATATAACAATGTTCAGAGTAAAAGTTTTATGTAAGAAACTTCTACTCTGTGAAGAGACTGCGCTGTCTCTCTATGTAGCTTTCGAAGTTGCATTGTTTTGTGTTTAGTAATTTAAGCGCAGATAAAAACATATAATCTCATCGTGAAAAACACATGATTGTACGTATATTCTTGTATATTATAAAAATATTGAATTTAATAATAAGGTGAAAAGGAAAATCGGAAGCATTTAGAATTTATTGTTGAAAATTCATTCCTATACATTTTATTTGAGACCAAGTGTTGAAAGACGCACAATTAATAGACTCTGTCCATCAGAGTCGCGTGTTTTTTTATTTTTATCTATTTTATTTGAATTATAAGTAATGTAAAATAAATAAAATTGTTTTATATCATCCACGCCACACTTACGAAATTAATTGTCGGTTTTATTTTTAATTTTAAATGTAATTTATTTGATTAAATACAGTATATTTGTCATATTTATTGGACTTTAATTTTTATGGTTTCTTTGTACCTTATTCAACATTACTAAACAAATCTCCGAAAACAGTTGACATTTTAAAAAACATAAACGTAATTGGAAAACTAATATCTTTTATAGGAACGACCCTATCTCGATGGTAATACAATTCTATATTATCTGAAAATAGAGGCGTTAGTGACTGTAGAAGGAGATTCGACGCGAAACACGTGCGTGCATCTTGACTAAGGGGACTGTTAAAACCTATATTATTTCGTCAGACTTTCAATAGAAGTATAATTACGAGGGTAAGTTTTTAAGTTCGCGGAATGACAGTGAAAAAGGCGGGTAAACGCGCTCTTTTGATGCCTACCGTATTCAGTGACTCATAATTAGTCTGCATAGTAAAATTTGTTGTGATTGGATCATTAGTTATTAAACTATCGTTGACCAAGTATTTTAATCGGGAACGAAGTGAAAAAAATGGAGAAAATTGAATTCCGTGCGGTGATAAAGTTCCTTACTAAGCAAGGAAAGTCTGTTCAAACCATACTCAATGAGATGTCATCGGTTTACGGGGATTCTTGCCCAGGAAAAACAATGGTCTACAAGTGGCATAGTTTATTTAAACAAGGCAGGGAATCACTTGAAGACGACCCGAGGCCGGGGCGCTCCGTTGAGGTGACTACGCCAGAAGTTATTGCAAAAGTAGAAAAAATTGTATTGGAAGATGCTCGACTAAAAAAGAAACAACTCGCAGAAATGGTTGGAGTATCAGATACAACAATTTTTAAAATTTTACACGATCATCTTGGCATGACTAAGGTTAGCGCACGGTGGGTGCCGAGAATGCTCACGCCATTGCAAAAACAACAGCGCGTGGAATGTTCACGTGCGTTTTTGGACCTCTGCAATGAAGACAAGGATGGCGTATTTAATCAAATTGTTACTGGGGATGAAACTTGGGTTCATTATTATGAACCCGAGTCCAAACAAGACTCCATGCAGTGGCACAAAAAGGGCACAGCACCACCCAAGAAATTTAAGGTTTCACAGTCGGCTGGGAAACTCATGGCAACGATTTTTTGGGACTCAGAAGGAATATCATTGATAGATTATAAAGATAAAGGCATTTCTATAACGGGGGAATACTACGCTTCAATCTTAGAACAGTTAAAAGAAGCCATCAAAGAAAAAAGACGGGGAAAATTAACGAAAGGTGTCCTGCTATTGCATGACAATGCTCCCGTTCACAAGAGCCGAGTCGCACTGGCTGCCCTGCATAAGGTGGGCTTCGATATTTTGAATCACCCACCCTACAGTCCAGATTTGGCTCCGAGTGATTATTATCTCTTTCCAAAAATGAAAAAAGAATTACGTGGTAAGAAATTTTCAACTGATGAGGAGGTTAAGGAGGCGGTTTCGGCGTATTTTTCAGACAAAGATAAAACTTTTTTTTACGAGGGAATAAAAAAACTAATTGAAAGATCTGAAAAATGTATTCGTGTTGCAGGGGAATATATAGAAAAAGAAAAATAATTTTGTGTTTTTATTATTACTCAATACCCTCCATTCCGCGAACTTAAAAACGCCCCCTCGTACTAATGGCAAAATTTATTACCTATATTTTTCTGAATGCAAAGTATTTTTGTTGGTAGAAACTTGGTTAACGTTAAAGTTGTAGTGTCCTGTTAGACTCACTCTGCTCTTACCAGGTTAGAAAGGTCTCAAAAGTCCATTTGACAAGTCACATATCGATAGTTTGTATTAATTACAGCAAATTTAAAATTTAGTTACTTTTCGGGAGACAAACGATTAATTTCTAGATCTTACATTAATACCTATTAAATTATTGTTACATTATATTAAGTGTAACCCTTTGTTGCCAAAACATTAAAAATTAAAAATACTGTCATAAATTTTGACATTCGCGCTGATAAATGCCCGTTCTCTACTAAGCTGAACGCTACAAACGCGTTTACGTCGGCATTTTGAATTTTGTTCTCTTATGTTTTTTTTCTATTATCACCCTACACTCTATACTATGCATCTGATGGAAGAGTTTGCAGATAACTAAAATATAAAAAAAAAAACAATAATATTTTATTAATTTGTATAATTTCGCAAAATCATTACAAGTTTTCCACTTCGTCCCGAGCACATTCGCATATTATAATACAAAGTTAAAACTATATATTACAAACACTTTTTACAATTCATGTCATGTATGGTGGTACTTAAAACCATAGCCTAGCCTAATTTACTCCTACCAGAAAGTATTAAAAAAGATGTCAGTTTTATAACAATTTTATACATTTAGAAATATTAGGGACCACCTCATGATAGATTTTTTACATTAATTCGTAAAGTTTTAAATGTTTTATTTCATTGAAACTTGAACCGTGGAGATTATTTTCATTTTGACAATAGTCTGTTGAGCAGAAGACTGTCAAATGATTTTTTTTCGTTTTTGTAATGCTTAACTTAACAGGCTTCCTGCTCGCAGTTTTTCTGGTAGAAGCAAACGAATTGACATTCTAGTATAGTCTAATTGAGCACCTGCATAGCACCAATTCTGATCATAGAGGATTGTTTCTGTTTTAAAATGAATGTGATAGTTTTCTTAACACCAAATTATTTCAAACATTATTAAAATGAGTACATACATAAATGAAAAGTTGCGTAGAAATACGATGTTTATATAAAGAAATTTCATAGTATGTGTATTAAAAATTGATAAATTTTCAACAATAAATGTTAAGTATCAGTGAAGGATTGTAAACCTAATTACGGTTTTACTAACCAACGATAGATGGCGATGTACCAAATTTTTATTGAAACTTTCTGTAAGTTAATCAAAGGTGTATTACCAAAATACCAGTTATTATACGATAATACATAAAATATAGATGTTATGTAGGTATTTGTAAGTACATAAATAAAATGTATATTATTTGAATTAAGGAAAAACTGTCACATAGAAACCACAGGCACAAAAGTTTAATTACTTTATATTATTTAAATGTTGGATATTAGTAGGTGCCGTACATCAGTTACATGTGTGTAGATACATTAAATATAGTGCTTTACAATACTGGTACACTTCGTGTCAATTAAAAGTACACCACTTTTAAAAAATAATTATATCTATTTTTACAACACAGTTATCACCCAAAGTTGTGTCAGGAATATTTTAATTTTATTTTTTGTAAAGAGAGCATTTTTTAAGATTATATCATATTTTTATATTTTACTAAAAAAGGAAAATAGTTTAAATGGGCTGCTTGCTCAAGACAATGTTGCCCGACGTAAAAATACTAGACGGCTGTGCAAACAGTACGTTGATATTGCACATCTATGTATGGTGCAGGTTTAACTGACGGTCTTATCTAGATTATAATTCTGGCACAACTATTATTATTATTTATAATGAAAGTTACACAAGCAAACAATTTTATGTGATAAAAGACAATTAATCTACTACATTCATTTACTAACCCTTGTGTGAACATGGTTATTGCAGTCAAGCTTTACTTTACATGCTTATAGCCGAAGTAATTCACTTTAGACTGTTTTTTATGAAATAAACTATTCATATAAAATGTTTTCTATTCAAGGGAATGTGAACAATTAAGATTAATAATAACTTTAAAAGTCACTTCATATCAAATGAAATATCTCTCACCAAAGTTGGTGATTAATTACTGTTAGCAATACCACATTTAAAATGAGTAACATCAAATCGTAGAGCTTTTATACACTGAAGCATTATTATCTAAGAATCGACATCACATTAAAAATAATTTCAAAGAAGCGGGACTGTAGCGTATATTTTTATTGGTATATCAAAAATATGACTACAAGACACTATTTGTGGCCGCCAGTGTAACTATACTAAACTAAAAACTATTTTAAAGTATCATAGATGGCTTCGTTGGGATATGTACCATTCAATTGTATGCTGTTACTAAAACTTAATGAATTATCTTTACTTAAACAAATTTCAGTTTTTTCTATATTATTATCGTTTTCGATCGGAAATTCGTCAATATTGTTAGTTATTTCTAGTCTGATGGCGTGGATTTTATTTTCTGTAGCATCTCTGTCGCGTTCCCACGAGTCTATTATCGAGACATCATTTCTACTTCCCATATCATCAATTTCACTGGACGTAATGCTTGAGTTATCTAAATCGAAGTCTGTGGTCTTTTCGATGACGACAACTTCTATGTGCCTGAATGGGTTTTCCTGATTTTCTATCATCTGCCTCGCCCTTTCATCATTTCTAATTATTACTTCTTTTTTTACATTGCATATGACTGGATCATTTGCGAGCACATCGATGTTATTATCGTAACTTTCTTCGTCAGAAGGCTTGTGACCATTAGGAGTACAGATCTCCGCATAAATATTATCAGAGCTAGCATCTGATTCAACTTTTTCTTCTTCTTCAACATGAACAGCGTCAGCCACTTGACCATAAGGCAAATCTTCGATAACTGGTAACTTTCGTTTCTGTATAGATGAAATCGATCTTCGAATTTTAATTTGTCTTTGTGGTTCTTCAGAAATATCAATAGTTGTGATGTCATCTTCTGTTTCAGATCTTGGTGTAGGAGCTCTGGGCTTATCGATTTTCTTCCTAAAGTTCAAAACCTTTTCATTGTCTGCTGATGATCTTTCCGTCTTAGTTGGCATACTGTTACTGTTACTACCTTCCTTTTTATCGCTGGGCTTTTTAGGGTGAAGTAAGTTTGACGTAGATTTGCTTAAAACTCTTTTTGTTTTCACGTGAAATTCTGAACAAAGTTTTTCTGTTATAAATGAATGCTGTTTATAGTTTATTTCAAAATCGCTGTCATTATATAGAGATCCGACACCAAACATATTGATTTCTTCACAGCTTTGAATCTGATTGTATGACTCTGATTTGACCATAGCTTTTTCAGGTATTAAATCAGGTTGTATTCTTTGTCTCCGTTCAAGATTCGTCGACGACTTTGTAGCTGACGATTTCTTAAGCATATTTTCATCTAAACTCTTAAGTTTCCTACCAGAACTGGTGTCACTCTCCATAGAACCACAATAGTTGATTTGGTCGACACTCAAATTTTTACGACCGTGTTTCATATTAATACCACTGTCATCTTCTATATAACAGCTGTCTGGTAACATTCCTGTCTGAACTGATACGGATTTTGTTAGCACAGGTTTTTTATGACTCGAACTGCACTGACTTGTGCCCATTTCTGACGAAGAAGTTGTTAGACTCTTATAAGAATGACTATTTTCAGTTGTCCCGTCGTTCTTCCTTGCTCCACCAAATTTATCTTCAATTAATTTGGCCATATCCTGGTACCGTTCTATAGAACTATGCTTCTCTGCCTGAGGGTCGAAAGGATCTTTAAAATCTCTTAGTTTTTCACCATTCTCAATGGTAGCTATTTTGCCGTCCGTCATTTTTTCTGCACTCTTTAAACGTTTCAAATTCTTAAACCATTTGCTCTTTTTATGTCCGGAATCTTCTCTAAAAACAAGCATCTTATCGCTGGAAAATTGTTCCTGTTCAATTTTTTCCTCCGGTTTCTCTTCCTTACTTTCATCATCACTGTACACATCGTAATTCATGTGCTCGAGTTCGTTCTTACTTAAAAAGATAATAGACCCCTCTGTCTCGTCAGGTATATCTCGTAGTACTTTTTCACTTTTACCAAATAACTTCGACGTATCAATTTTCAACCCTTGTAAGGTAAATTTGCGTTCTTTTTCAAACTTAACCGGCTCGTGGTCTTCTTTCATAAGATCTTCAGCAGTTTTTGCTTTCCCAATCACAGAGGGATTAGCGTAGGAGATCTGCCTGATCCAGTTGTCAACATTAAGTTGACAGAAAGTTAGAGCTTTTTGGAGGCGTGCAGACAGGAACATTCGTTTCTCATTTTCAAAGCCAAGCTGCGTCCGACGTATTTTAATGGCGCTATTAAGTGGGAGGAGTTGAAGCATCTCCTTGGCGTGGTAGCGAGGGTCAACCTGTTTGCTCGGGCTTGAAGGCATAGAACCATACTCAGGAAGCGTACACATCACGAGAACTGGTTCAGTCACTGCTGCCCGTAGTAGAAGGTCGTCTGAAAAGTGAAATTATTTATTTATTTAATGATTGAATTGATGTTTGTTATGAAATGATTGATATTTAATAATTGAAATTGAATTTAATTTATAATTTATTTAACACACGTTGTACATAGGTGGACTTAATGCCCGGAAGCATTATCTCCCAGTCGACCATCAGGTTTTGTAGAAATATAATGTGGTAGGTGCAAAGATGTTGAATTTTTCATAGTACATAGTGATTTAATGAATAAGTGATTAGCTGATATGTATAAACATATATTTAATATTGCACTTATATTATACACAGTCGGGTAATAGGGTTGTGACTATACTCCTAATTCATGCCGAAGAAGTTCATGTACTTTCGACTTGCATGTTAGACGGTTTGTAGACATTTTACTTTTGGTAGGGAGTGCATTCCAGAGAGGAACTGACTGCTCATAGAAGGAAGAATTGATAAAGTTGGAGGTGTTAGGGGAGAATAGAAGTAACGAAAATGGGGTGTAAAATACTCATTTAACGATAGAGAATTGAGAAAAGAGAAACAGAAGTTAGTCGTCACAAACTACGGCACTGACAAATTCGAAGTCATTGCAATTGGGAACGCATGGTCATACTTGTGAAGATTGAAAACGAATCGAATGTAGTTATTCAGAAGACCATCTTGTTTATTAACAAAGTCTACATAGTCTAGCCTAGCCTTGTTTTTTGTGGGAAGGAATTTCTTTAAATCATATAACGCTTGAAGACATATGATGAATTTCTGACTGACGTGTGTGACGATATGTAACCTCAGACTTTTTAGCATAGCACTCAGAAGTATAGTCACATTGTTGTAAGCAACCGGTGGGATGGGCGTTATACCCAATCTACCTAACGTTTGTTTACTTTAAACGACAATTACTGGACATTTGGTTGGATTTGCCGCCAAACAAAACTCATTAACCAGCTCTTTATATGTAAATTCTAAATCTGTGTAAAATAGTCTGTGTGTAAAATATTATTTTACTAAAGACTATAAAAACAGAAGTTTTGGTCTTCAAAAGCAAAGGAAAGATCCTCCAATCATGCTAACTGATACATAAGAATAGAAATAACTAACCATTGACTAAAAACTTTAATTGCGCCGATTTCAATAGGTTTGGTAGATGAAATTGACGTACGATTTTAGCATCTCACTAGGCCGCCATATCATGGGTCACCACACTGCATTGTCTGCATTTGCAATGAGTATGGTGACCACAACTCTTTGGATTCTATTCATGCTTTCCAACAGGCAGAGTAGAGTCACTTTGGCAGGCTCTTCATAAAAAAAAAGAATGTGATCCAGGATATTAACAATCATGTGACGACTGATGCCATCACATACCACAGTATTGGAGCGAATAGGCAGGGTAATCTTTTTAACTTCCTCAGAAGACATTGGTAAAAACTCAAAGATATGAATCAAGATGGGCTAGATTAGCAATATTACTCAAGGCTTGACTCCTAGTTAGGTGATCCAACTGAAGCATAATTAAGAAATGACGGTTGATATCAACTAAATCAATAGCCATCTTAAAATTAACGTTTATTAGTAAGAATAGAAGGAATTCTGAATACAATTTACAGAGCACAATTCTTATTCGCTCAAGGCAGCAAGGGTTACTAGTATCCTTTAACTTTCCCTTCTTAGAATATCTCAAAAAATCAAAAAAGGAAAAGAAAACAATCGAAGACAACCTCAAGAATTTAAAAGTTTATTAAAAGTAATAGGGCCTGACATATATCTACACTAATATTATAAAGAGGAAAACTTTGTTTGTTTGGTTGTAATGAATAGGCTCAAAAACTACTGGACCGTTTTTAAAAATTCTTTCACCATTCGAAAGCTACATTATCCACGAGTAACATAGGCAAAATTTTATTTTGGAAAAAAATAAGGTTCCTTAAAATATTTGGGTTTTTCGGACACAAAGTGTAAAAAATCAACCAGAAAAGTTACTTATTTTGCGTACGCTGCCTAAACTATAAAAGATAGAAGCATAAAATGTTCTAATTAATTGGAGATCTTATAAATATCTACAAAAAAGTCCGCGACACACTATACCTATCTATGTCGAGTGAGGCACAACAACCATTTTTTTATTTAAAAATCTTAATTTTTTTTTGGACTACATTTAAACGCATTTATTTTACTCATGCTATTAATCCTTATCAAAATAAATTATTTCATCACTAAGTACAGTTTATGTAGATAATATTTGGTATTTAAAAGATTAAAATTGGACGTTTGGTTTTGAAGTTATGGCGAAATTAAAATATTACTATTTCTGCGTTGCGAAGTGGGCGTCACCAAGGCGGGGATGCGAGTGCGGGAGGGGAGTTTAGATCTATGAGTAAGGTACCCGCGCGGCTCAGTCGCGCGGTCGGCTCCCTACGCAGCGGTCGTGCGCGAAGTCTAATCATTTTCATTCGATTTTTATTAGACTTCATTCTTAAAACTACACCTACGCAAAAGTTCTTCTCAGAGCTAAACAACAGTTCTTCTCAGAGCTAATCAACAGTTCTTTTCAGGACTAAAAAACATTTCTTTTCAGGACTAAACAACAGTTCTTTTCAGGGCTAAACAACAGTTCTTTTCAGAGCTAGAATATTACAGGCTATTAACATTTTCTTAAACATTTGAAAATGCCTAAGAGAGCCAGGTCCCAACTTTCTAACCATAGTTCTCAAGCACGGGCAGCAAGAATACGTCGTATGGGAGAATCTTCACCTGAACGTTCACAACGCCTTGCTGAACAAAATCAGAGAAACTCTCAGGCTCGCGCACGAGAGTCGAGTGTCGAACGTTCGCAACGCCTTGCACAACAAAATCTGAGAACCTCTGAGTTACGTGCACGAGAGTCGAGGCTGGAGCGTTCCCAACGTCTTCGTGAACAAAATGTAAGGACCTCTCAGTTGCGCGAAAGCGAGTCGAATGTCGAGCGTTTGCAGCGACTTAGAGCTCAGGCAGAGAGACAGCAGTTGTCCACAAATAGAGTTCGCAATCGAAGTTTAGCTAACAGCAACAGACTGGCTTTCAGATATGATCCGCAGGTTGATTATGCACAACAAGCGTCCGTCCAAATCGGAGTCATGAATAAGATCTGCTCTAACTGTTCTGCCAAGAAATGGGCGGATGAACCTAATGGTATGTGCTGTGCTTCAGGTAAAGTTTGTCTTCCTAACCTTCAGGAGCCGCCACAACCAATAAAAAATCTTTTAACTAATAACCATCCATTATCTGGTCATTTTTTAACAAATACACGTAAATACAATAGTCTTTTTCAAATGACTTCTTTTGGGGCTAAAGAAATCAGGGAAGGTCATTTTATGCCCACTTTTAAAATTGAAGGACAGGTGTATCATCTCATTGGTAGCCTTTTACCACCATCAGGCCAAAACCCACAGATCTTGCAAATATATTTTATTTCGGATGCAGACCAATTATCGTTGCGATCAAGCATCGCACCAACCTTAAAAATGGATTTAATTCGCGAATTACAGACCGTTCTGAATAATCATAACGCGTATATACAAAGTTTTAAACAAAATTTAGAACTCAACTCCTCAGATAATTTAAAGTTAATTATTCATTCAGATCGCACTCCACAGACAGCACACAGAGGCAGATATAATGCTCCTACTGTAAACGAGGTAGCTCTCTCGCGGTTCTCTTAGTCGATGAAGACAAAGGTCCCAGGGATATAGTCTTACACGGGAGAGACGGACAGCTCAAGAGAGTTTCTGAGCTACATCGGTCCTATGATCCACTACAGTATCCCATAATGTTTGTGTCAGGAGAAGACGGTTATTATTTGACTATCTCTCAGCAGGGTTCTGCGCGTAATAAGACTGTTTCATGTATGCAATTTTATGCATTTAGATTAATGTTTAGAACTAACTCTTTTAATCCGTTACATAATTACAGAGACTTATTTAGTCAATATTGTGTTGACATGATGGCGAAAATGATATCTGAAAGATTAAATTATATTTCCCGGAATCAACAAAGACTGAGGGCTGATGACTACATTCATCTCAGAGATGCCTTAAATCATGACGTAAATGTTGACCCATCAAACATTGGTCAACATGTCATATTGCCATCTTCATTTACGGGTTCTCCGCGTTTCATGCACGAGAAAACGCAGGACGCGATGACGTACGTCCGAAATTATGGTAGACCTGACCTATTTGTCACTTTTACATGTAACCCTGAATGGCCTGAGATTAAGGCGGAGCTACTACCAGGACAACGGTCTTTCGACCGTCATGATATAATTTCCCGTGTCTTTCATTTAAAGATGAAGAAATTCATCAAATTATTTGTCAAAGAACAGATATTCGGTAAAACAAAATGTTATATGGCAAGTGTGGAATGGCAAAAGCGCGGTTTACCTCATTGTCATTTGCTGTTCTGGCTAGAAAGTAAAATACAACCAGACGAGATCGACAGCGTCATAGTTGCGGAGCTACCCGATCAAGACATTGATCCGGTACTACACAATATTATAACTAAAAATATGGTACATGGACCCTGCGGAGAGCATAATTTAGCTGCACCATGCATGAAGAACGGTGTCTGCACAAAAAAATACCCTCGCCGTTTCATGAACGATACCCAAACCGGAGAGGATGGGTATCCAGTTTATCGTAGGCGCGATACAGAAAATGGCGGTCGGAGCACTACGCTACAAATTAGGGGCAACATGGTGACGATAGATAATAGGTGGATTGTTCCATACTCCCCGCTACTATGTAAGACTTTTAACGCTCATATAAACGTGGAGTATTGCCACTCTGTCCAAGCCATTAAGTATATATGTAAATATATAAATAAAGGCTCAGATCAGGCAACTTTTAGCCTTAGGAACCCACAAGATGAGGTCGAAAACTATTTAAATGGCAGGTACATAAGCACATCTGAAGCTGTCTGGCGCTTATTTGAATTTCCCATTCACGACCGGTATCCTACTGTAGTGCATTTGGCTGTTCATCTAGAGAACGGTCAAAGGGTGTATTTTACACCAGGGACAGCTCATCAAGTTATCCAAAACCCACGCAATACCACATTACTGGCATTTTTTGCTCTCTGTAATGAAGATGAATTCGCGAAAACTCTTCTGTATCATGAAGTCCCGCAGTACTATACATGGGCAAATAATAAATTCACTAGAAGGAGGCGTGGTGAAGATGTAGTTGGACATCCGGGGATAAAAAAAGATGCCGCTTTAGGTAGAGTCTACGGGATACATCCATCACAATCGGAGTGTTTTTATCTTAGGATTCTACTGCACCACGTACGCGGTCCGACCTCATTTGCATACCTCAAAACTGTAAACGGTTTTGTCAAAGAGACGTATCAAGCAGCTTGCCGTGACCGAGGTTTACTTGAAAACGATGACCATTGGGGTAATACTTTAAGCGAAGCTTCGTTATCACATTGTCCAAAAAAACTAAGGGAGTTATTCGTAGTCATATTTTTATTTTGTCAACCATCGGAACCATTGAAGTTATGGCATACTTTCAAAGATCAGTTCTGTGAAGATATTAGACATCGTATCAGACAACAAAATCAGGATAACACTTTACCCTTTACTGAAGTAATTTATAATGAAGGATTAATTGAAATAGAAAACAAACTTCTAGAATTAAACGACAAAAATTTAAGTGATTTTGGATTACCTTCTCCCGTTCGTACCCAGAATAATACTATTGACACAATGGTACAACAGTATAACAGAAATGATCTAACAGCGTTTGTAAATGACAATGTGCCAAAATTAGTACCAGATCAAAGACATGCTTATGAGACTATTGTGGATAGCGTGAACAATAACATGGGGAGATTATTTTTTTTGGACGCACCAGGAGGCACCGGAAAGACTTTTCTCGCAAATTTGATACTTGCTAAGATACGGCAATCAGGGAAGATAGCGATTGCAGTAGCTTCGTCAGGAATTGCTGCAACTCTCTTGAACGAAGGAAAAACTGCTCACTCTACGTTTAAACTCCCGCTATCTGTATCTTTAGATCAACGGTCTACGTGCTCTATTCGGAAAAATGGGCCTCTTGGTAAGTTACTGCAAGACGCGTCGTTGGTAATATGGGATGAATGCACCATGAGTCATAGAGCTCATGTGGAGGCCGTGGACCGTACTTTAAAAGACCTCCGAAGCTCTGCTAATGTTATGGGTGGTATCACTTTTGTATTTGCTGGAGATTTCCGACAAACGCTTCCAGTCGTCAACAGAGGTACGCGAGCAGATATTATGAAGGCATGTTTAAAATCGTCTCAACTTTGGACATCTGTTCAACATTTGTATTTGCGCACCAACATGAGAGCTCACTTACATGGAAATGCGCATAGCAATTTTCCACAACAGCTGCTGAAACTTGGAGAAGGAATTTTTCCATTTTTAAATTTGGGCACCAATTATGCAGTTACTTTAGATGAGTCTCTAGGCCAAATAGTCCATAATTTAGATAGTCTGATAAATGCTATATATCCTGACATCGAAAACTTACATCAAAATGATTTTCGTTGGCTGTGTTGTAGAGCAATAGTTTCTCCCAGGAATGAAACAGTCAACGAAATAAACAATTTAATTATGCAGAAAGTACCGGGTGAAGTTAAGTGCTATAAATCCATAGACACCGTCACTAACATCGAGGACGCAGTACACTATCCCCAGGAATTTTTAAATTCTCTGAACCCCGCTGGGCTACCACCTCATGAACTGTCGTTAAAAGTAGGCACGCCGATAATGCTTCTCAGAAATTTAAACCCCCCTAACATGTGTAATGGCACGAGACTTCTTATAAAGGAGCTAAAAGATAATTTAATAGTAGCGAAGATTATCACCGGCCCTGCAGCTGGTGAATTAGCTCATATACCAAGAATACCCATGATTCCTACTGATTTGCCTATACCCTTCAAAAGGCTCCAATTTCCAGTAAAAATTTCTTTCGCACTAACGATAAACAAATCCCAGGGCCAAACATTCAAATTAGTAGGAATTGATTTACGAAAAGAATGTTTTACGCATGGGCAACTTTACGTTGCCCTATCACGGGTCGGGGCTCCCGACCATCAGTATATTTTGTTACCAGAAAATAATTTAACGTCTAATGTTGTTTATAGAGAAGCTCTACAATAATCGCTTTATTTATCTATCCTAAAACAACCGGGTTACACTTCGGGACTCCCGGCAGAAGTGAAAACTTAGTATTAATTACATTTAAATATTTTCATCATTAACAACTTTAACATCCTCATAAAGACAATCTATGCAGCCTGTGGATAATGATGATGTCGTTTGTCCATCTTTCGCGGCAAAACGGAGTGATGAATTGATGTTTTTTTTTTAAGTGGAGATAGTAGTTAAATAAAAGGATGGACAGTGACATGGGCTATTTACCACCCAACGAAGTGGGTGCGGGTCAGCTAGTATAACATAAATTTAAACTGACCTCCAACATCATGTGCCATCTCAATGGGCACAGTCCCGGCGAGCAGTCTCACGCGCGTCGGCAACCGCCATATACTCAGCAGATGTGGCAGTCGATGAGCGCGTGCAGCGACCTCTGGGGGCGGCGGCGTGGGCCCACGCCCTTCACCTGCTGGCTCCCACTCCGCTGGTGACAGCTCCTCCGGGCATACCTCATATAGTTCTCCTTTCGTGTTGATAGGCACGAAGAGCTCCTGAAACAACATACAACCCTGGTATATTAAAAGTAATAACACATATTTGGTTTTATATTGTTGGACAAAATGGACATATAGTTTCATAGCTTCACCAAATCAAATGATGCCTACTAGAGCCATGTATAAAATAATCGAAAAACAAATTAGAGTACAATAATGAAAAAAAAAACAATTTTCATAGAGTAACACTAAATTGAATAAAGTATAAAGTGCCTGCCCTCAAAATAACAATATTTTTTTTGGTGATAACATCAGGCTACGTAATCAACGTGCCACTTAACTGGTTAAGTTAACTTGATCATGATAATATCTAGACAATAACGTATTCCAATAAGGCGCTACGTCACCGACCTGAGAGCCGACAAAGACATTATCTTTAAATAGATTCAGTGCTTTCATATCATTCACAAAGAAAGTGAATAGCGCGTCGTGAGGTGTCTTAACCATGATACGTATTATTGTCACTAAGGATTCACCATTAATATTCTACACTATCTTTTAAGATGTTTATAAAGATTGAGAAGGAAGCGACACGATATCGCGACGTTTTATGTTTATTCAACGGTATCTATGAAAATATTTGTAAAAGTCACAGTTTATTGACTTAAAAATTTATATTTTTCTTTACTTAGTAACTTCTTCTAAACTGTATACGGAAGTTATAAAATATTTACTACTTTGTAAATTAATTGTAGGTATGCTAGCAACACTAAAAAGGTCAGGATGCAAAGCCAGCGCCAATAACAATTCAACATTATTTAAGTACGGCAACATCGTTAGTTGTAAAAGGCGCCATAATGGTCTTTTATTCTTCGTTGCTTTTAATGTATTCTGTGTCACGCAAAAGTATATTCTTTATGCTCTAGCACATACCAAGGTGGTTAGCCTTAAGAATATCTGGAATGACAACTAATAGAATATATCCTTGCCTTTTTGTTTATATGTTAGGTTTAAAAAAACGTTAATTAAATAATTGTAAATATAATTTAAATTATTTTGTGTAGACGGAAGGATTATTGGAAGTCACGAGCCGTGACGAAGATGCACAGAAGGATCTTACTTAGTTTATCTAGTAACTTTAGTCTTTTTGAGATTTTTGATGACAATAGCGAAAACTTTAGTATTCCGACTTCAACCTTTAAACGGATCTTAGAGTGGAACTTT
Source organism: Hypercompe scribonia (assembly GCA_949316085.1). Taxonomy (NCBI): domain Eukaryota; kingdom Metazoa; phylum Arthropoda; class Insecta; order Lepidoptera; family Erebidae; genus Hypercompe; species Hypercompe scribonia. The sequence continues at coordinate 12,404,467 of OX438986.1, forward strand.
TAAGTTTAGGAACTGACAATGCTGACGAGGCAATTTAAAGGTCTAAAAAATTAATACACTTCGACGTAGTGTGATAACAAGATAGTCGTTTCAAACAACGTTAAGAAGATAAATGAATGATGTGTATAAGATATAAATATTATAAATATACCAGTCCAATTATGATTAAAATATATATTTGCGCAAATATACATGGTTGCGGAACCTAAACCATCATCACTTATGTGCCAGTACTTATTCATTTTTAAGTTTCATTATGTAAATGAACATTAATTTAATCCAAAATTTATGTTTCATTTTAAATTTTGCTATTTCTTTAATAACATGAAAAGCGTCCTCTAGCGATTTGCATCCAAATTAATTTGTTTTTAAATAAATTTTATTTCATTTGCAACATCAAAATATTCTAATTATGAGAAGTAAAGTATATTTATTGTTTTAGTTTAAAATTTAAATTTCCTAATTGGTATAGTGATGAAAACAATATTATTTAGCTGTTCACAGTAACTACCTAAATACAAAAACTATAAAGTAGCATCATTGACAATTCAAAGTAATCAACAACGAAAATGTTTAACAATTTATTCTATTCGCTCCTAGAGGGCAGCACTGATTTAATATTGTACAAGTGGTGAAACATTTGGTATTTTTCATACATAAGCTTTATAGTTTCCTAAATATTAAAAGCTAATTATAGAGCTGAGTTTTATAACAATGTTCTTAAAGCTATACTCAGGCGTTGCATCAATAATAACACTTTATATTAGAATGTGGGATGGCATACATTGCATTACTTTAGAACCGGTTTGAATACAACCTTAATAAAAAGTAGGCTTTAGAACAATGGTGCAATTTTAAGTCTATCTAGATTTAAATACAGGTTTATTACCTAATCGATCTAAGTTGAATATGAGGTGTAGTGTCTGTTGTGTTTAAAAAAAAATGTCTATGCTCTATAGATGAATGTTGAGTCTTTAATGGGTTCCGTCACGTTCTGTCATAACATGTTAATACAATATTAACTTTTAATTAGTGTAACTTTTACTATAATAAGTATTAAAAAGATTGTTAAAATAGAAACATTCCTTTATAAGGATTATTAAGGTTTATATATATTTCTTTGTGATTGTGAAATGAGGTATTTAAATTTTTCTAAACTAACTTTTTAAAAACTAAACTAATGAGACCCACAATAAAAAATTGAGGACTGAGAATTGAGATTTCAAACTCAAAAATTGACTGTGATAAATGAACCTATTACAAAAGAATATAAAGAAATTAGATAAAACAAATGAAATGACCTGTTTTTCTTATCTTGTTCATGTTAACTAACATTTTTAGGCGTACCCTAAGGTACCATTATTAAAAAAAAAATTATCGAGATCACTAAAAAAGATTTCTTTTTGTCTTGTTAAGATACAAAATATCTCTAATTTTGCTTTCCATATATAAATAATAACTCTTCTACTACAAAACTCAAATTGATTCGTAATAAGGCACCCAAACGGAGTGCAGAACCCTAAACACGTCATGTCCTAACGTTCATCTGTTTTTTTGGCTCTGTCACAACACTATGATTAATCTTCAACCGCTTACCGCATGAGCAACACTATTATAAACAGGTACTACACTATTGGCAAGTGTACTGGAACACATTTACAATTGTTACTTATGAAATAAATACGAGTAAGTTCATTTTTATTAATTTATCCTGTCTGAGTGTACTATACCTGTGTACGTATACAATGTATATTACGTATAAAGAATACTAGCTTTTACCCGTGGTTTAATATATATATTTTATTAATAAAAAGTATCCTATGTTACTTCTAATACCTCCAAGAACATGTGTACAAAATTTCATGATGATCAGTTGAGTAGTTTTCGCGTGAAACCGTAACAAACAAACTTATATATATTTTACTTATATTTTGATAGTAAAAGTCTGTGAGAAATTGAGAAATGTCGCCTTTTTATACTAATTTTACCTTCTTGCTAATTGAAAATAATGAAGGCAAAAAGAAAAATATTTACTTAGAGATTGAAAAGCTGTTTCTGCACTTAAAGCTTCTATCCCATTTCTCTTTAATGTAGTTGGTTCTAATAGTAATTTATTTCTATAATTGTTAATTAATCAGCTCTTAGAAATAATATGCGGGCTGTGCCTGCATGATAACGTATAATATCGCATAAATTGTTTTCGTTATTCTTCAATTTTCTACTCTTAGGCATCGTTTTTTCTCCAAATTTAATTGAGGCTAAAGGGCAAGTACCTATACGATTATAAACATATATTTTGCAAATTGGCTCATAAGTAACGAAATTGTGATATAAACGTAAAAAATAGAACGTAAAAGATTTAAAAAAATGCGGTTAAAGTGTGCCTTAACCGTTTCAATGTGTTCCATCCTTGTCAAGGGGAGTGCTAACCGTCTCTCCTTTCAATAGACACGAGAATACTAGTGCTTACATTACTTTACCCACCAAGTCTATATGTAATCTTTACAGGTGCAATGTAGATTTTATGACAATATTCTTGAAATAATTTAAAATATAATTAAAATACAGGTAATTTATAGTAAAAACCACTAAAATATAATTATTTACTGAATCTAAAGCAATTATTTAAAATAAAATATAGTATTTAAATAATTTTCGTAGTTTTAAATATGTGGTTCTCTTGACAACGCCATCTATTGACAGTAGTTTGAAAATGTAAACGCGAGGGAAAACGAAAAGTTTAAAATAACATAGTTTTAACTATACTATAAAAACATTTGAACTTAAATATTTTTTAAATAATGTAATCTGTGGTACAATTATTTTCATACGGCCTTCCTATGTATGCAATATTTTAGTTTACTAGCGGGCCCGCACAACTTATCTACTTATCTGCGTCTGCCCCTCTCATTGATTGTAGCGTGATGATGTACAGCGTAAACTAATCTGTGAGTCAACTTTTATAGACTTTGTTTAGAACTTTTAAAGGGGAATTATTCTGGCATTAAATCATCATGAAGCTATCAAAAGGAATAATCAATACTTTACATTAATACTGTACTCCTATTGGTCGTGGTGTGATTATATCTAACCATTCTGGGCAAATGGGCTGCATAGCACTGCATTTTTAAGATTTTTTTTCCAATTAGCTCAGTAGTTCTTAAAATTAGCGTGTTCAACCAAACAAACAAATTCTTCAGCTTTATAATACTACTATATTAGTAACTCAATTCACTCCGAGGTAAATAGAAGGCCCTGCTATCTTAAATATTTTGATAACAAAAGTCTACAACAGGTGTTGTCCTTGGTATACTAAATTTACTTGGTTAGTAGTTCAATATTTTATTATATTTCTCACGATACCTTTTTTGTGCCAATTGAAAATAACGATCAAATAGACAAAAAGAAAATATAACTACCCCAGGATCGGAAACCTGTTTCGATATTTAAAGCTTAAGGCTGACAGAAGTTAAAATTACGAGGAGAAAAAAGCATTATCCAAGACAGTAAACATTTCTAGCGGCTACTGCATTAAATTAACATTATACTGACTGACGCATGTCAGGAATATATTGACGGGTGGTTAAAGAGCACCTGCCGGCTACTCTGCCTGTCATTAAACACGCATTGTATGTGATAATGAATAAATAAATAGAAATATCACGACGTGATTATTTAATGCGCTTGGCTCCGACATACGTTCAACATTACTCAATTTTAATATGATTTTACTGTGTACTGTGCTATCCCTGTGATAATAGATTACGAATATCGAGTGCTACGTAATCATCCCATGGGTGTCGTAAGAGGCCGCTAAGGGAGCAAATTACGCATGACAATCACTGTAGAGAAGAAAAACTTGACACAAACACTTTGTGTATTAACGTGTGGAAACACACTCGGGCCGTCATCCATCCGGGGTTTGAGGTGGGGTGGTGTGTCGGAATCGGACCGACTAAAACCACACGGTGTGCCACTCTGCGCCTGAGACAGGAGGGATTCGGGAACAGCTGTATTACGACATCCGGATCCCTTGACTATACCAACCCGTTTGGCCAGCGTGGTTTTTCTATTAGGTCAAAACCTCATTTCTAAAGAGGCCTATGCCCAGCAGTGAATTGAAATTAAAGACGTGTAAAAAAATCTTCTTAAGTGACTTATTTACTTGTCCATAATTGATATAAATAGATTTTAAAATTAAAAAAAAAATATATCAATATTGTGACTGCTATTTTCACACATGTATTTAATTCCCTTCCAAGGAAATCAAAGTGTTCATAACTGTAATTTTTATCGTTTGTTTAATTAATAAATTAATTGAAATGTGTTCAATATAACTGCATTCATTCGTTAACAGTCTCATTACCGTCAATCAATTTAGTTCAAAGGTACTGTCGCCACATGAGGATATTAAAAAAACAATTACGATTACTCAAATTCTACATGAAGGGACGAATTATCCATCTGTGTACTAAATTTTCTACGGTATTCAGACCCTTTTTCGGTTTTTGGCCCATTGCTGGTCAAATAACGCCAAACTGGGCCATACATAGTCTCCTTACTTAACCGGCGATGTGTTTTATCACTCGAAGAAGACGTGAGCCATGATATCAGAACGTTTCTTCCGTATTCTTCTAAATCTAAGAGCCCACATTGGCTGATAATTGTACCATCAACTTTTGTCACCATGAGATGTGGTAGCGATGAAATTCCGTACATGTATGTGAGTAAAGGGATTAGTTTATCGTTAAATTTCAGTGTAAACCAGTTGGCTTGTTCTTCGTAAGATTCTTTGTAATCATCTTCAGTTTCGTCCATTGGGATGTAGATTACTTCTATAGGTAGATTGACTCTTTTCGCATCTTCATACGTCTGGTAAAACTTAAGCATAAGGTCTTTGAAATCTATGCCCTTGGCTGAGAAGAGAGCTACGATGATATCCGAGTTGTTAACAAACCATTCGTACGGGACCAGAGAGAATTTTTTATTGTAAACTTCAGCGTCTCGCAACCAGTTGTATGGTGCGATGGTTTCGGGCATAATTTTGAATTTGTAAGTGCTATCCATATAGTTGGAAGAGGCCTGGTCTTTGTCATTACACATTTTGGGATTTTTCACAATTTCTGAGGACTTTTATTTAGGTATTTAAATAAAAAGTATGTTAGGAATTTACGAACACTTAATGTAATTGGATTCAAATCTCTTAGAGACTATTTACAAGTCTGCACAAAGTGGTTGAAAACGTGTGACATCTGTCACGATTTTTTCGTTTTTTTCTGTTAGTTAAGGTTTTACTTAAAAAATGTTATATTCATATTCAACATTTTGTTACCGTCCCATTAACATTATATACGTGAAAGTTTGTGAAATGTATCTTATATGTGGAAAACAAAATGGAAGTTTACGAGTTAAAAGAATTTGAGCATTAATTAGAGAATATAGTCTAGGAATACCGAAAAAAATATTGGCAAAATTGACATAAACGCAAGCGAAGTCATCAAATTAGACAAACAACATAAGTATGGCGGGATGGGGAATTGATAGGCGAGCACAAATTTTTATGCGTTCAGAAATGATCGACAATATAATTGACAAGTTTAAACATGTTTTTCATGGTAAGCAATTACCAGTACCCACCAAACATACGAAAAATTGACTATACCAAAAGTGTAGTTCACAAATAATTTTATCAAAAAAAATTATCAACTAGGTTAATAGTACACCTTATTAAAGTAATGCAAAGAAATTTCAATTTAATTCCGAAGAGATAAGATTTACTTTGCAATGGTTATGCAAAAATTTAATAGTTTCCTTTATAACGGGTGCCCAATGTGACAAAGGTCTTGTATATGTGTCTGCCTTCCTTTTTCGGTTCAAAGTTGAGCGACACAATGGCATTGGCATAGACACAAGATTACAAATGCATTAAAAAAAATTATACACGGTCGTTATTCCCTCGACATTAAGTCAAAAATCGCTTGAGCATTGTAAAATTCAACTGCATGAATAATTATGTCGAACAGCATTTAAATGTGCCAATTCATTTACATACTGATATATATATTTTAGCACTTATTTCAGTGCATTACAATTCAAATTTGATTGTATAAACGATTTTAGATCGCAAATTTAAAATTGTAAATTCAAAACATTCGATGCGTTCGGAATATAAAATAAACTATGCGAGCCGATGCGCTGTAATCAGACGTGACTATAAAACTGTGATGGAATACCAATGAACAGAAAAGAACTATCTATTGTAAAACAAATTCTAACTCTCTCGTTTCTAAGTTTTAAATCCCATAAAAATTTATGAATAGACAGGTGAAGATTGTGTTCAAAAATCTAGTTTTAAGTTACGAATATTTTTACATCAACATTAATAACAGACTGTAATGTTTTGTAATTAGGTACATATTTGATTATCATGACGTTGAATGCATGTTCGCTTTAATCAGACTTTCCATCCTGTTAGACCCACAGGTATGCGACCTTATGCTATAATGATTCAAAAAGAGACCATTGAACGGGATCAGAAAAGAGCTGATAAATAACCGAGATACCAGTCGGTGACGTGGGGATTGCCATAGAGTTGGGTTCTCTGGCGTTAAATTAATTACTGTGATCAGGTGGCACGGTGTCGGCAGGAACGCGCCCTGGTCCCAAAAATACGAGATGGTTGCGATATTGATTGCTTGGGCTGATAGGCAATGTGCCAGGCTGCAGCTTCTCTCAGAGTAGAACCTGGTAAGGCACGGCGTCAATCTTGGGAACCTGATATAATATGGTCAGGGTTCTCCTTAGAGACAGCGCCTGAGAACGGAGGTCAGGGTGGTTTTTAGTATAAACACCACATGCTCCTGGTTCTTGAGTCCCCGAGAAGTTAAAGACGCGACGGCATTTTCCATGGAATGAATAAAAAAAATAAAAATATGCGATCTTGATATATTCGAAAGACAAGCAATAGGATTAGCGTATTGATACAGGGTGACAAGTATTATGGTAAGTGTGCGAGACTTACACTGCCACGATGACTGTCATGCCTTTTACGTCCCCAAGCAGGACGTGAAACAGCATCTCATTAGGTCGTTATAGTGTGGGTCACCATACTGAGTTGTCCGCATTCGTAATGTGTATAGTGACTACAACTCTTGGCTCTTAAAAAAAACTGTCAATTCATACAAACTTCCCTCTTAATAAACTCTTCCTTTTCCAAAAACTCTCAATTTTCCTGTTTGATTTCTCAAGTTACCCGATTATCGGTAACAGAAATGCAACTCATTTTATAAGTGAGATCAATTAACAATTGCCAATATAAAAAAAAAACTGTATTAGGTGACCACATCTCGTCACCTAACGCCATTTATTGGACACTTCAGGTATTAAATGTAAAATGAGAAAATTGGAAGTATATTAAAAAGGGATAGTACCCTACTATTGCTAATGTTTAAAACGTCATAAATTAAAGCTGTGCCAACTGATGTAGTTGGCCTGGTTGATGTACCTGGATGTCGAAGTAAACCTTCAATATATTCAATTTCTAAAATTTCAAAGCCACAACACTGCAAAATTGTTATTTGCTGAGAAAAGGCGTGATTGCAAACGAAAGTACATCATTGTGTGTGAAAACTATGGGAAAGCCGTAAATTATGGGTCTTTGGTGTTTCCGAAACATTTTACACCGTCATTGGGGTCTGTAGCTCATAATAATTTACCAGCTAAGTATGGTTTGTTTATTTATTTTTAGGTCAAATATGAAGATAATTTTTCGATCCTTCAGCATATTATAAAGATTTCGAAACTAAATTTTTGCCGACAACCTCAGTAGCTATGAGAGTCAATAAAAATATTTAAAAAATGATAAAGAACAATAAAGTAGTAAGAAATAACCTTGTTGATCCTGATCGTTAATATGACAATGTCAAGAAAGCTTATAAGCGACTTCATTTATGTATATTTTGACAAGATAACGAAGTCGCTTTTAAGCTTTTTGACAGTATTTTCATTTGACATGTTAGCTCAAAATGGTACGCTGTTTGGATGAAATAATGAATTATGTCATAGCTAATTAAGCATTATTATTTTATGTCATTTAAATAGTAAGGTCACATTTACAAATGTAACTGTTACCCGAGTAATTTTGAAGCTAAATATATGGCCAAACAGTTTCTCGATATCATTTCTTACGTATGTATTTTTTTCGTCTATGATTTTAGGCATCCTCTCAAAGTGTGCCGAATTCTACTACATATTTTGTCTATCCTGCGTTAAAGTAACTTCACTATAACGTTTATTATTCCTTTTAAAATACAACGTCCTCATTAAGACTTTAACATACAAGAAACTGACACAAAGAACGCTCAGACTCAGAACAACAATTTGTGGATCACAAAAAGTGTTGTCCCATGTGTGGTTTGAACCCATAACACTCAGCGCAGTAGAGAGCGGCGGGGTTACCGCTTAAACCATTACGCCAGTTAAATTTATCTTTCACACTTTATTAAACTGTTGTCTCAGTGAAGTTTTGCACATTATTTCTTAACATTATCGTCTCCACGGGTAATATATTAGTATGCACGTTGCGAATGCAAATATTTCCAGAACAACAGCCGTTCTCAGTAACATACAACACAACCCTTTTCCCATGGGAAGTATAATTAATTTTATGGTGATGGATTGTTGTGAGAATTTCATTTCAGTTAAATCCTAATTGTTATGGCAGTTATATTGCTTTAGTTCTGTTCTCAGGTATAAATTTAACTGATCGTTGGGACTTAACTAGTTTTCATATGCAATGAATGTTAAATATGTCGAGATAATGAAAAAATAAACTGGGTCGCGGGGCAGCACAGGACCTGTTGTTGTGGAGAGCCTTGTGGGAGGTTTATGTCCAGCAGTGGACTACTTTCGGCTGAGATGATGATGATGATGAATGAAAAATATATTGATTTTATCCTAGTAAACAGTAATAAAATCGTAATCATTTTTGAAACTTTTTTTTACACTACTAACGAACAGATAGGTTACTTGATAGTGAATAACTATCGCCGCTCATGGAAACCTGCAACTCAAGATTCGTAAGTGCTGCCTTTTGAGTCCGTCTCCGTAGAATCAGAGAAATCTGTAACTCAAGATTCGTAAGTGCCGCTCTTTGAGTCCGTCTCCGTAGAATCGGAGAGATCTGCAACTCAAGATTCGTAAGTGTCGCTCTTTGAGTCCGTTTTCGTAGAATCAGAGAGATCTGCAACTCAAGATTCATAAGTGCCGCTCTTTGAGTCCGTCTCCGTAAAATCAGAGAGATCTGCCACTCAAGATTCGTAAGTGCCGCTCTTTAAGTCCGACTCCTAAGAGTCAGAGGGATTTGCAACTCAAGATTCGTAAGTGCCGCTCTTTGAGTCCGTCTCCGTAGAATCAGAGAGATCTGCAACTCGAGATTCGTAAGTACCGCTCTTTGAGTCCGTCTCCGTAGAATCAGAGAGATCTGCAACTCAAGATTCGTAAGTGTCGCTCTTTGAGTCCGTTTCCGTAGAATCAGAGAGATCTGCCACTCAAGATTCGTAAGTGCCGCTCTTTAAGTCAGTCTCCGTAGAAACAGAGAGATCTGTAACTCGAGATGCCTAAGCGCCGTTCTTTAAGTCCGTTTCTTAAGAGTCAGAGAGATCTGCAACTTGAGATTCGTAAGTCAAGACAGACTCTAAGTGCGCCTCCTTGAGTCCGTCACTTAAAAAAGAAAAACCTCTTTTAAGTACGAGTATTTTATTTCTTAACCCGGTCCTTGTTAAACAAGAGGGACTGGGTTATGAATTAACAAGAATTTTCCTTACCTATCTTGTGCTCAATGATGTTAAATTATATAGGGTGGGCCATCAATTAGTCAACATTTGAAAAATCGTATAAAAAAACCATTTGACATATGTATTATAAAAATTGTTTATTTACGAAAAACCTGATCAGTTGAAATTTATTTTTTAAAAATTACTTCGCCTAAATGACCACCGTTTCGACGTTTGCACTCTTCTAAGCAAGCACAGAAATTTTCGAATATACATCGCCAAAGAGGCAGCGAGATCGCCGACGTTTCTTCACTGATTTTTTCTTTTAGTTGATGTAGTGTATTTGGTTTATTGATGTTGACACGATTCTACAAATAACCCCTTAAAAAGAAATCTGATGGGGATAGATCTGGACTCCTAGGTAGTCATGGAATGTCGCCTCGTCTAGAAATCAGCTTATCTGGCAATGTGTCTTTGACCACCGGGAGGGACTCATTGGATGTGTGACAAGTGGCTCTATTTTGTTGAAATCGTGTGTTACGATTGTAGCCAGCAAATTTCAGACGCATCGGTCCCAAGAACTCACGTAAAATGTTTGCGTGGGATGTTAGATTTAAATATAAATGAATTCTTGGCCCACCTATAGTATTTTTATCCAACGTACAAAGTTTCATATTAATACGATAAAAAGTAAGTTAAAAAAAAAGGCTATGGAGTATATTTTGTATGCTTAATACATGCTTTATGTACTTATTGCAAAACCAGTCTAAGAACTGCTCTTTAATAAGCATGCCAGTATTATTGATAAATAGTCCTCGTTGATTAGCAGTTGACTCGCATCGCCCTCTGGAGGTCAAGATTAATGGTAGCTGAGAGCCGCAAATGGGAAGTTTAATTAATACATGCAGAAAATAAATTGCTTTCGAGAAATTGAATTAAAGATTTGGGTTAATAATAGTTCAACTTTATATTTTATTATTTAGTAAAATTGTTAAATAGATATTAAATAGTTATTTTTATTGGCGATATAAAAAAATCAATAAACTATCACTATTATATAATCTGGCAGTCTATTTATTTAATAGCCTAATTTTTCACTTCTTTACTTTTTTGTTTATGAGAATGCTTTTAAAGAAATTTGAATTTCAAAAAAAAAATGAATCCCAAATAAGAAACTGTTGTCTGTGCTATCACTGCGGAGTGTATATAACACAAAGTTGTATCCGTCATCATCATCATCATCAACCTACAACAGTCCACTGCTGGACATAGGGCTCTCATTAAAAAGACTTCCTGGTCTACTATACTTTGTACATATAGGTAATTAAAAAAAATGTATAATAAGTTACTTTCCTGCAATGTCAACCGACTTTAACTCAGTCTAATAAAATTTGCCGAGTGATATTCGTACTCTATGGAACTATAAATCACGTCTCTATAGTAATTAAGTTCTTTATTAAGCACATTAACAAAAACGACATAAACGCCATTTCTCCTGTCAGCGGTCTTATGGTTACCATAACGAATAAGCATAATTTGAACGGTATATTTTCAGGTCACCAAAAATAAAAGTGTCCATATAAAAATAATGACACTGCGCTTAGGTGGGAATAAAAGACGGTACAGCTACTATTTTTTTATATGGTATAGGAGGGTTTACGGGCTGCCCGTAAACCAAGGCACCTGACAGTTACATAAGTAATATGTACACCTAAAACTTAAAAGCAATAACAGTGTTGCCGCTTTTTGAGTCTTCTTCCCAGAATTTGGGGTTTGAGATCAAATTTTGGTAGGATGTCCAATCGGGGCGAATCATTTCAAGGTTCATACTTTATTTATAATCCCTAACTAAATGACGTTACTAAATCGTGTCAGATGTTTCGTTTATTTCAAATTTTAAATTAGGTGCGGAGGTTAAAGCAAACCTTTGCTCCTTGCATCTAAGGACAGTGTCATTATTTTTATTTCGCCTACTTTATTTTTTTAAGGCCTGATAATATACGTTCAAATTACGATTTCTATTATTATGGCAACCCTAAGAATACTGACAGGAAAAATGACGTTTACACCACTTTTGTTTGTGCGGCCTGGCAACCTCGCTCATTTGGTGCAAAGCAACAAAAGAACTTCTTGTTGCAGATTTACTGTGAGGTCATGGTATCCCATCCCGGCCAGGGAGGATCTTCAGTGTCCAACTATGGCTTTGTCACGGGTTTGATTATATCTATACTAATATTATAAAACTAAAAAGTGTTTTATTTATTTGGTTGAACGCGTTAATGTCAAGAACTATTTGTAGCTATATAGCTTATTTATCGAGGAAGGTTATAGGCTATATACAATCACGCTGTGACCAATAGGAGCGGAGTATCAATGAGAAATGTTGCAAAAACGGGGAGACAATATTTTTTTTCAGAGTTTCCATTGCGTGCGCAGCGTGAACGGATGAAGTTTGATAAAAATAATGTAAGAGAGAAGTGTTCCGATTGAAAAGTTCTAAAAAAAAGAACACGACCACACTTGTTTATCTTTGGCTTGCTATAGCTTTTTTTGTGGTAAAGAAATTTGTACCACCAATAGAATATAATTTATTTTAGGTTTTACTTAGTTTACGAGGGCAGGTAGTGTACGAGTATATATATGACTATGACATATAAACGTATATATTATTTACGTAACAGTGTTGTTCCGCATTCGGAAAAAAATGTTGTTCATTTATGTACCAAGTATTTTTTTACGTTATTTTTAATTAAATACTTCCGTTGTCCATTAATTAAATATTTGTTGTTAATAAATACAGCATATTTTTTTGATATACATCTTGTAATGAACTTCTTGATAACATAAGGAGAGATCTCCTTTGTTGCAGTCGGCTTGAATACTAAAAAAATGAAAATTATTCAAATTATCTTACTTATGTAATTAAAATTTACTTTACGGAGATTAATTATACTAATATTGTTTACTTTATTAATATTAATAATCTACTTTCACTTTTTTTTTAATTTCAACGTTCCGACATCTTGGTTACATAAATGAGTTGTTTCTACGCATCTTATTTTGAAAACTAGTAGCAGAACTAACTAGAAACAAATCAGTTTTGTTATATATTCAGAATTTCTGCTCATCACCATCAATCCGCAGGTGATGAGTATCTTTGTGAAAGTAACAAAGTACATCATCGTCTGTCAATTCATTTCTTATATTTTTTTTTTATAAAAACCTACCAAAGTGACTCTATTCGGCCTGATGGAAAGCATGAGTAGAATCGAAAAGTGGTGAGTGGTGGTTGCCATACTCATCACGAATGCAGACAATATAGTATGGCGACCCACGTTATAGCGGCTTAGTGAGATGCCTTTTCACGCCCCGTTTAAAGGACCCAGTATTATAGTGGGAGGGAAATACGTGCACTTGTACTGTTCTCGGTTTTAACTGATTTGTACTGGAAGGAAGAGCCGAACCATTTGGTTCGGAGTAATAATTTTAAACTACTCTCATACTCTATTTCTGGAGTAAAAACTCTATTAGTTTTAATATCACTGCTCACTCTTATCTATGTCTATAATAACAATAATATAATTTAATTTATTTAACTGTAGTAGGTATAAAAGGTCTTATATCTCGATGGTGATTAAAACTGTGATTAAACCTGAAAAAAACTACCAAATATCCTCATATTTATGAGGATATTTGGTAGTTTTTTTCTACTAAAGTACTTAAGTAGTCTAATTAGGCAGCTTTTTCGTCGTACTTTGAAGAGTACCTAAGCCTGAACACAATTAGTTGAATACATTTATTTTACATTATTATTATATTATATTGTATATTATTATATGATTTCTATCTAAAATTATTACCCTATGTGTCTGACCTCTTCAGAATAAACGAAAAATGAGATATTAACATTAAAATTGTGCAACTATTAATGTACTCCTGGTCGATTATGGTCACCATCAGTCCAAACCAGCTAACTGCACAGTAGATGTTAGTGTACACAAGTGTGTGCGCAAACACAGGTGCACTTTCTGTTCCCTTACTCTTAAAATCTGATGAGACGGCTTACCAACACGGCCGGGTAGTGAAAAGGCGCGGGACCAACGGTTTTACGTGCTTTCGGAGGTATTAAGTGCTTAAGCTTATTATGTGTTTCTGTAAGCAAAAAAATTCCATAGCATTTTTTGATCCGACCCGAAAATCGAATCTGAGACCTGATCGACAGTCGCATACGCTAACCGACCACCGAGGTCTTATTACACCATAACTAAAGTAGTGATAATGGAATTTCGAACGTGGCGTTCAAATCCGCAAGATTAACTGTCTATAAACTTATCCTATTTTCACAAAAGCCAAGTTATATTGAAATCAAAGACCCCTGTTGTGGACGTCAAACAATAATTTTAGTTCTCCAATAAAAACGAAATAACAAAAGTTTCATCTCCAAGTCGTGACAGCCCTTGCTGTCGTCCTAGCAACACGGTTCACCGAGGACACTGCCCCGTGACGAACGAACTCATCGACACAAATATTTTTAAACTTTCACTCTATCTAGACCGCAGAGAGCTTAATTTTGCTTGAGAAACACACTCGAGTAAAATTGCATTGGTCTATGCATTCCATTTAGAAGTATTGTATGTATATAGTCCCTATGCAAAAGGTGATAGGGTTGGTTATTGTTTGCGTATGTCCAGTTAATGTCAGATCTTTACTGTCAAGATCCTGTGGCGTGTTACTATGGGTTGTCGAACAAAAATAGACAAAGAATTTAATGTTCTTTCGAGTGTAAAGAAGGCTTTTCTTTTTTATTTTCTTTTTTAATGAATAATCGTATAGTGTTCTCGATCAGAGTATAATTTCACGTTGGCTTGAAAAAAGAAATTAGTAATTTCAGGCGGAGTACATAATTTTTATAATAATACCAGCAGGAGTGCTATATTAAGACTTACATGAAAAAAAAAACTCTTTATAATGAAAAGGGCAGTTTATAAATAACGAGTGTAAAGAAACCAGCTCTTATGTGTTGGCTTGTCGATCTTACGAATTCAATAGAAAAGGACTTAGGAATGAATGAATCTGTCTTCTGTTCAGTTAGAGTGGGTTTGTTGCCTTCAGAAAGACAGGACCTCAAATATTTTAACGTCATCTCAATTTAAAATATAAGTCATTATATATTTATATATTTTCAAGCCTATCCCAGAAAACAGGCTTTAGAGGGGATCCTAAAAGGTTATAGTGTGTATACATTATAAAGATACCATTATTTCAGTGCCTCGGTGAAACAGTGGTAGTGTGTGCGAATACTATGCTTGAGATCTCGGGTTTGATTCCCGGGTCAGAACAAATCTTTGTACTATCTGTAAAAGTTTGTTTCTTAGTTTGGGTGTTTTCTATGTATTATATCTATATATATAAGATACACTTACATTAGTCTTATAGTATCGATAGTACAAGCTCTGCTTAGCTTGAGACTAGATGGCGTTGTGTGTCATGTCCGAAAAAATATTATTTCTAAAGATATTTTGATTATTAAACCTAAATACCAGGATCTAGCCAGTTGCTGTTAATTTTACGGTATCTTTTAACGGTCTTTGCTGCCTACTATTAAGAAAACAACATAACAATTTTATTATTTAACACAGTAGTAGAACCTCATATGTGACGCCTTTGATTTCACGCAAAGACATTTAATTTTTAAGTTAAATGTCTTTGCCGGCACTAGAAACGTTACGTTTCTAGTGCCGCGGCGTCCAAGTATAGGATGAACGTACTGATATGTTTAGAGCTAAGAGTCTGCTAGAGTGAAACTACTCTGCCTGATAGAAAGCAAGAATAGAATCCAAAGAGTTGTGGTCACCATACTCATTGCAAATGCAGACAATGCAGTGTGGTGACCCATAATATGGCGGCCTAGTGAGATGCTAAAATCGTGCGTCAATTTCATCTACCAAACTTATTGAAATCTGCGTAATTAGAGTTTTTAGTCAATGGTTAGTTATTTCTATTCTTATGTATCAGTTAGCATGATTGGAGGATCTTTCCTTTGCTTTTGAAGATCAAAACTTCTGTTTTTATAGTCTTTAGTAAAATAATATTTTCCCAGATAGACGAAGGATCCCTCTAGTCAAAGTTATTGCTAGATCTGCCTATGGATACCTGCAAATGAAGACTCACAAGGGCGTGGCTGCCCTTTGAGCCCCTACACTTAAGTGGGAGGGTTTGAAACTCAACAAAATAAAGCCTAGTTTCCCGTAAAGGCATGCTATCACTACAATCACATGCATCTCTTTATTATGGGTTTGAAATATCTCGTTTATCTTCTATCGTTTACTGACATCCTGGTATAAGATATAGTGTCGTAAACATAGTGCAAATTGTCAATTAGTACCAAAATAAATACGTAAGAAGATTTTAATAGTGTTGTGAAAAGTCATTAAGGGGCCATTAACTGGGGAAAGAAAAGTTTAGACAAGGGAGCGGCTCGAAGACAAAGTCTAGCACCAGTTTAATCTTCCTCATCAACAGCCTTTAGTCCATTGCTGGATATGGGATGCTCCTTAGGAGGTTAGACCTTCTATACCACGCTAACCAGACTGGTTGCTATAGAATTTATTTCAAGATTTCCTTCTCTTTGCAGTGTTAAGGTGACTCTTGTGATGAATAGGGGTGGCGACTCTCCATATTCTAATGCGACACTACACGGAACACTTTTTTGAGTTAATAGACATCGGCTATGTCTTTTTTTTTTTGTTCTTTTAGCATTATCGGGATTGTTTTTTTTTTATTTTTGTAAATAATCTTCCACCACATTCACATGACACCACCTAGTCTAAACTAAGCAGAATTTGTACTAAATAACTTATATAAATTCTTTCTTTTGTATCTAAACTCCGAAAGAAGTATTTACAGATCATACCAACATTTGGTCCGACCCGGGAATGGAACCCGAGACTTCAAACGTACACCACCGAGGCAGTTACGTTAATATATAGACGTTAATCACCTCTATCTCCATTGTATATAAGGCATTTTTTTTTTTAGTTGCCGTTGATGAGATGTAATAAAAAGAGGTTTGTCCACCGCAATCATCACCACAAAACAAAAAATGAACCAAATTACGAATCTCTTTCGTATTAAAGGCACTAAAAAGGCAAAAATCTTTCTAAGAATATATACTTATTATATATTTCTAAGGATAGATAAAGTTAATTATAATAAAATGAGCGGCCAGTCAATCTCCTCGCATCGTAAAGTTGTCGAGAACCCTTAGTATAATGTCGAACTATCCTTTTTGCATTGTGTAGGGACGTGCCCTCCATGATGGACTTGATTAATCTATATTAGTCGAGATATAAAGTAGTTAGGTATGTACGAGGTGAAATTGTGGTGCTGGTCATGAAATGATGGCGGTAAAGAGTAAAATTGCAACCAAATGTTGAACGCGATCAGCAATTACCGTTGCGAACTGAATAAATATTTTAATGTAGAATAGCTTATTTTTTAAAGAAGGCTATGTAACATTATAACCAAGCATCAATAAAAAATAAGGCAAAAAACGGGCATATAAAACTCATTTTCTCATTTTTAAAAAGACAACACCCGCAGTAGGAATATATTTGTATTCCTGTGCCGTGGGGGACTTTACAAACAAACAAAAAACGGACATACTGGACATAGGCCTCTCCTTAAAAAGGTAGTCATAACATATACTGCACCAACATATTTTTATACACATTTTGTTTAAAACTTTTGCTTACACATCTTCTACATATCACTAATGAACATTTCGAATTTTATACGCATCTCTGTGCTATATGTGTTTAAAAAGAGATACGATGAAGTACAAAGATTGTAGCAAAGCTTCAAGTTTACTTCCATAACCGCTGTCTTTTGTGTCTTAACCCAGACGATTCATTACATCGTTGGTCTATAAAGCCAAAGTGGCTGTCCGTCCGTACTAAAGGCAGCTTAAGAACCTCCCAGTTGTCTACTGCCTATTGTGTGTTAATTATATTTTGTCACAAATTCAATTGGGGTATAAATCGTTATAAATATGTGGTTAAGCCATCGTAAATTCTCGAAGCTAATATTGGTTTTAAGATCGGTATTATGTTTCGTATTTATTAGATTAGTTACGTTGTTCGGAGGTAGGAGAATCGATTGTTTATGAATCGATATACGATTTAATTTCTTTTGTAATTTAATCGACTAAGCATTGCAAACTTCAGATGGAACTACTGTCAAATGAAATTTAGTGTTGTATGGAAACTTATTGATACGAAATGTTGCCAGTTAAATCTGGTATTGTCGTAAAAATATGGGCAGTCGTTATTATAGTCATTAGTCACCACACATCAATCTTCCCTTGGTCCTATTATTATTGTAAGGTTTCCACAATATATATTTTTTATTATTCTTGTGAGTTGTTGCAATCTCATTACTCATTTCACACACAATTATTATTTTGTTTTTATTATTTCTTAGGGCGAAGGAGCTATTCTCATTACCATAGCAAATGAGAGAATGTGTTTTACTATGGAATTGCAGAAGCACAGCTTTTTTTTTCTGTGCAGAAATCCTCCCGGATACCACATACTGGTGGTTATGTCGGACTCGAACCGACCAAAAACCGCACGCCGTCTCAGGTACCAGTAGCCGGCGAACCAGGTGTATCCTGGAACCATCTACCTACGGCTTGCAGATGACCCCTTTTCTGCCCCAAAAGAGCGCGTGCTCTGTAGCAAGTCGCGCTGTCATCCTGGCCTGCTTCTGCTAGGGTGACGGATGGCCTCATCTGTTACCCTCAGGCTTGCGCTTGCGAAGGACGGAGATAAAGTATTTGTTTTATAAAGTACGTTTAAGGTTTAAGGTTATTTCCCTTGGGTATATATGGAGTATTTATAAATTTAATTTGTTTATTTGTATGTATCATATTTATTTTACCATTAGGCACTATAGTTTTCATCTCATGGTTGCATGTAAGAGACTGCCTCTGAGCGATAAGACCACCATTTATGGTTCCTTTTTTTTTTCAGATAAGAGACCTACCAAAGTGACTCTATTCTGCCTGATGGAAACCATGAACAGAAACCAAGAGCGGTGGTCGTCGCACTTACCGCGTGACAGTGCAGTATGGCGACCCACGCTATGGCGGCCTAGTGAGATACTTTTTCACACCCCGCTTAAAGGACCCGGGATCGTAGTGGGAGGGAAACACGTCCTTAGTTTTAAGTTAGCTTTGTAATTAATCTGGTGTACAATGAAGATACATATTATTATATTAATTAAGTACTTACGTTCCCCTGCGGATCTATAAGCTGAGCGTACTTAGGCGCCTTTGCCTTGCTGCCATCTGCGAATACGCCGGCGAGGCGCAGCGGTGTCCCGGGCCGCGCGGCCGCACGCTCGTACTGCGCGCCTACTCGCCCGCTTTCTGTACGACCAGGGGTTTATATTAAATTTCATCTAAAATTTTATTCATGAGAAATAATGCATCACATATTTACGATCACGATCGACGAATTCACGACCTTCTAAAGAGAAGATCGTCACAATTAGTCCTCTCTGGTCATGGCCACAGTAATTTTACATCAGGTATTATAAAAGTGTATGTAATTTCTGTTATACGTCCATGTGGTGACAGATTAAGAATATGAATAGTGTCACTATCCCTATATATCCTATGGATGTCGTAAGAGGCCACGAATAGAACAAACTATTGAAGAAAATATCACTACAAAGAGAAGGAAAACTTGAAACAAACCCTATTCCAACCAGTCTGGCCAGCGTGGTGTAGTAGCTAAGGAGAGGCCTATGTCCAGCAGTGGACTGTTAAAGGCTGTTGATGATGATCTTCGTGTTAATTCTCGAACGAATACATAACCATAAATCGGTCCTGGCTAAGCTATCGGTCTTGTGGTTAGTGACCATGAGCGGTATGTCAGACGTCCTTGACTCGATATCCACCCAGTACAAATAATTATGTGATATTCTGTTTATGAGTGTATTTTATCTACAATACAATTAAATCAGAAAAAGGTGGAGGCAGTCAAGTTGCCGACAGTATCGAAAACGTAAAACTGTATTTTGAAATTTCACATTTCCACTTTAACATATAAGTATTATTTCAGCACTTTGTTTTCCATGGCACGGGCCCTACCAAGTTTATGTTTAAATCTTTGCAATTGAAAGTTTAAAAGTTAGTAGAAAGATCAGTAAATTTGAGTCGTTACCAGAAGTCGGTCGCGCTCTGTATGCCGATATAGCGCGAGGCGACACGAGGGCGAAAGCTCGCGCTCTTAGCAATGCGGCAATGGATCCCCGAGCTGCCGCTAGCGCCCCACCTCTGCATCCACAAGCTGAAAACCAACCTGGAACCAAAATATATATTATTAATAACAGATAATATAGAAGATTGTGTATATAGAACACTCAAATTAGTGCATACTTAAACAAATTAAGGAAGAACAATTAATATTAAGTGCATGAGGTGTTCCAGTCTACATTTATTCAATAAAATAAACATAAATGTAAATTAAATATCATGACAAGAGATTCCTTCCAATTATAAGTGCAGTCACAATGTTTGTGTTTAACTTTCAGTTAAACTTAATTAATGTAATATAATCAAATTGAATTTCTTTCTTAATTTCTTTATGCCGTGGGTAGTAAGCCCAGTTTTCCAAAGTATTATCAATATCGTGCAATCGAAAAGCCATAAAATCTCTACAAGGGGCAACTAGACTCTTCATATTCTAAATTCAAATACTCGAGTTGTAAGTGAATGAGATGTGATCATTAAATATATGTTCGAGAAACATTTAAAAATAGAACGACCATTATGTCGTCTACCGTAATAAATTAAATTACGTCTATAAAGACTGGCTCGCGAAGGGTTAATACCTCAACGGGTGACCTTTAATTACGTCAGTATTACAAGGGTTACACGATAATGATTCCGTCTGACATTTGCTGTTACTTTACTTTTTTGTCGGCAAGACGCAAAGGCATCAGGCCGTTGAGTCTAGTATTTACAAACTTTTTTATTTTTCAATAAAGGATAATGAAGCCTTTGAGTCTGAGTATATAAATTTTATGCAGGTAAACTTAGGTATATATATATATGCATATGTGTAGGACTTTTTGTCATCACACCTATCTATATAAGTGTTAACCGTTTATTTATGCATTTTTAATGATAAACAGTTTTTATAGGGTTGCATATTATGCTGTGTGATATGTCAAGCGCGTACGGGAATCAATTTGAAGATACAAAAGTTAATTAATATTTATTACAATGTATGTACAATGTAATTATACATATAGTTGTAATTATTATTTATCACATCGGCTTCAACATTCAGTATGCTCTGGTCTTATTTAATTTTGATCCTGGATTTGGTTATTTTTTCTGTTCTATGCACGTGACCCTAACCTTTAAAATATACCCCTGTTGATAGATAGTAAGTAATAAACTATCTGATATGTAGATGCGCTTTCTCGTACCTACAAGCCTTTAACTGGCGAAATGCGGATATGATCTTTGCGTAGTGGTTCTGGAATTAACATATTAAACACAGCTTGTGACATTTCAATCTCAGTCTTTTCACACTTTGATAACATCTATTTGATACTTATCTGTGGTCAGCGGATGTCACGTCAGAGAATGAGCGTTAATGATATGTAATTATATGAAATTAGAATACTTCTACACGTATGCTTGTGTATTAATCTTTAATTATGTCTTTTTAAGTAGTTTAAAAATAGATTATACGGCCATCTTGACGTTTGGAATCAAAATTCAGTATCTGTACAGATTTTAAAATTAATATTATAAGAAATTATTAGATTTCCTGAGATTGCATCTCACTGTAGATGATGTTTCTCTAAATAAAAATTCAAAACGTTACTTTTATTAGTTCTTAGTAGGTTTGAAATTTTCTATGTTATGTTGTCAACGATGTAAATCTTATTTTTCTGTGAGTTATATTTTCAGTTTTATTTTTGAGTGAGTGAGTGACTTCACTAATCAAAATCAATATGGACAAATTTGAAAATCTGCTTAAAGAATGGTAATACTTGCAGGACTATTACTGATTAAGTATGGTACTTTGTCTCCACTAAACAGTAAAAATACTAGATCATTAAGAAGGTATTATTGTCAAAACATAGCTAGGTAGTAGAGCCACGCTGATTTCAGCACGAGCGGGCCGGTTCGACCGGGGCAGTACTACTCTCCCACAGAAAATCAACCTAAAGCGCCAGCATCCGTGTTGTCGTGTTTTGTTGGTGAGTGTAAGCCGTATACTGTCGTCTACTTTTACGTCCCCAAGCGGAGTGTGAAGAGCGTCTCATAAGGCCGTCATAGTGTGGGTCACCATAGTGCAGTCTACATTTGCGATGAGTATGGTGATCACAACTCTTGGGTTCTATTCATGCTTTGCATCAGGTAGCATAGAGTAAATTTAGCAGGCTCTTAATTTAAAAAAAAATGTAGCAACGAGTATGTAATTGGACTGCACAGTTAGCCCAGTGGTTTAAGCGGTCACCACGCCGCTCTCTACTGCGCTGAGTGTTGTGGGTTCAAACTCCACATGGGACAACACTTTGTGTGATCCACAAATTGTAGTTCTGAGTTTGGGTGTTCTTTGTGTCCGTTTCTTGTATGTTAGTAAAGTCTCCCGCGACAAAGGATTAATCCCTAGGGTAAGCGTTGACTTTTTCAAAAAAATAATAAAATAAGTAATGTACTCGTCGCTAACCTTAGGCCTAACTATAAGCTATGGCTTAGGTAGTTTTTAATCAATAAGTGATTACTTCGAGACATTTAAATACAAAAACAAAGAAACAGTTAAAACGATGACGTCGGTCATGCTCACGCAGTTATTTGGAGATAATTTGTCTTGACGTTTGCTTCTGGGCGCGACAGCTCGTCAGTGGCGTATGCGCATATAAAGCGGTTCTTAACCGACGCACAAAAACACCTCACATCAAAACCACTCTCACTCACACAGAGTAAAGATGGTATAGACGTGACTGATGACAGACATACACTCTTCTCTTCTCTTGGAACACATAACTTCGTAATAGGAACATATAATATACTGTGTCGCGGACAACTTTGAATACATACATGAAACGGGCACAAAGAACACCCAGACTTAAATCAACAATTTATGGATCACACAATGTATTTTTCTATGTAGGGATCGAACCAACAACACTCAGCGCAGTACATCACGGCACTATTTGTGCACCCACTCCTGAGTCTTAATTGGTCTAGCGCTTAACGTATGCGATTGCCGATCAATAGGTCACAGGTTTAATTCATGGGTCGGACCAAAAACTGTTATTACCTATGGCAATCGTTACTGGGAAGTCAGTACCTACAAATATACAGACAATTAGTTCAACTTTCGAATTCAGTTCGCCCTCCGATGGCAGTCGTTCCACTAGTTGAACTGGTTGCCGATCTCCAATAATCTTGGGATTATTAAGGCTAGGAAGAAGAGACACATGTGTATATTGCATATAACACCCCACGGGACATCAACTCACCGAAGTCAACAGCATGGTAGTGTATATCGGAGTTTAACCGGCTAAAAGCTCACGGTGCAGTGTTCATCCTTACACCCTTAATGTTCTTTATTTTTCCTCAATAATGACAACTTTCACTATTGCGAAATATAATGTGTCATGAAACGGACACAAAGAACACCCAGGCTCAAAGTAACAATTTGCTAATCACACAAGTACTGTCCCATGTGGGATTTGATCTCACAACATTCAACATAACTGTTGTTCCGTGTCTAAGTACAATTTATTTATAATATCCATGGGTTTAGAAATAAATAAGTAAGTTTATAAGCAGACTGGGTAATTTTTTTACATCCTCTGACCACCACTAGCTAATAGAGCCACGCTGATTTCAGCACGAGCGGGCCGGCTCGACCGGGGCAGTACTACCCTCCCACAGAAAATCAACCTAAAGCGCCAGCATCCGTGTTGTCGTGTTTCGTTGGTGCGTGAGGTCCATGATGCAGGGGTGACAGTTATCGTGGTAACTGTGTACGCCTTACACTGTCACGATGACTGCCATGCCATTGACGTCCCCAAGAGGGGTGTGAAAAAGCATCTCACAAGACCGACATAGTGTGGGTCACCATACTGAATTATCTACATTGGCAATGAGTAAGATGGACACAACTCCTGAATTCTATTCATGCTTTCCATCAGGCAGAGTAGAATCACTTTGGCAGGCTCTTAATATGGAGTTTGTCATCAAATGGCCCTGTGTGAGAAATGTTCAGGCGTATAAAAAAGTTACAAACGCATTTAGTAATATCGGTAGATCACGCGTAAATTTAATTGATGACTGAAAATAATTTAAGCTAATTAAGCCAAGACAGACAAAGCTAGTCATAAGACTCCTGGTTCATCTAAGGGGTAGACATGGGTGATGGGTTTATTAAATAACAAAATGTTGGCGAATGTAATTTGATTCTCCTAATGTCAGGTATATACAATTTTTAAAGCACATTAACACCACACTTCTCAATTATTTACTTACTACTAGAGTGTTATTTTACTTTGAAATAATGTGATAATGTGTGCGTGTAATGTAAAATTTACATTGAAACTGTACACTAAAAAGGGAAAGAAAAAATAAACAGATATCATGTTATATAACTGTATTGTAACCAGCATCTTGAACAGGTCAGCGTAGCATACCATAATTTAAACTTGATATTGTGGTGTAATCTGAGCGTTCCTTTTTAAATAAAGAAAGATAGCAAATATGTACTTGTACGAATTTAATCATGATGAATTGGTTAAGCTATATATAAGTTAACAGACAGATTTTTGCTCAACTAAACAAAACATTTTCCATAAAATATATACAATTATGTATGATATCGTCAATAAACGGACTCAATAAAAACTCAATAATCGTAAAACTCACTTCATTATTTAAGGTTTTACAAGAAAAAATAATTAAAGACGAATTTGCGAGTTATAGTTTATGGCAGCGAGTTCTATGTCCTTCGTTGCTCTATGGAGGTTTCGGACGCCATGTTACGGCTGATTTTTATGTTTTAAAAAAAACTAAAAGCGGACACGGGCAAGGCGTCCTTCTATCAAGGACGACGGGTCGCCCGAGCCCTTTTGTTGGCATTACGTGAAATGGAGAAATTTATTGTCCCTCTATTATGCTTAATGCGTTGTAATTTATTTATGAAACGTTTTGTTACGCATAAAGTACGAGATATACTTTCAAATTATACTTTTTTAAATTGACTGTTTAAATTTTATTATACATTAAAATATATACATGCCGTTTTTATTGATTAATAATACTCATTGTTAATTTAATTTAATAGCAATATGGCCGGCATGCGAGAAGACCAAAATCGATCAGTGGCGTACTATGGAAGAGGCCTATGTCCAGCAGTGAACTACAATAGGCTGATGAAGGTGATAATTTAATTGTGTTATCCACGTTGTCTAAAGTAGTTAGTTAAGTTTGATTAGTAATCAAGGTCTGCTAGGCCGATATTTTTGTTGTTTACTAAATAATGTTTTATAATTTCTTACTTTCTGTATTTTTATTTTTATATATTATAATTTATAATTGCATATTTAACATATTTTATGAATTCTTATTATAATCTCGTATAAGTAAAATAAGTAAAAATAACACTGTAATAAATAAAACAAGAATACAGAAAGTAAAAAATTATGACACATTATTCCTTATAATGTAATAGTTAAAATAAATTGACTGTAGATGTAATTTATAGCATGAAAATAATAACAATATTAATTTGTGTATTATCAATAACTTTTTTTTTTATTTTATTTATTTTAAATAAAGTGTATGCATACCGACTTTTAACAGAAAGAGAATCAAGACTGTACCATTTTTTCAAACAAACAGGGAAATTATGGGAATCGGCCACTTACATTAATATAGGAAGTGTACTTTCACATGATATGTGTGAGCGTTGACAGCTGTCACACGTAGGATGACATAAACGAAACTCATGTGTTTGTTACCATTCAGCGTGAAAAACGCCTGCCGACTAAAAGTAATCTAAGGTATTGTCATTGTCTATGCGCAATAAATAAATGTCAACTGAAACTTGAATTTGAAATTCAAATGTCTGACATTCGAGTTATTACGACTTTAAAGTTTATAATTGCTTTTAATATCAAAATTATCGTACTTTAACTTGTGTATTCAAAGTCTTTATTGAATGCACAGGTTGGAGGTCAAAATAAATATTAAACTTGTATACAATAACTTTTGTCTGTCTGTAGGTAAATTATTTACAGTTTTTTTAGCATGATGTAAAATTATGACAATTAATACTCCTGAGATAAAAGTAACTAATATGCTATTTCAATCTATATTCCTTCTCTGTTTAATTTGATCTACATCTGTTCAGCCGTTCTGGTCTCAGTGAGTAACAAACCTTAATCCAAACTTTCGCATTAATTTTTTGCAATAAACCTTCTATTTGCTAAAACACGAATAATTTACGTAATAATCCAATAGTAAAATTAGAACGAGTAATAAAAATAATTGATGTATTTTATTACATTTGTAACTATGTAATTCGTAGTCATTTTGCCGTTGATCTAGCATTCACCATTACACAACCGTGATGAGCGGTGCAATCCAGCAACCATCGCACACTGGTATTATATCAATGTGATGCAGTCTAAATAAGCGTGGGAAGTGACACAACAAAATATTCTTCATTCACTTTTAAACAAATCTAAATTAGTCTTCCGTCACAGCAATTGTTTTGAAAATCTGATTAAAAAGTCATGACAATGTTTTATTGGTTCATTTTATACCCAAACTATCTTTTTAAGGAGAGACCCACGTCTTGCAGTAGACTGTTAGACGCTGATGATGAAATCCAAAGATCAATTTAACAGTTTTGTTCATCTTATCACGCCTCTTTTCAGTTTTTACTCGAAATGATATAGAATACTGTATATGAATATGGTATTAAACGCATGAAGGGTTCCTGTTAACATACTCAGAACAACGGACGTTGCTGATAGTTACTATTATAAGTGTGTGAGCCTTGTACTGCCACGACGACTGCCATGCCTTATCCCAAGTAGGGCGTTCAAAAGCCTCTCACTAGGCTTCATGTCATCATGCTCCATTGTCTGTATTCGTAATGAATATGGTGACTACAACTCTTGTATTCTATTCATACTTTGCATCAAGCAGAGTAAAGCTACTCTGGCAGCTCTTGAAAAAAAGCTATTGTTTATTTAGTAAAATATACTTAATGTTGGTAATTTGCAAACAATATTTTCAATGTTAAAAACATTTCCAGAAACGATTTAACCATATTTACAACTATTTTGTGTGCTTGTTTGCTACTGCTACTGCTGTCTCCGGTATTTACTTATTCGCTGAAAATTTTTGTCAGTAAAAAGACAATTTAATTTAGTTGTGATCTTACGGCCGCCCACGCTGAGCTGCAGTGAAACAACCATGTGCACAGCGACGAATTTGGTGAATTTGCCGACTGTGGCAGCGCTGTAATGTGAGCAAACAGTCATAGTTGCTATTATTACATTGCACAATCATTATTTAGGTATTGTAGCAATTGCAAATAAACAAAGAAGTGGGAGGAATTGTAAAAATTAGCAAACACATAATGTGGGTCACGAATCGCAGTGAGCTTTATTAAAAAATTACAAAAACCCCTTAGTATTTTTTTCTTTTGGGTTAAGATTGTGTTATATTTCGACAAGGAACGTAAAGTTTATATGGTATCTATGGTTTTCTTTCTCAGGGGACGGCATTCTAAAAGTAGTAACAAAGGTCCCTATACTTCGTAAAATAGATGATTTCGTTAATAATAATGAAATCAACTATTGTGATATGTTTTTAGAATATTTTCAAAAAACAAAGTCCACGAATTTTGCGGTCATAAAATATTTAATTGTCAATATTGTTCTCTCAATCTGCTTTAAGAATTGAGTTGTTTGTTGGATAAATTAAATGACGACGATGATTCATAAAATTACAGATTAGCATTTTTTTTTATATAAATGGAGGATTTTACTTATTAAAGATATTTAAAATCTGTTGTAGCACATTTATCTTCTAGCTACGGTAAAAGTTTACTATACTGGCTATGTAGCACTGAGTTTATAAATCAACTCATTTTATTTACACAGTCATGTAAGACAATTTACTTGCTCCAATAAACTCAAAAGGCAAGTTATCAAAAGCCTGAATCAGCAGAATTCTCGGCGTCATGTCGCCAGATATGCGCGCGCGCACTATCGCACTATCTGCGATCACTACACCGAACGAGGTCGTTCAACCCAACCGGACAGAAAGCTATTTCAAGAATGCCCTACTGATAAGGGTGGTTTATGTTTATGCAAATTTTCTATTTGATATAGGAGGTACTAGGAGCACAGATTCGTGCAGCGGTATTTGTAGTTTCTTATTGTAAATCTTGTTATTCTCGATGGCACGAATAAATACTGTAAATACGGATTACTTTAATACCTCTTGACTTTTTTATCCTGATCTCACACTGGATATAATTTATTTGTATTTAGAGTTTAAATAATATATAACAGTATTTAGAGCTCTTTCTTGTAAAGTGTCATCGTAAAATGTCATACCACAGCAGTAGTATGTAAACTTACTTGTGTACTTTTATTACGTGACTAGCTCAATTACTTAAGTCATTCTTCAAAGTTTAAAAGTGGCTATCGGAATTCCATATTTTCGACCTAAACCTCACCTCCCACATACAGAATAGACATTAAACAGTTTAACCAACACAACGATTGAGCAATATTCGAATATTGACATTATGAGAGTTTGACCGCATATGGGAATGTTAAGCAAACAGAAAGGCCGGGAGATTTTGCTTTTTGAATAACAGTGTACACGAGGAAATGTTTTTTTTATGATAACACTAGCAATACAAGTACACGATCCACCAAAAGATAAGCGATTCTGGTACCTAAAGCTTGTACGTAACGGTTGCAGGACATTTGTGCGAAAGGATTGTTACATAAAAATAAAATTTTGCGAATAACCATTTCTGCGAAGACACATACTTGAAAAGTACTTTAAAGGAATGTGATTTAATGCCAAATAAGTTATATTGTGTAGAATGAGATTCTTTGCAGATCTTATATAAGTTTTCGCTCAATGCATTACACATTGTACGTATTAAAGATGAAAAAACTTCGTAAAATTTTACATTTACAATTAATGAAGGATTAATGGAATTTTATGAGTACTATGGGTACATGGCAAGGAGGTTTTGGCCTACTATACCACGCTGGCCAGACGGGTTGGAATAGTGTTTGTTTCAAGCTTTCCTTCTCTTTGTAACGAATGATGATGACGGGTATATATACATAAATGTTATTTTACATTTATCACACTTTCTTATTCTTCATTTCCGGGCATCTCCCATGTCGTAGGTCTGCATCGGCCTGAGGTTAACTGGAAGAAAATACCTTTGTCATTAAATCCGCCTTTTTTGGCATTGCACAAGGGATTATAATTGCTTGTGGCACATTCTTTTATATTGCATCTAATCATATGTTTCCTGTGAATAATTGAATAAATGATTTCTTTTTAGGTTTCTTTATATCGGACAATAAATAAACAAAAATAAAAATTATATAAACTAATTCTGGATCATCGTTAAATTATTACAACAGCACAACGATTACTTTTTCGTTTGTGTTTGTTTACTATTTATATTAATTTCTTGTTTATTACTTATATAAAAGTTACTTTCGTCTTTTCTACGCGAAACCATGTTTTTTACCCGCCTAGACTGTTCAATTGCGACACAAATATGACAATAATAAATACAGTATTACGAAACACTACGCCCACAGCTTACAGCTACACAACAACTTCGTCAGGTCATCGTGGTGATAATAATTTGCATGAGCCCGAACCGGGAAGCTTACTTATCAATGTGCCGAGAGTACATCACGGCTTTCTCTGAACTATCTACATATAATCCAAGGAAAAGTCGTCTTTGTAGTCCTCGCACCTAAGAATGGGA
Organism: Hypercompe scribonia; assembly: GCA_949316085.1. Classification (NCBI taxonomy): domain Eukaryota; kingdom Metazoa; phylum Arthropoda; class Insecta; order Lepidoptera; family Erebidae; genus Hypercompe; species Hypercompe scribonia. Next base: position 12,434,324 of record OX438986.1, read on the forward strand.
TTCGAGTGGCATATAATGAGCATTTGTGCACATAATTCTGGTAAAATAGAACGAAATGCGCAGTCGATTATGCTGCGGACGAGTTATATCAGACTTGATATACTGAACTGCCCTTTTTGATGATATAACACTCGCGAGTGTATTTAATTTATGTTTTCTTTTATCAACAGGTAATAAAATTCGTACTACCGAGACTAATTGAATATAAAATCAATTTGGGTTTAGTGATGATAGCATTAGTTAGCGATATTTGCATAAAGCTTTAATTTTATTCTTTTTTAATGACGTGGGGGTTCCATTGGTTTTAGTGAATCGACATTCATGGACACATGTAACTTAAGAGATAAGTGTGTCGCCGGCTTTTGGATGTCTTGTCACCATCAGAGGGGATTGGACCTAGTTTACTGTGAGGCCCTGGATTATTCCTGGCCCTGGATTATACGCCCTGGAGGCGATTATATGTGCTTAAACATTTCTCTGCTATAATATGTCATATAAAGTAGACTTCATGTTTAATAAATAATTTAAAGTTAAAAATATTGTTAAATACGTAGCATTTTAAATTTCTGATGGGATCAGATCGAAATGCTATTGTAACCCAAGGTGAGCTAACTACAAAAGCACAGTAGGCCCAATGCGGTAGATTGAGTACAGCAGGTTTAAACGCTCTCCTATTAAGAACTCAAAGATAAAAATTCTGACTCATTTGAGTTGAACTCTATCACAATTTGAATTACAGAATGCGGAGAGGTAGTCTTAATTGTTTTTTCCTATATTTGGCAAGCTTTAGAGATGCACTTTATTATAATCACCAACAACCTTTAACAGTTCACTGCTGGACATGGACCTCTCCTTAGAAAGGAGGGTGATCACAAACTAGTAGTGAAGTGCAACGAGTTATTCGTATTTATTGACCTCAATTGACAAACTACCCATGCAATTTATATAGTGCCTTAACAAATACAAATAGATCATTAGAGACAATGCGCATGCGCAATGTAATATGTCATGGGCCGTGTAGTTTATATGTTAAAGATAATGTTGGATCATATAGTACGCATCATTTATCAAAACCTATTGATCCATAATGCTTACGATCATAGATTATATTATTTATAGAACGGACACCCTTTAGCAGAAAGTGTTTTAATCTCTAAATAAAAAATATCCTGTAATACTCAGTAATAAAGTACCAATCTAACAGTAGAGAAACTGTCAGCATTTGATCGGTAGTACCTCGAATAAAAAGAGAATACCCTGAACATATAAACTCACATACTTAACCTCTTTATAAAATTAGTAGAGATGTGAGAAACCCCATGATGATTCGATATTTTTTTTATTATTGGTACTGAACATATCTTATTTCCTCAATGTATGAGTTTCAAATGTACATAAATACAGTATCTGGTATGAGATACGTAGGTATGATAAATATGTAGGTATAATACCAAGACGATGACACTTCTATATTTTCATCAGTGGCCTATCATACGAGGACCAACCAAGCGTGAACCTATTGTTTACATCTGACAATGTGCACAGCATTGATGGGCGCGTCTGACGTCTTACATCACTCATGATGATGGGCACGAGTTCGATCGCTTTGTTTACATGTCGAGGCACTAAGTGGTTCTGCCACACGATTGTATTCTATTACTTTTTATGAAGTCGCCTTTACAAAGCAAGGAAATGCAGTATTTGTTTAGAAATTATACGTAATTATGCTAATTAGTTCTCGAAGAGTATTTGCTTTTCTTTCTGAGAATTGTGAAACACTAGTTATTGTCTGCGGTTTTAGATTTATGGTGCAAACAATTAGATGTGTTACCTATCTTACATCAGCAACTAGGAGTCACAAGTGCACTGCCAAACATTAACCCTTCTTCCTTGAAAATAGGGGAGGAAGTTAGAAACTGTAGTGGTTTTTATATATAGCAAAAATAAATGCTTCGATTGGTAGTAACTACTGATCTTTCATCGTGCAGGATAAGTTTTCTCCATGGTTTATTTAACCATAATTACAAATCACTTCTGACAACTGAATGTAGAACTTTGAGCGATAAATTTTACGTCAATTATATATATTAGATTGAATGATCAGACATGCGAAGATAAAAAGAGATTTAATAAGATAAATTGTAGCCATTTCTTGTCCGTTCAGAAAGTTCGAAACAAACTCCACTTTCACGCCAGACTTAGTATTCTGAGCTCGCGGAGATCAACAGATTTATAACTGTAGTTGACGTTCACTTTCTGAGAAATTAGGATGCTTGCTTTAACTTCATAGTAACTATAATACACACTATATCTTTTGTGGGATTATCAGCCGTCTATGATGCCAACCCCGCACACTATAACACAATATTTTTATGAAATAACTAATTAGGGAAGTTCAATGCTATTTTGAGGAGGACTTTTACAATCAACGTGGTCTCCAAATAGCCTACAATGACTGGTGACTTGTTAAACCATCTTTAACCTTAAGCTCCAGTTTCTTAATTACCACTTTCGATAAAGTGGCGATTGAATTCGCACTGACAAGTGCCTGTTGGACTTAGTTACGGTTGTCGAGGTATCTAACTGATAAAATAATTTAAAAAACTAATGTTTGTACGCATCACTACTGAAAAAATATAATTTTGCCATCCTCTGGGGAACAAATTCTTTCCGGTATAAAATGTATTCTATATGCTTCTTTACATCTCTGGCAAAGTGTGTGCAAAATTTGCCAATAAACGGTACAACGGTAGCCGTATTTTCCTGTATTAAAATATTAGTAATATGTCATGTCTAATCCGTTATTTAACTAATTATTTACTGCAAATAAACAAAATTTGCCTGCTTTGGCTTGTTTTAATTTAGCCTTCTAACATGTTGTAAGGGAAGTATAGAATCTATTCGACAATTCACAACAGGTTGGTTGACAAAGTGTTCGTTGTACAATGGTTGTGCAACAATGCGAGTGCTTATTACATGATTAAAACACAACTGTAACTAATCGGTAATAAGACAAATGGTCGTATTATATGGTCGGACCATAAATTATTTTTTGATATGAGTGACCCATTTTACGATATAATAAATTAATCGGTTCTTTTTTGGGTTTGAGACCATAATAACGCTGAATCTTAAGGTGACTCACTTTTTTTAATGTGTAACATTTTACCTCTCGTTTTCTGCAATCTGTCAAGCGACTTCATTAAAAGTGATGAAAATATGTAACAAGAAGTCGAACTTATTTGCTCAACAAGCTTGTACGGTCGAAAATTGGCCGCTAGATGGCAGATAAGTAGTCAGGTATTACACATCTTATTGGAGTATTGTTAGGCTTACACACAAACTGTCTTCTCCCAATCCCATTCCCTCAGGTATGGTGCGCAAAGTGTTGCCCACGTTAAACAATAAATACTGTTGAGACTTCCACACACAGCGGCAACAAAAACATACTACAGCCACTCTATTCGGCCTGATGGAAAGCATGAATAGAATCCAAGGGTTGTGGTCACCATACTCATTGCAAATGCTGACAACGCAGTATGGTGACCCACACTACGGCGTTCTTGTGAGATGCTTTTTCACGCCCTACTTGGGGACGTAAAAGGCATGACAGTCATTGTGACAGTGTAAGGCTTACACAGTTACCACGATAACTCACCCCTGGATCAATGGGTAGTTTACATGTCACAAACACTTATTATAAATTATGAAATTATAATGTTCTTATAAATATAATTTGATTTGATTCAATTCCGTAGATGTTTTCTTATCTTAACAGACTTCACTTAATGTTTGTATTATAGCCTATCGATAGATAAATAAACATTTATACCTGTATTAAAATAAACATCGAGCGGTATGAAACTGCAAATAAAAATATTGACTGTTTGCGTAGGATTATTTGCATAATTCATGATAACAGAAGTGATGGGGCAGATTCAATATTATTTTACGCCTATACTTAAAATTTCGCAGTGCGCTTAGTTTTACTTACGTCATTACTTGTCAGAAAATATCAGAAGCTATAATCACACTAAGTCTGTCTGTCTGTCTGTCACGCAACGGATTTTAAGAGGGTTTGATAGCTTTAACTTAAGCTAACAAGGAAGTGCGACCATAAACATCGTATTTACATACATACGTATATACTCGTATTAGATGTATAGTGGAGAAGGGCTCGTGACTCAGTCGTAGCCACATAGGTTATCGCATTGTAACGTTAAGAAATCCAAGCCAGGCTAGTCTACGATGGGCGGCCATTTTTAAATATATTGAGACTTTTCCGCGTCCCAGAGACCACGTTAAGCCGTCACCGTTGGACTTGGTTGGCAGTCGATACGAGTAGATAGGGCCCAAAAAAGTCCGACAAAATAGTTTGTCAACAGAACTTCGATATCGTCTAATACTTGGGTTGTAGAAGCCGGATGGCAGTCGTTTCACGTGAAAATCGAGGTTCAGCCGTGCCGCGTTGTTTTAGACTTAATAACTTAGTTTGGGAAATACATTAGGTTTCAGGAACCTTTCACTAACCTCACCAATGGTTGAATAACAGTAAAAAATAAAAGCACTATCTTTTTTTGTTATGTGACAACTTTTTCGACCTGTCATCCCACGGGAGTTTGCATTCTATCTAAGTCATCTAAGTGAAAACTTCGTAAATTTGCCTTTTTTTTTTAAATTAATGTATACTAAAAAAAATATTAAAATGCAAAATCTCATAGGTACCAGGAGAGCAGCAACTAGGTAGAGTATCAATCAAATGCTGCGTACTAAACACGAGCGTAACTATACTTCTTAAACAACAATAAGCTCCGTCGTAGCTGTCATTACAGTAGGCGCGTCGAATCGCTCGATGACCCGTGCGCGTGCGCACTGATTGCGAAATGTTGAGCGCTATTATGCGCTACATGAACGTACGAGTATGATTGTATTACGTGCTCATATCTTTGCTATAGGAGTGCTGTCCCTAGTTAAGGAGACTTTAGTAAGATTTGAAACGGTCAGGGTAGGTTTTAAGTATTAAAATTTGACATTTGGTGATTAATTTAAGAACCCATTGTCAGCGTCGTGTCATTCCGTGGGTGTTGTAAAAACAAATAAAAGGAACAAACTACGTAGGACAATAGCACTGAAAAGAGCAGGAAAATCTGAAACAAATCTGAAGCTATGCATGGCATAGTAGACCAGAACATTATTTCTAAGGAGCCTTTGTCAGATGTGGATAACTAGCAGCTATTGATGACTTTAAATGAAATCGAGCTGGAGCGAGGACAATACATCTGTGAAGCAACTAGAGATAATGGTTATCAAATGTCAGGAGCCTTCTGGAAAACGGTTTCAGGAGTGGTGATTTGAGTTTTTTGTATTAAATAAAATCTGTTTTTCCCCTTTTCATTTTCTCTTTACAACGTTACCAAAATAACTCCAATATGAACACTAGAGAATATTCAATCACATTTATAATTAAAAAAAATACATTACCTAATCGTAATAGAATAACGTAACATATCACACAAATGTATTATCATAATATAATCGCACAATAGCCCATTGAATACTATAAGAAAGTCGAATTTTAAATGAACAAATGTAGAACATCATGTTCAATCACACCCAAATCGATATAACATCCTGCTTACACAACCACTAAATATTATAACATTATAGCAATGCGCCCACGCATAATATCGGACCATTGTTCGAAAGATCAATATCTGTTAAATGTATAGATGTTTATGTGTGAAAGTTCTTTTATGATATGAATGTAAATAAACTCTTCGTTTAATAGTTATCATAATATAATATTTGTTTGATTGAACGCGCTGATCTCAGTAACTATTGGGTCGAATTGAAAAACTATTTTCATGTTGGATAGCCTATTTATCACGCTGCAGGCAATAGAACCCGGGCATCAATAGAAAGAAGAGATGTTTTGAGAGATATAGATAAATTTATGATACCATGACCTTACAGATAATCTGTGTATTTCCTTTGTCTGCCTTTCACGTCAATCTGAATCAATAAAAAACAAAAAAAAATGCAACTGTTTATGAGTATTGTGCGTTAAGATTTCTAAATTACTTACTAATCATGCATGAAGATATTATTGGTCATTATGCATAGGATTTATTTAAATTATCTATTCGATATACACAAATGTGACTTCATTTAAATCACACAATTTTTTAACGATCGAATAAAACTTTATTAACCGATTAATATGCTATAAACTCAACAATATTGATAATATGACTGCACAGTTGGCCTAGAAGTTTGAGCGACAGCCACGCCGCAATCCTCTGTGCTGAGTGTTGTGGATTCAACCCCTCATGGAACATTTTGTGTGATCCACAAATTGTTGTTCTGAGTCTGGGTGTTCTTTGTGTCCGTTTCTTGTATGTTTGCAAAGTCCACCGCGACACAGGATTTATTCCTAGTGCCGACGTTATCCTTTAAAAAAAACTATATCTAATTGAATTCATAAGGAAAGTTTTCGCTTTTTGTGTAGCACACAATCTTCTATTGACCTCTGTTGCCTTAGTAATTAGGAAGGTTTGTGTACCAGGCTCCCAGCTCTTAAGGCACTCAAACTAATTGCTAAATGGTGTAACGACATTCTGAGTGTTTATTTTATCTTGGTCACTTGGGATGGAATGTGTAGGTTTGCGTGCATGTTTGTTTTTTAATAAAAATAATCACACTTATATTATGAAACTTGTGTGTTTGTATGTGTATTATTTCGTCACGTTTAAACGACTCGGTTAATTTAAAAAAAAAACTTTAATTTGGAGGTGCTTGACACACTAATTTTCATCCCGAGAAAATATAGTGTTTCCGTGGGATGATGAGATTAAAATGCATGTGTAACACTGGAGCACAGGCATCACTAGAGTGCAGCTAGTTTCAATCATCAATATCTCAGCCGAAAGACGTTGCTGGACATTCTTTAATACATATCAGTACCTGTCTTTATTCTGTTTGTCCTATCTTTACAAAGTTTTAAAAGCTACCGACGACATGACTTAAATTGAGAGATTATAGTTTCTACAATTTCCCTAAAAATATAGGTACAAGCGTGGTAGACATTTTAGCGTTATATACCAAATAATAAATAACTATTTATTTTTCAGAAAACTTGGCTACTAACGTTTTAGTTCTGGTTTTCCTCAAGTAATTTCTCAAAAATCTAAAAAGCATTTTTAACTAACTATTTTATATATTTAACACAAGCAACACAAACATAAACTTGAGTATTTAAGTCTTAGTTAACACACTAAAAGAGTACGTTTTCTTCAATCAATAACTAGAACTCATTGCTAATAATTAAATGTCTCTAAATATTTTCACAGGTCATATTATGTCCAATATGTTCATTCAATCTTTGATCTTTGTTGAGCCTTCAGGACTACAAATATCTTTTTCAAGTGACTTCTTCTTTTTTTCTTTTTAAAAAGACAACTCCTGCACTAGAAATGTATGTATCGTGGGAGACTTTACATTGACACATGAAACAGTCATAAAGAATATTGACTCAGAACAACAATTTGTGGATCACACAAAGTGTTATCCTGTATTGGGAACGAACCCACAAGCTCTCAGTACAGTAGGAAGTGACGAAATGACCGCTTAAGCCATTACGCTTTCCTTTCAGTGTACATACATGTATGTACGAGTATGCTAGTGTTAACAAAGTGTATATAATTAAGTATTTAACTACCATTTAATTTGTGTGAGTACGTCTTAGCACATTTTTTGTACTAACAGTTCTTGAAGATTAATCACGGCTTGTCTCTATTTTGGTTCATCGTCTAGCACAGCAATTAATCGAGGTTTAGAAACGGTAACTACTACGAAAATTCAAAGGCAGACAGACAGATTTAGAGTGCTTTGTAATGTAAACAGTTAATTTGTATGTACGGAACAGTTCAAACTTGACTTATCTGCCTTGAACTGACTGCCTTTCACTGTGTGTTTGGAATATCTAACGCTTTGTGCTTTACTGGGCAACGTAATTTGTAGTTTAGGAGCTGTATTTAATGCTGCGGATACAACATAAATTAATTTAGTTTAGTTGAAAATTAAAAAGACGTAAAATATGGAACGAATTGTGTAGTGGCTTAAGCGATCCCCTCGCTGTTTCCTACTCCGCTGAGTGTTGTGGGTTTGTTCCCCGCATTAAAACTTCGTGTGATCCACAGCTTTTTCTTCTGAGACTTGAATGTTTTTTGTGTCCATTTCATGTATGTTTATTAAGTCTATTAAGAGTCTACTTAGATTTATTTAAAAAAAGAACAAAAAATCTGAAGCTGACAAACAGAATACTCGTCCTTTGCTAGACGTATGATAACAACAATGTCAACATAAGTGTAAGGTTACCGACCATTTTAATAATTTATTATGCCAACCAATTCACGCCAACTGTCTTCACGAGTATAAATAACTAGATTACTCGCTATGATTGATCGTTGATTCTTTCATAACTTATGCACAGCTTTATAATTAAAAATATATACTTTTGTTATTATTGTTCTTGCTATTGACACACATACTCGTATGTGCCTTCTAAATTGCATAATGATCGTAAATATCATTATTATGTGGCAGTTGGCAGGTGAAACATTGGCCTTGGAATTATGCAAAGAAGTTTAGTAAAGTAAATGAATACTTGTTTAGTGTTTAAACAGTATTGTATATACTGTTTTTTTTTAATATATTTTTATACTGCGTGTATTGAACATCCTTATGATGATGTGCTGCTAGCCGATTTCAACCACGGTGGCCATTCTCAACGGAGGTCAGTCAACTAAGCAGGGTATATTATAGTGCACGAGTATGCGCAAACTCAGGTGCACTCTCTGTTACCTCACTCTCATAACCCGATGGGACGGCTATCTAAAAGGACTGGGTAGAGATCAGGCGTAGGACCGACGGCTTAACGCGCTCTCCTAGGTACGGATCCGTATATTCTACTTAGTTTGAAACTAGATGGCGTTGTGTTAAATGTCATGTTATTTATTATTTATTTATATTTTAAGGTAGGTTATGAGTTATAAGTTTTCTTTATAACTTTTTTTCATGGTAAACAAATTTATTCACGCTGTATAGCATCACGCTACGGGGACCAGAATACGTAAACGAGGTTCAGCTAGTATGAAATATTCTAAAACGGTTACAATTTCTTGATTTTATCTTCTTTAGCTAATGCATTTAAATCAACGGTTGTTTACGACTTAGCACTTTCTCATTTCGTTCTATTTTCAACGCAAATCGTTACTTTTTACTAACACTAACAAGGGTCCCTGTTATTTCAAATAATGGTCCATGTATGACCACATCGCAACCACACGTTGCCAAGAACATGACTTTGCGCAACCACACCGGATGGTTAACACGACTATACGATCATTTAAGTTACAAGGGCTCTCACGTGATATTACTTTTCTTATCGTGTCCTTACTTTCTTTTATACTCTATATTGTAACGTAAGAAATATGCTTAGAGTAAGATACTAATAAGATACTGGTGGAGGTCGCGCGAAGCCGTTAGATGCTCTCGCCATTGGACCGACTGTTGTGGCGGCTTTTGTCCAACGGTAGACGTCTTTTGGCTGAGACAATGAGGATGATTCTGATGAATTTTTATCACTATCATCAATGATTTAAGATTTACAGAAATGAACATCATTGATTCTCCGGTTTCACAGATAACTGGTATTCGACAATTCTTTTATTTATTTTCATTGAGTGGATTCCGGGAGACTCGTTAGTTGCAGGTTAATTTGTGGTCGAAATTATTCACCATCTGATGAGCCATCTATTATCTTTTAACTACAGTTTCCCTTGTCGTTGCTAATGCTTCATTCAGCAAAATAATAAATAGCTTTATTGTACACCAGTTCACTAAAATTATAATGCTATGTCAATACAAGTGTTGGTCATGGATAGAAATAAATACGAGATTACGCAAAAGTATGGGGTAATGTCTTATTTTTTAGAGATTAAAAAAGTAAATTTATATATAATTTTTATATATATATATAGTAAATGTATACTTTATTCTTTCGCATATATTGGGATATCGGACGACAAAAATAATTCCAGTTGTATTTATTACAAGAGATTCGCCTTAATCAACATTACAAAAATATAAATATGTATGATTTTAAAAATCAGTATAAATGTTACATATAGAAATATCAAGAGCTCGTGTGTTACGTCATGAGTATTTGATTAGCAAGGGTTGGCTTGAGTCCAGAATTTGAACCCAAGTGATATTTACTTTCAACTTACACATTTATACCCGGATAAAGATTCTCTTATCGTGCAAATTACGTGTTTCGAATGGACTTTCACAATTTCTATTCAAACGTCAAGCTGTACAATTATTATAATACTCTTTACATGTTATCTAGTTAAATGTCAAATCTATAAAAGGTATAGTAAACTATTAAAGTTTTAAGTGTAGAAACGTTTTAACAAAGTTTAACAACATTCCACTTTCTTGAGTAACGTCAACTTTAGTTAGTTTTATTAGTAAGAGTATGTAGTTGTAAATTTAAAAAAAAATACGAAAAAAAAATGTATGTGTCAGCTCCGACGCACGACTGGAGTTTACTCCTTAAGTATGATAGTCAAAATAGACGCAAAAAAAGCTTATTTAACTAAAATAAACTGAAAAAAGATTGATACCGTATTAAAGGGTGAATTAACAAATTAATGAAAATAACATATAGATATAGTCGCTTTGCAGTATACTCTATACATGTCTTAATACACTCTTAACAGTGCAGCCGCACCAAAACCAGTGCAGCCGTACCAAAAACGTACCGAGGTCATTCGTAGATTCGTAGATTTTACTCCTCACATTTTTCTCATACCGGGCGCCTTATATCAAAAAACTCCAAAAATATATAAATACATTGTTATCGAAATTTAGAAGCACATTGCCACGTTCAAGTCGTCGTCAACTTACAGTATTCAATAAAAGAGCATTGCAAAACCTTATCATTTTGGAGTCCAAGTTCTACGTTTAGACTTTGGTCCTTTATGGTTGGCTACATCATCCTTCAAATAACATAGCTTCTCCATATAGGATAACGATTATGTGCACTCTTCATGTCGTCTATTTTGATAAACTATTTGTCGGTACCTTTGCTACTCAGAATAACTTGGCAAGCAAATTACACCTGCCTACCGTGGTAATTACCTGATTTTATATTATTAGCTATTATATAGGTATCTTTAAGCCTCTATAACAGTTACTCTAATATCCTATCGTTGATAAATTGAAACAAAATTGCATGTCACTTTTAGACGTATTATCATTCATTGAGTTGTAGTGATTTATAAAAAAGTAATCATATGTCAGTGGTTATTGACTGACATTCAATTATTTATTTGATTACCAATGCTACTGTGGTATAAGAAGGCATTACAATAAAAAAGCTTTCGTCACTGATATTTATCTTTAATGATTAGTTTTTATAAATATGAATATATGGAGGAAATGGTGTCACGCCAACACAAAGGGAACATCCTCTTTCAATCAAGTGCGGTGATCATACCTGGTGGTCCGTAGCCTTACAGTTTATGTTGGTAAGTTATATAAATGCTAATCAGCGCGGGTAATTCTACATCGCGATTCAGGATTAGTAGATTAGTTGTGAGACAGTGCCTCCGTGGTTCAGTGTGTCTTCGGTAGATGGCGTTGTAGTACGTCTTTGTTTCACACAAATATTATTATTATTATATTATTGAGGAGCCATATTCAGCAGGGTACTGTAATAAGTGGATTGATTAAATGTTTAGCTATAGATACAGATATGGTAAAGGCAAAAAAACACAGAATTCGAAGAGAATACACTCATCTAATAGGATCTAAATTGGTTATTGTAATGAGAGATATTTTAAAATATCTTTTATCTTTTTATTAAATACATGTTAGACTAACCCGTAGAGTTACCATACCTTAGCTGAATGGCATTCCACAAAGTTTTTGTAAATCATGTCAGAAATATTCCTGGAAAATGGTGCGAGAACGTAAAAGAATAAATACCTATGACATCAATTAAACGTGACGTCTTCATCACGAGAAAAGTAAGCAGCAATTATAGAAAGTGTTCGCCGTTACCAGGAAAGCATAAATGTGCAGGCAGTGCAGTAGGACGTTCACACGTGGTAGGTAATTGTTACCTCAGTACCCTGTAGTGAAAACCCGGATGTGCGGCGTTAATGTTTTATCTAACTAGTTCGCGGTTATGAGAGCCTGGTATCTTGGCTTTGTTGCATTCTACTTTTTATTGAACAAAAGATAAGCTTAAAAACTGTTTTAAATGGTCGTCGTTGATAAGCATACCTTTTTAAATAATTTATGCAAAGGGCTTTATGATTTCCCGTGCGACAAATATGTTAATGATAATCTTCGAAGAATCATATCGCTCATTAAGTGAATTTAATTATTATTACATATGTTAATAGAATTTATTAATCTCTCTTTTTATGTTTCCTTAGTCGGTTCGTTTTCATTACGTAACTTACTGCTTCGGAATAGACTTCACGGGACAAGTTCTTGTTCTCACAGAACAAACAATTTGTAGCAAACTAATAAATAATTGGATGCCCGTTATATAAACGGTAACTTGCTGACTCAATTTCATGGTTAATTTTAACTATTTTACTTTGATGACTAGTAGTAGTTTTAACCGATTAAGCTCTTTTTGCTCACCCAAATACTGGTACTTTAGTAACATAGTAAAATATATCATTTAAAAAAATCTGCCAGAACTACAACTACTGAAGTACTCTATAATGATATAAATAAGTCATCATCATCAACAGCTTTTAATAGTCCATTGCTGGACATAAATCTTATAAAGGAGGTTATGATCACGCTGGAAACATGGGTTAGTATAGAGTTTATCTGAAGGTTTCCTTCTCTTTTACAGTGCTGTACGTCTGACTATAGGTAAATCATTTTAATATGAGTAAAAAATTACAGTATGAAAAAGATATTTTTTTAGTATTTTAAATATGTTACCATCTAAACTAGCCAAAAGGCAGACAATTAGTGGCAATTATTCTGCCATATCAGAACGTCTGTTCGAAAACATGTTCCCAGGTCCCTTGAATTCATATGTGTCCAAACACCGTCGAAACCGGACCGTTTCCGTTGAAAAGATACGTTAGTTTTAACGTCTTTGTGAAAAATAACTTCTTATCGACTAACTTAACCGGTATACGAACATAGCTAATTGGAAACGGAACTATAAAGTAGTCCCTGCAGCTTATGTTTTTTGTTTCACTTGCAACATACCATAGAGATAAAGATGCCTTGGTTTGGTTTAACGTGACGTTGGCTTAAAATACACACGCCGAACATTTGACAACTATTGCAGTCTAGCTAAAAAACTAGATTTTCAAAGTCAATAGTCGTGGGACGTTTTCCGTTCAATGAACTTAGTATGTATGCATAATTATTCTTCAAATCAACCTATCGCCGTCCACTGCTGAACGAAGGTCTCCTCCAAGGAGCGCCAACTATCCCGGTCTTGGGCAATTCGTATCCATCCGCTGCCAGCCACCTTCTTCAAGTCGTCGGTCCATCGCGTCGCAGGGCGCCCTACACTATGTTTGCGCGATATCTGCAATGCTTCTAATTTGTTGATCATTACTTACAGAGTATCTTATCTGATTTCCACTGTTTCAAATTGTCAAATTCAGAATAAAATACAAAATGGTGATACTTTAAAACTGTATAAAATTACTGCACAAGTAATTTCTTTTGGTTTCTTAGTTCTTAAAAATCAATCAATCAACCTATCGCCGTTCATTGCTGAACGAAGGTCTCCCCAAAGGAACGCAAACGATCCCGGTCTTGGGCAATTCGCATCCATCCGCTGCCAGACAGCTTTTTCAAGTCGTCCGTCCATCGCGTCGCAGGGCGTCCGACACTATGTTTGCCCAATCGGTGTCTCCACTCTGGTACAGTTCGGCTCCAGCGACCATCGGGTCGTCTGGAAACATATCCCACAAACTTCCACTTTAGCATACTGGTTCTCCGTACGATGTCAGCTACTCCAGTTCTCTGTCGAATAACCTCGTTACGAATCAGCCAGAGAAATGACCAGCATCGCACGTTCCATCGCACGCTGAGCTACTTTAAACTTGTGGATCAGTCCAATGGTGAGTCTCGACGTCTCGGCTCCGTATGTCATTACGAGTAGAACGCACTGGTCAAATACTTTGGTCTTTAATGATTGTGGGATCGGCGACTCGAAGATGTGACGCAACTTTGCGTTTGCTGCCCAGCCTAGACGAATCCTCCTTAAATTATTCTTGTTTAGTACTAATAGTGAAACACCGCAAACAATAAATCAATAAATACAAAAGAAACAAAAATTAAAAATCTAACTAAACTAAACTAAACTTGTAAAAATATTGTCACCTAATATGTCAATGACTGCCGCCAACCGGCCGTCACTTTCTTATAAAAGTAAAAATCATTGTACTCGATTCTATGGTCGATTTTAAACAAACTGTTTTCAAGTTTCGTATTAAATAAAATTACCTTCTATATGCAGAAAATAAGAAGAATTTCTGAATTGGTTTTGTTGTTTTTATATTATATTACTACCCAAAATTCGCCGAAAAACATTATTACCACTATTAATCATCAATTTGTACGATTGCATTTCTTCTACACATCTTATCTTGCCGCCAAAAAGCTAATATTTCCTTATTTCTCAATTAAACATAAATGTATAAATTAAGGTTGATGTGTCTGTTAAACGTGTAAAATGAAACACGGAGCTGGTATCACCGGTCATTAAGACACCGTTAATTACTATATTAAATGACACAATATGTCTTGACATTGCAATTAGGGTTGACATTGAAGTGAAAGTATCGAATAACAAAAATATCGATGTAACTCAAATATCGATATGATTATCGATTAAAATGTGGTTTTTGTATTGAAATTCACTTAACATTACTATTTAGTGCTGTTGTGTTATGATGAAGATAATCACAAGTTGACATTTTAGAATCAAGGGCACACTTGCAACAACTTTTCTGTAACAGTCCTCTCTTACGCGTCTTTTATTAAGTATTTAAACGTTGTGTTTTGACATAACCAATTTTTAAAACCAATATTACAAGTACATATTTTTTTAGAGACTGAAAAAGTGATCCTACTCTATCTAACAAGAATCCAGGAGTAGTGGTCACTAGAATCATTGCGAATGCAGACAGTGCCGGATTATGACCTACACTATAGTATGGTGGCCTAGTGAGATACTTCTTCACAACTCGCTAAAAGGACTTGAGTTCATAGCGGGAGGGAAACACGGGTGCTGATAGCGAGTGCCAGGTTTTCACTGATTGATTCGAGAAGGAAGAGACGAACCATTTAGTATGCGAGCTTTTGTCTATAATTCTAAAACAGTGACTTCCAAGGTGAACACGTTATCTGTATCATCTAATTAATAACAGTTACCAGTTCGCTGCTAGACATATGCCTCTTAATAGCTACATGCCTCCTTCCATTTTATATCATTCTTACTTGAGAGGTTGGTAATGGATTTGGTCCAAGTTTTCCTTCTCTTTCTTCAAGCTCCCTTAATTAGCTCATATGACACCCACGGGAGGAATACCGGTGGTGACAATATATATTCTTATTTCATCACCTCACAGATAGAGATGTCGATAAAAATATTTTATTTTTATCGATAATGAACTCTACATCTTTAGATGCAACATCCAATGCTCTCGAGACTATTCATTTATTTAATAATTAATGTTATTTTGATAGAATCAAAAGATTACGCGTCCACGCGTTATTCATTAGACGATATGGGAACAAAATTGTAGCTAGTATTTATCTAACTGAATTTTAATTTTGGTAACATTTTTATGTATATGAGTGTTGCCAGTTAATGGTAGATAGTAACTGTTGATGGGAAATGTTTTTCTTAACACGCAACCTGCGAGTAATTCTGTCACTATCATTATTTTAGACGTAGGAGTTAAAGTGTTTTTATGGTGTTCAGTAGTGTGTAATAGAAGCAGGCCCTCAAAGACACATGCTTAATAGATTGCTCATGTCGTGAAAAAGGGTCAAGTATAAGCCCAACTTGGATTCACCACCGCGTCGATGAGATCGAAAATAGGGGGCATAAATTTGATTACCGATTAGTGTAATTATTCTGGCTAGACGTTATCTTATAGATTACAGACTATAGACTGGATTTTATAGTAAAAACTACTTGTACAATTTACCTCATCTCTTATCAATTCGTTTCTATTCCACACAATCAAAATACCTATAGTTTATATTCAACAAATTAGTACAACAAGTTAACAATAGTTATATGCAACGTTAGAATTTAAAGCTTAATGTTTCATGTTAAACTATCACGTGGTTACAAAACCAATATAGAAAAAGACATAATTTGATAGAAACAGAGAGTAAAGATAGCTCTCTCTTTCTGGTATCAATTCAATACCAGTTCTAAATCTGGCCAAACAAATTGAAGAGCAAACACTCGCGTGTACCAGGAGTCCATAACTATCTGGAGTGTTACAAGGAACAACGATTGAAGATAACAATCTCGCTTTTGATTCAATTGTGTTTGTTATCTTGATGGAGACATAGCGGTACGGGTTCGATGGCCAGTTGTATCAACAATCTAATCGAAACTGGACTTTTTGAGATTTCTTGTGTATAGTGTTGTTAATTGTAAAGTCAATAACCTGAAAGGGTTTTTTTTAGTAGAATGTAGAAGAGTTCAATCGTTTTGAATGGTAATTCATAAGATATTTAGAAGCAATAATGTTACATTTATTAATTGTTTTGAAGAAATGAAGAAGAAGATTTCATTTGGCTTTTGAATATATATCTCTAAATTACGTCATTATTGAAATAATTTCGAAACATCTTTTAATATGCATCTGACCGAATTTAAATTTGAATAAAAAATTATTGCAAGTTTATATATTGTGCAGATTTTTATCAATTATTTTAGCATAGCAACCCCAGTGGTTTATCAAGTAATTAATATGTCTGATGTGTTACAGAGACTTTATACTAAAATTCAACATCATCATTCGCTACAATCCCAGTCGAGATGAACGACACCCGGGGTTCAAATGGATCGTCTGATGGTAAGGACCACTGCCCACCAAGATCTGCACCTCAAAAGTCCCAAGTGCGTTGCCACTTCGCTAATCCCACCTGACTCTAGTAACCACATCGAAATAATTGATTAATACTGGTTTTCTATGAAACCTATTGTCATTAACTCATTGTAAGCAGTTCCATTCCATTTCTATACAGTTACTTACTTTTAAAAGCAGAGAAAGCGACTTGTCGCTTATACCCTAATTATCCACAAACGATGATGGGACCTCTGACATAACGGAAGGATCATTGATCACCCTGAAATATTGCCAAAAAAAATCTTATAAAGCCATAAAATTGTTCGTGTGGTGACGGATTAAGGATACAAAGTGTAACCACCACTATTCATCGTGACGGTGTCGTAAGAGGTGACTAAGGGAGCAAATTATGCAGGACAATACCACTGCAAAGAGAAGGAAAACTTGAAACAAACCCTACATCAATCCGTCTGGCCAGCATGGCCAAACCAAAGCAAAACCAAAACCTCCTTTTTGGATCAAGACTTCCTTTCTAAGCAGACGATTGACGACGACGATTAATAGACTGCACGATTGGCCTAGTGGCTTAAGCGGTCGCCACGCCGCACTCCACTTCGCTGAGTGTTGTGGGTTCAAATCCTACATGGGACAACACTTGGTGTGATCCACAAATTGTTGTTCTGAGTCTGGATGTTGTTTGTGTCCGTTTCTTGTATGTTTGTAAAGTTCCCCACGATACAGGAGTTCATAATGCGGACGTTGTCTTCTTTAAGAAGAAGAGAAAAAAAAGATAAAAGAAGAGGTCCATGCCCAGCAGACGATTGTTAAAGACCCTTCACTCCAAAATAAATGATGTCCCAGTTGTTTTTTAATGGTTTGTTTACACTCACAACTTTCTAATTAAAACTGCCATTATTGAAGCCATGTATCTTCATATTGCATGAAGTTTCAAGTACAGGTTGTGACTTGTCTCAAAGTCGTTGCAACTAGAGCGCAACGGTCACGGTACTACTTACCTATGACGTCACAGTTTAAAAAATAATGCCTTAGAAACAGTATTAATGATAAACTACTCAATATATAATGAAGAAACCCTTTGCTAAGTGGAAGAATTACTAATAAAAAAACAGTATTTGTGTTTTTGAGGTTCCATTGACCTTACGAGGAATCCTTACAGCTTATATTTAAAAAAATAGGTAAAAACAATGTCCCAATTCAGAATTTGAGGAAAGGAGGGAGAATTACTTTC
This sequence comes from Hypercompe scribonia, assembly GCA_949316085.1. Lineage (NCBI taxonomy): Eukaryota > Metazoa > Arthropoda > Insecta > Lepidoptera > Erebidae > Hypercompe > Hypercompe scribonia. Next base: position 12,452,729 of record OX438986.1, read on the forward strand.
GAGAATTACTCCGGTAACCTTAGTAGATATAATTTTTTAACATGATTTCTATGACGATTTTGTACCACTCCGGTTAAGCTGGATGCATGTGTAAGTAAAACATGGCTATCTCCCGCTTCCCATACCCGTTTCTCTGTCTGTTCAACCGTCCTTACTCTAACTTAGATACTATTAATAGTTAAAAGCAGTAACTATTTCTGTATTACAAATATTTTAACACCTCGATAATGAGACTATAGAGGAATAACTCAAAATACCTCACAGCTCAGTAATTTCTTTTAGTTTAAGAGTTGAATGGTGCCTCTAAGAAAACATTTGTACTCAATACAAAAATCATTACAGTTAAACTACACTAACCCTACACTATGTGGCTTGGTAGATACTATATATCTATGTATAGGAAGTAGAAGCATACATTATTATGCCTCTATTAAGTAATATATGTTTTTACTTCGGTCGGCTCAATAAAAAGTTTGTAACCGTTTAAAAGAGTCTTTTTTTGTAATAATTTGGTTTTAAAATCATGTTTTTACAAATTACTACAACATTAAATGCTAATGAAGAAAATTTAGATACATATATATTTATTAAACATGATTCTAATCAGGTTTTTAAAACTTAATAAAAATTGAGTTCGCTACGGTTGAAGGGCAAGTGTTACTGCTTCCTATGGTCTAGAGTGCTATTATAATCTTATGGTTTTGTACCACTGAGGAGGTAGGTAAGCATGTGGCTAGTGATACTAAATTTCATATATTATTCGCAAGCAAGGATTAAGGTTACAAAATAATTGTTAGGGCAAAGGTTACAGTCGGTGGTCTCAATCAGACAGTATTCTAAGGTGATAAATGACTAGAAAACCTCAGTTGGTATGTAATAAATTGAAGAGTCTAGGTTTAATAGATCAATATCATCAACATCAACAACCTTTTACAATCCACTGCTGGACATAGGCCTCTTCTAAGCAAGGAGGTTTTGGCCTACTATACTGACCAGACGGGTTGGAACAGGGTTTGTTCTAAGTTTTGCTTCTCTTTGTAATGATGTTGTCTTGTATACTTTGTTCCCTTAGTCGCCTTTTACAACACCCACGGGATGAATAGGTCAATAAAATATATAAAAACATCTAATTTCTGGTCCAAACTCGAAATACTAAGCCGTTTGAATGGATATTCAGCGCGCTATGGTGTGTTTTGTATCAGTAGGGGACCATCTGAAGGCCGTAAGTGGCCCCAGGTACGTCATGGTTTCCTTACTAGCGCGTAACTGGTGCCCCACCAACTAATACCCGAGATGGGGTGTTGTTTTTGGTCGGTTCGAGTCCGACATAGCTAATAGTCGGTAATGTCCGGGGGGCTTTCCATACACAAAAAAAGTGTTTTTTATGTAGGTAAAATTTATATCCATCATACCAAGAGCACATACACTGGAAAGAAATACATCAATATTTTCGTTCTATAGTAGATACGTAACACTTTACATTCGTAATCATGGTAGTACGCGCCGTAATACCATGCAATAATACTTCTTGTTCGCGTAGAATAATTAGGTATTGTTATATGGGTGCAATATAGTACGATTTCTAATACCGTAACTAAAGTATAACTCTGTATCTCCATTTTACAGTAATAATATTTTAGTAGCGTAAAATTAGTTTTATTTTTAAATAAGTACGTACAGCAAACTAGAGCAGAGGTTTCGAAACTTTTTCTGAAAGACCACATTCAAAATTTTCCTGTCTTTGTCCGATCCTGGCTGCTACATTTCTGGCTTATTCCCATAAATCACTGAAATATTTTTTTGATAGGTAATTTATTATCTGACTACATTGACAGACACAGCCAAGCTAACATTTCTGTCCTTTCCATCAAAATCAGACACACTTTCGTGGATCCTCACTTAAAACTTATGCAACTCTCATTGCTCATCCCTTTTCCATTATTCCACTGGGACTTCAGAAAAAAAAATCGTGGACTTCTTATTTAGATTCCGAATTTAACGCTACATTTTAGAAACACTGCCATTGCTTGCTTAATATGATTGTCTGCGCTGACGGAAAGGAGATAAGCTTTATGATTATTTAGGTTAAATTATTCAAAGTTATACTTAAACACTCACATACTTAACCATTAATTATAAACATAGGTGTAATTACACACATACGTATTAATCAGCGCGTGCACATCTACAGTCGTCATATTTACGTACCTGAAACAAATACAATTAAATAAAATATGAATATTATGTTCTTAAAGTGCGTTTAAAGGCCACATTGTCATTTTCACTAATTATAAATTCATATGATTTTTAACAGTATATTAGTGACCTAAATAAATGAAAAAAACAAGCATTCTTAGAAATATTATAATACTTCTGGACATGGGGTCTTTCCTTGGAAAGGAGGTTTTATGCTTTTTTAATTGAATTCAATTAATATATATATAACGCTCTAGCTGCTACGATAATTACAAGAGTCGGAAAAAACAGAAACAAATAAAATAACATTTGTAAATGAAACACAATCTTAAATCAACTTATGAACCGTAGGAAATTAGTCTTTCACATTTAATTAAAAATAAAAATATCTTAAAATTACGCTTTGAGAGTCAAAGCGTAATATGCCTACATCTAGACTGCTGAATGGTTTATTTGTTAAGATATTTAAAAATGCACGAAAGTAATATTATGAAGATTCACATATATTGTGTATGACACAGGATGAGGAACACAGCTGTGACAAAAACTTAGGTGAAACTATGGGTAAAAACAAATTGAAAGAATGAGGGTAGGTGTGAAGGTTGTTGAAATGTTTTTATGTCTCATTATTATCGATTTCACTTACCTGTAAGGAAATCCCTTTATAATATTATAATTTTATATTAAACCTTGTTTATAATACTAGCGGAAACGAATATTTGCGTGAATAAAGACATCTATAAGTTTATCAAAAAAAAAACAGTAGCATTCGTGGGACTGCCGATAGAAGTGAAAACGGAACTATTAAGTTGAGAGTAATTAAAACTATATGCAAAAATTATATGAAATTTTTTATGTTTCATATATAGCTATATATAATATATAATATCATATATAATATATAATAATAATAAATTTCATATATAATATATAATATCATATTCTCCATAGCTATAGATATACTATTATCATTAGCATGTCGGTGACGCGAACCGAGGATTTTACCCTCTACCAAAACGCTCAACGCGCCTAAAAAAGTTTTCACTTCAAAAACATTAAAAAGAATATAAAAAAAATACCCTTATATTTTTACTTTTTGCAGTACCAGTAATGTGATATTTAATTTGTCTATATAATATATACAATTAAACTTTACTTTTTTCTTATTATATACATTCTTATTTTTTTTAATCGTTTAACTCCATTTATGACAAAAATAGTCGTATTGATTTTATCTTTAAATATATGTAATAAACTTATAAAAGTACCAGGAAAACAGTAGGCCCTAGGAGTTTAATTGACCACTAGCAAATTTATTCCAAGGGGTCTCCCAACACAATGGTTAAGTACCGTACAACTGTCACACAATACCGAAAGTCTCTTAGAAAAGCTTCACCACGAATGTACAAGTCTCATTGTCCAGTAATAGGCAGTAAGCTTAAACTAAATGTATAGTTCGAAAACAACCTTTTATATGGAAATTAGTACATAGCAATGTAAGGGCTAACTAGAAGGGTTTGATTTACTCGTATTTGCATCAACTATTGTTTAAAACTTACCTATTTGTAGAGTATTGTTACTGGAAATAATGAACATTTTCAACCGACGAGGTTGAATTAACTTGAAGCTCTAGAATGGTGCCATTTACTTTTAAGTATTATAGACACAGTTGCCAGTAAAATTAAAAAAAAAATACATCGTGGGCTTTCTTAAAAGACAATTGAATGTTCTTAATTATTAATTCCGTTTAAAAAAGTTTGAGTAATTCCTATTTCAAATTTAAAATTATCGTTTGTTGTAACGAAAGATAAAGTAACGAGGCATAACATTTCTAATATGATATTGCAAATCGTAGGCTCAACGCATTCGAAACACGGTTATACCATATAACACTCGTAATTGTATCATTAAATCTTATTAAAGTGTACTTATAGGGTGGGCCAACAATTCGTTAGCATTTGAAAAAATCGTGTAAAAAAAATAATATGATATTTTATAAAAAAAAAATATTTACAAGACAGTTAATTAGTTAGAAATTATTTTCTAAAAATTACATCGTCCAAATGACCACCGTTTCGACGTTTTAGCGCCAAATGTGTAAAATAGTCCTTTGACACATTCCACACAAAAGACAAATAAATTTTCATTGATGATCAGCATTTTTTGGGTCATAGCGTCATATAACTCTAAAAGATATTAGTACAGATACGGGTATATCTATATGTACCTTCTTTGTAAATATAATCGTTAGAAAACAACATAACATTTGCACTATGTTAGTTCACATTGTGCAAATACACACAGATACTCATCGATAAATTATTCAGTGACTTAAATTTGCATATTTATTTTATGACTGATATGACTAAAATGAGAAACAAATATTGCCAGTATGCATAATTAAGTACATTCAGCAATTGTCTGGCTTTATATTCAAGGACACAAGACCGTGTATAAGTTACTCCGTGTATAAGTGACCGTGTATAAGATAATTAAGTTTTCCTCACAAAGGCGCTCTTCTATGAGTAATCCTTCTTGTACTTGTTTATTTTTTCTATATTGAGAACCTGCCAAATTGACTCTACTCTGCCTGATGGAAAGTATGAATAGAATCCAAGAGTTGTAGTCACCATACTCATTGCAAATGCAGACAATGCAGTTACCCACACTATGGCGGCCATGTGAGATGCTTTTTCACGCCCCGCTTGGGGACGTAAAAGGCATGACTGTCATTATGACAGTGTAAGGCTTACATAGTTGCCACGATAACTGTCATCCCTGCATCAATGAGCCTCCGGTCTCACACTCACCAACGAAACACGACAACACAGATATTGGCGCCTTAGGTTGGTCTTCTGTGGGAGGGTAGTACTGCGACGGTCGAGCCGACCCGCTCGTGCTGAAATCAGTGTGGCTCTACTACCTACAAAAACTTGTAACTTATAACTTAAGAGTATCAAGCGCTGCCCGTTATCGCCAAGGAATTGAAGTTGGGGTGGAGGTTAAGAGAACGTTTGAGTTCTAGTACAGTCACTCAAACTTATTTTACAAGGCTTTCCTGACCCATTTCCTTAAAACACTTTTGTCAGAGAACTTAATAAATACACAAACGAATGACACACAGTATAATCTAACGGATAATCTATCACATGTCTGATTGTTTGATGCGGAAATTGAACCAGTATCAGTGGGCGAAATAACGACGTAGCTCTTGTTCCGTACCGTCAAATTATATTTATTGCCATATAAGATGCAATTTAATGGAAACTTTATGGCATATAATGTGAATTGTCACATCAAGTAGTGTCTCATGTATATTGAATTTTTCATATGGTGGTCAGCCCTATTCATCCCGTGGGCATCGTAAGAGGCGATGAAGGGAGCAAATAATGCAGAAGAACAAAACTGAAGGAAGAAAAACTTGATTCAAACTCTATAAAAACTCGTCCTGTCAACGTAGTAGGTTAAAACCTCCTTTCTAAATAGAGGCCTATGATCAGCAGTGGACTATAAAAGGCTGTTGATGAGCCACATTGAATCAATTTCAAAGACACTACGGATGTTGGGTAGAAATGGACCCACCTGAGTGGATTAAATCTGTACTGAGGCAGCTGGTAACCGTTTTCTATTAATGTATTCTATTACTTTCTAGAGAAAAGTAAATATAAGAAACTTGATAAATAGACACAAAAACAGAAAAACTTTGGGTTTTAAGGTTAGAGCCAGTTGACTTTAATTCTAGAAACTTGACTTCGTTGAATTGTTTAAGTGTTGTTATCTCCTAAAACGATGGACGCTGAGAAATATAATCATATTTGAATATTTATCCAAGTAATTAAATACTAACTACACCCTACCACACTTTACTTTGCCATCTTGTGGTTGCGTTCATGAACGCCGCTAGAACTATTTTCAGGGGGGTGCACCTACACCTACACATACTCTTAACCCATATAAAATATGGAATTATACTACGTCTTTGCCTGTGAAATTGAAGTTTTTATGAAATAAGTTAACGTATTTTTTTTCTGTGTGTCATACCTATTAATTTAGGTAACCTATATAATATATACATTTTTGCTAACACATTCGCAGTTTGTTCATACTCTTTTTGAAGAAATCAGCTGGAAGAGAGGCAACAATTTTTCAAAGGCATTTTGTACTGTTTCTAAGATAACATTACATACTTGAGTAAAAAATATGTTTTTTTTCTATATATTTTTTTTTGACAGATAGCTGCAAGTGCTCCGCTCTGTACCCTCTAGGTGTCTATGCTTGCGTTGATAAGAAACGAGAAACAAAAGTGACGCGAAAAATAAGTGAAAACTATCTTTGAAGTGGGTTGTGTCTTGTGTCAAAATTTGAACTCAATCAACGCAGGTCTTTAGAAGATTTTGGAATACATACAAACCAACTTAATTTTTTTTGAAATGTTTAGTAAAAGATTATATAATTTATCTTTTTCCTTACCGGCATAGATTTATCTTTGATTTAAAGTGTTAAAGCTATCGTGAGCATAACCAATTAAGTAATAAGGCAGTTATTAGCAATTACTCATTAGCATAGAATAGGGCTCGGTGCTTTCTAGACAAATTGGTGTTTCATAATTGAATGTGGCTAAGATGTTAAGTCTAGGGTCTATTGGGAACTGGTATGTCAAATACTTGAAGCATTTCTTCCCTATGTGCTTTAACCTTTTGAAAAGAGCCGTTTAATTTGTAGTTTATTTATTAATTTAATCTTAATGCAGCTGTTCTATAGGGTGGGCCAAAAATTCGTTAACATTTGAATCTAACATCACTCACAAACATGTTACGGGAGTTTTTAGGACTGATGCTACTGGAATTTGCTGGTCATAATCGTAACACATGCTTTCAACAAGATGGAGCCCCACATATCTAATATGTCCCTGCAGGTGGTCAAAGACATATTTCCGGAAAAACTGATTTCCAGATGAGGTGACATTCCGTGGCCACCTAGAGGTCCAGATCTATCCCCAGCAGACTTCCTTTCATGGGGTTATTTGAAGAATCGTGTCAACATCAATAAACCAAATACACTACGTCAACTAAATGAAATCTCTCTCTCTAAAGAAAATCAGCGAAGAGATGCCGGTGATCTCGTGGTCTCTTTTCCGACGAGTATTCGAAATTTTCTGTGCTCGCTTAGAAGAGTGCAAACGTCGAAATGGTGGTCATTTAGACGGTGTAATTTAAAAAAAAACACTAATTAGCTTTCTTGTAAATAAACATTTTTATACGATTTTTTCAAATATTAACTAATTCGTGGCCCACCCTGTAGTATAACCTAACCGTAGTTAAAATTGCAAAGTTGTAGAAAATGATAATCATCACGATTTGAGGGGTATATTTCTTTTTAAACTGTTACATGTAACAAACGATAAACGTAATTATTATTGACTATTATAATCGGTATTGAGTAGTTTTCTGCAGTTGCGTAAGATATAATCAAATAATGGAGTGCCATCGAGGAAAACCTGTTTAGGATCTGCGCCCGAAGTAAGATCGGGCGTGATGTTAGGAGCCTTATGCTCATAACACTGGATACGGCATTACACCCTTTCACTACGCTCACAAAACCGATTTTTGATTGTATAAGTTCAAATTATTTATAGTAGAAAGTCTACTACTTTAGAATAGCACCTTTTGCATGTTTTTTTAAAATAAGTTGATGTAATTTTACTTTTGGATTTATTGTACTTTTAAATAAGTAAAGATCTTTTAAAGTTTACTTTGGTAACACCAATTAATATTACGTAATTCAACTACCACTAAGTTTCTCATCAACTTGATTTTCAGGTTTCAGTTATGTTTTGAAGAATTAAAATGCACCTTTTCAGTAAAAATATAGCTACTGCACTTCTATCCATTTAGTTGAATACTTTTTGATTGACATTATAAAGATATCAAAGTCGAGAATAGCCGAACTCTATAACAGGCACGTCGCTTTCTATCAACATCCCCCGCGGTGCGACACGTGACTCCGTGCGCGTTTCTTACAATTGTACAAAACATATTGTACGTGCAATAAGATTGGAATATTTCTTTTTTGAAGAGTGGTAACATTGTGCGTCAAGTTTGGGCATTATTTAGGCGAAAATACTTTCTTAGATATATACTTCAGTGACACAGGTTCACAATTATTCTTTAATCCTAACCTCTACTTAGGAAGAGCTTACTTAGTTTGCTTTCCATCAACGTAAAAGTACACTACAGTATTTATTTCACTGCACCATAATTGTCACAATCATCCACATTAAGTCTTTAAATCTCATTTCCTTATTTTTTAATCACATTCACTTTGTTTTCGTAACAAAAATTATCATATGCCCTGTTGTATGAATATTTCTATACCAGAATCGATTGTGCGGTTTAGGCGTAAAAACTTAACAAACAAACAAACTTACAGATTAAAACAAAGTGTTATTTTTACGTTGAGTTACGGTTCTACATTATAATGTTAAGTAAACTTTACATATAAATGTATTAATTTAATTCAATTGTGAATGCATTCATGTAGTAAATGGTTGATTTATGTTACAAGTTTGCCCTATCCATCGTTTCGTACTTCTTCTTGTCCCACTTCACGAGTTTCGAATAACGGTCCCGTCGGTTAACTAACTCGATGTGATAACACAACTGGGCTACCATAGTAGGGGCCCTGCGATAAATTTATTTATTTATTGAGGACAATAAGTGCTATGTACTAGATATTGGAATATAGAATACATAATTCATTGACTTTTGAAGTAAACAAAAGATCAAATTGTCAGACAAAGTGAGAGTACAAAATTAAAGACTTGAATTGTTTTAGAACAATCATTACTAAGCAATTTTCTTCTGCTTGCAATTTGCTTCTCACCGAGTGAGTTAAGTTAGTGGAGTCCAAAACCCTTCTCCGCATAAGGAAGAGAACTCAAAGGGCAGCAATGTAATTCTACATCTGGAGTTGTAGGTGTTTTTTTTTTTATAGAAACCTACCTAAGTGACTCTATTCTGCCTGATGGAAAGCATGAATAGAATCCAAGAACAGTGGTCGCCATACTTACTGCGAATGAAGACAGTGCAGTATGGCACCCTACGCTATGGCGGTCTAGTGAGATGCTTTTTCACGCCCACTTAAAGGATCCGAGATCGTAGTGGGAAGGAAACAGGCGCGCTGGTAATGAGTTCTAGAGTGTCTATGCATATCTGTCCGTGTGGTGATGGTTTAAGAATAGAAAGTGTCATCACTCCTATGAATCCCACGTTAATCATAAGAGCTGACTTCGTCAGTGAACAAACCAGAAAAACCGCTGCAAAGAGAAGGAAATCTTGAAACAAAACCCTATACCAAACCATCTGGCCAGCTTTGTATACTAGGCCAGTCTATTTATTAAGGAGAGGCTTTTGTCCAACAGTGGACTGTTAAAGACATGATGATGGGTGGTGGTATTTATTTACCATCAATCGTTTGTTCATTTGTCAACCTATGTCATAAAACTGCTGGTATGGATAGATTTATTACTAAGATGAAATAGAATATTTTTGAACGAATTCAATATCTTGCTTTTATAGAAGTTGTATAATGTGAATGCAACGAGAACTCACTGGCATATTCTACTTAGTGTTGTTATAATAAAATATATGCTATGGGATTGAACATGTCTTAATTAATTATTAGTCTTAAAATTTGACGAAATGGAATTAAGAACCTCAAATCATCGAGTTTAAGACAAAAAGGTTTGTCTTGTCATTGGGTTTTTTATTAAAAAAAAACTTGAGAACAAGTAAGAATTTTCCACTTAATTGCAGTCGTCCTTATCTCAAATTGTATACTAGTTAGACTAGTATTACAGTTCTTTTGTGGTCACCCTTGTCGCCTAACAAGTTTTTTAAGGAATCTTGAGGATATAATCTGGACATTGTGGTGTGTTTTTTTTAAAAGGAACGAACAGTTATTTCAATGAATAGAGTATCATTGGAGTTATTTTTTTCCTGTTCAAGAGAGAGAGAACAAGCAAGTAACTTCACAAATACACGGTTGGCCCAGTAGTTTAAACGGTCGCCACGCCGCTCTCTACTTCACATAGTGTTGTGGGTTTAAACCTCACATGGGACAACACTGTGTGATCCACGAATGTGTACAAGTATGAAGACAATGCAGTTTAGTGCCCCACGCTATGGTGGCCTATTGAGTTGCTTTTTTACGCCGGGTTTAAAGGACCTGAGACCGTAGTGACAGGAAACACGTGCGCTGGTTCCAGAGTGTCTATGCACATATGTATCTGTCTGTGTGGGCATGGTTTAAGATAAGAAAGTGTCATCACTCCTATTAATCCCATGTTAGTCATAAATCACGCCTGTTTCAACGGAGGGATAGGCAGAGGTATATTAGATGCCCACTTTTCACCAATGTTTTTTCCCACGTAATAGGTAGCGAGTCTGTTACCGCTAATCGGAATGTTTTGTTGACCAGAACCTTGTCCGTCGATTAGCTCCACTTGCAGGTGAGGTTGGCTTGGGGCCCTGAGTTCTTAATGGAATTCCTATGCACTATTTGGTCCAATTACTTGATTAAATAAATAACCTAAGACTGACGTAATGTCATATTTAATAACTTTTTTCTGCATAAAATAATGTTAAAATACAAGTATAGCATATTTATTTAAGAGTAAACACAGTAACTAACCGATTGCAACCTAATGTAACAAAAATACTAAGAAAACATCACCTAAGAGAACAGAAAAGATGTTGCTGATACGAGTATTTCTGTGGGGAATTCCCGTTCATTGCTATAAAAGGAACATGTTCCAACTAGGGTTGTCCACCAGCTTTAGAAATGAGAAAATGAATTTAAAAAAGGAAAATATGTGTAAGATAATGAATAAAGGTTCTACACACTAGAATTTTATTACTTTATTTGGGGTCTTTAAAAATGTTTATTGAATATGTAGAATTAACTATAAAAACCTACGATTAATGAAACTTTTTCACTGTAAAACCTGAATAGAACGGCATTGGCATTTAATGTGTATTTACTTATATACTTCAATTTTATTGAAGTCAATAAAACACTAAGTCCTTAAGAGTTTTTAGTGAGAGTCCATTCTTTTTGCTTCAATGTTAGAAGCACTTTATAAATTGACTTGAATGTAAAATTTAATATACTAAACTTACGTTTGTATGTATTAGGTTAGGTTATGAATGATTATTAAACTGTCAATATTTTTGTTTGTTTTTAAATAAAAAAATATTAGAGGATTTTACACTCCTTTTTTTATAAAAAAGGAATATGATCAACATTTAAATATTTTTATTCTTAAAAATATTTTTTTTGTGTCAATACATCCTTTAAACACATAATAACGTTGACTTAATTTGCATACGCTTCAAAAACCCAAATAAAAATTGGCATAAAGTCAACTAAAATTTTAAAACGATTTATAAATAGATGCTATTTTTTATCTCGATTCTAAACTGTTTTACTCTATTTGTCGTCAATTTTGTTCCTTATTACTTATAAATGCAACCACAATGTACCACAATGAAGCGTTGTAAGATACTCATAGTGTATTTTTATATTTTTCTGTTTTTTATATATTTTTTTGTGTATATTTTTTAAGATTTGAAGTGACAACCCTTTTTTTTTTTAACGTCTGGAAACCCCCTCGGGCCATCAACCCACCGGGGTTTACGGCGGGGTGGTGTGTCGGAATCGGACCGACTAAAACCACACGGTGTACCACTCTGCGTCTGAGATAGGAGGGATCCGGGAACCGCTGCTATTACGACATCCAAATCAAAGTGACAACCCTACTTCAACGTAGTTACGTTGTGATTCCTTAACCGCACATAACACAATCGATATGATTATAACATAATCGATACTGCTTTGTTTCGCATTCCATTGCGTTTTGTTGTCACGGAATTCGTTTTGATGCCTGTCTCTTAGTGTTATGAACTACAATCACGTTGAACATTTAATCTTATGAGTATTTAATCGAAATATATAGGGTGTTGCATGATGTTCTTAAACCATAGTAATTATTATTCACAATTCGCCTAAATAATTATAAATTTTTATGACCTATATTCTTCATTATACAAAAATTCGAATCGGTTCAAAAATAACGGCATTCTAAGGAAACAAACTAAAAAAAAATACAGTACATGTGTTTTCTTCGTACTACAATCCCGGGTCCTTTAGTAAGTAGGGCGTGAACAAGCATCACATTAGGTTGCCATAGCGTGGGTCACCATACTGCATTGTCTGCATTCACAATTAGTATGGTGAACGCAACTCTTTTATTTTATTCATGTTTTTCATGTACCATAGTAGAGGTGCTTTGACAAATCCTTAACAAAAAAAACATAAAAAATAAAACAAATCTAAAATAACTATAAAAAAATTTGATGTTAAATTTCTTACTATTTCAAGAACATTATTGTTTTCAAATGCGATTGTATAACTAATTTAAAAACAATATTTATAAATACTAATTTATAAAAAGTAAAAATTTTTGAGTAATATTAAACAAGACTAATAATATATTAGTTCACGTATAAAACTTAACGTTATTAGGTAATATGATTCATTCAAAGGAAAAAAAACTTAGGAAATACTAATTTCAACATGTTGGTATAATTGTTAATTCAAGTATATGTAATTCATTGTTACACACACACACATACACAACAATAAGCCCAATTTTATTATTGTTATAATTATATTATTATAATAATAATTAAGGATTTATTTGTAAGTTAGTTGATAAACTGTTAATAATAGTAATGTGGATGAAGCGCAGACAGCTAGCGTCTGACAGTCAATCTCTGGATATTCCGTTTGATAATATCTAATGGATATACCTGATTGACCTGTCCGTGTGGTGATGGATTAAGAATATATAGTGTTACCACCCCTATTCATACCGTGGGTGTTGTAAACGGCGACTAAGGGAACGAAGTATGCAAGAAAACATCATTACAAAGAGAAGGAAACCTTAAAACAAACCCTATTCCAACACACCTGGCCAGCGTGGTATAGTAGGCCGAAACCTCCTTGCTAAGGAGGAGCCTATGTCCAGCAGTGAACTGTTGATGATGATGATGATACCTGATTATTTCAGATTTATTAAAAGAGTTAATGCAATTATCAAACCAATACTGCCACTGTTACCAACGGAACTCATTACTGTTCATCATAATGGTGGACTAAGTCCTTTTCAATTTCTTCCAATAAGATGTCTTGGAAACAACCTACATCCCTCATCAGACATTGATCTGTAAACCTATGACTTTGATTGAGCGATAGGTGTTTTGGTTTAAGTTGTCACATCGCAGCTTTCTACTGCATTGAAGGTTGAGGAGTTCACATGGGACTACAATTTGTTTGATGTGACAATTTTTGTTCTGAAACTGGGTGTTCTTTGTGGTCGTTACACGTATGTTCTCCGTGAGGAATATATTCCTAATACGCGAGCTGTGGAGTATATAATTTAACCTGAAATTGTCTGACATTTCGACCAGGTGGCACTAGCAATGGAATCAGATTGACTGTTTTTGATCGTGTCAATTCTCATACAAGTAAGTTCTCATAACCAATGCTATGTTTACGCAATAATAAAAACAAGTGAGTGTACATTTACAGTCACAAGTATGCGGACATCCTTAACATTTGCTTGGAGTGCGTACAAGTAAACAAATATAGTTTTAATTATTTATTTATTAAATTACAATATACACAATTATACATAGTAATTGACTGAAGGGATATTGAGCCGGTGTATTCCTTCACTGCCTAAAAGGTCAGAGTAAGCAAAAACAAAATAGTATCAATTAAGCGAACAAAATTATAAATATTAAAAAAAAGTGAAATACATATTTAAAACAATTAAATAAACCTAACAAATTTAAAAAAAAAACTCAATTTATAAGAAAATAATATTGTTTAGGTATACATTACATTAAAGAATTTCTTATTTCTACACAAATTTAGACGAATGTCTAAATCGTTAGGATAACATGTTATATTGGCTACAAAACCTTGGCACAACGGCGTAATGACCTAGATTTGTATAAAAATTAAAACTTATATGAATTATATTAATCAAATTTAAAAGTGCACCGTCAGGACTCTAACTAGTCTCAGTCGTACATCTCTGAATTACAGACTTCGTTGAACCATACTTTATTAACATATTGATTATTATTATGTCGATTTTGGAGAGATTTGGAGAGATATTTAGTAATGACAGAACATTCCTCATATCTTGTTGATGTGTGTCACGTTTAAGTTTAACACAATAAAGTACACAATGTACTATTACACCAACATCTCATAAAACCTTGAATATATTACCAATAAATTTCATCATTAATTTACAGTAAAAAAAAAACAAAATTTATAAAACTATCAACTGATCGCAGCGCTGCAAACGCTCGCTGAACCGTCGTCGCAGTTGGTTGCGCTTGCGCACCGTGAAAAGGAAAGTGTTCCTTATAATCGTCTGATGTGTACGGTATTGCATACACATTGAGATAATGAGATCTAATTACTTCTTATTGCGTTTATTGTTTTAGAATAGGCGTGAAAGATTGTGTGAAGTGCTTGTTACATTGAGATAATGGTTACTAATTGTATCGTGAAGTTAACTAGACTTTGTGTAATTAAATCACTATCTCCTGTTTTTAATAGTCCACTAGCTGGACATATACCTCACTTTAGAAAAGAGATTTTGACCTGGTACAGGATTTGTCTCAAGTTGTCCTGTTTGCAGTGCCGTTGTCCAATGTTGTTTGCTCTCTTAGTCAGCTTTTATGACACTCGCAGGATGAATAAGAGTGACGATGCTCTACATGCTTAACCCATCACCACACGAGTGGGTAATTAAATGCAATCAAAGATTTCTAATACGATTCCTATAGGGAAATGTTAAGATGTTATCACTGAAAATTTGGATAAATCTAAAATGATACGATTATTTTAATGATTTAGGGGACAAAGCCGTCGGTCCACCAGATGGTAAGTGACTACCGTTGCTTATGAAGATACTCAAGAGATAAAAATAACTCCATTCCTTTGAAAGACCTCTTCTTTTCCAAGGTTAGCCTTATTGTAGTTTTGACACATGACTCGTATTTATATTTTAAGAAAGTTCAATAACCGAAATATGTTAATATACTAACTAATATATATATGACAGAAACACACAGAGATTCTTTTGAACATAAGATCTTATGAGCATAGTTTTAAGTGTCAAAATTCATTGCAAAATATTTGCTTTCGCCTTTTCCAACTCTTATCAAAACAGTGAACATTTACAATCCTCATAAAAATGGTCAGCTACATTTTTGATGAAATCTGTTTTATTTATTTTTTATAAGTATACAATTGTTATACATAACTTAAGACTAATACATACATTATAAATAGTATATAGGCATATAACAATTAGCGGCAAACAATATTAACACAGGTAAGGAGTTACAATTTTTTGAGAAAATTGGCACTAATTTTTCTTTATTTTAAGAGAGCCAAAATGACTCTACTCTGCTTGCTGAAAAGCACGAATAGAATCCAAGTGTTGTGATCCCGATAGTCATTTCGAATACAGACAATGCAGTATGATGATCCACACCATGGCGGCCTAGTGAGATGCTTTGTCACGCCCCGCTTGGGGACGTGAAATGCGTGACGGTCATCGTGACAGTGTAAGACTCACACACTTGCCACGATAACTGTCATCCGTGGACCAATGTAGTTTACAGAGGAAAATAACAATAAAAAAAACATTAAACCAAAATCCGAACGAGAACGTTTTACTGTTTTTTTTTACAGAGGTCTTCCAAAGTGACTCTATTCTGCCTGATGAAAAACATGAATAGAATCCAAAAGCTGTGGCCGCCATACTCACTGCGAATGAAGACAGTGCAGTATGGCGACCCACGTTATGGCGGCCTATATAAATATTGTTATTATTCGTACTATTACTATTACTTTGGCAGAACTTTGCCAACATTGTATAACAAATCTTCAAATACTTAATAGTACTTATTTTAGAATTAGATTGAACATTGAGCATTAATTAGGCGAGCTCATTATGACCAAGTGAAATCGCAGTGAGGCCGTCACGGTGGCTTGAACACCGTTAACACGTTTACAAAGCTAATGTGTACTTCGAAGCAACCTTCGTTAGTTCCTACAAAAGCTGAAGTATTAACTAGAAATATACTTCTAAATATAAACTATTTTACAAGGATTTTATATGGTACATGTGTCATAAAAAATATTTACAATGTCACTTTCTAGTCAGTACAAAGAACTCGTACTATTGTTTCCGTGTGGTGATGGTTTACGAATACGAAGTGGCACCACGTCTATCCCTCCTAAGGGTTTCGTGGGGACACCGCACTGAAAACAGAAGGAAATTTGACGCAAACCCTATAACAATAGATCTGGCTAGGATGCTATAGAAGGCCAGAATCTTCTTAGAAGAGGTCTTTGTCCAGCAGTTAACTACTAATGACCGTCGTTGAAGCAATTTTCAGGGTCGGTCTAATTGTTTCAGTATTCTTGTCTAGGTTCGTGTCTATTACTGTAAGAATTGCAGATCAATGAATGGAGCAGAGAAATCACGTTAGATGTAACCATTTCGTAGTAATAACATAATTATTACAAATTGTAAAGAGATATCTCTTTAATGGGACCACTTTAACGACATTAAAAAGAAACTTTTTGAGTGTGACTTTCAGAGACCAGAGATTATATGCTCTTTGTGGTCTTTTGTTTCTTTTAGTTAGAGGAGTTAGAAGAATGCCTCTTATGTTCTCTTTTCACTTCTTTGGTATTTGTTAGTTTCACGTAAGGCGGAGTAATCCTACAAAGTCTTATTATAGACCATAGGTTACTTTAAAAATTAATTACTATACGTTCAGAATTAAATTTAAAACTGAAATAAATTAACATAGCAATAATAGTTTACTATTAATGATAATCTATATATATAAATGAATGTTTGTCTGTCTGTCTGTCAGTATGTCCTTTACAGAATCGTCAACATTATTTGATCATGTGATCTTCAGCAAAGCTGTTGTGCATGAGCCCATGAAGGTTTCTGAGTTAGTATGGCCTTGTTTCATGTCTTTCCTTCAAATTTATTTTAGTTGATGGCGTAGCAACACATGCAAGGTACAGGTAGTATTCAATAAAATACTAAACACAGAACAGAAAAGCTCTCTGTGTTGTGTGCAGTTGGACAATCTTCTTTTACAGTATAACTTCGTAGTGCGTACAACGGTATGTTGATTGCGGGTAATATTTTATTAATTTTCTCTTATTTAGCATATAATTAATGATGTTTAAAGATAGAGAACCACCTGGTATAGGCAGTATTAACTTTGATAGGCAGATGTTTGTAAACCTGTATTTTAATCACGGCCTTATATTCACTTAAGAAGAGTTTAAATGTTTGTAATTATAACTGTAGGAATATAAATATTTCTGACACCCAAGAGTACAATCTAAATAGTTGAGGTATAAGAAAATAAAAGAGTTCAGCATCGTTAGTTGAGTGCTATGTGTTCCTGACACTCTGGTGGGTAGTGATTTCGACTGTTGTATCAGTAATCGTGGGTTCGAGACCCATTTAGAATATATATTTGTGTGATGAGTACGACCGTTTCTTCTATATCTGTGTGTATGCTTAAGACAGTCTGGAAATCACTTTCTCTCTGCCCTGCTATGCCTAATTTCAGAATAGACAGCCGTGTGTTAGGCCCGTGAAAAAAATAATACGAATCTCTTCGTAAACAGTAAAGGAAAGTTGACTTGCAACACCACTTGTATAAACAGACTTCAACATGTACGATAGCTTCAGCATATCCGTGTGGTGATGGATTAAAAACACGATGTCCCAACCCTTACTCAGCCTATGGGCGTCATAATAGACAAAGAGGGCAAACAACACAAAGAGGACTAAATTCTATATCAAATCGTCTGACCTGCGTGGTTTCTAAAACCTCCTTTGTAAGGAACAGTCTGTGTTCATCAGAGGGCTATGAAAGCTTGTTGATGACGTAAGATAAATGTTGCACAAAGTACCAGATTATCACCAAACAAGGGCACTTTCCCTCTGTAATCACTTGCAGTGTGGTAAAAGATTCTTTTGTAAACACGTTGACCGTTGACATGAAAATCAACCGAAGATTTCCTAAATACAAAACCTTACACAAGAACCGAGCGGCGCTTGTGTAAAGTTCCGTACAAATTTTCTTTTTATTTTAATACAAGGTGACGAGAAGCGTTTCTAAGCCTTATAGAAAGGTGACGATGACAAAAGATGATGAAAACGAGTCATTAGTAGTAAAATAGCTTTTACTACTACTACTACTTTTAATATTGATTTTAAGGTTTTAAACGATCGACTTTTATGTATATATTAAAAAATGTTTTACGCTACTTTAGAACCTTAGATTTCTACATTAGTTTTATTTGTCTGCAAACATTCAACAGCATTCGTATTAAAAAATTCAGATGAAAAAGAATGATAAAATATACTCGAGGCTTATTTAAATAAAATAATAACATGTAAGATGTGACTATGTACATGCTGTCAAAGTATACAAATAACATTCTGTTACTGTAAGCATGTCTGTCATAAAAAAAAATGTTTCTTTGTTGTTCATATGAAATCAACCTATCGCCGTCCACTGTTGAACGAAGGTCTCCCCCAGGAAACGCCTACCATCCCGGGTTTGGGCAATTCGCATTCACCAGCTGCCAGTTTCTTTAAGTCGTCGGTCCATCGCGCCGCAGGGCGCCCTACACTACGTTTGCCCAATTGTGGTATTCACTCTAGTATACTTCGGCTCCAGCGACCATCGGTTTGTCTGGACACATGGCCGGCCCATAGCTAAATAATATAGACATAGTTCATATACCTATAGATAAATTTACTATCGACAATGCAACGGTAAGTAAACAGTAATTTATTGTTATTGTAACGTGATTTGGAACAAAACAAAATGTTAAAATACCAGCTTTTGCCCACGGCTTCGCTCACGAAGAATTTGGTCTGCCACTTTATATTATTATTATATTTTTATATTTTTTTCACATACATCATCTTTGTGGAACTTCAATGGTTTAGGCAACGTTTTTTTCAGATTTTTTCAGACTTAATTGACACGTATCATTATAATACGAACAAAATTACGTAAAATCATTACAAATTGTAGACTATATGTTATTCTGATGTATAACCTATATTACTGTAAAGTTTTATCCAAATCTGTCCTGTAGTTTTTCGTGAAAGAATAACAAACATGCATACAAACTTTCGCATTTATAATATTAGTAGGATTAAGTCACAAAACCAACCGTAAGTTCTCATGTTTAAATCATGACTTCTTAAAAGGTTTTGCAGTAAGACATGCGGTATTCTAAAGCAAGTACGTTAATTATAATATAGTGGCAGCAAGGTTGTGAAACCACAAACAATGGACGTCTATGGGACAGGCGCCCCACGGTTGCGCCACCACAACAATGCTTGATGATAATTTGTTACTATACTAATGTCCTTATTACATAAACTAAAGAGCATGCGTGTGTCTATAGTTTTCAATGAGATATGTTCATATTTTTTTTTAAATGACGTCTCATTTCTTTATTTTATTTATGGTAATAGTACCTTTTTGATTTAACCGTGGGATCGCCATAGTTCCGCACAAATGTATCGAGTCGGCAGTGGTGATGACATGGCCTCACAGAAAACTGGTCTTAAGTAATTCTTTCTGCTTTCTGAAGAAGAGGGAGAGGGGTTTGATAATTGATTAGTCAATCGTATGTCCGTCCTGTGATTGACAAAGGAAGGACACAGGATTACGCAACCTTGATCTTATTCGAGGTACTCAATACTCATTTATAATTTCCTCGTCCTATTTATTTTTCTTACCCACATTTTCCTTTTCTCTCTGTGTTTTGTGAACAATTATAATGACAATTGAAGGTACACAAATAAAATTGGAAACATGTAGAAAAGCTAAGACGTGGATAGTCTTAGAGACGCACGTCTCTACAATGGCTGTACCTTGTGTTCATCTACTGCTTGCTTTAGATGAATTAACATATCTTACAGAGACACTCCAGCCCAGCTTCCTGCAGGAAGTGGTCGAGGGCCTTTTCCCGCAGCGGGTGGAGCACATACCCCCGTCGATGGCCTTCATGGTCGGAGACGACAGGGGGAACGAGGACAGTGTTCCGCCCGTCAGGGAATCGGAGATAGGGGCGGTTGCTCTACGGATCCGCTCTAAGAACACCGCCCCTGGGCCGGACGGGATGCCGGAGTGCTGGCCCGAACCCTCGAACACTTGACGAACCGCCTCAGGCAGGTCCTGGACGCTAGCTTGGCGTCCGGACGCTTCCCTGAGAGCTGGAAAAACGGGCAGCTGGTCCTATTAAGGATACCGAGACGGCCTGCCGAATCGGTAGCGGCCTATAGGCCCATCGCGTTGCTGGACGAGGCGGGTAAACTGTTTGAGAGGATACTCTCTACCCGCATCGTCCGGCACCTCTACCAGGTGGGCCCCGATCTGTCGGACGACCAATTTGGTTTTCAGGCGGGGCGTTCGACGGTCGATGCCGGATGCCATGCTGCGCCTGAAGGCCGTTACCGACGAAGCGGTAAGCTGTGGCAGCGTGCTGTTGGCGGTGTCGTTGGACATCGCCAACGCATTTAATAGTCTGCCATTTAGCTGCATCAGGGAAGCACTCCACTACCACGGGGTGCCGGAGTACCTGAGGCGGCTTGTGGCAGACTACCTTGAGGAGCGTACCGTCATGTACGAAGACCGAGATGGTGTTTTGCGGCGGCGCTTCATGTCTGCGGTGTTCCACAGGGTCTATCCTCGGACCACTTTTGTGGAACATGGGATACGACTGGGCCCTTCGAGGTCATCTTTCCCCCGGGCTGGGCGTAATTTGTTACGCCGATGATAATTTGATCACGGCCCGGGGAGCGAACTTTCAAGAGGCGGCGCGCCTGACCACCACGGGAGTCTCTTTGGTGGTCGGGCGTATTGAGGCGCTGGGTTTGCGGGTGGCCCTAGATTCTATCCGTCTTCGGAGGCTCTATTGTTCCATGGGCCCCGTCGTGGTCCGCCCCCCGACGCCTCTATCGTAGTCAATTCGATCCTCGTACCGGTTCAGGCCCAGTTGAAGTACCTGGGCCTGATCCTCGACGGGAGGTGGCTCTTCGACGAGCACTTCCGACAGCTTTCTCCAAAGATGGTCGTCGCTGCCTCTGCCCTTGGGCGACTCTTGCCCAATTTGGGTGGAGCCAGCGTCGCGACGAGACGGCTATACACGGGGGTTGTCCGGTCAATGGCGCTGTATGGTGCGCCGGCGTGGGCGGTGGCTCTGACCACCCAGAATAGGGCTCGCCTCTGGCACCCTCAGAGGATATTGGCGGTTAGAGCCATACGCGGTTACCGCACCGTATCGACGGAGGCAGCGTGCGCCGTGGCCGGAACTCCGCCGTGGGATTTGGAGGTGGAAGTGCTCGCCGAAGTTTATCGGTGGACGGCTGACTTCCGGGTGGGTAGCGGCATACGGCCCCCGCCCGAAGAGATACACGAGTGGCGTGAGGCCGCTCGTCGAGCCACGATGGCTCGTTGGTCGTCCCGGCTGGAGACTCCTCGTGCTGGCTTTGCCCTCGTGGAGACTCTCCAGCCGGTCATCGCCAAGTGGACGGGGCGGCAGCACGGGACCCTTTCCTTCCGACTGACGCAGGCCCTTTCCGGGCACGGTTGCGTCGGGAGGTATCTGCACTCGGTCGCGAGGACCTGTCACCACTCCGACTGCAGTGAGGACTTGGCTGAGCACACACTGGCAGTTTGTTCCACCTGGGCGGCGCAGCGTGGGGTCCTCACTGCAGTTATTGGAGGAGATCTCTCGCTATCGACCGTCATACCTTCCATGGCCGGTAGCGACAGTTATTTTACCGCGGTCGTAACCTTCTGCGAAGACGTAATTTCGCGGAAGGAGGCGGCGGAGAAGGCCCAGGAGGACAATATCCACTCGGACCCAATTCGCCGCCGGCGTGCCGGGCGGCGGAGGCGCGCATACCAGCGCTTCATGCCGCCTTGAGTGTGGCCGCTGGTGGACGGAACGGGTTTTCCCCTCCATCCGCTACAATGGCCAGCCGCGAGGAGGCGACGTCCGCGTGTGCCGTACGTCACCTAAAATAGAGAGTTTACCCATAGATGGTGCCTGCATTAGCGGGCAGGCGCTAGGAGGGATCTGGATGTCGTAATAGCAGCGGTTCCCGGATCCCTCCTATCTCAGGCGTAGAGTGGCACACCGTGTGGTTTTAGTCGGTCCGATTCTGACACACCACCCCGCCGTAAAACCCGTACATTAAAAGCAAAGGTCAAGACATTCAAACTTAATGTTGACTTAATGGTTCTAAATATTAAAAAGTACAAAACTAGTTTTTATAAATCATTTGAAAATGAAGAATTTAGCTTTTATCATTCAATTATTGCATTAAGTTTGTACGTTTGTACTATAAGTAATGATTATAGCATTTATTACGTGTGTATACGTCTTTATTTGTGGCTCTAAAAAAAGCGAAGTTTTAGAAGATACTGATATGAGTTAAAATCATTGTTTTAATGACGTCAAAATAAAGAATTGTCAAAACTTTCTATGGATTTTGACATAATTATGCTTCAAACTTTATCTTTTACCAATATCGAATGAGGTTACGTGTTAACATAAATAATATTGCATCTGGTTTTATGAAATATTTAATATTCAAATATTAAGAAGTAATTTAAGTTAATGTGTAATCAAACTTATGTGGCGCCTAATACGACAGGTGTATTTGCTTATAACTAATGAAATGGATACCGCCAGAAAGTAGTCAAGCATCCATATCTTTGAATGCTTTAGAGATATTATCAGATAAATATTTTGTCGTGATAGCTTTACGTATTCAACTATTAGACGCTAACGCGTACATAAAATCAAAACAGTTATGTGTGCGATGAGAACTATATTCGGCAAAACCAATGCAATTCGAATTAAGGTAGAAAAAGAAGTAACCATCTATTTTTTCTTGTGAATTTTCTTTTAAAGTAAGGTTAATAGCCAAAATTATGGTTGTTTTATTTATTTACTTTTACTTCCTGTAAATAATTTACATGGCATGCGGCGGATTTAATGCCGCAAGCATTTTCTTCCAGTCGACCTTTGAGTGATGCAGAGATGTGTGGCAGGTGTAATATTGGAGCTAGAGACGAGGATTATTTAATTTACGTATATATACAAATATTGTACTATTTGTATATATATATATATAATTTACATATATATACATATATATACAAATAGTTCATATTTACATAATGGAAAAGGAAGGTAAAAGTTCGCTGTTCTTATTCAACAGAGAATTTCTTTGTGTATTCAATACATAGATATTTTTTTCACAGTTGGCCACAAATTTACGAAGGAGTTCTTTTACAATTAACATTAAAACAAGTATATAATAATACAGTATAAATTGCCTACGTTCACAAACGTGTAGCTTACGCTACACGCTTATCTCATAGCCACATACTACATACGAAGTCTAATAGCGGGCGTAACTGTGGGCCGGTCGGCTATTTGCCTTATTACGGACAAAGTGACCATGTACAATGGTCGAGACATCTTTATCTTGAGCCCTTAATGTCTATGATTCCCTGGTAGTAATACCGTAATAGAAGTGAGATAGATAGTAACATTATTGTCGAGGACATTAACGGGTGCCCTGAAGAAATAAACGTCCGTATTGGGAATATATCTTGTGTTGCGAAGAACTTTACAAACATACAAGAAACGGAGACATAGAACACATAGACTCAGAACAACAATTGACCGATCACCCAATGTGTAGTTCCGTCTGGAATTGGAACTCACAACACTCGTCGGAGTAGAGAGCAGAATTGCAACCGCTTCAACCACTACACCATCCGTGCAGTCAAATTTACGTACTTGTTTTGTCGATTTGACTATAATGGTTAAGTTATGAATACGTTTCGTATTTTGTGGTATATTCTAAAGGCGACTGAATTTTCCAAAGATTAGATATTTTATATGTTAAGTTTTACTCTTCAACTACTAAAATTTCAAGTTACATTCATACATTATCTATGTAACTCATGTTCTGTTCATCGGTTTTGTTAAACAACCACATTATCTGACACACACAATCCATTTTAGAAATATATCTATGGATAAATCATAAGATTACATTCATAGCCCTTGAGTTATCTGTCGAAATAATGACGGTATAAACCAACCATTAGAAACGCCATAGATTTAACGGAAATGTTGTAACGTTGCTTAGGAAGCGCGCTAGACCAGGAAACATGGTTTTATTCATGCAATTATGTTTCTAGTATCCTAAGACCTTACCCTCAATAGCCGAAGATCCTTATTGATGGAATCCAATAAATTTGTTTTATGACGACATTCACTTAATGCAAAAATGTGTTACAGCGCTATCTGTGGAAGATAGCCGTAACTACTTGTCCTGTATTACGCAATTAAAGTTGTCGTAATAAAATTACTAATACAGCCAAAATCTTTGGACTGAGATCTGGTCTGTCTTTTTTTTTTGTTTTGCATGTAAAGTATCTTGATAGTCAATTTTGACTGCACGATTGGCCTAGTGGTTTAAGCGGTCGCCACGCCGCTCTCCGCTTCGCTGTGTTGTGGGTTCAAATCCTAAATGGGACAACACTTTGTGTGGTCCACAAATTGTTGTTCTGAGTCTGGGTGTTCTTTGTGTCCGTTTCTTGTATGTTTGTAAAGTCCCCCGCGACACAGGATTTATTCCTAATGCGGGAGTTGTCTTTTTTTTAAAAAGAAAAAAAAAAAAAAAAAAAATTGTGTTACACTATGTTAATAATGAATTTAACGAAACCTCTTTTTAAAAAGAAAAAAATATCTTGGCGGCAAAAGACATCTTAAAAGATTTTCTATCTATGGTTCACACAATAATGCGATGCAATTCCAACCATACAATGTTACTAGTGCGAAGTGTTTTAAAATTTAAATTTCCTACTTTTTATTTTAATCGAGATAATATAGGCCTTATTCGTATATCAGATCAGCGTATTCATACAGCTACTGGAATTTCTGATATCTTATTATTCCTAAAGTTAAAAAAGAATGACATTTATCTTTGCTATGTATTTTTATTGATTATAAGAAAGGTCTTGATAGTGGTTCACAGAAACTAAACATTTAAACAATGACCCATTCAGAATACATCGTTTTATCAAAGAAATGTTAAAATAAGCAGTTAGACGACAAAAATTCTTAGTAAAATTTGAAGTATAGAGTTTATGGACCTGCATATTACTATAATATTTTATTTTTTTATACATACTTTATGCACATTAAAAGTGACTAAGGTGGACTTAATGCGATAGGCATTTTCTACCAGCCGACCTTAGCGCGATGCAGAGCCAAAACAAGATAGATAGACAGAAACTAAAATGTGAATTTATGAAAATAAAAATAATATGTAGTTAGATTTTTACATACACACACATACAGATACATATATAGATACAATACAATATATAGGTAAAATAATTACACACTGCTTAACATACACTAGGCTACTTTATAGCGATCTGAAAGTCTTAAGATCTTGATGTCGTAAAAATAGGTCTTCCCGGATCCCTCCCATCTCAGGCGCAGAGTGGTACACCATATGGTTTAAGTCGGTGTGATTCCAACACCACCCCACCGTAGGCCCCGGTGTGGTGGCGGCCCGAAGTAGTTTCCACACGTTACAAAAAGGGCTACTTTATGATTTTACTTAAAAATTCACAACACTAATAGCGTTACGTCTTACGCTATAATTTATATTTAAATCCGAGATTGTTGAGTTATACCCATTTGTCTGTATTATGATAGATTAAGAATACATAGTGTTACCACCCCTATTCATCCCGTGGATGTCGTAAAAGGCGACAAAGGGAACAAAGTATGCAAGACAACATCATTAGAAATAAAAGAAAAACTTGAAACAAACCCTATTCCAACCCGTCTGGCCAGCGTGGTATAGTAGGCCAAAACCTCCTTGCTAAGGAGAGGCCTATGTCCAGCAGTGGACTGTGAAAGGCTGTTGATGATGATGATGATGAATTAATTTGAACTAAAATCTACAAATCTGCCTCTCTCTACATTAGCGGCTAAATGCAAGACCAGCTTCTACTATCTGCTATTATCTAGACTGTTTCTACCTACCGAGAATTAACTATTGACTATTGAGTTAGGTTTATTATCAAAGAAAAACTAATGGCAATAGTAACGACTTCCTGGCATACCCTCACAATCACAACCTTAAATTTTACAATTCTAATAAAAGACATCCCTACGACATGATACTACGACGTTTGAAACGTGAAGGATTCTACTATACAAACTTACAAAACATATAAAAAGACCTTATTTCAATACCGGTAAGGATTATTTAATTTTGTCTCGAACGTATTCCAAAAACGTTTATATACTACAAAGACAATATTATATAAGCGGTTAATGACATCCGTATACCGTTGTATTAAGAATCAAAATGGTTTGTAATTACTGTAAGCATGATTAGATTTCATAGGGTGTTGGTACACGCGTGATTGAGATCGTCTAGAGATAAGCCAGGGAATGTCATTGTCCACAAGGATGCGAGAATATGTGTGCATTTCCATTTATCATTCCGGTCCGGTGAATAAAAGCAATACATAGAAAAATTGCAGAAAAAAAATACATGTAAGCTTGGTAAAATATCATAATGTAGTTAAAAGACGAAATAAACGCTTCAAAAGCTATTGGAACCCCTCGTCTGTTGTTATCCCTACTTTCGGAGTTCCCTGAAGCTGAGGTGGAGGTGGTTCCCTGAGCTGTACACAAAGAATGGCAACAAATTTGTGCTTGGGTTGCAGGTTGCCATAAGCGGTGGTGGCCACTTTACTCTGATAAAGCTTATAGCAAGCCAGATAATGTCCACATAATTTCATTTATTTAATGTTATCGATAGTTTTCCAACAATTGTAACATTGGTTAACGGCTGCTTCGGTGATGGGTTCGATTCCTGGGTTGAACCAAATGTTTGTATGATACGCAAATATTTGTTTAGGAATTTAGGTGTTTTCTATTTATAACATATATGTATTTACAAAAAAAATATAAAATAAATAAAAAAAATATAATACTAATACTAATAATAATACAATACAAGTTTTGCTTAGTTTGGGACTAGATGGCGTTTTATGTCAGGTGTCCGAAATATTATTAATAATATTTTTATTATTGATCCTTCAGGCTTATTTATACTGTACTGTACTGTACTGTACACTGTACTCAAATGAGTACATAATGTAATATATTTAATTTAAATTCCTTTAAAATTCGTTCACCCAAATAAAATAGCCGATTATTGGCAAGAAAACGCATTTCATGTCTTCGGTTCGTTACCACCAACATTGTTCTCAATTATTGAGTGTGACAACCTTTTTCGTTTAGAAACCTTCGGGTACGAAACTGACGAAGGCATGACGAAGCGATTACTTTGGAGTCGAACGTAATGCAACGACTCGTGTACTTGGAAAAGAGAGAATCCTCCTTACGTCTTGAGACGCTAGCGGAAGACAATAAACCCTGGTTAGTGACCTTGATTGCTTACCCGGAGATAGTGGGTTCGATTCCCACCTAGAACTCCTGAGATTTGTTTAAAGAGTAACTATGATCATTTGTGTTGTGTCGGGATGTAATTTGTCCACGATATATACATAATTAAAAATATTTAAGTGTGTTTATCAGAAATTTGTTTAATATTGTACAGGTTTTGAATAATTTGAAGTCAAACGGTCATGTGTGAGACGTAAAATTATTATTATTAATAATAATAGCATAACACTCAGCCCCGTGATGGTGACAACCCCAGCTTTCTAAGAAATTTGAACAAAAGCAAGTCTCTCACGTAACATAAGGGACGTGCTAGATAACAAAAGATTTTTCTACCACTGATTATTTAGTGAACTTTGAACTGCTGTCACCACATGTGGTGATTCTTAGCAGCGGGATACAGAACCAGTTAAAAAAAAACAGTGTTGCTTGTAATAGTGGTGTTATAAACATAATTTGTTCCTGTGCTGACGGATTGAGAATATAGAGTCTCAACTCGTACGCAAAACGACATCACTACAAAGGCAAGTCAAACTGGACACAAACTCCATACTGAGCTGTCTGGCCAGCGCGGTATAATAGGCTAATACCTCCTTTCTAAGGAGGGTCTAAGACAAGGAGGGAAGTAATAATGTACTCCTAGCTGATCTCGGCCACGGTGGCCAATCTCAATGCACAAGTTCGCAACTGTCAATCAAGAGGTCTCGAATTCGATTCCCGAGTCAGGCCAAAAAGTGTTATAGAGCTTTTCTGATTATGAAGTTTGGTTCTTGACCACCGTGCGTCGAAGACCACCGTCGGTCCTGCGCATGATCTGTACTCGGTCGAGTCGAATAGCCGTCCCATCGGATTGTGTGAGTGAGGGAACAGAAATTGCACCTGTGTTTGTGCACAGCCTTAGTAAACAATTATCTTATTATGCTATATTAAGGTAGTAAAGTAGTAAACAGACACGTCTAAATATCACATTGGTAAACTATAAACTAGATTATGCATATTATTATAGATTCTGTACTGTAGTTATCTGACTGATAAAATACAAAAAATGTAAGAAATACTACGGTTAAAGGCCGTATAAGTGTATTCTTCTTTTTTTTTATGGCACAGGGGCACACGAACAACTGATTACCGTCGCCTCTGTAGTTTTTTACGCACTCTCTTGAGGATATAGGCGTTACTTCAGGAAATTCACGAGGTGACCCGTATCTTTCTTTCAATAAGTCTGTTATACATAGACATGATATAAAGTCACACTTGTTAGCCAATATGTTGGTAAAAAAGCAAATCGAAAACTAGACTGCGTGGGTAGATGGACTAATCTCTTGTCAAGTAATTTAACTTTACGTATATGTGGCCTGCAGCCAAACCAACTCGTTTGTAGAGCAAACGCTTTAGTGACAAACAAACTATTATGTATGGTAAATATTTTAAATCAATCCAAGATTCACCTTGACTTTTCAAAGTTGGGTACATGACGACGCACCCACGCTCCGTTGACCAACATCAATCAAAGTAATTATTAATAGCTAATAATTGAGGTTATCAGCGATTTTAAAAGTAAACATGAGATTACGATACATGTTTGTTTCATATTTGTGTCTTTTTTTTTTTTTTTTAGCTTGTGGGAACCCCCTCGGGCCGTCAGCCAACCGGGCTTACGGCGGGTGGTGTGTCGGAATCGGACCGACTAAAACCACACGGTGTGCCACTCTGCGCCTGAGATAGGAGGGATCCGGGAACCGCTGCTGTTACGACATACATCAGCCTCTTTATGGTTTAAGTAGCAAACGATGAGACGAGTCACCTTATATTAAGTTTAATGCCCCTCCTCCAGAATTAGAGTGAGGAAATGCATTACTAAACTTAACAAATTGGTTTAACACAATAAAAGAATAACTACAACATTTAAAGTCAATAACTGATATCAAATCACAAAAAGTTTGATAGTTAAATCAAAAACAAGGTTCTATGTTGCCCTGTATGTTTTTTGTTTTTTTTTTCAACATTAAATATTTTTTGTTTTAATAAAATGTTCAAAAATTATCATGCATTCAAAAACGTATATGACAAATTTAAATTGCTTAACAATCCGGCAATCATTAACAACAGCCTTTAACCGTCCACTGCTGGACATACACCACTCTCCTCTTAGAAATGTCTTGATCTCATTTACCACAGTGGCTAGACATATTGGTATTTTTTTTCTATATTAAGAACCTACTAAACTCTGCCTGATAGAAAGCATGAATACAATCTAATAGTTGTGGTCACCATACTCATTGTAAATGCAGACAATGCAATAAGATGATTCACACTATGTCATCCTCCTGAGATGCTTTTTTACGCACAGCTTGGGGATGTAAAAGGGTTTGTTTCAATTTTTCCTTCTCTTTGCATTACCGTATTTTGTTTCCTTAGCCAAGGGAAGGATAGAGGTGGTAACAGTCTATATTTTTAATCCGTTACCACACTGAGAATAACACACAAAACGAATCTGGCAATATTTTACTTACTTAGAATACCTATAGCTAGAATATGCATTTTCGTTGACAAAAGAATTATGATCTCTTCAGAAATTCGCATCAACGTAATGTGTTATTCTCTTTATAACATGGTAGGGTTCTCACGAGAATATTAATCAGATACCGCAACTTAGTATGCAGTGGCAAATGTCTCAGAGAGCATGCAAGTTTTTTTTTCTTTTTGCAGACAAAGAATTGCCGACCGATTCAAACAAAGTCTTACGTTAACACAATGGTACAATATGTCATACACTAATTTAGAAACGTTTGTGTTAATGTCACAGTTATATTGTGAGTCTGGTCATTTGATAACATCCTAGTTCTGATTTAAGCACTAGAGCTTTCATCTTCAAAGCGAAAGTATACGGATAGTATAAAAATATTTTTAAATTATTAGTAGAGGTATTTCAGATGTATGTTAAGTTAATAAATTTTATGCAAGATGTGTTCGCTGCTGCTATTTTTTGTGAAGAAAATAAAATCTTGATAAATATATATATATAAAAAACATAATATATTTATATAACATACAGTTTTTAATTGAGGTTATGATACTTATTACTTCATTATTACGTCATTAAAAATACTTAGTAAACAATTAGATTTATTATAAGTAAAGATATATTAAATATAGTTACAGTATTTCTATTTTAAGTAATGTATTATCTTAATATATATGGTAAGAATGCATTTTAGTGCCAATAAATCTGGAAGAAATCTAACATCACTCCGAGTATTTTCACATACAGACGAACACGCAAAAATGCATTCCAAATAAAAAATGTTCAAAGAACCGCATTACCGACTGACACCGATAACATTCCTCAGTTATTTTAGACGTTTATAGAAAATCAAAACAAGCTCTTTTTCTGCCACACACATGTATATTGTAAATACGATTTCGCATGCGTTACGATTGTTAAGCAAACAATTGTCGTACGCCCGCATAAAACGCATGCTTAGAATTCTCTACGCTAGGTATTATTGATTGTTTGATTAACGAAAGGACACACGTACCAATACAGTATTTAATGGAGTCATGAGCTTAATACATAATAGGCTACTTGATTGAGCCAGGAATTTTAATTACACTTCATCATCATCAACACTCTGCTGGACATAGGCTCCTTAGAAAGGAGGATTTGGCCTACTATACTACGCTGGTCAGACGGGGTTGTGTCGACTTTGTTACAAGTATTCCGTCACACACACTTAATGTTATTGTAATAGGCCGAGAATCATATTCTTGCTTTAATAACATCTAGCTGACTTTTAAAATACTATCATATACTACTAAGTTATGGCAGTTTACAAAATACATTCCTGCCTCATTAGGAGCCATCTGTTTAACAAAATGTCTCTCAGTCGTCTAGGCTAACAAAGAATGTGATTTTAGTTGTGAAAAAAAATCACATCTAATAGTACACTACTATCAAGGTTCCTTTACGCAAGCGTGTTTTTATCGGTCGATAATACTGGATACATATTTTATAGGTAGTAGAACCACGCTGTTTTCAGCACAAGCGGGCCGGCTCGACTGGGGCAGTACTACCCTCCCACAGAAGACCAACCTAAAGCGCCAGCATCCGTGCTGTCGTGTTTCGTTGGTGAGTGCGAGACCGGAAGCCCATTGATGCAGGGATGACAGTTATCGTGGTAACTGTGTAAGTTTTACACTATCACGATGACTGTCATGCCTTTTACGTCCCCAAGCGGGGTGTGAAAAAGCATCTCACTAGGCCACCATAGTGTGGGTCACCATACTGCATTGTCTCTATTTGCAATGAGTATGGTGAGCACAACTCTTGGATTCTATTCATGCTTTCCATCAGGCAGAGTAAAGTCACTTTGGCAGGCTATTAACATAAAAAAAAATACGTTATTGCAATAGCTGTTTTTAGTACTTTACGCATTAGGACGACTAGTTACAAACCGCTGCGCTACTAACGATGCAATAGAAGTAGGATACCTCTGTCCTACAATGACACATCCGATATTATCGACCGGTAATAACGCGCCTGTGTAAGGGAGGATTTATACTAGATTTTGTTAACGGCGACCAGCTAACTACACATTGTAGTGCAGTATGTCCGTAAACACAGGTGCATTCTCTGTTCCCTCATTCTCACAATCCGATGGAACGGCTATTCTACACGACTGGAGGGAAATTAAGTGCAGGATAGACGGTTTTTCGTGCTCTCCGAGGCACGGAGGTTAAGACGCCAACTTTCAAGCTCCAGACTGTTATTAATATTTTCTGTAATCAGAAAAACTCAAAAACACTTTTTGGCCCGACCTTTGAATCGAACTCGAGACTTTTTGATCGGCAGTTGCATACGTTTACTGCTTTTTTTTTTTGAGTGTGGAAACCCCCTCAGGCCGTCACCTTACGGGGGTTTACGGCAGGATGGTGTGTCGGAATCGGACTGACTAAAACCACACGGTGTGCCACTCTGCGCCTGACATAAGAGGAATCCGGGAACAGCTGTTATTACGACTTCCAGATCCCTCCTAGCGCCTGCCCGCATACGCTTACCGCTAGACCAACGACGTAATCAAATAGTGTTGAATATGACAAGTTATCAATAGTGATTTACCAAACTAGTTAAACTTTACAAGCAGATGTGGTCTGCTCAACAACAGAAATAGAACATTAGTGAGAAATTATCTTAAACGGTAATGTGAGTTTGTTTGTTATGCTTCTACCTTGTAAGTAATCATTTAAATTACCATGGAGTCTCTTGAAACGTCGGCAATAAATGCCTGATAAAAAACGTAGTACGCATACTCTGTAAATACTAAATCATTTCAAAATTTTGAGGTCACTGTAAGTAAGTCACTGTCACTGTAAGTCATTCCAATAAAAAAATTAACTTTCGTTAGGAAGAAAGAAAAAATACCTTATTCTAAGAGTATCAAATAAACTCAACGCTGTTTAACCCTCTCACTGTAATAGTGACGTCAACAAACAAACAGTCACGTACCAAACAACACAGAGTCACAACAGGATTAAGAAAACATGTAATAAAACGAAACCTGATACACTTTGAGCAAGCACAATAGCTCTAACATCAAATAGTTAAACAACAAAAGACAAGACACGACCAGCACAATGTACCTAACGGTTGGTCGACGACAGCGCCATCGCTGTCGGGGTCGCAGGTTCACTTTTCAAGTGCTGTTAAAATTGTAAGTCCAGCATTACCGAGATGTAAGTATGGGTTTCCTATTTACTTAGTTATCTTGATGAAGCTCTCAGAGCTATTTCACTAATAATAGAGAGATAGGAATCACAGATAGGTTGTTGAACCCGCGATTAGTCTTAGTCAGACGCTCACAAACGGTGCCTTTTTCTAAAAAACTAGTGGGAAACCACACAATTGTCAAAATATTATAAAGACTGCACGGTTGACCTAGTGTTTTAAATGGTCTCATCGCCGCTCTCGTGAGCGTTGTGGGTTCAAACCCCACATGGGACAACACTTTGTATGATCCAAAAATTGCTGTTCTGAGTCTGGGTGTTCTTTGTGTCCCTTTCTGGTATGTTTGTAAAGTTACCCGCGGCACAGGATTTATTCCTAGTGCGGATGTTTTTTTAGAAAAAAAAAAAGAAAAGTTTATTAATGTTATATGCTAAATCTACCAGTTGTTCATCCGAAAACTTTGTGTACCATTAAATAAGGATGAAATAACCTGAACGCATTCAAATCTCTTTTTTTTTTTTTTTTTTTTTTAACGTGTGGAAACCCCCTCGGGCCGTCACCCCACCGGGGTTTACGGCGGGGTGGTGTGTCGGAATCGGACCGACTAAAACCACACGGTGTGCCACTCTGCGCCTAAGACAGGAGGGATCCGGGAACCGCTGCTATTACGACATCCAGATCCCTCCTAGCGCCTGCCCGCCAAAGCGGGCACCATCTGCGGATAAACTCTCTACATAGGCGACGTACGGCACACGCGGACGTCGCCTCCTCGCGGCTGGCCATTATAGCGGGTGGAGGGGAAAACCCGTCCCGTCCACCCGCGGCCACACTCAAGGCGGCATGAGGCGCTGGTATGCGCGCCTCCGCCGCCCGGCTCGCCGGCGGCGAATTGGGTCCGAGTGGATATCGTCCTCCCGGGCCTTCTCCGCCGCCTCCTTCCGCGAAATTACGTCTTCGCAGAAGGTTGCGACCGCGGTAAAACAACTGTCGCTACCGGCCATGGAGCGTATGACGGCCGGTAGCGAGAGATCTCCTCCAATAACTGCAGTGAGGACCCCACGCTGCGCCGCCCAGGCGGAACAAACCGCTAGCGTGTGCTGAGCCGAGTCCTCACTGCAGTCGCAGTGGTAACAGGCGGGACTCAATTCCCTCCTGGCGACCGAGTGCAGATACTTCCCGAAGCAACCATGCCCGGAAAGGACCTGCGTCAGTCGGAAGGAAAGGGTCCCGTGCTGCCGTCCTGCCCACTCGGTGATGACCGCCTGGAGAGCCTCCACGAGGGCAAAGCCAGCACGTGGAGTCTCCAACCGGAATGACCAACGAGCCATCGTGGCTCGACGAGCGGCCTCACGCCACTCGCGTATTTCCTCGGGCGGGGGCCGTATGCCGCTACCCGCCCGGAAGTCAGCCGTCCGCCGATAAACTTCGGCGAGCACTTCCGCCTCCAAATCCCACGGGGGAGTTCCGGCCAGGGCGCACGCCGCCTCCGTCGATACGGTGCGGTAACCGCGTATGGCTCTAACCGCCAATATCCTCTGAGGGCGCCAGAGGCGAGCCCTATTCTGGGCGGTCAGAGCCGCCGCCCACACCGGTGCACCATACAGCGCCATTGATCGAACAACCCCCGTGTATAACCGTCTCGTCGCGACGCTGGCTCCACCCAAATTGGGCAGAAGTCGCCCAAGAGCAGAAGCAGCGCCGACCAGCTTTGGAGTAAGCTGTCGGAAGTGCTCGTCGAAGAGCCACCTGCCGTCGAGGATTAGGCCCAGATACTTCATCTGGGCCTTAATCGGTACGAGGACCGAATTGACAACGATAGAGGCACCGGGGGGTGGACCACGACGAGGCCCATGAAACAAAAGGGCTTCCGTCTTATCTAGGGCCACCCGTAAACCCAGCGCCTCAATGCGCCCGACCACCAAAGAGACTCCCACGGTGGCCAGACGCGCCGCCTCTTGAAAGTTCGCCCCCCGGGCCGTGACCAATGTGTCATCGGCGTAACAAATTACGCCCAGCCCGGGGGGAAGACGACCTCGAAGGGCCCAGTCGTATCCCATATTCCACAGGAGTGGTCCGAGGACGGACCCCTGTGGAACACCGCACGACATGGGCCGCCGCCTCAGAATACCATCTCGGTCCTCGTACACGACGGTACGCTCCTCAAGATAGTCTGCCACAAGCCGCCTCAGGTACTCTGGCACCCCGTGGTAGTGGAGTGCTTCCCTGATGCAGCTAAATGGCAGATTATTAAATGCGTTGGCGATGTCCAACGACACCGCCAACAGCACGCCGCCACAGCTCACCGCCTCTTCGGTAACGGCCCTCAGGCGCAGCACAGCATCGACCGTCGAACGCCCCGCCCGAAAACCAAATTGGGCGTCCGACAGATCGGGGCCCACCTCGCAGAGGTGCCGGACGATGCGGGCAGAGAGTATCCTCTCAAACAGTTTACCCGCCTCGTCCAGCAACACAATGGGCCTATAGGCCGCCACCGAATCGGTAAGCCGTCCCGGCTTCCTTAATAGGACCAGCTTCCCGCTTTTCCAGCACTCAGGGAAGCGTCCGGACGACAAGCTAGCGTCCAAGACCTCCCTGAGGCGGTCCGACATGTGGTCGAGGGATCGTGCCAATACTCGGGCAGGTATCCCATCTGGCCCAGGGGCGGTGTTCTTAGAGCGAATCCGTAGAACAACCGCCCCCACCTCCGATTCCCTAACGGGCGGAATATTGTCCTCGTTCCCCCCGTCGTCTCTGGCCATGAAGACCATCGACGGGGGTGTGTGATCCACCCGCTGCGGGAAAAGGCCCTCGACCACATCCCGCAGGAAGCTGGGCTGGAGTGTCTCTGTAAGGGGGGGGCCCGACGTGCGGAGCTTTTGTCGCGCCGCACGATAAGGGCGACCCCAGGGGTCACGATCGAGACCCTCCAGCATCTCCTTACGCTTAATTTCCTTGGCGCGGCTGATGGCCAGCTTCAGAGTTTTCCGCGCCTCTCGGTACTCCTCATGAAGCTGGTCTTCCCCGCCCTCTTCGCGGTGTCGCCGCCGACCACGGGTGTAGGACCTCCGGGCACGAGTACAGGCCGCGCGGAGGTCCGCCAACTCCTGGGACCACCAGTAAACTTCCCTCCGTGGAGGCCGATAACCTCGTATGCGGGGCATGGCCGCATCGCAGATTTGCGTAATCGCATCGCGGAAACGACCAGCCCCCATGTCGACCTCCTCGATGGGAGCCTGCGGAGACAGCCAAGAGTGAATAATGGCTGCCTCCTCCAGTAGGTCCCTATTCAGTTTGGCTGTAGCCCACCGCGGAAAGCGAGAAGAACGCCGCGCCGCGTGACCCCTACTGGGGCCCCGGGAGCGGGAGAGCTCAAATCGGATATAGAGATGATCCGAGAGCGTCTCAACCTCTTCCAGGACACGCCAGTTCCTTACTCGTGCGGCGAGGGCAGGGGTAGCGAACGAAAGGTCCACTATCGACCCTCCCTGCTGTCGCACGCACGTGTTGGTGGAGCCCCTGTTTAGTAAACAGAGGCCCACCGAGGCCGCCCACTCCTCTACGGCCTCGCCCCTAGCGTCCGTCCTGGGAGAACCCCACGCAATGGACTTTGCGTTGAAGTCCCCCAGCACTAAGACGTGCCCAGACGTTAGACGCCGCATCGAGGTTTCCAAGTTGTTAAGGAAAACCTCGAAGTCGTTCAAACTCCGGTTGGGGGAGAAGTATACACCATATACAGTGATCCCCCCCCACTCGGCAGCAACATATCCAGTGCCCTTGTCTCTTAGCGACAAGGGCGGGGAATGAGTCGCCGTGGAGCCGACGACTGCCACGGAACCGTCCCGGTCACCCAACCAGTTTGGACGGGGAGGAACATAATAGGGTTCCGCGGCTACGGCAACACCGATCGACCACTGTGCCATGGTTTGCAGAAAAAGGTCCTGCGCCGCGGCACAGTGGTTCAGGTTAGTCTGGACAAGGAGGTTGGAGACTTGGGCCATTACTCGACCGTCTCTACAGCCTCCTCCATGGGCGACGGTATAGACGCACGAACGACGTCAGAAGCAGCCTGGGCCGACTGGCTAGCCCCTGACGCCTGCCGAGAACTGCGGGGAGGTTTGCAACTCCCCTGCCCAATCTGGTGATTGGCGGGTTTGTTACCCGCCGCACACGCGGGGCAGTGAGGGGCAGCAGAACAATCTGCCGCCTTGTGCCCCGGTCGACCGCAGCGGAAACATAATCCGCTGCAGTCGAAACAACTGACGCACTTGGCGCGTGTGTGCCCCGATGCCAGGCATTTGTAACACCTCATCGGTCTCGCCGCCAGGACTGTGATCCTAGCGCTCACGAAACCGATGAGCAGCCTGCCGGCGTCGCCCAACATTTTGGCCGACGCTACGGGACAGCTGACCCACACTGCGCCAAGTCCTCCTGGACCGGGGCGGATGGTGCCGACCCTAATGTTGTCCGTGTTGCAACCCGTCTTCTCTCTTACTGCAACACGGACATCCTCGGCCGTTATGGAGTCGTCCAGGCCCGAAATGCGCAATTCTGCGCACTTGGTGGGCCTGGCGATCTTGACACCATCAGTGGCTGTAAAAATTCCCCGCAGCTTCTCGGCGAAAGAGTCCGCCGTCTTAGCACCTTCAGCCCCAGGGAACTCGAGGACTCGAGCTCCCGTCTGGGCGAGGCGCATTCTAACTCCCACCGTCCCGAAGTCGTGTGCGAGACTGTCCCGGGCCTTTTTAAAGATAGCCGCATAGGACAGCCCACCATCAGCCGCCCCCGGTGACATGGTGACCACCACTGCCGCGGTTTTGGGCGCTTGCAGTTTGCGCGGCTTCTTTGCGGTGGCCACTGCCACCGATGGCGACTGCGGGGTAGAGGCTGCTATTTGTGCAGCCTTCTTACCCCGCTTTCGGGACTTCTTAGCCCCCCCGACTACCCGCCAACCATCCGTGGAAGGGGCAGATGTGGAGGGAGCACTTGTTGAGGTGCCAGATACAGCGGTTGGAGTGGGGAGCGGAGGGAACTCCGCCCCAGCCTTTGCCGCTGTTTTGGGCCCTGGCCTCGGTGCGGGCGTCCGGGCTGTTGCCTTGGCCGCCTGCCGTGCCCTCGGAGCAGTTGCAGGAGCAGCAGAAACTGCTGCCGCCGCCGCGTAGGACACGCGACCGGTCGCAACGGGAAGCGATGCTGACACCGATGCAACCTTCGCTTTATGGCCCGCAAGCGGCGGCCGGACAACAGGAGCTGGCGGTAGCCTTGCCTCCAGGCCAGCCAGACGCCCGTCCATCATGCGCCATACTGCATCGGTTATATGGCGCAGATGGGCATCAGGAATGCCACCGAGGCTGGAAGAGGGGGCAGGCTGAGACGGGGACGTGACCGGATCCTCTGTCGGGCGATGCGCCCGGAATTGGGCGAACTGAGCGCTGAGCTCAGCCACTTGCCCCGTCAGGCGATCGTTGGCCGCCTGGAGCCGAGCCACATCCCCGATGAGGGTATCCACGACCCCCGCAATAGCGGAAGAGGAGTCCTTAAGGGCTTTCACAAAAGAGCCCTTAAGGTTACTCGACTTGGTGGCCACTTTGTGAATGATGGCCACCGCCGCATTCGCTCTCTCCTGCATAGACGATGGTGTTTGAGGAACTGAATCCCCCACCATCGGGTCCTTTATTTTTAGCAGGAGATCCGCAATCTCCTCCTCCGCCAAAATTTCGCCGTCTGCCCTGACCCGTCTATAGGCTTCCGCCTTGCAGAAGACGGAGCCTGACGGGGCCGAGATCGGGGTTCGTGACCTCCCTCTGCGGCTGCTTGCTACCTTAGGAGGTAGCATCTCCTGGGATGTATCGCTTTCGTCATCCCTGGAGCGTCCGCGTTTTCGGCTGTCACACAGCTCCGTCTCCATGAAGTCCAGCACGTCGGTCCTCGCACTGAAGCTTCCGCTCGTGGTAGATCTGGAGCGTAATCGCTCCGATGTTCTTCGGCTCCCAGCAGCTATAATGGCTTCTGGGAGCCCCACCGAGATAGGCGTTTCAACCATTACGTCTTCCTTATTAGACGAATGTTCGCCCGCCCTTGCATTTCCCTCCTTCGTACTCTCCTTCTTCTTCTGTCCTTCCTTTTTATTAATATTTATTTGTAAAGATTCCATGTTAGACCCACGAGAGGGGGAGAACTAAAGGTCGACCCGGGCAGAGATCCCCCAATACCCGGGCAAGCGTAGATTTATGCCCAACCGAGGGGTCCGCAGGTGCCTCGGCTGGGAGTGCGCTTACGACTGAACAACCCATCAGCCATGCATCCCCTGGTCACGCACCAGAACACGGGATTCGGGGTAATTTTTTATAGAGGTTTTCTTCCTCGCAGTCCGGGCGGCTAAGCCAAGACCCTCGCCCCCGATTGGAGTCGCGAGACTCCAACTCGGGACTACGATATGTCGACGGCGGCACGGAGACTACGTCTCCTGATGCCTGCTCGGTGGCAGTGTAAGTGCACACCGAGCCCGTCTTACTTTTCCACCGCTGAACGGAGGAACACCGACCCTTGAAAGGGTCCCACCATCATGATTTTTTACCGAGGTTTTCCTCCTCAATGCTCCGAAGAGCGAAGAACCAACAGAGGATCCGACAGACACGCCCGCTCTGTTGGACCAAGTCTCGGCCGAATTGCCGAAAATGGCTTCCTCTTCGTGCTAGAATATTAGCCGTTGGCAGTGATGAACAACACCATCGCCAACGTTTCCAGGGTGCACCACGTGGAGGTTTTCTAGCCCAGCACCCCACGCATTCAAATCTCTACTTTAAGCTTTTGTCTTCGAATGACCTGGTCAGATGTCGTAAGTTTGATTTAGATGTCACATACTCGTATATAGAAACGCACACGCTCGCCTTTTGACCACAAAGAAGCCATTTCCACATCAATAATTAATTGTGTGATGACCATGGAGATATGTCCTGTATCTGGGTATAATTCAGTATTACCCATACTCAATTTCAGTGGTTATAGATACTAAACTTTTATTTTATAGATAGAGATGTATAAACCATCTAATATTCCTAATCTCTAAAGTTTTAAAATAAAAAAATAATGTTGTAATAATGCTCTTATTTACCATTTTGGGGTTATTACAACAACAATGATATTCTGGCATTTAGATGATAAACAAAACAGTTTTTACACACACTATATTCGAAAAAATTATTTATTCAATATTATTTACTTCAGTGTCCCCAAGTATTTTCATAAAATATACGTTTTTTTGTTACTTCTAAACATATACTCATCAATTTAAAATGTAATTATATTAATAGACTTCAAACATTAATACTGCAGAACAAATACACCCACTCGTTTATACATCATGTCAAACCCACTGGTTTGTGCCGGGGCATTCAAAGAGCATCTTAAGGCTACAACCTTGTCGATATGTTTCTAAATAAGGTCTAGGCTTAATAGGCCTAGTCTCCCACACGGAAGGCCCAAGGCCTGATGGTGAATAGGGCCAAACATAAGCAATTAAATCCATTTGATGGTGCGTGCATGGATATCGGACATTTTAAAAGTTTTACTATTTACTCAACCATTTATAGACATAACATTTATATACATTCTTCAAGATCTTTGTATTCATTCAAAATATTTCAAACCTCTTTAAGCTTCAATAGTATTCAGAAACTTAAATACTTTACCTATTTAAATAGTTTTTCGTTGTAATTAATTTACATAGATCAAAATTCCAGCCAGTCAAGGAGGAAGCCCTATATAGTACTCA
The DNA here is from genome assembly GCA_949316085.1 of Hypercompe scribonia. Taxonomy (NCBI): domain Eukaryota; kingdom Metazoa; phylum Arthropoda; class Insecta; order Lepidoptera; family Erebidae; genus Hypercompe; species Hypercompe scribonia. Next base: position 12,494,164 of record OX438986.1, read on the forward strand.
CGTGCAATACATCTTTTATTTTTGTCCTGTGCGACAATCTCAACGGATGCCGTCGAACGAATCGACCAAAATCCGCACACCGTCTCGGCTACCAGTAACTGGGGAACCAGACTGTGTGGAAATCTCAATGTTGTTTTTTCTGCCCCCAAAAGGGCGTGCACAGTCCGTAGCGCTCGAGTCTTCTAACGTGAATACATCTCACACATCACCTTGATAATAAGTAGTATTGATATTCTAAAGAGAATGGTTTAAGTATAATTTTAAATGAATTTTCGAAACATTGATATCATTTAACAATCAATTATATCTCTCTCTCATTGACTAAATCAGTTACAATTATTTAAAAATTAATTTTATCATACACACATACAAAATTTTATTCACGTCATAGACAACCAATTTTACACGCTATTTATAATAATGTTAATTACACCCTAATGTAATTTATATAAAGTAAGATTTCGTACAAATACTTGCAGGTTGCTATATCCGGGATACCTAAATTAATTGTTTTAGATTATAAACATTTTATTACATTTCGTAGATTGTTCCTCAGTATAACTGCCCTTCTGCCAATGTCATTAACATGCATTGCGCCAAAGAATCTTAAAATTATAATAATTCATTAAATATTTTAAAATTCGAATCAACTTGTCTTTGATTAAAAATTTAAAAACAAATTTTTTTTTTCAAAATCTTAGCAGTCATTTGGAAATTCCAGCCAATACTCTCTAAAACAAAAGTGGTAGATTCACAGATAAGTAATAACGATAGATCAGATAGGGCAAGTATGCACATGTCTCGGGCGCGACCTGCCCTGTACGGTACTCTAATGGGACGTTGCTCCCGTGCCGGCCAAACACAACGAGTTGGATAGGTAAACTTATATTTATGCAAAGCAATTTTGACCGTAAAAGATCTTAAATAAAATTTCTGTATTTATTTATCCGGATGGATTAAGAATATGGAGTATTACCAGCCCTATTCATTCTGTGGGTGCCATAAGAACTGACTAAGGGAGGCAGGAACAGCACTGCGAAGAAAAGGCAAACTTGATTCAAACGCTGCACCAACCCGTCTGACCACTGTGATATGGAACACCAAAACCTTTTCAAGGAGTGGCCTATGTTCAGTAATGGACTATAAAATACTGTGAATGATTTATTTTAAACCTCATTATAGTTTTGCCCAAAAAAAGTGTAGGTTTGGCATTAAGATTAAACCAATCGGTAGCTACCATTGATGTAGCAATAAATTATTCTATTTCATTTTTAATTATCTAAGCAGCTACCACAGTATTGATTACTACATGTTTTAAACGAATCAAATAACTTTAAACGACATAGTAACTCATGAAATTAAATATGCATAGATATAATACAACTCAATAATGAAATAAAATCAATCGGTCGAACAATATAATTAATATAACCTTATACGTACAAACATTTATATGTGAAGGTACATTTGATCTAAATATTAATAATATTTCCTCATAAATCAATGATACGATTTCAATCAAATTAAAGTAATAAAAAAGTACCTTTTCAAGAACTTCGGTTCGTTTTTTACGTATCATTGGTATTTATTGTTTGGCGGCGTTTTTTAAATTGTTGTCAAGGACAGTCCTAGGAACTAACAATATAATTGCTCACATTATGTCATTATCGTTTGATATATTTAAATTTAGATTCATATACATTGATGACCATGTAATAATAATAACTCTACACAATATTGCTTATACTATGCATACATACGCGTACATACTCGTAAGTCCGTTGCCGGGCAGATATTTACATAATTTTATATTGGTTTGAAATACACAGCGCTTGAGACATAACCCTCAAATAATTTATCTCTAGATATCATACTAAATGATTACTTAATCAACTGATATGTCTAATGTGAAATATTGGAAAAAAATAGTGTCCAATAGTTAATACCTTTGCACTGTTTTCGTGGGTCAGCTGTGATGTCATTGTAAACGTTCAATTTGTACGCACACAATCGTTTTATAAAACTATTATATTCAACTTCTCTTTTAAAAGTGATGTAATATTAGAATCATAATGTATTGTGATACTAAAATGTGAAATAACTTTTCTGAAGCACGTTGTAATCGTAAGTAATGATTACAAAAGCAACCTGATTACTTGATTTATTGAAGTCGTTTCATTTGTAAGGCGACTTTATCCTAAAGCTTTGGTTAATTAATGTATGCACGCAACAAGAACAATGAAATAATAGTTTATGATTTAAGTGATCGAAAAGAGCCCGAAGTTTTGTGGCGTAATTGTAAAGTACTAGGAGAGCATGATTGTCTGGTATTAGGTAACTCGGTAGCTAATGAGGTAACTTTAGTTTTAAAGGCTTCCATATCAAGGCCGCCAATTAAATATTTATTCAGATTAAAATCAAACCGTCTTAAATAAAAAAAAACTGATATACGTAAAATCTCTTAGGTTCTTGATTGTTATGAAAAAATTGTGCAGTTAAATAATTCACAAAATTATCTTATAGAGTGTACGTAAATAACAAACATAACATCACGCCTGTTTCCCCAGAAGGGTAGGCAAAGATACATTAAACACCCACTTTTCGCCAATTTTTTGATCCCACGTAATGGGTGGCGAGCCGATTGCCGTTAATCGGGATGATTTATTTACCAGAGCTTTGTCCATCAATCAACAGGTGCACCACTTACAGGTGAGGTTGATTTCAGACCCTTAGTTCTTAGTGGAAACCCTATACGTCCACATAATGTAAAACAATACATAAAATACAAAACTTAACTCACCATCGTAAGAATCCGGAATATATAGTGGCTTTCCGACCAATTTGCCCTTCTTTCCAGATAACGGCACCGCCTCCACTCTCCTGTGCGCCTCGAGTACCCTATACAGAAGCACTGGCCTATCCTCCCCCTCAAACTTGACCACTCGCGGCAAAGAAAACTTATCCACGAATTCTTTTAATGTCATCACTTCACTACCATCGTCTTCTGGTTCAACCGAACCGTTTCTTCTCCCTAGCAAGAAATTGTCCGCCCATTCCGGCGCATTTGGTCTTCGTTCCAGATAATCTGGTCGTCTTTCACTACTCCTCGGCTTGTACCTTGGAGGCCTATCCCTTCTTACTAAGGCTTCATTAGCTTCAGCTAACCACCGTGTGACTAGCCTTTCTCTTTCTACATCTAAGTAGCGAGGTTTGGACGCATCGCAGGCGAACCTGGCGGCGTCAAAACAGTACTGGGGCGGGGGTGGACGGATCCGAGGAGGGAAGAAACGGGGTGGGACGTAGGGCGGATGTGGGGCATAGGCCGGCGGCGTCCTCGGCCCAGAGCCCTCGACTGACGCCGTTCTATACATTCTGTCAGGCCATTGATATTGCTCCCTCCACCTGTAACAAAAAAAAATAGTAGTGAGTATTTTGTCAAGACATTATGTATATTATTTCGTTCGCTCCAAAACTAGCCATAACACTGTTAATAAAAAACATTTAATTTTAATTTTATGTCAGATATTCTAAACTAACTCCTGCTCTTTTATTCTGAATCCAATTAAGATCCGTCTTTCCCTGCAGTTTTACTTGTTTTAAAATCATACAATCAAATGGCGGTTGAATGATCTTAAAATCGCTTTTAACTAGCAAAAAAAGAAATAGTCTGTCACCTAAACGTATCGTGTTTATTTCAAAGTTTTTTTAATCTTCATATTAATATTCTACTATATACCGTTCCTTATGTTCTAAAACCGGATAAATCAACAAATAACTAAACATCTAAGGAAAATTACTAAATACCTCTTTTTTTAATCAACTTATAACACATGTCACAACCTGTTCGAAAACAACCAATTAATCACTAAATACTTTCTTATAGCCAACAGTAGCCATCGCTAGTGATGCAATAGTTTACAGATATAACGAGCCGCACATATGTATTAACAAATACCTACAAATATTTGAACTTAGATCCGATACTGGCAAGTATATTTATTACGTAAATATTAATAGCTTATTTACGTCATTAAACTAGCTTACTTGGACTATTACAGAGGAATGAGACCTGATATCCTATAGGCAATATAATTGCGTGATTTAATCGTGAACGTATTTTTTAAATTTCTGTGATATCATAGATTTAAATATTTATGTCCCTGAAGACGTATTTTTATGGAATACAGGTAATTGTTAACCTATTCAATGGACCGCATACCTATAGAATACAGCTGGGTTGAATAAAGCAAGGAAGATGTGAGGTAGAATGCCATGACACATTATCTTTAGCTGAAAATAATGGTCCTAAGAAATAAATACTTAGTTAACTTTAACGTCTTAAGAAGAAAATGACACAAAATAGAACTACAAGAACAGAATACGCAGTCTACCTTCATGAAGGTAGGTAGTAGAGCCACGCTGATTTGTGCTGAGCGGGCCGGCCCGACCGGGGCAGTATTACCCTCCCACAGAAGACCAACCTAAAGCGCCAGCATCCATGTTGTCGTGTTTCGTTGGTGAGTGTGAGCCCGGAGGCCCATTGATGCAGGGGTTACAGTTATCGTGGTAACTGTTTAAGCCTTACACTGTCACGATGACTGTCATGCTTTTAAGTCCCCAAGCGGGGTCTGAAAAAGTATTTCACAAGGCCACCATAGTGTGGGTCACCATACTGCATTGTCTGCATTTGCAATGAGTATGGTGACCACAACTCTTGGATTCTATTCATGCTTTCAATTAGGCAGAGTAGAGTCACTTTGGCAGGCTCTTAATATAGAAAAAAAAAATGTAAAACTTTGTAATCTTGTTCTAATTGCCCTTCATTAAAGGTCTAATATCGCTTGACCACTACAATAGCTTGTGACTTTTCATTCCGAGTACTGAGAAAACAATGTGTGAACAAAATACTCCTTAACTAAGAATATTCCCGTAGTTTTTCTTCTTAGCCAACAATTTTCCTATAGTTTTAATTATTGCAAAATATCCGCTGTAGTGGGCAACAACGTACAATTTTCTTAGCAATCTCCATATAAAGGTGTTTCCCATCGGTAACTAGCCAGGACAAACGTATATCAATGATGTTCACACGACGATAGCCGTCGACGGCATAGAAGGCAATATTGTGTATGTGAAGTCTAAGCTATTATTAGTATTATTAGCCAAAGATTTTTTTGTGAATGTAGAATTCTAGTAACTTATGCTTTAGTGACTTCCATATACAATGAAGCAGAAATACATATAACACAGTAATATGAAGCAACCACTTATTCTGAATCGCGGCACTGTCGACAGGGAGCCTCAACGCACTATTGTCTTTGGAGCTACAGGTGCCATTTTGAGCTTTATGGTACATAAAAAGAAACAGAAAACATCAGTAGGTATCTACAATAATTTTTCAACGACTACATACAGTTTTATCCTTATCGTTTGTATCGTCTGTCGTTGTACAATCGCGAATATTAACAACAACGACGAGATGCTATTTATTTCTTTCAAAGTACAAGCACGGCAATTCTACTATCCAGGTTCTTTAATGCAGTCTTTATTGCTTCAATTCTTTTGTTAGATTAATAGTAATGTCTTCATGAAGGCACATTTACTGTTGAGACTTTCACATTTTTATTGCAAAATAAGAATTCACAGATTTTCTATTCTAAGATCTGAGTAATAATAATTGTATAGGAAATTGATGTTCTGTGGGAATTATTTTTGATTGGTATTTTTTTATTTATAGTTTTTGGTGATGTCTTTCAAAGTTTTTCAACAAATTAATTGATGTATTTGTGAGAAACTCCTTGCCGATCTCGGCCACGGTGGCTAGTCTCAAACGGGGACCAGCCATCTATGCTAGACATATTATAGTGCACAAGTGTGTGCGCAAACACTGGTGCACTCTCTGTTCCCTCACTTCCAACACTGAAATGGGACGGCAATCCGACACAACTGGTCAGAGATCAGGCGCACGACCGACGGCTTTGCGTGCTTTCCGAAGCGCGGAGGTTAAAAGTCCATCTTTATTTACACTATAATCAGAAAAACTCAATAACACTTTTGTAGTCCGACCCGGGATTCGAACCTGAGACCTCGATCAGCAGTCGCATACACAAACCACTCAACCAACGAGACAGGCAACGTATTTATATAATTGTAATAAATAAGTATATTCTGTAGTTATTTTTTTAATTCTATTATAATAGGGGATCTTCCCAAAAAAAAAAAATTTCTGAAATCACCATTGATGACAGCGACACTATCAGCTAATGCTAGTTACTAATATTTTTTCAGTAAATTTAAAAGGACAAATCTCAATCAAATGCTTCTATTAAAAGCAAATAGACACATTGAAAAAATAAGTCGATGTCCCCACTAATTAAAATTCAATGAACAGTGTCCAAACACCTGCTCGCGTGATACATTTACTCCCACATTAAAATATGAATTTTAATAACATATTTTTAAGGTTTAATATTCCTGACTACACAGAAGTATGACAAGTCAAGTTTATGAATAAAGCCAATTTATAAGTACAACTGTCAAATTCAATTTCGCTTGAGTACTCGACCATAACCCTTTACAATAATGATATAATAAGTTGTACAACTGGTTTTTCAACCGCACAAACAAGTTGGTTGTTCGTATCGTCAGTTTTTTTAATGATTGCTCTATTTTTTTTTTTTGATAAATCCTGATGTAACAATAGACTTTTTGTGCTGTATAAAAGTAATTAATTTTAGATCAGATATGACTGGAGGTTATCTAACTCGAATTGAAGGGATTACTGTCTTTAAAGATTGAAGTCTTCGTAGAGTTTGTTATTGGAGTTATATTAAAGACGAATTTTTTTTTAGAACATAAAAACAGTAGATAGATTTTTGATAGATTGTGGATAATAATCTTTTTCTGATTTAATTCGTAGACTTCCATTGAGTGAGTAGCCGTTTGTTCGTTATAGTTAAACTTTCGTAATTTTGTTATTTTTCCGCCAATCAGATCTGTTCAAATTGGGTATAAGCGCGACAACACAGGAGGTAACTATACAGCCTGTAGTTCTTAAGAACTGTTGTTGAAATACCATTGGGTTTACTGGCTTTTCGGATGTCAAGTAACCGCAGCTCCACAAGGATATTACTTTGCTGAATATGAATATCCAGGATTGCAGGGTCGAAATAGGGAGTAAAATTCTCATCCATGAAAACTTTAACTTAAACATTAAACGTTTAACATGGATTCCACGACCGAATTCAAGGCTTTTTCAAATGACAAAACTTCCTCCGGGCAAAGCTTAGTAAGAGTGACTCGCAACAGGTAATTAATTTTTTAGAGGGCGAAGGACAAACGCAGCCAGATATTTGCAGCACGAGCGGACAGGTTCTTGAGGCGTTCGTAGGTAGAGAAGAGGAAATTTATCCTGGAGGTTGGAATCCCAGTAACTGTGCTAAGAAAAACGTGAGAACATAACTGAATGAAAACAAAAAAGGAAAAGTTGTTTGAGGCCTCGTAAAACAGTATTTCAACGAGAAAAGAGTATACAAGAACACCAACGCTACAGGGAAAATTTTGCAATTCAAGGAGTTCACCTCCAGACTCAATTTTTTGAAGAGAGGAATGAGAAATTCTAAATCTCACAATAAATTCTTCGGCTTAATCCCGATAGTGCCATCAGCAAAATACCATACACTAAAGAGGCTGTCAAGCTAAGGGCAATAGGAGACGCAAACGAAGTTGTGTAACATAAGAAACTTAACAGTCATAAGAAATGTATTTCATGTGGCAAATCTTGTAAACTCAGTGTGATTGTATAAGAAGTCTATCTGCTTTCTTTTCTTAGTAATCCAATAACCTGAAAGTACCTGGAATCATTTGGACACGTAAACTGAAAATCTATTGTGTATCTCTAAGTGTGTAGCAAAATAGTGCTTTGTGTCAAAGTTAACAAGTATCAGTCTTATATAGCAACAAATTTTTAAATACGACCGTCTAAATTGTGGAGTGACCTTCTTACCATAATATTACTTCTATCCTACTAATATTATAAATGCGAAAGTTGGTGAGTATGAATGTTTGTTATTCTTTCATGAAGAAACTACTGGACGGATTTGGATGAAATTTTACAGTAATGTAGATTATACATCGGAATAACATATAGACTACAATTTGTAACGATTTTATGTAATTTTCGTCGTAATATAACAATACATGCCAACTAAGTTCAAAAAAAACCTGACCGCTGAGAGTTATCTTGACGTACGCTGCCTAAACCATTGAAGTTACACAAAGATGATATACCGTAGGATTGATTGTATGTCAAATTCCACGGAAGCGAAGCCACGGGCAAAAGCTACTTTATTGTTGACTGATTTCAAGTTCAAATAGTAATAAATTATTTTGAGAGCAAAAGCCAAACAGAACATGAATACTATACATGATATGAAACATCGGTATCTTCCTGTAATTCCCGATTCAACTGAGTACTAATATTCTTAGATAGTTTTGAGAGTTAACCATAATATTAGAAACTCAAACGAGTCTTTTGTGTATCTGGGTTTAATTTATTCCCATTCTTACGAGAATGGCATGGAAATTACCCTAAGTCAATCATTTTCCTCTGGCTTTCGACGTAAATTCAAAAGATCTATATAAATCAAAATGATGTAAATATAAAATGATTTTTATGGACATCTCAACAACTGTCCAGTGCTCTTTAAAATTAATTAAAATAATAATTGTGTATTAAACATTCATTTACACTAAATCGATTCACTGTAAAGGTTTTCATTCTGTAGGCTTATTAATTTCAGCTTGATATTTCTATACATTCCTAAAAATGCGGTCTAAACAGACAAATGGTTGATGTGAATCTATGATTTCCTTGACTTCTGAGATTCGAAACTATTAACGGCGAAAATACTTAAAATTCTGAATAACTGTAGTGATTATATTGCCAACATGATGTCCACTAAACTCCTTTCAAACACTATGATTCAGATTTAAGTTTAAAAAATAATTACAACAGTTTATAAAAAACAAATGTAAAATAGGTATTTTCCTTAAATGATATATGTATATAATATTTGATAGTTTTATCTTTGTTAGTTTTATGTAATATTTGATATCTCATGCTATACAAAAAGCCCACAGAAATTGTTGTCTCATGATTGAATTGACCTTTTCAGAGCGAGAACATTTACGAGTACTATCAAATAGTACTGTATTAGTTGATCCGTGCGACCTTGTCTGGATCTCTCAAAACAAGTAGGTTTGCCCCATTTTTGCAACATTCCTATCGTCATAGCTAGCATTTATATAATATATGTTAAGAATAACACATATATTTAAAGAATTATTCAATTCAAATCAGCAGTTACAAAAAGATTAGTGCATTCAAGCAAACAAACCCCTACACTTTATCCTATTAGTATAGAGTGTAGGTAAGCCAATTAGCTGTAAATACAGAATCCTGTGCAACTTTGTAACAAGCAGTAAGTTCTACCAATTTCCTATCCAATTCTCTCCCCTTTTCATAGATTCCCACAACCTATTTTGAAATTCAATACATTTATAATATTACTTTTTAAGACTCAACCAACAAAATAAAAAAATAAATGAAAAATAAATGTTATAGGCAACCAGCCACACAGTCTACGACACCACAATCTAAATTGAATTCGACCAAAATAAAAACAGCCGAGCTATGTGAACGAACTTCACCATTAATAGTATGACCAAATTGGGAAGCTTGTTCGTAAAGAATTAGCTCTGGTCAAGACCACGTAGCTACGTCACGACTTTGGTTAGGAACTTTTAGCGATAGAGAAATATCTTGGAGGGAAAACTTCCAATTATGTTTTGTAAATATGAAGCTATTTAGTTATTGACAAAAGATTCTGTCCAGATTCAATAAGTAAACATATTTTGCAGTTAATAGCGTGTCTGGAAAATGGTCAATGACAGAGGATTTAATATTCGTTCGGAATTTGTTTATCAACCGAGGTTAACCTTTTCATATTACGTCTACTTGGCTTTCGTTAATATTTATGTGTTTATTTTGCTATTTACGATCGTAGTTTGAGCAGTTTCTTAACTGAATTAACTGTGTATTTTCTATTAAATTTCGTACTGTATAATGAGAGGACTTCTCTCTATAAGTATTTAATTTTGACTATAAATAAATGACATATTTATGTAAAGAAAGTAACATTCAGTAATTTCAAAAGCATTATATATAGTTATGTTTAGTATCATAACAGTGTAGGCAAAATATAACTATTGCAAGATCCACTAGTATTAGTCGTAGTATAGGGTGGGCCACGAATTAGTTAACATTTGAAATTATCGTATAAAAAGAGACTGCGAGATCGCCGGCATCTCTTCACTGATTTTTTTTTTAGTTGACGTAGTGTTTTTAATTTTTTGATGTAGACACGATTCTTCAAATAACCCCATAAAAAAAGTCTGCCAGTCATAGATTTGGACTTCTTGGTGGTCATGAAATGTCACCTCGTCTGGAAATTAGTTTTTTGGTAAATATGTCTTTGACCACCGCCAGGGACTCATTGGATGTGTGACAAGTGGCTACATCTTGTTGAAACCATGCGTTACGATTGTACCCAGCAAATTCCAGTGGCAGCGATCCCAAGAACTCCCGTAACACCATGTTAGATTCAAATATTAACGAATTCTTGGCTAATCTTATTCTTTTAAACTTTGTCTACCTAACACTTAAGACAGATTAAATACGATTACTAAACTATAGAACCGGTAATCCGACACGGATATTAGTACAAAGCCTAAAAACAACTAACAAAAAGTTCCTTTGATTCATGCGCTCCTAGTACCAAAAAAGCTAAACCATTTGATTGACACTTTAATAGAAACAAAAAAGCCTATTACATGAAATAGGACACACAGGTCAGGGACCTTTTGATATCATCATAATCCTTCCATATTTAAAAAGGACACGTGTGATGATAGTCATAAATAATGGTGTATTGAATGTCCTTTTGTGTGTGGGAATTAGATTCCTCTGTACGTTCTGAGGGAGCATTCAGTAGGCGACACCTGGGGTTCTTGAGTTCCAATTATTATGTTGATGAGTGTCAATAATAGGTTTTACTATCTGTTCCCATGTAGGGGGTTAAATAATGTAGTAGTGGGTTTTGTTTTCGAAGGTCCGTCGGTTTAGGTGTTTAAGTTGGCTTGTGTACGCTTTAGCGGCCCAAGAAGTTTTGCACCGATTGAACCTTAATTTTGACTCGGTATACAACACAATTCAAAGATGATTTCTATCTATTTTTACAGCCACAATGTACCACACGCTGTGAAATGTACAGGTGTAAATAGTACAGTTGATAATCAATTATTTTAACTGTGTTGTCATTAAATCTAGTTACGGAGTAAAAACAGTTCACAATTATTTACTTTGAATTGTTCTCTTCTAAAAAATACGTTAAAAACTTGTAAATTAGTAAGTAATTAAAGATCATTTATCATTTAGGTTAAAACAGGTTTTTTTTAATATTTATTTACGAAAGTAAGACATCATTATTACTATGTTAGAAAAAGTTAATAGTTGCGTTTTTGAAATTTTAAAATAACTTTAAAAAATACTCATGTGTTGGTGTCTATCTTACAAAGGCAATATTTGGTCATTGTCACAGTCAAAACAAGTTATAAAATCGAATGGCATGTCCATAAATAACAAACATTACGTGACAAGCATTTAAAATAATTAATTTTCGTCACGTTCAAAAACGATAGAGACTTTTTTTTAAAACAATTTAAAAATGAGTCACAGATTCAAAAATATGTAAAAGAGGAAAAGTACACACTTCGAGACATACTTATTTATTGACATCCAAATGATTTGATAAACAATACCTTGTAACTTTTTGATTTGTAAACATGAAAAGTTAATTTATTAATACTATTATACTTCTCAAAGTAAAATTCCAAGCTGCATGATGGGTACATTCATGAAATTAGTTAGATAATACGCACATAGTAAGGTTTGTTGTAATGTTTCATATCAAACTGCAAGAAGCAGCTTGTATAGCTGTTGTGTTTATTATGTTGTCAAATTCCCGCCAGCCAACTGACCATATCATCAGTATCGTAACGTAAATACTCGTATGTAATGTTTGATATTTGTACACAGCATACATATCTATGTATTGATGTACATATGTATTGATAACGATCGATAGCTTGCATCCTTGATAGCAAAAACTCAAATATTGATATTGATCGACTGTCAAGAGCGGAGACCGGTTTATGTTTGTTTACTAACTGTCATAAACTTGAAGTAATACCAAAGTGACATGTTGTGTTTATTTTATACTTTCTCATAAAATGAATACATGATAGATACGTCATCACAATATTTTATTTCCCTTTTTTTAATTATATTTGGAGTCAGTATCACCATCATTATCTTAGCCAAAACACGTTCACTGCTGGCCATAAGTCTCTCGAAAAATTCTCCATAACAGACGATCTTGCGCTAACCGATTGGCCGAATTTTGACCAGTTTCCTTACCGGGGTAACCGGGATGAGAAAACTGGGTAGCGTGAGGAAAGCTAGAATCTGTATTGTAATTCAAATGGTGGTAAAGGCGAGGCATCAACTTGTCATAAATTTTTCATGTAGTAAAATTATATAATAGGTCAGAATGAGTGAGTCTTACACTTCAACTTTAACTGATAACAAAACATTGATAGAACCGTTAAAAACTGTTCTCACATAACACGATCAGTTTTCTTTGCAAGGAGTTACCATGACTTATTCAAATAGACATAAAAGCATCTAACCAGTTTGTGATTATTTTAGCAGAAACTAATTATAGTTTAAGTTTTAATTATAGTTATCTACATTTATATCTACATCTTATAGATTAGATAACAGGGTTAATGGATCAGATAATGATCAGATCTTATTAGACTAGGTGGAGTGATGATTTGCGCAAGCTTTTGGACTTCTCCAAGTCCAGAATCCATCAGAGTGGTGTGCAATGAGAGAGGTATATTTCCAGCAGTGGACTGCGACCGGCTGATGATGCTAAAGATGATGACAGTGCCTGGAGGATCACGTACTGCTCTGGGTGAACGAATATTTCGGTCTAAGCAAACTTACTAAGGAATATGTATTTGACACTAATGTTGAAAGATTTCTTTACGTGAATTAATAAAAATATTTCTACTAGTAAACTTAAATATGACTTAACTATCAAGTACAGACAACAAAATCGTCCGTCTATTACAAACTTCTTATTGTGTCTTGCATTAAATTCAATTTTTCTGATATAGAGCGCAAAGTAAGAGTCACTTGATGACCAGTAACGTCCACCGACATTCGATGTAGGGGCGACAGTTATCGTGGTAACTATGTAAACCTTACACTGTCACGATAACTGTCGTGCCTTTTACTTCTCCAAGAGGGTTTTAAAAAGCATCTCACCAGGCCGCCATAGTATGAGTCACCATACTGCATTGTCTGCATTTGCAATGAGTATGATGACCACAACTCTAGGATTCTATTTATGTTTTCCATCAGGTAGTGTAGAGTTACTTTGGTAGGCTCTTAAATATAAAAAAAAAGGAATAAGTGTGTTATCGACTTTTTCACTCGTTGAAAATCAACGCAAAAATGACTAAATATCAGTTTTTCATGAAGGCCGACCCTTAATAATTATATTTCAAATCTCGCCTGTTCCATAATTATACAACTAAACAGTTTACCTAACAATTAAAGAACGACTCGTGAATAGATTTTGTTTATAGTAAAATATTTAAATTTCCTATTTTAAAGGTTTCTCAATTTAGTACATTATATAATTTAAACAGGATATTTCTTGGAACTTACTTGGGAGTCTTGCTCAAGGCGATAATTAAAGAATATAAATTTTCATTTGTTAAGACAACATTTATTATGATTACCTTCATATTCAATCAAATATTAGTCACATATAGGTAGAAGGTGGCAGGCAGCAGATGGATGGGAATTACCCAAGACCGGGATGCTTGGTGCTCCTTGGGGAGACCTTCGTTCAACAGTGGACGCCCATAGGTTAATTTGATTGATTTATATTTCAAAGAAAGAGAAACAACTATAACCTATTGTCTTTTATTTTTAAACTTGACTATTCTGCTGGAAATTAATTTGGTATTATATTCCAAATGTATCATTATCTAACAAATATGTGAAAATTAACCAAAATAATCAAATATTCTTCTCCATCTAAGTGGACATAGAGTTTACCATAACATATATATGTACCTCCACCAGTTTATGAAAAACTAGCAAATTACTAAAAAAACTTTACTTGAAACACGTTTGCCACATAAAATTTTGCTTTAAAAACAATTCAAGGTAATTTTACAACAATTTGCGATGCTAACGGTACTCCTAATGCGATGGAGTAACCTTGACAGGCTGGTCAAAAAACTTTAAACTGTGTGGGATGTAAAAACATCGGCTGACCGCTCAAGGAAAATACCTAGGCTTTATTATATTCTACGGCCAATTGGGACATTCCCAACTCCTAATGGTTCTATAGAATTTAAGATGGAAGATTTAGAATCAGCTATGTGATAATTTGGAACTGGGTAATGTAGTTTTAGGAATTAGTAACCCTAAAAGGTCGTGGGAGAGCAATGATTTGAGACTAATAGGTGGGTCGATAGAATTGACACCATTGATCTCAAAGGAAGGTGTTAAGTAATGTTTTGCTGTTTCTTTGAGTGACTGAAGTTTCTGGAGTCAAAACCAGGGTAGGTTTAAACTTTCCCTCTAGTTCTAGAGACGCTGGGCCATTCAAAAGACACCATATTACAATGAATTAATTGAGTAATATATACGAACGTTTATTAAAAATATTTTAAACAATTATAATATTATTACAGCTTTTATGCATTTTTTGTGAGAAGTTCTAAACGTAATTAATTACTTGAAATTAAACAAGAAGGTCATTCGAAACAAGAATGACTCAAATGACGCAAATCTTTCATAACTTTTTGACTTTTAAGCATATCATAAAGCATCCTTAAATTTTCAGACGTTTAAAATCCTTTACACCCACATTCTATGATGACGTCATTAAATAAGAAAATACAAGCAATAATAGACCTTAAATACTTTGAAAACAAGTGATCCAAAAAGCGAAATTGTTATGCATACACAAGTGTCATCCTTACGAATATGGTAAGTTGAGGCCAGCACGCACCAGACCATTATAGCCGACAGCATAAGTTATAAGACTATAGCTATTGTGTGACTCCTATGGTACAGTTTATTGGTTTAGCTACAAGCAATCGTTTATAAATTTGGTTAGATAATTGCAAATGCAGTTACAAAATTGAAACTACTATTAGATACTAAAGAAGAACCTTGATTTTATTGGTAACATTAATTTAATTTTAATTGCGTTGTTTTATGGTTTCGGAGATTTGAAGTGTTCCTGTTTGATTAATACCAAATGTACCCAATAGCTGTATATTTCAAAGACTAATGTAAAATATTAAGACAGTACATTAAACAAAAGGCTGCATCAAATTTAAATGTCTTAATCACTTAAAATTAGAATATTAAAACGATATAACTAAGTAAATTTATATAAGGTATATTGTGACAAAAAAATCCAAATTGAAAACTTTAAACAAATTTCTCAAGTATAGTAGTAGCAAAGATGATGATGTCAACAGAAATCAGCTAACTGCGCAGGAGATATTATAGGGCACAAGTTTGTGCGCAAACACCGGTACACTTTCTGCTCCCTCACTCTGATAATTCTAAGGGACGGTTATCTAACACGACCGGGTAGAGATCATGTGCAGAACCGACGGATTTCCGTGCTTTCAGAGCCACGGAGGTAAAGAGTATCCCAACTGCCAAATTCCGGCTTGTTATTAAGTATTTCTATAATCACAAAAATTCAGTAACACTTGTTGACCCGACCCGGGAACTGAATTGAAACCTCTTGATCAGTAGTCACGTACGTAAACTACTAGACTAACGAGGCTAGTATATTATGAATTTATCAGACCAATTCCACATCGTAAAACATCTGTTTATTTGTTTTTTTTATAGCTGCCACTCAATTAATTTTAAAATAAAATCTATTAGAATTAAAATGTTCTCAATAAAAATATTATAAACATTATGTAAAACTTATACTTATTTGATCTTTTTTAATTTTTTATATTATATATTTGTATATATATTCTACACGGTATAATATATTTAAATAGGAATTTAGAAGTCATAAACTACGTCCGCTAACCGTTATAACTTTTCACTAATTTTGCGTTAAGGTCGTTAAGAGTAAGTTTCTTTATAAGGGAACACATCTTAAGGGTTACGTGCTTCATTCTTGTACACAATGAACTTGCGTAAAAATTGCGTAAAATGTGACCATTTCATAGAGTATTATGAAAGTTTTCCTTATAACCGCTAAATGTGCCCGAGAAAAGAGAATCTCGTTAGTGGGTTTCTTTTGTACTTATTTTTGTTTGAATTATACATGTTTCCTGTTTCGGGTTTTGTGTGTTTAGAAGTCTGATATCCAGATAGATTTCCGGTACGACGACGATGTACGATAAACGAGAAGGGTCACTTATAGAAAGTACTATCGCTGCCTATGAACACTTGTAACTTGAAATTTCAAATACAATGGATAATCCACATTTTTGTTTTAGTACATCGGTAGTGATAATAATGCATCTCTTATCAAAGTATATGCTCGTATAACATCTTCCTCAAATATCTGAATATTGAAAGCAACAGCTGGCCCTGTCCTGTTTGAATATTTAAAATTAGGTACTTGTAACTTCAATATATGAATAATTTTGTGGTTACGAAAGTCAATTATGTTACGGAGACTTTGTCTAGCTACATACAGAAATACACTCAATCTGTAAACCCCGAAGTGGTAGGGCAGAGGTATTAAACGTCCATATTTGCCGAATCATAATAATATTTGAACTATTGACTGCCTCGATGGCGTAGGCAACGAATGCGACTGCTGTGCTTGAAGTCTCGGGGTTAATTCCCAGGTCAGACCAAATGTTTGTGTGATCTGCAAATATTTTTTTTTCGAAATTTGGATGTCTTCTATGTATAATATGTGTATATTTACAAAAAAAAGTATATAAGTATTCTATCAGTCAGGTCAGTTAGTCTAGTTGTCAGTCATAGTACAAGGTCTGCGTAGTTTAAAACTAGATGGCGTTGTGTGTCAAATTTCAGAAATATTTATTGATTTACAGATTTATTTCTTGTTTACTCAATAGCGAGCTAATCTATTGCTATCATTTCAACATTTTAGGGGGTATATTAAAAATTGAAACCAAATCTGCTCGAGTTATTGCTAAGCCTTTGCTATTATTGCTTCCTTTCTTAACTGTTTTTCCTTCCGTATTGAACTAACCAATTTCTGATCTTATCAATATTCCGCTAAAAAGAACTAAACATAACTATATATGTACATACATACAGGTATCTAAACGTACTCTTATGTTGCATTTCCAAAATATGCCATCACAAACGCAACAACGTCTTCGAAATCCACTTAATCTTCGTGTAGGGTCACAAATAAAGTTTCCTATTTCTCAACTGGTCGATTGTTAAACGAATGAAACAATAAACAATTATGCGTAATGGCTAGTTCACACGATGATAATTGTATTGAGGAGCCTTGAAGTTTTGCTGCCAGTGTCTGATATAAATCTAAAGGTTGCGTACAGTAGAGGCAATGTTTTTTGCCTTTGTCAACCAGTTTTAATTGTTTGTTTACGTTTTTACCCACGGTGCTATAAGGTATGCGTTTGCATTATCAGTATTGGGAACAAAATGTTATATAAATCGCAACTATGGCATAGAAATGTGTGTCAAACATTGCTTCACTATGTCAATGAGACTCCGGTCTCGCACTCACCAAAGAAACACGACAGCACGGATTCTGTCGCTTTGGATAGTCTTCTGTGAGAGGGTAGTGCTGCCGCGGTTGAGCCGACCCATTCGTGCAAAAACCAGTGTGGCTCTACTATCTACAAATCTCTACAAATCTTTATCAACAGCCACCGCAGTCCACTCCTGGACGTAAACTTCTCTAATTACACGCCACTCTGTTCGATTATCGGCTTCTCACTTTCTCAGATTCTCTATCTTTATCTCTATATTTTTTTTAAGGTCAAATTTTTTTCTACTCACAACGTTCTTGCATCGTCACTGAATTTACAAGTAAATTTAAACTTTAAAATAAATTATACTTTTTTCTTTACACGTAATATTTAAATGGATATTAATGTCAGTTCTCTTCTAATAGCAGTTATTTAAGCACGTGCTATAGAAAATTATCGTATTAATTGAAACTGACTCAATAACTCTACCTGAGACAAATTGATGTTTCGTTTCCAATTCATCATTTATTGATTGATTGACTGTTGTAATAATAAATATCTGCTCAGATTTGTATTAATTATTATGATATGATTTTTTTTTTATTAAAAAGAACATTTAGTATCTGAAATAATATATTAATTTATTTGATTACTTCCTGTTACCTGAGATATGTCTCTGGTCCGTTGACCTGGTGAAGGCTGGTGAAGGTCGCGGAACACTGCTAGATACGGGCGGCACGGGACCGGGAGAAGGCCTATGTCCAGCAGTGGACGTCTTTTGACTGAGATGAGATATCTCTCTCTCAATTAAAATGGTTGTGCAACAATTCCTTTTTTTATAATATCAAACAGTGGCTTAACTGTAGCATACAACACACTTAGAAACTTTTATCGATAAATATCTGAAAAGGATGAAAAACAAGAAACAAGTTATAAAACACTTTGTCTAATCTTTCGAAGACTTATTAAAATATTACACCAGTTGTCTAAATTGTGTAAATATTGAAAATTTACTGCAATCAGAATATACGTAACGATTCAGACAAAATATCCCGGCACATTTAAGAGCGACAATGAAGTAACAATTTCGCAAACTAAGAAAATTTGTAAAAGTAACCGAAAATACCTAATGTATAAAATATATTGTTCATATTTTAAGTTTTTTTGTTAGGTACTTGAACAATGATTGAAAAATTATACAGGAAAATGATAAATACAAATACTAGTTTAGCGCATATAATTTGTTTATTTCTATAATATCTATTTCCAATAATGTTTAACTCTCATACTCGTGGTTAAAGCAGTATCCATTAATAATTCTAACTCTCTTTAAGAAGAGAAATATTATTATAAACAACAATTTAAAAAAGTTACCTAACAGACATGATGTACGCATACATCACACTGGTATCAACGCATATTAAACACCTACATTGTGCAATTTAAAACGTCCAGAATGAGCACGATTCTCCTCAGTTTGGAAAGTATATGAGATTAGAAAAGATGCAAGCCCCCATATTGAAAACTTTCGTGTATTATGCGAACTAAACATAAACTATACGTATATCTAACATATATACATAAAATTTACAGCCATAGAAATTATAAATAATAAATAAATAAAATAAATATTTCTGACATTTAACACAACGCCATCTAGTTTCAAACGAAGCAGAGCTTGTACTGTGATAACTAGACTGACTGATAGATTACTTATATACTTTTTTTTGTAAATACATAGAAAACAAGCAAACTCCGAAACAAACATTTGCAGATCATGCAAACATTTGGCTCGACCCGGGCAACAAACCCGAGACCTCACCTCAAGCACACCAGTCGCATAGGTTACCACTGCGCCACCGAGGCAGTCTAATTGTTTAACTCTATGAACTTTTGCCGTCGCTATACTCACGTAATTATTTCTTATATTGTATTTCTAATTTTGAAAATGCGGACTTTTATACAACAGTTCATTCTTATTTTAATCCCATCGAGTCAAACGTCCAATTTTTTTTTAGTGGTTGTTAATAACATAAGAAGTACCAACTGCCACAATTAGCAGTCTGCAGTCAGCCAGCCTGCATATATAAATAGAGATGAATAAGCAGTCACATTGAAAGCAGTAAAGATCGTCTTGATAACAAAACGTTAGCACTTAACTCGATAAGTTGAGTTCCAGCGGAGACCAAAACAAAACAATATTGAGTAACCTCCATGAAGTTGCTTTGTTATTTAGCCCTTGACACTAAGCGTATAATTGTGGTCTTCAACCACTATAGTTACAACAAGGCTACAATTTCAGGTGACCTCGTGTTTACGAAAGAATGCCAAAAATCCACAGCTCCGCTCAACTGTGAACCTAATGCCACGAGCTCGCAACTTCACTTCGCTGATAAATAACGCCTCGCACTTTTGAACTTGAGCCTTTCTTTTTGATATATCATCACTGCACGGGTAATTTATCTTAGGCAATTTAGATAAAAACCCAATGACGCTATGAGGAATTGTAATCCGTATATTTCGAGATAGATATTAGACTAGGACAAATGTAGACGAGCTTATAGATAAAGACAAAGAGTATTCTCATTAATCTTGAAAATAACATCTCTATAGTAAATAATAAGGTGTAGTGGATTGGCTGACATTAATTAGCATGGTTACCTTATCTTATTATCTGCTATCCCTCTAACAACTCGGACTTTGTGGACTCTTTTTTCTTTTTTCAGGTAGTACTACTCTGAAATGCGCGCCCACTTGATATCAGAGTATCCACAAACCGTTTTACATTCAAGAGGTATATAGTCCCTTTCTTAACGGGGAATCACCTAATCGATAGTTTGTATTCAAGTTGTACCTATTTATTGGAACGAAGTTCCTTACGGCAGGCTTGGAGGGGATAGGGATTTCGCTGCGGGACCGAACTGAAAAAAATGTGATAGTAAAACCGTAAGTGGAAAAAGTGCGTGGAATAAATCTGTGGAATAAATCTGTGGAAAAAAGTGCGTGGAATAAAACCGTTAAATGAGACGTGCGCAGGCGCGAAAGCGCGTCATGTGAACTGTTTTATTATTTTAAGGAATTTATTATTTTATTTCCTAAAATACTGAATTTCCTAAATACTTTCTTGTACTTAAATAAAAACTAATCAGCAAAATTTAAGAGAAAAATCAAGAAAACCTACATAAAATTGAGCACGATTTTTTTTGCAAATTGTGTCGATTCCACATTATCCGAAGGAACTTCGTTCCTACCTGGTGTCCCACGACACCATTCATTATTTAATCTAAATATGTATGTATGCGTCTATATTTTATATTGAATTTAATATTGAAGACTTATTTATATTAAAATAACTTACTCAGTTAATTACTGTGAGTTCTAATTAAAAATACAAGTAGACAAACAAGTGATAGAAACAGCTCTTTCTCTTGTATGTATGTATGACACAATTTGTCATCCTACGTACCTAATACGATTCTTTACATTATTCTAGATGGCATGTAAAACAAGCGTGTAGCGGAAGTCATATAACAAATTGTCGAACGCCAGGACACTCGCGTTTATTCTAGGTGAGAGCTCTTTCATAAATTACTGGCCATTGCTCTACTGATTATCCTGACTAATCAGATACAGAATCAAAACGTGCAAATGGGTGTTTAAGCTTCAGCGCGTGCCACTGGTACCACTATACAGTCCTGGTAAACAAAAATTACATCTATTACCTAGAGCATAAAGATGCTAATAAAACTGTACTTAGAACTTCGCGAATGTGATCATAACAAAACACTACTCGTATATGTTATGATAAATTGAACTTTATTCAGTAACACATAAGAGGCTTTACAGGACAATCAAAATTGCAGGTCTTTCGCATATCAGGTTACTTCCTAGTTGGCAGGGACGTAGGGTAGTCATTTATTCTGATTTTAGAGGATATTGTCAGTGCCATTAATGCAACGAAAAATGATAAGAAAATGCTAGTATTAAAAGCAATTATTTTCAGTTCTTAGATAAATAAACTACTAGTTTTTTTACCAATTATTAAAAATATATATATAATATACAAGTAAAAAACCTAGTCAAAAATTAACAACAAAATTTTTCAATAGGGGGCACAGAATCTGCCCCAAGTGAAGAAAATTTGATTGTAGCAAATGTCCACAGTTTCTACGTTCCACACCTGCTCTGGTTACTGAGAAGCTGCTCAATTAAGGAACATACAATGCCTGTCATAACAAGTTTCGAAATAACTTTAACGATATCTTCAGTTTCCATTCATTGATACCGGCACAAAAAAAAAAACAGTTCACACCACTTTTTGGCATCTCTTACGATTTAAAACGAAACGAACTTCAATTGTTTTAATCAAACTTTAATGAACAATACTGTTATACACCACTAAATTAAAATTCAAGACGGTCCATACAACAGTGAACCAATTGCCATCATACCACAGTTACTATTACATTCCTCCCATTCCTCACAAGTCTTATCCAGGAACTCTAAGCGTGGGCATACTTCTCAATACAGATTGCAATGTTACGTTGTTGCAGATGGATATGCGTGAGGAGATAAAGTCTTTACACATCGACTAATGCGACGAAGTGTGAACTGGAGTCTGTTATTTGGTCTTAGAATGTAGTGTTTATTTATGGTATGCATACAACACACAATTATAATTTTCAGTTCAGAATATTGCTGTGGTAATTGATATTTTGAAATTGCTTGGAACCGATTAAGGGTTTTTTCCAAAATGACAGGGATTTAGCGTAGCAAATTCCTTTACTAGCTTACCTTTATATATAGTTTTTTTTATAATATTTTAACAATTTGCCTGTCTAATCCCTAAAATCCGGTCGACTGAAATGCGCTGTACTCTTTGCCAGAGGAACCAAAGTTATAATCGGCATATCGCTGGCATTTAATACTTCTCTGTCTACCCTGCCGTGAGTGTATGTGAGTGCTTAAGTATAGAAAACTACCAGATTTTAGGCCAAGTACGTATCTATTTAATAGTTACGTCATACTAGGCTGCGTTCACACGCGCGCATAATAACGCGGATGCATTGTGTGTAGTTTCACGTGTTACTTGAAGTCGGCCGGCTTCCGCGTGTGATTACTGATACAATTTATATATGTATTAAGTATGTGTGAAATTGTATCAATCAATGTTATTGGTTCCTATACATAAACCATTACTATTTAAATGTATTTTTTTAAATATGCTCCAAAGTTAAAATTTATCTGAAATTGCCAACATAATAATTTTTTATATACATTTTGACCTTTCATAGTACAAATTTCTATACCTAACGATAATGAAAAATCAAATTTTGCTGGCTAATGAAGTAAAAGGTATTCAAATTTAAAGACAAAGCTAGCTATAAAGGAACAACAGATACAGAAAAGAGATGTTGTTTTTACAGATGAATTCGAATGAGCAATTCTTCCAACTTATTCATATTAGCACGGCTTATGCCCCCATATGCTTAACCAGGGGTTTATGACCCCAACTTAAGCATTTCTATGATCAGAAATATTTAACAATACTTCTTGGATCTTCGGTAGTTAGGAAATTATTAGATAAGTAATAATGTTAAGAAGTTGAGATTATAAGCCCGTGGCTTGGAGAGCACGTAAAGCCGTCGGTTATACTCCTGATCCGTCCCTGTTAATGTCGGATAGCCGTCCCATTGGTTTATAAGAATGAGGGAACAGAGAGTGCACCTGTGTTTGTGCACACACTTGTGCATAATAATTTCTCCTGCCTAGTTGACTGGTCTCTTTTGAAACTGATTGCCGTGGCTGAAATCGGCTAAGAGTACATCCTCATATATATTATACAGCATACACATAGTACAGGGTATAATCCTAGTGTCGGGGTTCCAGGGATTTCCTTACTAGGGTACACCTGGTTCCGCGGTTACTGGTACCTGAGACGGCGTGCGGTTTTTTGGTCGGTTCGAGTCCGACATAACCACCAGTAGGTGGTATCCGGGGGGACTTAAGAAAAAAAAAGGGTATAATCCTAGAGCTAGAGGAAGCAGGTATTGGCGGAGACCAGGTAATACGTCATTCTATGGTATTCTCTGTATATACAAAGTGCTAAGACCGAGATATATGTGCATCACACTCTTAAGATGCGTCGCAGCACTTTGCTTTATGTAAAACTTAACTAAAGGTACACACTTATCAATGATACATGCGAGGTATCTACATTAATATTATAAACCAGCTGTATCCTGTTAAACCACTATACAATAACAAATAGATATATAACAATAATTTTCTAAAGTTTCCACAACTTATGAGTGGACATTCTAAAAAGCAGGCCTGAATGGTAAAACACAATCTTGTATTAGGGACTTTATTCTGTACAGCTTTCTTTAAGGAAAATAACAGAAGTGATATTACAGACATACCATTATCGAAAGTAACCAAAAAACACATTATTCAAGCGTCACTTGTCCATTTTTAATTTACAGTTCAACTCTATAATGTATCACTGTTACTTATTTGGGGTCTCATGATTGTGATTACGAAACCATGCCGAAAAAAAAGCAAAAAGACATAAGTTTGTTCCATAGGGTGGGCCAAGAATTCGATAACATTTAAATCTAACATCCCGTATCCCGTGCAAACATGTTACGGGAGTTCTTGGCATCGATGCTACTGGAATTTGCTGGCTACAATCGTAGCACATGGAGCCACTTGTTACACATCAAATAAATTGCTGTCAAAGATATGTTTCCGGAAAAGTTGATTTTCAGACGAGGCGACATTCCATGGCAACCCAGAAGTAAAGATCTATCCCCAGCAGATTTCTTTTTATGAGCTTATTTGAAGAATCGTGTCTACATCAATAAACCAAATACACTACGTCAACTAAAAGAAAAAATCAGCATCATTATTCTTGTATTTTGTAAAAGATACGGTATTATTCAAGCAATGTGTCACCACCTTGTCAGTCTCCTTAATTCTCGAACCGTTCATCTCATTCATTCAATTATTCGTTTTTCTATTTAAGCAATAGAAAGTGTCGTTATTTTATCTAAAAATAATTAGGCCGACAATACAGTTCGGTAATTTTTTATAACCTCAACTTGTCAATCAAGTGTTTTGTGGTTAAAAGCTAATAAAAAGTTTCAACTTCTTTAATAAAAAAGTTATAAATCCAATAGGTATTCCTCATTAATACGACTAAACCGTGACATATTGAGATCTTAACTGCATTATTATTTTTTAATATTTAGCTTAAGAGGTAATATTATCTTCAAATTTAAAAAGTTCTATTCTGAACTAACGCTATCACAGTTTTTCATAGAAAAAACTTTCACCCTATTTTAAATGATATCTAATAAACACGGGTTTGTTTGTTATTTTATAGCCGATTTAAAAAAATAAATCAACTCAAGAGCAACGTTTAAAACAAATCTATGAATATATCATTGATCTAATTAAAGTTGATTCTCAGTAATCGCGATTACAAAACACCCATGTGAGAAGCCCTTAGTCTCACAAATGAAACTCCCATTGTTTTATTGCTTTCTGTGTCGAATGAAGACGAAAGTAATTGTATTAACTCATCGCTGTACGTAATCAACATATTTGCTGATTGCTTCAACAATTAGAACAATTTTTTAATGACAAATTAGATTTTTGTTTAGATAGGTAGATATAAACTCATGACAACAATCTCTCAAATGCTGAAAATGAAAAACAAGCCAAGTAATTTTTTTAGGCACACGAGATTGTCGACTTTTGCGATGTGGATTCAGTAATCATTACGGCAATAGTCAACCCATGGATTAATTGCTAAGAACCTTGACCAACGTCTATAGAGACTCACGTTAGGCAGCTGGATTAAAGACCTGATGCAGAAGGCATTATTTCTCGATACAGCACACATTGTGAGGAGATTTCTGTCTCTGGAGCTTCTACAACCAATATTTTGGTTCTGTACTTAATACCAATAGGGCACTTTTTATATTTTAAATAAATCTAAGTATATTTAAAAAAGTAATTCATATGTATTTTGAATGAAGTAAAAAGAGTAATAATGAAATGACTGTAACAACTTCACACATCACAGACAGTCCCGATCCCAAACTAGGCAGAGTCGAGCTGAACAAATGTATGTATATCGAAATATGTTAATATTAGAGATGAATTAAACATAACCATAAACGGATGAACACGCTAATCACACAATAATTTGTCTCAGGTGGGAATTATAACTACGACCAGGAGTTTCGCAGTCACGATCAGTCACCACTGGTCAAAATGTACTACATTATTTGACCTAGATCTATTGAAAAGAATCTTCTGACTTTTTACTAACTTTAAGTCGTCCTCTGAACTAGTACAAGTAGTAAGTATTACAAGAATAAAAAAACAACACGCTAAAAAATAGAAAATAGTTTTTGATAGTAAAAGTATTGATCGCAGCCGTGAAAGTGTGTTCACATCGAATCCTATAAATAATTTATTGATCAGCTCGTTATAAAAGCAGGGATTTTTCAATAATCAAACATCTATTTTTACTCTTCATTTGATTTTCTATCGACGCTGTATTTGTAATTTTTTTTGATTGATGTTTCATAAAAGATATTAAGCCCCCTCCCCTTAACCACTCCCCGTCTTTTTTCTATGGGAAAATCTCCTCAGACACCACCCACCAGACCACAGGTGGTATGCTGTCTAGTGCACTTATGAAGGACTGAGGTCGTTCAGCGGCCTCGGGCGTCTGAGTCATTTACGCTTCGGTATTTAACCCGTCCCTGGCCTGGACGGATCGGGAGACTTCTAAACCTTTCCTAGGCTCACTTCGCCGTCTCCTTAAGCGAAACTAATTGCTCATAGATGGAGACAGCGATACCTAATTACAAGTGTAACATTGGTTATGTGGACTGATATATATCAACCGTTAGTTATCGAATAAATACGATGACACAACAAAGAGGAAAGTATCAGACACGTACTCTTTTGTAAGAATTAATGTTGACATCATTTTATTTTTAAGTTTGAAAGAATGTTTTTTTTCAAAAAAGATGTAAACTTAACCAGCGTTAAATCCAGTAAGATTTGTTAAATGCTACACAGCCATTCAAAGACGCAAGTTATACAATCTAGTAATTACCGCAATCATTTTTAATACTACTCTACACAATATTAATGGACTAATTATTTAGAGCCGTACACATTACTTTAGAAAGAAAAAATACTTTTTTCTTTTAAGTTTTATTTTGTATAGTAACATAGTTTACGATCGTGTGAAATACAGTTTTATGTCTGGACGCTCGGGCATTAATAAAATTTCATGCTTAAAATAACCTCACACATCTCACACACGCATATCTGTACCTGAGTTAGGCAGAGCTGGTATAATGGTGATCAGACCCAACGTACGAGTATATAATATATTTCTGAACGTTTTTTGTTGAAATTAGTGAAATCATTACAAATCAAATGAAGAAAGAAAACGTCTAACACAAAGAAATCCAGAAGAAAAACAGTCTTATAATGTATTAATTCAAACGTTTGGCTTCAGACATTTATACATACTTAGTTACCGAAACACATATATCTTTAGGTACACAATCCTCTATCAATTTTCCTAACAATCAGAGTGAACGACACCGCAAGATAACACAGTTTCCACGTTGTTAAGCAACAACAGCGCTATGAAACTAACACCGAATGTTATACCATTTAAATTTAGCACTACAAAACTTTAGCACACATTTAAGATCTTGCAAAAAAATTGTGGGCAAATTATATTTAGTTTATAAGTCCATTAACTTCAAGTACCTGGAAACCGAGCTTTGTTCGATATTTTTTTTGTGATAGTCAATTCACAATGTACCAACTTCTTTAATTCTTATCCCTAATTTTGTCACATAGATAAGTGTCAAAACCAGCCTATTATACAAATATTACATAGCTTCAAAATACAGATAAAACAACGTTTTCTAAAAATTAAACCTAGCTAGATCGATTTATCGCTTCTGAAACCCCAGACATATGTACTAAATTTCATGAAAATCGTTCGAGCCGTTGCCGAGATTCAGTTTATATATGTATACAAGAATTGCTCGTTTAATGATATTAAATACTTCAAACCTTACAAATCAAAGGAAATTCGAATAGAGTCAAAAGAGCTGCACGGAAGGCATAGTGGTATTCGTGAATGCCTTGTAACTGAGACGCTCCTCATTTCAAGGCATGCCGTCCACACAATTACCTTATATTGTTGTAATTTATAAAAACCTGTTTGACTTGAGGTTTTGTATATCTGGTTATTATTATTTATGTAAATGTTGGTTTCCTTAACTTAATAAATAAAAGAAATAAGATACTCCGTGACAGGAATTGTTAGAAAATCCTACTGTCTTCTTGTTTTTACGAGGATTAATATGAAATTTGTAAGTAACCTGACTAGCTATGACTGATTCCTTGGAACTGATTATATTTAGTGAACTCACTTCACCAATAGTGAGTTTTTATTTGCTGAGTGGTATACATATACTCCTCAGTCCTGTTCCTGGATTCCTCCTATTTCCGTCGCAGAGTGGCACACCGTTTGGTTCGATTTATCGCCACAATGACGTCAAAAAAAACAAATGTTGTTTAAAGTCATACAAACCGATTAGTTTCTAGACTCTTCATATCGAAGTGGTCACCAAATTACCTGTAACAGAGTTTTATGCATAAACAAAAAGTATATAAACTATAATATTTGACGCAAAAGAACGGAACGCT
This sequence comes from Hypercompe scribonia, assembly GCA_949316085.1. Classification (NCBI taxonomy): domain Eukaryota; kingdom Metazoa; phylum Arthropoda; class Insecta; order Lepidoptera; family Erebidae; genus Hypercompe; species Hypercompe scribonia. The sequence continues at coordinate 12,522,817 of OX438986.1, forward strand.
CGCTTGTTTACATGTCATGAAGTCAGGTGTAAATAAGTCAATTTTGTAAATGTTGACAAAAACTTACAGACACAAAACTATCAAATTATTTAATTTTTGTTATTGATACCTGATAAAATAATCATGCAACTGGGCCCTCAGGGAGAGTTACCTCTACTGCTCCCTTATGTATTTTAAAATCGAAATTTTCCAATTTCATTCGATCATCATCGATCATCGATTCCAAATAAGTTTTAAAACATTTTTTGCACCTTCGAAGTCTTAGATAACTACGATTAAAGTAAATGTTACGAGAATACCACACATATGCAACCTATTTCACGAGTTTAAAAAAAATAACGGCAATTAACATCTACGCCCGGGTTGAAGAATAAAAAAAATACTTTTAAAATTTTGAATTTCAGATATAAAGTAGCCGATATCTTTGATCTTTTGGTTTTACGGTAATGGCTCGTCCATAGAGTTTAAGTGGAACAAGTGGAACTCGAAATATGGCAAGAAAACATTTTATTTTATGTTAGGCCCTTTACCTGACCAGATCGACCGCTAATTTGTTAGAGTGGGTTCGTTGCCTTCTTAGGGCGATAATTACGTTGTCGGTGAGAAAATGCAGTAAAAATAAGTTCTAATAAGATTATAAATTGGCAGTTAATATCACTAGTAGCAAGGCTGCGCTAAATGTAAAGAGACCTTTAATAGATGTTGAATCTTAAATAGGTCTATTGTAAGGAAGTCGGGTGTGTCCTAAGAAGGTAGTCCCTGAGGACAAGTCTCCGCTTGAAGTACTTTAATGTATGTAAGGAGCCTAGCCACTGTGTCACGTAAAGTGAGGTCAATTCTTGCTAGAATCTTGGTCAATTTCATCCTTAACCTTCAGGTTCTCCGTCAATATTCCTCCTAAGTTCCTTTCTTAATAACTTTTTTTTTTATAATGAAGTCTACGGCAATAGACTTGTCGTTTATTGGTTTAGTAGGATCTCATTACTGCTAATTTTGTGCTTCTATACCAAATTTAAACATTCTAATGATAGTCTGGTTTGGCCTTTTCTAGGTAGTAGAACCATGTTGATTTAAGCACGAGCGGGCCGGCTCGTCCGGGGTAGTACTACCCTCCCACAGAAGATCAACCCAAAGCGCCTGCATCCCTGTTGTCATGTTTCGTTGGTGAGTGTGATACCGGAGGCCCATTGATGCAGGGGTGACAGTTATTGTGGTAACTGTGTAAGCCTTACACTGTCACAATGACTGTCATGCCTTTTACGTCCCCAAGCGGGGTATAACAAAACATCTTACAAGGCCGCCATGGTGTGGGTCACCATACTACATTGTCTGCATTCGCAATGAGTATGGTGGCCACAACTCTCGGATTCTATTCATGCTTTCCATCAGGTAGAGTAGAGTCACTTTGGCAGGCTATTAATATAGAAAAAAAAACGGTCGCCACGCCGCTCTCTACTGCGCTGGGTGTTGTGAGGTCAAATCTCACATGGGACAACACTTTGTGTGATCTGCACTTTCTGAGTCTAAGTGTTGTTCATGTCTATTTCTTATATGTTTGTAAAATCACCCGCAACATGGTTATATTTATAACGCGGTCGTTGTCTTTAAAAAAAAACTTCTCGAAGAAGCCAGTTTCAATTCTGTCACTTTTGATATAGAGTTTTATAATCAAATAAATTCGTTATTTAGTCACAGTGAGTAGGCGTTAATGAGCAAATCCAATTAACACAGATTGCGCTTGATTAACTGCCAGATACAACAACTAGATGTGACGTAATTTTTTTGTATAACTGTGGCTTTATTTTTAAATGGAAACATAACAGAAGCACTTACAACATTCAACCGTGTAGAGTCTAGAGACAAAATAAGTGACCGCCGTTTTATCACGTATTTCTTAAATTTAAATTGGTTTATAATGTTGTTTTTTACGATACATACTTATATATCTCCATACATTTACATGCATACTGCAAACATGATTAAAAATTGCACATTATTATTGTTCCAAAGAAAATACGAAATCCTTACGACACAGGAGATGTAGTAACACTGATTGAAAAGGACATGTTTCAAAGGTTTGGACATGTTGAAAGGATGAGTGATAATAGACTCACGAATGTCCATGTGGTGATGGATTAAGAATACATAGTGTTACCACCCCTATTCATCTCGTAGGTGTCGTAAAAGGCAACTAAGGGAACAAAGTATGCAAGACAAAGTCATTACAAAGAGAAGACAAACTTGAAACAAACCCTATTCTAACCTGTCTGGCAGGCGTGGTATAGTAGGCCAAGACCTCCTTGCTAAGAAGAGGCCTATGTCTAGTAGTGGACTGTAAAAGACTGTTGATGAAGACTCACGAAAAAATTTGTAGAGGAAATGTGTGTGGAAGTGTCAGAAGAGATTGTCCACAGCGAACATTTACCGATCAAATTCTTTTTAAGTAGAGACATGTGAAAAGTACCAGGAACTAACGAACATGCATGCAGCGATTAATGATTGAAGACGAAGCAAAAGAAATATGATAGGAGTAGGTAAGTAGTAGGTAGAGATCAATTGTCTCTGCCTATGACGTGGATTTAAGTATATATGTACGACAATTCTTTACACGGAGCGGATTGTTTCAGTCTTGACTAAAAGACACCTAACGCAACTAAAAATACATTAATCAATACTTTATTTACATACGTTATAAGATATCAATCAATCCCATAAAATAAGTATAGTTATATATATATACATACATATTCCTATTGGCTAACTTATGTTAACAGGAACTTCAAGCCACAAGATATTGAAATTTGCTGAGATTAAGATTCTACTAAAGATTGGTTTTTTGAGTTGGATCCTCGGTTAGTTTAAGACTCGAAGGTGCGTAAAAGAGTTAATATTATGATAAAGAATTAAAGGTGCTATCTTTACGACCTATATAATATACTAACTGACTAGCTGACCCGAGCAACCTTGTCAGCATCTCTCAACACGAATAAATTTCACCTATTATTGCAAGATTTTGAAAATATCTTGAAAGGGAAAACTATTAAGAAAGGAGCTTTGGAGGAATATTAACGGAGAACCTGAGGGCAAAGAATAAAATGGACCGAGATCCTAGCCAAGAGTTAGCCTCAATGTATGTGGCACAGTGGCTAGGCTTCATACATACATTAAAGTACTTTAAGCGCAGACTTGTCCTCAGGGACTACGTTTTTAGGGCACACCCGACTTTCTTACAGTAGACCTATTTAAGACTCAACATCTATAAAACGTCTCGTCACATTTAGCACTGCCTTTACAGCCTTCTAGCGATATTAACTGCAGATTTATAATCTTATTAGAACCTATTTTTACTGCATTTCCTCGCCGACAATATAATTATCATCCTAAGAAGGCAACGAACTCATTCTAACAAATTAGCGGTCGATCTGGCTCCTTGTTAGACAGTCAAGTAAAGTACCTAATAAGAGATTCAATGCTTTCTTGCCATGTTTCGAGTTCCACTTAAACTCTATGGACAAGGCATTACCGTAAAACCAAAAGATCAAAGATATCGGCCACTTTATGTCTGAAATTCAAAATTTGAAATGTGATTTTTTTACACTGTAACCGTAGTAGTTGTTAGTTGTCGATACTTTTTTTACACTCGGGAAATAGGTTGCATATGTATGACAATTTCAAAATTATTTCTCAGTGGTGGTTGGTCTCGATAAATGGATTATCCTACGATATAAGAATTGTTCAATTCGAACCCATAGTTCCTGATTACCTCGTTCAACCAAATCAATTCTTCAGTTTTCAATGCAGCATTAAATGAAACAAATTCCGAGGGTCGAACCTAAGAGGTATTCCAGCAAAGTGTTCTAGCTTCTATATTGATATTTAACTTTAACATACGATCCAAAATCGCTATAGTTACCGAGTGGGTGGCAACAAAGTCAGAGACAGGCTAGGGCTATAAAGGTGACGTCACAATGTCGTATAACCCAGGACATGAATGTTCAATAATAAGTGTTTAACTCAAGTCGTATATTAGCTCGGTTTATAGGCAGTACCGGGCGTGTTGCCCTGTCGTGGTAATATTTTGTAATCGGTATAAAATCAATTTTATCGATGCAACGAGAATATATTATATTCTTTAAGGCACATAAGACCTCCTCAAAAAGGGTTGTGACCTACTATACCACTCGATGGATAGGTATAAGGTTTGTTTATTTATTTCAAGTTTTCCTTCTTGTTGCAATACCACTATAGTACAGAAGATTAAGGGTGGTGACTCTCCATATTCTAAATCCGTCACCACACGGTCGGTTTAAACTACATAGTACGTAAAGTTAAAAAGATCGCTTACTATAAAAATAACTGAAATTCTAAACAACAGTATACAATACCTACTTTTGAAATAGGTGAAGATAATTTTACTAAACTCCTTATATATTTATAAACAACTTATATTTGAAGGTGACGCAAAACACCGTTACAAAAAATTAAAAAAAAAGACGCTAGAATAAAACGAAAACGAAAGACTTATTCTCTTAAACAATGTATTAAAACTCACACGTATTTTAAAACTAACTTTAAAACATTAGGTTGTTTCAACAGAGTTGCATTTAATACGATTTGTATGCAAATGTGACTATCTTGTCAGTATTTGATCATATTATTGTTGTGATAATGTCCAATTATAGAGCAATGTCCAGCTGTATTGTGATATAAGAAGGCTTAAGGCCATAAAATACATTTGCTCACGGCTTAACTCGTGTTAAACTTGATTAAAATCCACTCGTATGACTGCTTCTGTTAATTGTAATTCAACCTAAAGCGCCAGCATCCGTGTTGTCGTGTTTCGTTGATAAGTGTGAGACCGGAGGCCCATTGATGCAGGGATGACAGTTATCGTGGTAACTGTGTAAGCTTTACACTGTCACGATGACTGTCATGCTCTTTTACGTCCTAAGCGGGGTGTGAAAAAGCATCTCACAAGGCCGCCATAGTGTGGGTCACCATACTGCGTTGTCAGCATTTGCAATAAGTGTGGTGACCACAACTCTTGGATTCTATTCATGCTTTCGATCAGGCAGAGTAGAGTCACTTTGGCAGGCTCTTAATATAAAAAAAAAAAATTTAAAATCAATGAATTCAACGAAGACCTAAAATTTAAGAAAATTTTGGTAGAACATGTATTTGCGTACAAGAGAAACACTCTTCTCGTTGGTTTGTGGCTTTTCAGATGTTAAATAAAATTGTTTATAACTTTTTTGAAATCAATTCTTCATTGATTATAACTTACTTTAATGGTTACAATGTTGATTCTGCTGCACGTTACATAAGGGCAGTTTTTTTTAATTTGTCTGAATAATTTAATGTTATTTTTGTGTTACCTAATATTGCAGATTTCGAACTTCTGTGCTCGAAGGACCATAAAGAATAATTACAAAAAAAGTATTTCCAGCATTTACAAATACTACTGAAGGTTATGATTAGTGTCTAGGATTTGTACCTGACTACATATGCTGTTTCTGTAAGAATCTGAACTTAGTTCACCTATTAAAAGTAAAAGCTACTTACCACATGTAAGAGTGATCTTAAGTAATGACGTCATCAACAGCCTTTAACAGTCCACTGCTGGACATAGGCCTCTCCTTAGCAAGGAAGTTTAGGCCTACTATTCCACGCTGGCCAGACGGGTTGGAATAGGGTTTATTTCAAGTTTTCCTTCTCTTTGTAATGATGTTGTATTGTATACTTGGTTCCTTAGCCGCCTTTTACGACACCCTCGGCATGAATAGAGGTGGTAACACTATGTATTCTTAATCCGTCACCACACGGACATAATAGTAATTGCATAATAAATCAATAGTATGATCACTTTCAAAGCTTTATAATCAGTATCATCAGTATCAGTGTTGGCAGCCATTAGAAGAACAAATAAACAACAAAATTGTCTATATGTTGGTTATAATGGCCAAAACTTGTTTTATGTAACACATAATCTTAAATGTCTGTGAGAAGCTTAGAACAATATAATATAACTTTGATACCAAATATTCATTAAACCTAGTTCTCACGTTCGATTTCAGATATTACAAACATTGGCAAATAAGACATCCGATTAAGTATCGATGCCAGCTGTAGTTATGTGGCCTTATTACAAAACTAGCGCGCTGTAAAAAACTAATCGAGATTACACAAATCAATAATCTACTCGTATGTATTCAGTAACTTAATTCGAGAACAACTGTTACGACATATCTTATTTTAATAACAATAAAATATGTTTAATTAATATGAATAATAACTTATAAAAAATATCGAGAAAGCAAACAAAAGAAAACAAAACAAATATTAATGTTCTACGGAATAGAACCCTTTTGTAACGCTTTCAGAAATGGTAGATTTAATTTGGAATTAGTTAATTCAGTTAAGTTCAATCCATTGTCAAATACACTCCTATAAGCTTAAAACTATATATCGTTGGGATCAATTAAAGCTGAACATGGAATGAACATGGAATAACACGCGGTCTCCCACGTGTCAAGTTCTCTATTGCTACCTTTGAATAAGTCAGAATAAGATCTATATTAAAAAGAAAGTACCAAACCTCATTCAACTCATGCACTTAATTGAAAATAAGCCAAAGGATCTGGGAATATAACTTGATTAAATAGGTACTTTAAGGAACATGATCTAGCAAATTGTTTATTTGCTTACGTAAACTAAAAAAACCGCCGTCAATCGTCGTCGTCAGCGATATCATTAAAGTCGTTTCTGAAAAAGCAATAATATCTATAAAGTTTTTGTTTACAGTGTTATTGTAATAGGTACAAAGACATTGTCTAGGCGCCCACGCTCAGCTCCATAAAACAATAAGAAATCGAATTATGACATAATTGACATTTGACATGGAGCGAAGTGTCAAACATTTCATATTTTACTGCTAACTAGATTTACTTATCACTATAAAATTTAACCGTAAATTATTAAGACAGATAATTTTGTGCTTACTCTATTGTAATCGTGTAACGGTGGAGATAAATTCAATAAATAAAACGTCATCAACATCAATCCCTTCGCTCTTAAGTCATAAATTGTGTCTGTGTTTAATATGTTAAGATTTGTTCAATAAAATCATTTTATGAATTCACCAAAGAATACTATAGATTTGTTACAGGTTATTATAGTAATTGTTTAGAAATGAGCTTTAAGATTAAATAGAAAATACGGAATGGGAAGATGGGAAGTGTAACATGTCATCACAAGCTGACAAAATAGTACTACCATGAACACTGAGATGAGAATTCATTCGCGATAAAGACTGTCATCCGTGACTATCCCTAGTAATATTATAAATGCGAATGTAAGTTTGTTTGTTACGGTTTCACGCGAAAACTACTCAAGTGATCATCATGAAATTTTGTACACATGTTCTTGGAGGTATTAGAAGTAACATAGGATACTTTTTATTAATAAAAAATATATTTATTTAAAATGATGTGTTACAAAACTTAATGTGACAGACCAAATTCCATGCGAGCGAAGCCTGGACAAAAGTTAGTATGCTATATATTTTCTGTTCTGCTATATCTTTGGTATTTTTTTATTTTAAGAGCCTGCCAAAGTGACTTAACTCTGCCTGATAGAAAACATGAATAGAATCTAAGAGTTGTGGTCATCTTACTTATTGCGAATGCAGACAATGCAGTATGGTAACCTACACTATAGCGGCTTAGTAAGATACTTTTTCACGCTTCATTTGGAGACGTAAAAGGCATGACAGTCATCGTGGCATTGTATTACACACACTTACCGCCAGAACTGTCACCCCTGCGTAAATGGGCCTCCGGTCTCGCACTCACCAACGAAACATGACAGCACGGATACTGTCGCTTTAGGTTGATCTTCTACTACTACTTACAAACTACGCTGGCTTACGCTGACATTAAACTTTTCAAGGGTCTTCTCCCAATATTTCAGTTAAAGTGGAGTGATTTAGACAACTATCTGATATAAGGAACTAGATTCGAGCCACTGCTATTTAGTTTTATGTTTTATTTAATTTGCCGCACCCATATAAAATATGCCATGACATGAGCCAAATTGATGACCTAAAAGCTACAGCACTTCTTTTACTGATTTCCTCAATACAATTCCATTTATACCATACCTTTTCATACACTATTATAGCAGCAGAAACATTCGGTCAAGTACCCATTCACTAAGAGATTGTTTAATTCTATAACAGTACATACCCAATACGTAGTAAAAACTTGTATACCGTAACCTTGTTCAATGATGTTCGCCGTTTGGGGTCAGTGTGAACATGACCTGAGCTTTTTCAATACGTAGCTGTAAAATTAAAATGTCTTTAGTCGTACAAATGAATAACTGAAATAATTGTGCTTTGAAACAGTAATCTTACTACCGTAAAGTGCCTAATTTGTTGAACTTGTATTAGAATCGTTGTACAACCTCGTCTGATACAATTTTTTTTAAGACCCTGTCAAAGTTACTCTACTCTGCCTACGTCTAAGAGTTGTGGCCATCATACTCCTTGCGAATGCAGACAATGCTGTATAGTGACTCACAATATGGCGGCCAAATAGACGATTGGCCTAGTGGTTTAAGCAGTCGCCCCCCGCTCTCCACTTCGCTGAGTGATGTGGGTTCAAATCCTACATGGGACAACACTTTGTGTGATCCACAAATTGTTGTTCTGAGTCTGGGTGTTCTTTGTGTCCGTTTCTTGTATGTTTGTAAAGTCCCCCGCGGCACAGGATTTATTCATAATGCGGCCGTTGTCCTTTGAAAAAAAAATGAGACCCTTTTTCATACCCCGCTTGGGGACGTAAAAGGCATGACAGTCATCGTGGCAGTGTAAAGCTCACGTACTTACCACGATAACCGTCAACCCTGCGTCTATCAATTACCTATCCCATTTCTTTATTTTCTTTCTAGTTTATTCAATTAGTAACGTAGTGTTTCAGCTTGCATTACAAATAGCAGTTGTTTAGCCTAGGGATATATATATTAACCTCATAACCCTTCTGCTTTACTGCAATTCTGCAAAATATTTTTATAGTCAAGTGTTCAGCCAATCAGTTTGAATCTGATTTCTAGTGTCTTTTGCTAGCAATTGTTTTTTTTGGTAGTAGATGTTTATTGTAATAACATACTGAAATAATAGAAATAAATAATAATAAACAAACATATAATCTTTATTATACCATCATAATCAATAGCCTTTAACAATCCACTGTTGGATATAGAAACCGTGTGGTGACGGATTAATAATACATAGTGTTACCACCCCTATTCATCCCGTGGGTGTCGTAAAAGGCGACTAAGGAAACAAAATATGCAAGACAAAATCATTACAAAGAGAAGGAAAACTTGAAACACACCCTATTCCGGCCCGTCTGGCCAGCGTGGAAGAGTAGGCTAAAACCTCGTTGCTAAGGAGAGGCCTATGTCCAGTAGTGAACTGTAAAAGGCTGTTGATTGATGATGTTGGATATAGAACTTTCTTAACCACGAGGTTTAGACCTATTAAACTACAGAGGACGAGGGGAAAGCAAACTATATTACATAAAATGTCAAAATCCTCTGCGCACGAAGGACCTCTTTACAGAGTTACAAAACTCACCTCTTTAATGATACATATGCATGTCGTATTCCTACACGGCTGGCTAACAGTCAACAACTGAACAGACACCTAAATTGTCTATCTCCAAAGTACCGCAATAGACTTTTTTCACACTTGCATCTGAGACGTGCGACCACCTATTTATTTACTTAGCTGTTACGGTTCAACGAACTTACTGCTTAAATTATCAAGGTAAAATGCCCCTTGTTGTTTAGGGATAAGGTTTATTTATACGCAAATGTAAGTTAGTAACTTGAAGCTTGCAAACCACTAGCCACTCACGAGTCGCGCTATTTACGCGTTTATTTCTAAAGTGATAGGGTTTGGTGTTCGTTTGTATAAGGCATATAATTTGCAGCACTCCAATTGCTGGTTGAAACTACATAATGTCAATTATCTGGCTTTGTAAGTAAATCCAAGTGTAGAGGTTGGATATTTAACTGAACTCTAACATTTTCCTTTTTTGGTTTTTGGAACGAAGTTCCTTACGGCAGGCTTGGAGGGGATAGGGATTTCGCTGCGGGACCGAACTGAAAAAAATGTGATAGTAAAACCGTAAGAAAAAATCCGTGGAAATAATAATGTTGACAAAAAAAAATAAAGATACATATTTTTATGTTATTTCAGTTGAAATTTGAATTACGATGTTTTTTTTATTTTAAGGAATTTATTATTTTATTATTTTAAGGTATTTATTATTTTATTTCCTAAAATACTGAATTTCCTAAATACTTTCATGTACTTAAATAAAAACTAATCAGCAAAATTTAAGAGAAAAATCAAGAAAACCTACATAAAATTGAGCACGATTTTTTTTGCAAATTGTGTCGATTCCACATTATCCGAAGGAACTTCGTTCCTACCTGGTGTCCCACGACACCATTCATTTTTTTTATATCTTCGTTTTGAAGCCAAGATTTATTTCTGATAGACTCCCACAACCATTACATAAGCAATTATTTATTTTTGAAGTAAACGTAGCGTTTCATCACCTTTGGCAATCACTCCACCTACCTTGTGGGCGTCCTAACGTAACATTTAAATTGTTGAAATATCCCAACAAACTGTTTACCACAATTTTTTTGCTAAGTGTGCCTCGTGCTTAAACCTATTTATCTTCCAATTTTCCTACGTGACGATACGATCATTGGCTTTCAATAAAAATTTACCAAGAAAAACTTTGTAGGCTATATCTGTATTTTTGCGTAAAGTCAATTTGCTTACACTTCTGACTTTGACACCATTACATGACGCTTTTCCGCTTTTTAAGCGGTCATTGTCTTTTTGATGTTATGAAATAACACCACAGCAGTGACGAAAACATGGCGATATGGTACGTTGGATAAAAAATGAGTTCATATGATACCTGATCTTAGAACAAACAGAATATTTTATAGTTTTTCTTTTTTTAACGTCTGTCCATTGTCAACAACCTTTACTAGTGTTTTGTTGAGCGTAAAGCTCTACATAAAAATGAGGTTTTTGCCTACCTAGTTGGTATAGTATATACTCTAAACAGACGGGTTAATACCTATAGGATTTGTCTTAAGTTTTCCTTCCCTTCGCAGTGCTGTGCCCTGCGTAGTTTGTTCCCTTGGTCGCTTTTTACGACACCCACGGGATAAATAGGGGTGGTAACACATCGCATATTAATCTGTCAATAGCTACTTCTATTCAGCCTATCGCCGTCCACTGCTAAACCAATGTCTCCTTCAAAGAACGCCAAACATCCCGGTCTTGGGCAATTCTCATCCATCTGCTGCCAGCCACCTTCTTTAGATCGGTCCATCACACCGCAGGGCATCCTAAACTACGTTTGCTCGTTTTAAGTGGCTATTTTCAAATATATATTTAATTAACAATTAAACACTTAAATATCCGTTATCCCGAATGTTTTTCTTTTAATATGAAACTAGTTAAATATAGTAACAATAAACGCAGTTATTGAATTCAATTCACATATGGTAAGGATGCAAGTTAAATGAAACTAAAACCAAATTTTGAAGTCGTTAAAGAGTCTGAAATCGATAAAATCATCTGCAGGTAAACGATAAAGTCTAGACATGGCCCTTATTCATTATTAGTTCCGTTACACCCATTAAAGGTGTCTCAGATTTACTCTAGACGTTTCCTTATGTTATTCAATTTAAATTTATAGAAATATACCCAATACGAGTGCTTACCGTTACGCTAAAATAGTTATATCAAATTATATGATAGTATTATAGTTACATGATCAATAAAAAGGCACTATTTTGTTTATGATTTTAAGAGAAACAGCTTGGTTCGTAAAACTGACGGTGCTTAACGAGTCTGAAACTAGAAAGGAGTCTTACGACTGAGATAAAGTTTCATCTGTGAATAACCATGCTCATCGTGGCCCAATTGTGTCTTGATGCAATCAAGGCGCTACCATAAATAGACTTGCCTTCTATTATGTAAGTTGAATTTAGTCGCCAAAATGTGGGTATGTAATACGTCTCTGTATCCAATAATAACATAAATTAATATTTCAGACATTTAACACAACGCTATCTAGTTTCAAACTAAGCAGAGCGTGAGCTATGACAACTAGACTAACAAATAAAATACTTATATACTTTTTTTTGTAAATACATAGAAAACACCCAAACTCCGAAACAAATATTTACAGATTATACAAACATTTGGTCCGTCCTGGGAATCGAACCCGAGACCTCAAACGCAGTAGTCGCTTTTGCTACCGCTACGCCATCAAGGCAGTCAGAATATATATGCTATCTCTTCATCATACGTAGGTAGATAGTAAAGCTACAGTACGAACAGACCGGCTCGACCAGGGTAGTTCTACCGTCTTACAGAAGACTAACCTAAAACAAACAGCATTCGTGCTGTAGTCTTTCGTTGGTTTATGCGATACTGGAGGCCAATTGAATAGCACTTGGAAGTGTGTGAACCTTACACTGTCACTATGACTCTCTGACTGACTAATATTTAAACCTCTCAAATTTTTTATTTGATCTCATTCTTTTTATACGTGACTTATTGGACCCACATATAGACTTAATAGTTCCGCTATATAAGTAACGTGCTCAGAAAAAACGTAAGTTTAACTTCAAAAAAGTCTCCATCTGGAATCATAAAGCACAGAGCAGATGCCAGTGTTCAAATTCAAATTATACACATACATTGTAACATACCGTTCCCGGTCATATTTGTTATACATTCAAAAATGAACCTTACTCCTATAAAAATTTGGCACATATTTGTGATACGAAGCTTAACATCTGATTTATTTGACATTGTATAGAATAATGGACTTTATTGTAAATGAATAAGAGATCTAATTTACTAAAAGTGATCCAGGCAGATGTTTTGCAGTAAGCACGTGCCAGCAAATGCTCGAAAAAGGACAATGGACAAAGGTACAATAGTTTTTTTTTGTCTTTTTGTTACGACATCTGGTGACGTTTACTTAGTTTTGTTACCATTTTAATAGAATTGGGGGTGTTATGTGTTTAAGCTCTGGGGAGCATAGATGACAAAGATTGATGAATGTGTTAACGCGTTCAATAAGTTTAAATTATTTAAAAACAAATAATATAATTGGAAACGATTTTTTGGACGTGGATTTATGGGCGGTCGAAACAAGATCGTAAATGAAATTTTATACAGGCTAATTATTAGAAAAAATTGCTTGAAAAGTATACTCAAAACTTATACTGATGATTTTTACACACTGCGGTACGGAGAGAGTATATGCGTTTTTGGAGAGAGGACAGATTGACAGGTGAAGAAGCTTTTGTGGCCTCCCCGAGATAGGACCTTACTAGACGCGGCGTTGATTCTGGAAGGGACCTGAAATAATATGGTCCGGGTTCCCTTCAGAGTAGGACGCCTGAGACTGGCCGCCGATGTGGTTTTTAGTAGAAATACCATATACTCCTGGCTCCTGCATCCATGAGAAGCCAGAGATTCGGCGGAATTTTCCTTCCCGATTGCAAAAAAAGGGTACCTATTTGGTCCTCGAATATATAGATGCGATATATACACTATACGTCAGGGTTGCCATTAAATGAACTAAAGTTTTGTATATTTATAGTAACGTCTAAAGCAATTGGAGATATTTAATTACTGTACTTATTTATTTTATTTTTTTTAACAAAGGTTACGTTCATACGTAGTTGAATATGTTATGGACACATCTAAATCTTCGAGAATCAAATAGATGCATAGGGAAATAGGGAAGTGCTATGAAAACTGATATTCTATTATTTATATGACCGACTCCGCGAGGTTACAACTCTACGAGTACTTATAAAAACTTTTTACGTTTATTATGTCCGTGTACATTAATTCATTTAGTCGTGATTTTAAAATTATTTTATGCTTTTTACATTACGTTTAAACGTCGTGGGTATTTTCAAAGATACTAAGATTGCTTTTTAATTTATGTAACTAATATTTCAACACTAAAATCCATCAAGTCATTTGTGCTAGAGATGTGCTAAAGAAATATATGTACTTAAGTACATACATTCAAAAATCATAACCCTCTAGCTGGTACAGAGTACACTTCATATGTACATCTTTGATTTCTAATGGTTTTCACCAAATCCACATAAAACAAAAAGTAGAGTAAACATAAATAATGTAAGAAAAAGTTATAACATATGACTCGTATATATATTTACCTTAATTGCAATACCAACAATTGCAACGTTAACGGAAACCAAACCTCTTAACCGATTTAATGATTTACTTCATTAATTTATTTTTTATTACAACCTATGAGTGTGGTTATTACCACACAGACTCATTTATTGGTCTGAGCACACACATTACACATTTAACAATTCGGAAACAAGTAACCGTCTCATTATATGAAGTGTTAATGTACCTGTGTGTTCATTTTTCTTTAATATTTACTAGTTTTATGTTAGCTTCAATTGCGTCTATATGTGTAACGGATTATTTTTCTTTTCATTATATCCTATTAACTATTGGTGCAGTGAATAGTGATGCTCATTATCGTCATAGGTCAGAGGGTGATCCCTATTCAGCATAAAATACATACACAGATGTACGTCAGTGGACTTAATGCCAGGCATTCTCTACCAACCAATCTTTGGGTGGTGTGAAAATTTTGTAAGGTAGACGCACCGGGATTGAAGTTAGAGGTTATCAATAGATATATAGAACTGTTATCAACCTATATACTGTTATTGTATTATGAGTACATTAATGTCTTGATTATGATAAATATTTATCTATAAGGGATTGTTTTTTTGTGAAGAAGCTTATGTGGAGATGGACTGGATGTTACAATAGTATGATAGAATCACTGGTGTAATAACTAATATATACTGCACGTTACAGAATTTTATTCAAATTTTTCTAACTAGATAAACTTGTAAAGTTGCGCCTCAATTAATAAATTAGCTATCTGTTAGTATAGGTCCAACGATTTTTTTAATTGTTTCATAGATATGCCAGAAACACACATATATTTTAATTGTAATAATATCTGCTAAGATACCTC
This sequence comes from Hypercompe scribonia, assembly GCA_949316085.1. NCBI lineage: Eukaryota > Metazoa > Arthropoda > Insecta > Lepidoptera > Erebidae > Hypercompe > Hypercompe scribonia. Next base: position 12,537,975 of record OX438986.1, read on the forward strand.
TTCGAAACTGACTTTAAACTCTTCAATGGTCTTTGAATAAAAATCTAAACGAGACATGTTGGCCGATTATTATTAAAAACACATCGTTTATCAAACTGCCGGCCTTCGCAGCGCTTGCAATTTTACGTCACGGCCGTTCGAACAATGGGTTTTAGGGTTCCATTTCAAGTGAATTTATTTTGCACATAGGACATTTTAGATCTTGTTACGTATCGGCTAGTTCTGGTAAAACTAGAGAAGTTAACATAAATTGTGTGTGGTTTTTAACTGACTTCAAAGAGGTTCAAGGTTCTTAATTCGGATGTTTATACATTTTTTATCTATATTCGGGCATAACTCCGTCATATATAGCTGCATTTGCAAAATGATTTTTTTATTTAAAAAAGGGTTTACTTCGAAATGGTCTCTTTAAAATTTCATATATCATCATCTGATGATGAGTTTCTGATGATGAAAAAATGACGGCAAATTAACCACGATTACTGCTATCGCATAAATATGTATTGTTTATGCCATCACACAACGTAACATCGCGCCTGTACACACGAAGGTGGTCTTATTACCATTATACCAGGATCTGATGATAACTGACCCAGAGAAACTGAATGAAACCCTCAAACTTTGCAGCTATAACGACATTTAGTAGACCAGCTCAGTAAGGTAACGTCTACGTGACCTTATGTTACCAAGCTGATCATGAAAATCCTTCCTTGAGATTTAGGGATTAGAGGATAATTCTTTTAATAATACAATCATGTAATAATTGAGCGTTTTTATTCTTTTAAGATATTTGTTAGGTGTTTGTATTGGGTTACAGAGATATGATCTTAAAACGTAATCCAATTTGATTCGTTCAGTATGTTTGCCTACCCTTGCAGTTGTTAAGCCATCTTGTACCTACCCCATCAAGTATTGGGTTTAGCACCGACTTCAATCAGACTAGAAGGTGTCTATTGCTATTATAATGTTACTTTTTAAATTGAAAATTACACTTATTTAAGTTTTTCAATTGGATTTACCATCATTATTACCAATAACCTTTACAACTCACAGCTAGACATAGGCCTCTCTTAAAAAAGAGATTTTGTCCTTCTGTACCACACTGACCAGATGGGTTGATATACGGTTTCTTTGAAGATTTCCTTCTCTTTGCAGTGATGTTTTTGCGTAGTTTGCTCTATTAGTCGCTCCCTTACGAAATCCATGAGAAGAAAAGGGGTGGTGTAACTATTCTTTAATTTTAGTGCTCTTATTTAGTATCATTTGAAGTCGGTTCAACTATTTCGATTTCAGGTAAGTAGTCACTGAACATCTTACAAATATCGGTTCCAATTACCACTGCAGTTAGACATCTAGGGAGATCAATAAAAATACTCTAAACTAATTGTAGTGAAACTGACGCTAGGAATTAGCGTAAATGAAAACGTCACAATTTTATTTACAAATTACACTTCTATGCACAAATGTAATTAATCTATAAACATTAAAAATAATATTAGTTTTCAAATTTATTTTACACCAAACCCTCATAGCATCTGTTTAACCAAGATGAGAGCTCTGTTACATATTTTTCTATATAAACGTTGACTACTAAAAAATATTAAACATTAGATAACCATGATACCAATTTGACTAGTTATTATCTAGAAATATTTCTAATCCGTGTATACTAGTGATTCGGAACTAGTTAACTTCGAAATCTCTATATTTCAACAGTAACTTTAAATCTACTGTGGGTCTAAATATGCAATAAAATCAATTCGCGTAGTAGCGCAAACAAATTTATTTTCAAATAGTTATAACAAGCATATACATAGAAAAGCCTGGCCTGAAACTATGAACACTGGCGCACAATTGTAGTATGCCACTACGAGAATCTCTCTTTGAGTGACAGAGATGTTTAGGTGTACGGAATACTTTTGTGCGTTCTATATTTACTTGTGTTTTTTAAACTTTACTTGATTTTGCATTAAAACTGTAAAGAATTGCGACTTACCGCTGTTAGCATATCCAAGGCTTTTTGTTAGGCGTCATGACTTTTGTTAGCCAATTGTTTTTGTTTACATAGCTTCTGAACCATATTAAAATACATAGAATACATACCCTTTCCTGGTCTGCTTTAAAGACATACATACATAAAATCACATCTGTTTTCCCGGAGGAGTAGGCAGAGGTATATTAAATGCCAACTTTTTACAAATGTTTTCGTCCTACGTAATAGCGCAGCCTCCTAGTTCGTCCAGTAACTGAAGTTTTACTGTTTGGGAAACTATAACAAATTATCTGATATTTAAAGTCCTTATAAACCCACTCTGGGAGCAAATTACGCAGGATAATAGCAGAGTAAAAGAGAAGAAAAACTTGACACAAATCCTGTACTAATCCATCGCGGCAGCGTGGCATAGTAGTCCAAACCCTTCTGTTTAAGTATATCTATGTATGTTACGCTGTATGGTACGCTGGTACGTATCAGCTGCTGATGATAATGATAAAACTCTTGGTATACGAAATATGATAGAAAAGAACATAAGGACGTATCTTAAACCCAAAAAAAATTTACTAAAGTAACGAATTTCGACCTAACGTAGTAGAATCTAAAGACGTCACTGTAGAGGCATAGCTATCACTACGTAACTCTAAGTAGTTTTGTTTGCCAAGTTACCTGAACGCCATAAGCCAATGTCTTGTCATACTAAAGCAATTAGCTCAATGTAAATGAGGCCTCATTTCTCATACAACAGTTGCGACTATAGAGAAAGTGTTCCTCGACTTTCGATCTGTTAATGCTCTCCATAAAGGTTATGCGTGTGCGCATAACATACTATGAAGACCTTTAGAATTGTTTTAACTTTAGACGGAGGTAGTCTTAACTTATATATCGTCTTACAAATAGTAACTAATTGGTTAAGTTTAATAATTCGATTGATCTTTCATCACTACTTTGTAATTTCCAATGTTACAATACTTAACCTAAAATTTATTACTCAGTCTAGAAATATCCGACAATGGTGCGTCCATTGGCGGCGACAGTCACTTCTATCAATTATTCCATCTTAATATATCTGCATTTACGTGCATACCTCTAAAATGAAACAAGAAAGTGGTTAAAACAATAAAATATACAAAATACAAAATGGCGCTACAGAATATTAAAATGTTACCAAATTAGTGTCGACCTATTTTTATTAATCAAAAAAATATAATAACTAATATTAAGAAAGCCCACAGACAATAAAACTCACTCATTAGAAGGATGCTAATGTCTATGAATTAAAAAAAAATAGGCCCAGATAACATTTGAATGAACAGTTCCTAGAGCCAATAATGATAGCAAAATAAATCGTCCTCTTAATTAACTCGTAATACGATCCGAGCCTGACCGATAAAAATCAAAGCTAAGTAAAGTGTAAAGTACACACGCGAACACGCAACACACAATTATATTGATATGCGTTTAACAACCTCCAAAACAGAGATTTCTTTTTTTATATTATATACACTCACGCCTGTTTATTTCTAAGAAGATGAACTGAAATATCCTGCCTCCTTTACATCAAGTTCATTTGTGAGTGTTTGTATCAGCTACCATTACAAATTCTTTTTTTGTGTTTTGTAACTTTTTGAAAATTACAATATTTATACAATAATTACCCCCTTATTAGGTATAATTACTACGCCTTTTCGTAAACCAACTAAGTGTCAACTTAACTGTTTATACATAATACCTACAAAGTTACATAAAAACTGTCATACGCGCGAAATAAATAGATTAGTGATTTTTATTCTGGATTTCACGTGATTTTATTCAGGTCAGGTTAATTTTAATTTAACAGACGAATAAAAGTACAAGTAAGTTTTATTTTTAATAATTTAGCAAGTGCCAGTAAGTACCGACAATCAAGAATTTAAATTGATTTTTATTTAAATAAATTCGGTTTAAATCAATCAACTAAGACTTTAATTTCAAACTCTTATAAAATTAAAGAAATTCTAGATGTAGAAAACAAATAAAATAGTCTATTTAGTGAATGCAAAAAGTGGTTTGGGACGAGACCGCGAAAGCTCGCAAGACCCGTACGTATCATCTGGCGCGCACAGGAATGTCGCATTCGCATAGCCTCGGGAGATACGCGAGGTGTATTTGTGAGATAATGGACGCCTTTGAAAAATAGACAAGAATTAACTGCACATTTTCTTATTTTGTTAAAGTTTAAAAGTCAATGGGCTTTAAACTGTTATTAGCAGCAATAAATTTTATATAAATAGGTGATGTCTGACGTGAAATTCACTTAAGCACGTATTATATTATTCACTCTGACAATATTTGTTTGAGACTAAATAAAATCGTTAATTGACGTGTCTGCTATTGGTTGAGCTTTAAATTAGAGCTTTGGAAACCTAAACGCATACTTCCAAGCTCGTAGTATATACAATAATCATATATGCAAAAACACGCATGTTATAAACTGTATTCTTTATTTTTTGATTCACCCATGAAAATTGTATTTGCTTCAAATTTTTATGAGACTTTAATACTTTTCATACACTTTCCCTATCAGAAAACTAAACATTTTTTAAATTTTTCATGACAGAACCCTAAGGAAACAAAAGTATAGAAATACGACTATAACCGAATTTAAGCCTCCCAAGTGGATGAGTTTATGAAGTATGAGCTTTTGCCCACGGCTTCGCTCGAGTGGAATTTGATCTGCGACATTAAGTTTCGTAACAGATCATTTTAAATTATTTTTTTTTAACATACAAATAATCCTACGGTACATCATCTTTGTGTAGCTTCAATGATTTAGGCAGCGTACGCCAAAGTAACTCTCAGAGGCCTGATTTTTTGCCGACTTAATTGACATGTATCACGACCAGAATTACGTTAAAAAAATCATTACAAATTGTAGGCTATATGTAATTCCGATGTATAACCTATATTACTGTAAAGTTTCATCCAAATCTGTCAAGTAGTTTTTTCGTGTCCGAGTAACAAACACTCACAAATTTTCACTTTTATAATATTAGTAGGATAAATAAATAAAAAATTTTTTATTAAATGTTAAGATAATGAATATAAAAAGCACAAAGAAAATGTAATTGTACTAAATATTTAACCTCTTTCGTCTTTAGAAAAAGATATGGAAAAGATTAAATCTCGTACTTTAATCACAGGTTATTTTTATAATATTGCCATATAATTTTATTTTTACACATTCAAAATTCAGACAGTCTAGACATATGCATAAGTTCCCATTAACTCTGCTTAGTTTGGGACTAGATGGCGTTGTGTGTCAGATGTCTGAAATATTATTGTTATTATTATTTCTATTTAGTTAATTTATGACTTAATATTTACGTTCTTATATATAAATTAAAGTAGAACTTAAGTTTATCTAATAAAAAGTAATAATAACTCAGTTTGTATACACTTCAAAAACTCAAAAAGTGCCGGACCGATGTAGGTCCAATTTCGACACGATATACAACCCACTTCTAATATAATTTCGACCTTTTTCTTTGCAAACATAATGTGCCGCAACAAAGTGTGGCATGATATGGGTAGCGATCTATGAAAATTGTAATTTATGGTAACTATTATGTAACAAAGGTCTATGTCCAGCGGTGGACTGTGATAAGCTGATGATAAAGAACAATACAAGTGGGAAAAGTTTGATGTGAGGCCCATTGATGCAGGGGTGACAGTTATCGTGGTAACTGTGTAAGCCTTACACTGTCACAATGACTGTCATGCCTTTTACGTCCCCAAGCGGGGTGTGAAAAACATCTCACAAGACCACCATAGTGTGGGTCACCATACTGCATTCTCGGCATTTACAATGAGTATGGTGACCACAACTCTTGGATTCTATTCATGCTTTCCATCAGGCAGAATAGAGTTACTTTGGCAGGCTCTTAATAAAAAAAAATGTATACAAATTATTTGCTGAAGTCCAAGTTATCGAAGAAAATATCAAGCAAATGAAGTTTAAGTGTACATGTGAGCGTCTCGAAGCAGTTATTTAGGAATCAAAATATGAAACAATGTCTCCAACGTACCATTCTGGACTAATATTCTGATCGTCAGTGAACATAATCTTTGATTGACTCAGTTCAATCCTGACTGTGACAGGTGAAGCAGTTAAAATTAATAAATATAAAAAAATCAATCGAGAAGAAAGCGATCAATTATATCATAGACTACCATGATTAGTAAACAGCATAGCAAGCAAAGAGTCCTTTCTGAATTGTCTGCATTCGCAATGAATATGGCGGCCACCACTCTTGAATTCTATCAATGCTTTCCATCAGGTAGAGTAGAGTCACTTTATTAGGGCAAGACAATAAAAAAAAGTCCCTGGACAGTTTAACTAACTTCTAATTCTAATTGCTAAATAAAATATAATAGCATGATGGTAGCTCCCCATTCTGATCACGATTGGTGCAATGTGAACTAAACAAAAAAGTAGTCATCAATCAATCAACCTATCGCCGTCCACTGCTGAACGAAGGTCTCCCCCAAGGAACGCCAACCATTCCGGTCTGAGCAACTCGCACCCATTCTCTGCCAGCCACCTTCCTCAAGTCGTCGGTCCATCGCGCCACAGGGCGCTCTACACTACATTTGCCTAATCGTGGTATCCACTTTAGTAAAAAAGTAGTGTACCTTATAAATTTAAGCCCTGATACGTCAAACATGAAATCTATTAGCTACAAAAGAAGTCAATGTGCTCAGACTAGTGCTGTTGCAACGAGCAAACAATTAACACCAATCCTCTCGAAATACTCGATTTAAGAGACTAAACCTCCCTCGCTAAAATTCACACCAAGGAATTCCTTTAAATTTCTATACAGTAGATAAAACGCTTATAATATTAATCGTAATATAGGCTACTGCTATCATATTTGTATAATGATATTGTCTTCTATAACTAGACGGCCTTATTATGCAGTTAAAGTCATACTATTGAAGTACTGTAATAGGCCTCCGATTAAGTCTATCTTACCTACTGAATCGAATTGCATACTCATAAAATTATTTTTTAAATCATGCAATAGATATAAAAACAAACCATAAAAAGGATCACATAAACTCAATCCAACTCGATCCTTACAAACGAAGCGAGTTTCTTGTGACATCCAAAATGAAAGTCATAAAATATACATTCTATGGATTCCTGTTTCTAAAGGAGAGCGATAAAATATGTTTTCACGCTATTT